>OX457040.1:22030860-22639610 GCA_949752735.1 Lumbricus terrestris
GTCAAATGTTATTTGAAAATTGAGGCAACAGTTAACATGTTAACAAACTATCAGAAAGGTTAAGTGCTTCTAATATATGGGTTTGTACTTTGTATATATTAGGGGGACCCAGTAATCGTAATCGTAATCGTAATTTCGAGACTTCTACAGCGCCCACAAAAGCCAAGTCGCGGGAACCAGCTTATTCACAGGCGCTCAATCAAAACAAAATCGATAGGCAGCGGGTCAAGTCCGGAGAGTCAGGCAGGCAGATAGATGGACGACTAAGGTGGGTGATGTTTAGAGTTGAAGTGGCGGGGGATGTGAGGAGAAGAGGAAGAATCAGGATAGGATTTTTGAAAGAGCAATGTTTTCAGTGTTGAGTGAAAGACCTGTGGGGAGATAGCGAGAGGTGGAGTTTTGGTGAGTTCGTATGATGGGTCGGAAGTTTGCCGAAGTGCTGGCGGAAGTTTGTTCCAGAGAGGTGGAACGGCAATGGCTATGGAGCGGTTTGCGAATTTCAGTGATGAAGTGATGGGAGGGCGAAGCAGTGTAATGGAGGATGAGGAGCGTGTTGAACGAGGTGGCTGGATGGTGAACAACTGACGAAGGTAGAACGGCTGGGATGATTGAAGTGTATTGTAAGTGAGTGAGAGGACTTTGTATTCGATGCGTTCAGGTATTTTGAGCCAGTGAAGTGATTTCAGGACAGGAGTGATGTGGTGACGTTTGGGGGTTTTCGTCACTGCACGGGCGAGGGCATTCTGGATAGCTTGGAGGCGGTTAATTTGGGTTATATCAATGTTTAGGAAGAGAGAGTTGCAGTAATCAAGTTTCGCATGAACTATGGGTGTGGCTATTGTGGATGCAGTTTTAAAGTCGAGCATAGGTCGGATTCTGCGGAGATCTCGTATGTGCATGAAGCAAGTGCGGGAAAGTTGGGTTATGTGGTCGGAGAAGCTAAGATGCTGGTCAAAGATTACACCTAGGTTTCGGACAGGAGAATTTGCGGAGAAAGTGTGGTTGGAAGAAGAGTCATTGTTGAAGGAAATAGAGGGATCAGGAATTTTCTTCAGTTGTTCTCTGAGGCCAATTAGTATAAATTCTGTCTTGGAGGGGTTAAGGCAGAGGAGATTTGAGGTCATCCAAGAGGTGATTTGGGTGACCACAGAGAGAAGATTTTCTATGGAGTCAGAGAAACTGCTTGGAGAGAAAGAGATGAGTAATTGGGTGTCGTCAGCATATAGATGATGGTCGACTGTGGATGCTTTTATGAGTGAGCTGAGTGGAGTGGTGTAGAGGATGAACAAGAGGGGCCCGAGGACAGAACCTTGCGGAACACCACAGGTGAGAGGGCATGATTGAGAAGACGTTTCAAGTGTTTTGACTGAGAAAGAGCGTGATGAGAGATAAGACTGAATCCAAAGGAGAGCAGTGTCGGTAAAGCCAAAGCAGGAAGATAGTCTTTGGAGTAGTATGTTATGGTCGATGGTGTCAAAGGCTGCAGAGACATCAAGGAGGCAAAGGCAGGAGACTTGTTGATGAGAGATGGCAGAGACAAGTTTATTGTAGAGCGAAGTGAGAAGTGTTTCGGTGGAGTGCTTTTTAGTAAAGCCGGACTGGTTTGGGTTAAGGAGTGAATTTGAAGTCAAGTAGTCATTGATGCGAGAGAGTACAACACGTTCTGTTAGTTTAGAGATGAATGACAGGTTGGAAACAGGTCGATAATTAGAAAGGATTTCCTTATCAAGTGATGGTTTTTTTAGAAGTGGAGTTACCAAAGAATGTTTGAAGAGGAGGGGAAAGTTGCCAGTGGATAAGGAGAGGTGGGATGACACGGGCGTGGAAATCAGCTGACCCGAGTTCTAGGGGCGGACATGATTTGTAGGCTGCTGTTAGCGTGGTATTGCAGGCTGTCTGAGTAGAAGTCTAGAACGGCTCGGTAGCAAGTAAACAATATGGTCGTCACTAGTGTTGTGAGTAGGGCTGCCAACTTCTGATGTTGCCATTCCGGGACGCCTTCTGTCACTCGATGTGCCATTACCAATTTGCACAATCCACAGAAGCGCATAATATAACAAATGTTGTGTCAGTCCAGTATAGAATCTACATCTAGGCCTACAATCTACTAGAAAAGTCCTTAATAATTTCAGACAAAGTTCATCAAAAGACATAATTTTATAGTCTAAATTTAAGACAAGAATCGACCTCAAGAAGAAACATTTCAAGCTCCAGTCACCTAGGCTCATCAGAGTAAGATTTATGAGCCCAAATTGAGGGAAGTTCGTAGGTATCGTAGGCTCATAGGTTTGCGACCGGAGAGCAGAATTTATATTAAACATAGGACCTATACTTAATAATTATATCATAGGGCCTACTTTTGTGCGTTAAGCACTTCCAGAACACTGGGCACACAAAGTCGCAGAAATCAGCACATGTCATGCTAACAGTTGTGCTTTAATAAGGACGGTGAACTTTCGGTGCTCAGGTAATTGCAATGATTAGACAACAGATCGTTCATAATGCTGAATGCTCTCTTCCAAAAAAGCATTAAAACTGGACACAATATGCTAAATAGAAAACCGAGTGTCAGTGATTTGCAGAATTTTGAAGACTTTAACTCCAGATGTTCAGCCAGCAATGTATAATGTATAGGTCTGATAGAGAGTGCTCAGTACAATTGGCTGAGTTTAGTAAGCAAAAATTAATAGGAACAATAATTGTACTAAGTGGATCTGGACCAAATTCCGGGACAATTTGAGATCAATCCGGGACACGGGACGCACAGGGTCGATTCTGGGACTGTCCCGGCGAATCCGGGGACGGTTGGCAGCCCTAGTTTTGAGGCGGAAACTTTCTCCGGAAAGTTTCATATCTTTCCGGAAAGTTTCGGAAACTTTCCGACGTATCTTTCCGGAAACTTTCCGACATATTTTTCCGCCAATAAAATATTATTAAATACATACTCAATTCTAATGAGTTAGAAATTTTCTTTCAATACAATGCTACACATCAATCACTATGAGTAGTCTTAGGTGGTTATAACTGATAGTTTATTCAATAGATGGCACTGCTAGTGCTAGTGATCATTGTTCAACTTGTTCATACGGCCCAAAAAATACATTTAGGAATTGAATGCAATTAAACTTCGCTGTAGATTTAGAGAAAATATTTTTTATCATTCAGTCACCTTCATATTTTTGTGAGTTATGAAAATATAAGACAGTATTGTTTTAACTTTTAAGTATTGATAGATTGTTAGATTGTTTCATGTTTATAACAGTTTTTTTTACACGTTTCCTGCAACAGGGCTGACTGCAGACATGCAAGCTACAACTAGTGTTTA
The DNA here is from genome assembly GCA_949752735.1 of Lumbricus terrestris. NCBI lineage: Eukaryota > Metazoa > Annelida > Clitellata > Crassiclitellata > Lumbricidae > Lumbricus > Lumbricus terrestris. Next base: position 22,034,186 of record OX457040.1, read on the forward strand.
ATGCTCATATTAATTATTTTTAAGTTCAACATTGTTTGCATTGACAGAAGTACTGTAAATAAAAGGAGTTTAAGCAATAATAAAAATTTCTGAGATTGAAATTCTTGTATTTTCTGAGTCAAATGTATTTTTTCGGTTCTTCGGAAACTTTCCGGAAACTTTCCGGTAAAATACTTTTCCGGAAAAGCTACATCACTAGTCGTCACAAAATAAGGGCAGAATAGAGCGGTCTACCTACGGCGAACCCATTGCCTATGGCGGTCGATAGCCCCATGTTTACGCGAAAGTTAGTAAGTCAGTCATTGATCAGAAAAAAATATTTTCTTTATTGAACAATCCGCGGACCTTGTCAGACCGGTTACAGTGTAAAGTTATGCAATTGAAACAATTCACAAGAACGCAGATTACAGAAGACATAAATCTGAACTAGGCCTACCAGCAGAACAGACAGCCTGCAATACGCGGCACTAATAGCATCCTACAAAGCATGTCTGCCCAATGGGGGTCGAACTCGCTACCTCTCACTCTCTACGCAAGCGTGTTATCCATTGCGCTACTGCCCCCCCGAATATTATCAGAATATATTCAAGAATATAAATTATTCAGAATATAGTCTCCAAGGGTGAATTTATTCTGAAGCAGATTCACTGTGTCAGTATAGTCTCTATGCAAAGGTCGTTATCCGCATCATCGTCTTGATCATTGCAGTTTGCTGATCACCTTCATCTATTTGTTGTGAGCAGTGCAAAGACTGCTTTGGCCCAACATTGGGTGTTTGCTGTGGTTGGTCCCTCCTTTTGGGATGACTTCCCTCCATCACTAATAGCAGAAGAATTTTAGGTGAAAAAACATCAATCGACTCAACAAATTAGCACAAAGTAGAGACTTGGCAGAGTTGTTAAGCACCACACTGACTAAAATGCCAAAAGTCTCCATAAATCCGAGCTGTGCTCGAGCCGCCATCTTGGAAAATGACGGCCTATGTTCTGTTTTTCTGTAATAACTCAAGAACCATCACAGCTACTAAGAAATACAAAATGCCAAAATGATCCTCATTTAAAGACACTCAAGTTTGGTCTATGACATTTGTTCCTAGGATTAAAAATAAAAATGTTACATATTATGAAGTAGTCGTCATTATGTACCTATATCAATGTGACATACAGTTTTATGGTGGGAAGAAGTTAGAACATATGGGAATACTGTGCTGCAAATGATGATTTAAGATCAACCTAACCACCTAAGACTACTCATAGTGAGTAACCACCTAAGACTACTCATAGTGAGTAACCACCTAAGACTACTCATAGTGATTAACCACCTAAGACTACTCATAGTGATTGATGTGTAGCATTGTATTGAAAGAAAATTTCGAACTCATTAGAATTGAGTATGTATTTAGCCCTAACATTTTTATTTTTTATCCTAGAAACAAATGTTATATACCAAACTTCCTTGCCTTAACAACTCTGCCAAGTTTCTACTTTGCGATAATTTGTTGTCGATTTGACTAACATTCTTCCACTATAAGGCTAAGCTAAAGATTGGTTTACCTCATCAGTCTATCATTCTTTAAAGGCCTTTCCATCCTCCAGATTTCCTTGCTTAATTGTCATTCTACGAGAGGTACTATTTAAATCTATGACTGCAGTATTGATATAATTATGGTCGAGCATGTATTTAACGTCATATAGAATAGCGCAAGAAGCATTTTTGTGAGGTGCTTACAAGGTGCGAAAACAAGTGTCGTGTTACATGCATGCATACATTGAGTCATGAAACTTGCCCATGGATGAAAGCACAACAGTTGACCCAATCTGAGGCAGAGACACTGCTAAATCTATCTGAGATTAAATATTGGGAGGTATGTCTTAACCCTTTAGTGACCGAGATTATATGATTTCCCAAACCATTTACTACACTTAAGGGCTAAGATGTTCTCAAAGCCAACTTTGCAGGCATACTCCGCATGCAGTAACCCATGTATCTCAAAACATCAAATAGTATGCTTGACTTATTTTTGGCTACATTCTTATTTGCGCTTTGACCGCAAATTTTGAGTTAACTCGTACTTCATTGGGTTCGCTGAGATGTGACATACGAGATAGCTCTCATATTTAAAACATACAGCGGCTATAGACTCCCATAAGTGCACTGCCTCTGGTAACAATCGATCAGATTCTGAGTCTAGCCTGGCTTGTCAAGGCTAGTCGACATTGCTGACTTGGGTCAGATTTACGATAGGACTGCCATGTACTAATAATAAATGTCCTGCAGAATCTGAGTCTGACCTGGCTTGTTGATGCTTTTCGACAGGCCGAGGTGTGTTGTCGAATTTACAATGGTAATGCCTCATGTAAAATTTGCAATCATGCTGTCATGATTAAAATTTTCTTAAGGTCTGTCGTGTGCTGCTTAGAAATGGTCCCACGGTCAATGTGTTTAACTGACTGTAAAAATGGATTTTGCAACCAATCTTTCGATGACAGCAGAGTTTTATCTGCGGTGTCTGTTCTGGTCAATTCTAAAGCTCATGTCTGCTTTTATTAGGTTCCAAAAGAATGTCTTCATATAATATTATGAGATGATTGCACTGAATGCAATAATAAAATGCATGTGTTTTGTAGCTCATGCATATGCAATTGTTGCATTTGCTTCTATCTCATCAGATTTTAAAAGTGAAAGTGAACTGGCCAAGAGAAAAGAATATATAGTTATTGTGTTTCTTAAATGCCATCATTGTCTTAAGTTTCATTCATTGATTTTTTTACAAATTGTCTCCCACAGCTATCTCTTTGTGCCAATGTACATGTACCTGTTAATTGATAATATGTTGCTCTTTTCCAGCCTCTACTTAGCCGATCAGCAATGGAAGATTCAGCGAAAGCAGAATTGCCACTCAAATGTAGCACATCTTTGGCCAAACTAGATTCTGGATTGGCCAGCATTAAATCCGAGTAAGCCATTTGCAAATTGCTGCAGTTGCAATTACATAGCTAGTTAGTTCTAGTACAACATATTGCTATTGTAATTGTTTCTTTAGTATTGCTTATATATTTCTTAATTTATTTTCCTTCTTTGTTCGCTCTTCAGGATCCATAAGTTGATCATTATACGCTTTGGGTTTCTTGCTGAAATTGTAAAATAATATTTTTCATGTCTTGGACCCAATTGTTGAATCAGCTTATGTCTTGCTTGAGACTGAACTTCCCCACAAGTTTTTGAATGTGCAATAGTTTAGCCTCTTCTTAAGATGCCTTGTCTGTTAAGCTTCTGAGCATATGCATAAGTAGTTGCAAGCAGAGAAAAAGCTGGTGTAACACAATGATCCTAATGATTACCCATGTTTATTCTCCATGCCCATTGCCTAGGTATTGTCCTGATATCACCCTTGGACCATCAGCCATTGGAGCTGATGGTAACAGAATTAGACAATTTACGTACAAGAATACAATGTGACTTTAGGGATAGGGCTGTAGGATATGGCACTGGTAACAGAGAAGCATAAGTTAAACATTTGAGCCTATTCTTCTCACATACAAATGATGTCTCTCCAGTCTCTTCAGGGTTTCTTTGACGTTGCTTATCAGCCTTGCATAACTGCAGTTCACTTTGATAGCTACACGCATGGGCGCCCACACACAGGGACAAGAGGGGCACTTGTTCCACATGAAAAATTGACGCCTATTTTTTAAACTACTACTTTTGGATTTCTAACAAATTTCTTTGCGTTAGAGAATTAATGATACTAATGATGAACAAAGTGAAACTGCTGAAATCTAAGTTTAGAAACCTTTATTAAATAAAATATTTTAAATTTTCTGGCTTGCAATTTTCAAGCTCTTGCTAAAACTGTAACCATGACCATTGGGTTCCACCTAAAACTGAACCTGTTCAAAAGAATTCATGCGGCTAGTACGCTACTCATCTGATCGTCAGATCTTCCACCTTCTAAACCCAAATGACACCTACCCGTTAACAGCTATTCTGCCCCTCCTCCTCTCTGACAACCGGACTCAGACTTCCTCCTGACTAACATTTGAAATTTTTAACAGCCCTTTGACTCAATGAATAAGCTGGTGCCTGCGATTGACTTTCGAGTAGTGCTTTAGAAGTTTAGAAATTGCAATTAAAATATAGAAGAAACTAGAAGGTGTGTGAATGAATAGCTTAATTAATGAAAAATAGGTGTCCGTTTTCCATGGGCAAGTTGACTTCTTGCGCCCCTTCATGAACCTACTCTTTAACTACTAATTTTTTTAAACAAATTTTTCTCACAAAAGAAACTATTAATATTAAAAAATCATGAAAGGTGAAACTGAGAAATATACACAAAAAATGCTCCATGAAAAATACTCATGATGCATGTTCCTAATTTCCTGCTTTGCATTTTTCAACCTTTTGCTGCCAAGACATTTAGCCGCGACCATTGTGTTTTGCCCCCTTCTGTTAAAATTTCTGCGGGAGCCCATGGCTAGTTATATATTAAATTTCTGCAGTTGATATCCTGTGCTTACTACGGAGACAAATACATAAAGTTTGTTTTTGATAATAAATTCTTCATCAAACGTTCGGCGACAAGTCATACAAAATACACTTAAAGCATTAAGTGCCAATGTTAAAATCCATCTTCCCAGCCTCACGACCACTTCATTCAAACTCTATCTTAACACTGAGCCGCCAACCTGTCTTGACCCTCATCCCTCTCTCTGTCTCTCCGTAACTCTCTCTGTCTATCTCTCTTTCTCTCTATATGCCTCTCTTTCTCTATAAATATTAAAAAAAGTGGCTGACAGTCACTTCCCAGCCTCACGTCAGAAGTTACAGAAAAGCAATATGAAACTGTCGTAGCAAACTTGAATTTAAGTGATTTAGTATACTGATTAGTTCTGTAAAATAGACTCTAAAGTGGAGGTATTCCTGCTTGTGTCAGCAAATTAAGCAGTTTACTGTGAAGGTTGCCATCAAATGATTTTCCACTATCCAAAGCAGAGCCATAAATATTGAACCACTCAACAGTCAGCAGTTGTCATTGGATAAACGTGAATAAGAACTGCAGCATGTGTGTAATCTGATTCCTCGTTATGCATAGCATTAATTTATAATCAAGTGAATGAGGCTTTGAAATAACCACTGAATTGTATGATTTGCAGGTTTATTGACCTTCACTATAAGCCGAGATTAGTTGCCGCTTACCTGCCAGAAGACACAGTTGAGGAAATCCAGCAGATAATTTCCTTGCGAGAGAAAGCTGGTGGTGATGATCAGGCTGTCGAACCTGCATCCAAAAAGCCAAAACTGAAGGGCCGTAACAAAAAGCGTCCGATGGAAAAACGGCCTCCTGTTGGTGAAAAGCTTTGTCCAAATATAATTGGACAAAGACTTTGCTCATTTGGTGATAGATGCAAATTTAGTCATGATGTTGCCAAGTTTATGGAGTCTCGTCCAAAATCTATTGGAGAGAAATGCTATGTTTTTGAGACTTTTGGTCATTGTCCATTTGGGGTAACATGTTTATTTGCTGAGCAGCACATGTCAAATGATGTGACAAGCTTTACAAACATGGAACTGCATGAAAAGTTTCGTAATGGACCACCTAGAGTGAAGAATGTCATCTCAAAAGATCTGCAGATCCGACTCCGAAAGAAGGAGTACAATTTTAAGCGTGCAAACAAAGTTATACGACAGTTTCAAGAGAAATTTAAAGACAAAGGTAAGAATCCTAAGAGGAAGGACCTTGCAGCTGGTGAAAGTTCAGGCAAACAGGAGAATGTGGTTGAAGATGTCAAATGCATTAAAGCAGTTTCGACAGAAGAACGAGAAAAAGATGAAGAGCCATCTGCTTGTCCTCATCAGCATCAGTCAGACGCGAGCAACATAAAAGAAGCGGAAGTAGTAGATAATTGTCTCCAAAAGAACAGCTCTGATTCGCTGAACTGCAGGGTCCTTGCTGAGGACAGGCCTTTCATAAATAGTCCATTGGAGCAGGAAGTTCATTCAAATGATTCATTATTGCCCAGTTCAGTTGATTATGTTGTGGAGAAGTGTCTTACTTCTACAAACTGTGATTATCAGCTACTAGATTCTGATTCTAAAGATCCAGAAATACCTGAAAAGAGTTCAGTTATGAAGTCACAGAGATTGGGTTTTGTGTCTGATGAGGACATCATTCGAATTAGAAATCCAGAGAAGAAGAAGGTATGCAACTATGCAAGTGTATGATTTTCACAAATTGTCTAAGTTGCTTTCAGTTTGAAAACAATGTTCTAGCAGTTAGCTTGAGCTGCACTGTTGAGTTCAAGGTTGACAGTTCATAGATGTTTCAGGATTTTTTTCCGCTCCAGTAGCACCCTGTGAACTGGCTGTAAGGGTGTTGTAAACATGGTTGTTAACTTAACTGCAGCTTCTGCGCATTATTGATGGGATGATTACTTGGGATGGGAGATGCTTGATATATTTGGTCCCTCAATTGCCGAGGTTAATTACATGAAATTCACACTGTCTTCATTAGCATGTATTGCCGATATAATTAATTTGAGTATATATTGGTTAGTCTTGTATCACAAAGTGTAATTATGCTTATTTGAGTTTTGTGGATGAAATACTTGTACGATGCAGACATCATTTCTTGAGTTGTTCGTAAAATGTGTTTTTATTTAAAATCGGATAAATTATTCATGATGTAATGTCAATGTGCTGATTAGTTTTGCTGTTGTTTGTGGACTCGATAGCTAGTTGGTCACAGCACTTGAAATTACTTAAACCCACAATCGGCTAATAGGTCAGGAACTGATGATGATGAAGTAGCAGGCGTTGGAGACTTTACAAAGGGCATTATTTCTATTTCAGCCGAATTTAGCCAATATGCAATTACATATACAAATTGTATAGGTGGCTTTTTGCCTTGGCCAATGAATATGTTTTATTGATGTTGAGTGCTATCAACAGTTCCGTGCCTGAGGGGTTACATTTAAGTATGACATGTAGTTGGATGCATGTCCTGAATGCACTTGGTTACCTGGTCCGTATTTTATTGAAATTTTGAAACCGCTAATAAGGGTGAAGACAAGTGTTTTGTGCATTTCAGATTGATTTCCGAAACAAGTTGTATTTGGCTCCATTGACTACTGTAAGTAAAGATGATAATGTTTTTATCCTGAAGAAGCACACTTGCTTATTTTGTATGCCTCTTTATTACAGAGAAATAAGAAATTAGGATGATTCTAGGACAGTGCATTCAGTTTTTTAATCCATGTGTTATATTTAAAAAAACTTACATTTGAACATTGGCTTCAATGAATTGAAATAAGAAAATTACTGGTGCCAGTCAATTTAACTCTTCCTGATTTGATACTATCTTTCTTATCAGTTTCTGTTCCATTTAAATTAAATATCAGTGATGGATACCTTTGTTCAGAAATTTGCTACTTTAACATTTGTGCTGTTATTTGTTATTCTATAGACTAGATTATTTTGATGTATGTTTATTATTTTACATCTTAAGGGTAAAGTCATTTCCATTAAACAGCCAGAATTGGGTCACATATAAATATCTTTCTATTAAGTAAATTTGAATTTTCTACTTTAGCACTGCAGAACCTACATGACTAGCAGTTTTAGGTGAAACTTGTTTTCTTGTTCCTGGTAACTGGTGATTTTTTACTGGTCCAGGGCAGTGTAGCAATAAAAAAACACATTGGATACAAAAAGCAAATGGAGAGGGACCATAAGGGGGGGGTGGAGCATGCTTACAGGGTTACCCCCACTGCCGAGGGTCACTGGTTCAGCTTAACGTGCGTTTCTTCCACGTCCTTGAGCCGATACTTTTTATCGAAAACTTCCGGGTGTTGTTTCTAGTAGCCACTTCTTTATAGTTGACTGATATTCTAACGTTGCATAGATTGGAATGGATTGTCAAGCAAAAAATGTTCACACAACCCCAGACGAAAGACTGTGCATATGTTTAAACAGGAATTCATATGTTTGAGCACTGTATTCTGATATAGTCAGTTTATTGAATATTTGATTCCTGCAGGATAGCTATAGAAGACAGAGGACTTTGTTTACCCAAGTTCATATGTTGTAGGTTGGCAATCTGCCATTTCGTCGACTATGTAAGAAACTAGGAGCAGACGTAACTTGTGGTGAGATGGCCATGTCATCCAACTTACTTCAGGGTCAAGCATCTGAATGGGCGCTTCTGAAACGCCATCAGTCAGAGACGTTGTTTGGGGCTCAGGTATGTGGTCAGGAAATTCATGAGATAGAAAAGTGAAAGTAACATGTATACACCACTATGTTTTTTTTCTCACTTGAAAACTGCCTTATTTAGCCATTGTTGAACTGGGAGCGCTTCTGAGTAGCTATCCTGAAGGTGCGCTATATAATTAGTCAATAATACTAATAATAATAAAATATCTCAAAAGCTTTATTTGAAGATCATTCTGTCCACGTCACCTCACCCATATAAAGTCTCTTGTGACTTCTATTGTGTAGTCTACGATGTTAGATGATGCAGAATTCAGAAAATGATTTTAAATGACATGTGAGTTCTAAGATCCGTACAACAAGCACTCTTATCTACCATCAAAATTAATTGTATCTCAACTACCATCAACCACTGTAATAGTCAACCTTATGGAGCTAGTGGTATCAACCCATGTTTTTCTGCTCTGCATGCTCATTCAACCATCTCTCCACCATATGTCTGATACTTCTTGATCACGGTCATTGTGCTGTTGCATGCAATGTTTACATGGCAACGCTATAGACTCTTTGTATGTATTCTTTGTTTACTATTATTAATTTTATGTTAATAATATAATTAATATAATAAGATGGTTGGTATGCTGTCATTTTGACGTTATTAAAAGACAATTGGATTGACTATATTCAAGGATTATACAGTGGAAGTATAGTACAAACCATGAGTCAATGTATACGTGGAAGGAATAGACAATTGTTGTCACAACAACTGGATGCTATGCTGTCGACCAGTGAATGCTACTAGTACATGTTGGTTCAAGCAGCATACACTGTGTCCGGATGAAAAGTAGTACACAACTAAAAGTGTCATAACCCGGTCAAAACTTTTAGGATTTGTCTGAAATTTTTAATACAGCAACAGTGACCATATGTACACGAGATTCCAAAGTCGTTTGCAAATATTCGCGAGTTTGCCAAATTTATGAGCGTTTGCGATGGAGCACTGAAAAATTAAAGTTTCCAACATGGGCCCTCACATAAGAGAGTGAAGTTCGGCTACAGTTGGTGTTCAAAATGTCCTCCTCGTTGACGGACACACGACCGCAGACGTGGACGCCACTGTTTGATGGCCCGGTCGATGATCACGTGGTCAAACAGCTGCCACTCCTCAATCAGACGCGCCCTACACCCTACGGTTATCGATGTCATGAATACGTGAAAACGAAAAACGCGCTCCTCCAGGAAATGTACCTGGTACTCCGGATCGAGGTCTGGAGTGCTGGGCGGCCACAGCTGCGGGTATGAAGCCGAGTGTCTGCTGGGACAGCTACTGCGTCTACGGTCATGTGTTCGTGAACAAGAAGAACATTTTGAACACCGGATATGGCTGAATTTCACTTCTTTTCAGGTTTTCCATGTTGGAAAGTTCAATTTTTCGGTGTTCCATTTAAAACGCCCATATATTTGACAAACTCAAGAATATTTCTAATCGGTTTTAGGGTCTCGTGTAAATATGGTCACTGTTGCTCTGTTTAAAATTTCAGACAAATCCTAAAAGTTTTGACCGGGTTACGACACTTTTAGTTGTGTACTACTTTTCATCCGGACACAGTGTATATAGAATTATAGATTTTATTCAATTAGAAAAATTATAGGTCTATAATTTTCAATCTGGTTATCCACTCTCATAGAGCAGTGTTTCTCCACAGTTCTGCCTTTCTATGTATCTGTCCTTCTGTCTCGTAGCTGTGTGGTTCCTATCCGGATAGCATGACACGAGCGGCACAAGTGATAGTTGACACAATGGATGTCGACTTCATTGATGTCAACCTTGGATGTCCAATAGACATGGTTGTACAGAAGGTTAGCTGTTTGACATTTTAGCATGCTTACTGCTCCTTGAGAAATTTTGCCTTTTTGAATTTAGATTGCTGCAGAACTTAAAATTATGTCACTTTAATGTTTAAACTAAAGCAAAAAAGAAGTTAATTCTATTTCAATTTCAACAATGCCACTAATTTTCTTCTTGCAAGTTGGCAAAATTAAATTGTCTTCTCTATTTGAAGTGTTTGTTCAAACCATTTCCAGTTTTCCCACTTTGACAGGTCTCCACATGGAAATAGGCAATAGTATGTTGCTGAATTCAATAGAAGAGGTTGATTCATTTATCTGCCCTGGGTTTATGCACCATTCTTCTTAACTGCTCTTTGCTTAGCATGCCATAAAGCAGAGGTTCTCAACCGGTGTGTCGCTGTGTTGCGGATCAACCATGGTCTTCTCTTGAAGTGGCTGAATTCTGTGCAGTGAGGCAGTTACACCATTCCACTGAGACTGCTCTCCTTTCTCTATTATCTGAAATCTATTCTGCTGTTGATAGGTCTGAGCTCACCCTTTTGGCTCTCTATGATGTCTCTTCAGCCTTTGATATGGTTGATCATGATATCCTTCTCAAGCGTCTTGAGACCTCCTATGGTGTTAAGGGCCTCCCATTATCTTGGTTTCAGTCGTACCTTTCTGAAAGAACCCAAATGATTATATCTGGTGACTCTCGAACCCAATGGGTTCATGTTAATCTGGGTGTTCCTTAGGGTGTGTCTAAAAATTAAAATGTCGATGCTAATATCGACCAATATGATTTTGTGTTCCACCTTCAGAAATATAGATATCTGCCAAATTAGATGAAAATCCGAATAGATTTAGGACTTGCTCAAAGCACCGGAAGAATAGCCACTTAGGCGACATTGTGACACATTGTAATTTTCACAGATCCAAGCAAAATTGAATGCATAACCATCAGATATAAGGCAAAATCCAAAGAAGTACTGTAAGTTGTCATAGTATATTCCTCTTAGTACATTTGAAAGAATCTGGCCTTACTTGACCATTGCAGAACAAATTGTTTCTCTCCCATATTTCTGACTAGGACTTCATTGAAGGACTGCATAAGAGTCATTCTGCCAGATCATTCGTCACTCTCAGGTCGGGTCAAATATGATGATTTAATTTTGCCTCACTGTGTGATTGTTCTGACTACCATTGTTGCGAGTCTCAATCACGAAGAGAGTAGCCCAATCCGAGGATCTGGAATATTTTGGTGGTGGGTTAGATACAGTAGGAAGCCTCTCATGATTCCAGATCATCAAATTCGTTGCGCATGCTGTGGTCTATGACTTGTAAAAAGCTGTGGCCAACCAGGGTCTCTGACAAAAATCAAAGTGTCGGAAAAAATACTGTTAGGGAGACAGGTAAGACTTCTCTGGCGTGGTTAAGTATGGATTCCCCTTTAGGCTTCATTGTTTCAGGTACAGGTGAAATGGTACTTTGCGTTAGACTAAGTTGCTGCCACGGAGAGTGACACCTCAAGTAAAGGATTCCATACCTTTTCAGTGTAGGATGGTCAAGACTATCTTCTCTGTGCTCTGACGTTGCTGAATGAAAAATTGATAACTGAAAAGCCACAACTTGATCATGTAAATCGCATATGCCATCCAACGCCGTCGGTGAAATGCACCTGGTTACCTGAACTTTATTCCATTTGGTGGAATTCATCTTTGGAAAATGACTATTAGCTCTATAGTAGCTCTTGACTAAAGACTTCCAATACTGGAGTCCTTGCAGAATCATGCAGTGAAACACTTTTCCAGAACAATTTCAGAGGCATGGTATCGATGCCATCGATGGCAAGGTTCAAGAGGTCCTTTCCCAATTTCGCTTCCAACTTCATGCATATGCCGCTCTTGCAACTCACATGGCCAGGATTTTGTATTCCAATCCCCAGCTTCAGATCTCAGCCAACAAGAATCTGACATGATAGGCTAATAGCTGTCACTGAGTGGAGTTTGGGGATGGCCAATAGCTTGGTAACATCCTTATGAAATATACCATTATCGTCCTGTCTCTGTAGCATCTGGCATGATCTTATTATTCAAGTGAAGAGTAAGGGGAACCTGTGGCTCAGAGAATCTCTGCTGCCAGGGCTGCAAGATCATCTCTCCTAAATTGAAACACACAATTGCTACTGTCTCTTATACGTTGTCATCCAGACTCTGATTCCTTGGTGTATGCGTAAATTGAGCAGTACCTTGCATGGGAACCTCTCCTTTGTGAAGACAGCTTTGCATAGCCGAAGTGATATCAGTAGTGCCTATCAACTAAATCTCAGCTTTTTAAAATCAATTTTGCATTGCGTCTGCCATATGATACAAGAATTAAAAGCACCACTTCCCGCCATTTGCAACACATGACCAGTGACAAAACAACATCACATCAGTAACGACATGATCAGGAATGTTTATTTGCTGGGATCTAGTCACTGAGAAGGGTTCTATAGCATGCAGCTCGCATGTATTGAAATCGTAGATTCAAATGCTTGCAATGCAACCGTGTTCCTAACTTCAGTCCTCTTGAGCAAGTCCTAAATGTTCAGCTATCGAGATATAATTTCAGATATTCAGTTTACACATGATTTGGCACAATAATTTCATTTGGTCGTTAAAAAATCTTTTATTTGAAAATTTCACATGTACCTTAAAAGCACCCTAGTGTTCCTCAAGGTTCAGTTCTTGGGCCTCTCCTATTTATTCTTTACACAGCTGACATTTCTTCTCTTTTTCCGATCTGTAGTGCTGCTGGCCATCTCTTTGCTGACGATGTCCAGGCATTTGTCCATGGTCCCCCCTCTTCCCAGCTGCTTCTAGTTGGGCTTATTGAATCTCTCACTAATCATCTCCACTCATGGATGTCTTCTAATCGCCTTTCTCTTAATACTTCAAAGACTCAATTTATCTGGTTAGGTACTCCTCAGCAGCTCCATAAGCTTGATCTTATTCTTCTCTCTGCAAAATTCCCATTGTTTTCCTTCTCTTCAAGTGTGCGGGATCTGGGTGTAGTACTTGATAGCTCACTTACCTTTACTGAGCATATTTCCAATCTGACACGCTCATCATATTTTCACTTAAGACGCCTCAGAGTCATTCGTCGCTCTGTCTCCTCCTCCATCTTCACTACCTTAGTTCATGCTTTCATATGTTCTCGTATTGACTATTGCAATTCTCTTCTCATTGGTCTTCCTAAAGTTCGTCTTTCACCGATTCAGTCAGTTCTAAACTCAGCTGCTAGATTAATTGCCCGCCTTCCCAAGTACTCTCACATCTCTACCTTTATGTTTGATGAACTTCATTGGCTGCCTCTACGTGCTCGCACACAGTTCAAGATCCTCACTCTGATCCTAAAGTCTCAACGGGGTCTTGCCCCAAAATATCTGACTAAAACCTTACTTCGTCCTCACTCAGCTTCCTCCCACCGTCCAGTTCGCTCATCCAACAGACTTGACCTATTGGTTCCCCGGTCTAGAACTGCTATGGCTCAGTCTCGATCTTTTGTCTCAATTGGTCCTTCTCTCTGGAATTCTCTGTCTCCTTCTGTTCGCTCAACTCTTCTGTCTGTCAGTCTCTCCTCTGCTCTGTCTCTTCTCAAAACCTTCTTCTTCTCGCGGGGCCTTGCGCACTGGGAGCGCCTCTGAACGGTTTACCCTACTAGAGGCGCTTTATAAATGTTTAAATACAATACAATACATCATTCTTTGCATTAGCTCACATTCTCTGTTACTTTGATACGATCCTCTGATTTTCTACTTAATTATTATTATTATTCTCTAGCCTTAAGACTGTCTTATGTAGCCGAGGTTGGATCTGGAGCGCTTCTGAGTAGATAGTATTGAAGTGGTGCTATATAAGTGTTCTTGATAAATTAATTAATTAATATTATTATTATAATAGTGCTGTTGAAGTACTGTTGATTGCGTTTGATGTGCTACGTCTTCTGACTTTGTGTAAACCATTTTCATATCATATCCATATTAACCTACGGTTGATTCTTATTGTTGACAGGGTGAAGGCTGTGCTGTGATGGGAAGAATTGGAAGGCTGGAACAGATTGTTCATGGAATGTCAGCCATCATGGAAATTCCATTGACAGTAAAGATGAGAACTGGACTGCAGGAAGACAAGCACACTGCCCACACACTGCTTCCCAAACTTAGGGACTGGGGTGTTTCCATGGTTACAGTAAGTTTTGTAGTTTTTGGGCTTTCTATTGATACCTTCGCTTTTCTTGTATTTATTTAGCTTTTGCAGTTCACGCACAGCCACTCAACAGCAGCCTCATCGGCCTCGTGTAGGACGGGCTTTTCTTGTGTGGCAGGGTGACGGTGTTTCTATCTATAATTTCTGTTACTTGAATCATTCATCACAATAATGAACAGCAGAGGACTCAGGCCTGCATGATCCTTGTTGCACACCCACTCATATCTCGAATTTTTCCGAGTTTCCCACACTGCTCCTTACCGTTGTTCTTGCCCCTTCATACATCGACCTTACCAGGTGCACCAACACCTCCGAGACTCCTTTCTTCCTTGAGTTCCAGTAAACTGCATCTCTTGGCACTCTGTTGAAAGCTTTTTCATATCCATGAAGGTCCAGTATCTTTTGTTATTTCATTGTAATACCTTTTCCCGTACCTGTCTCACTATATAAACACCGCACCCATTGTACCTCTTCCTGGTCTAAAGCCAAATTGGTTGTCATGGTTCGACCTGTTCTCTGATTCGCCTCTCAATGACCTTTTCATGCACCTTCAGTCCAACTTCCAACCGTTCGATTCCTCTATAATTCCCTCATTCCATCACATCTCCTTTTTGTTCGTATAATGCTAGTATTTCACTTTCCTTCTGAGGTAGTCTTTCCTGCTTCATGAAGTCTTTTAAGATGACATATAGCCACTCAACACCATTCTGTTCAAGTGCCTTGAACATTTCAGCCGTCATTCCAGATGGTCCCGGTGCTTTGTTGTTCTTCATCATTGCTATTGCTGTCTCAATCTCTTTACAGGTGATTTCCCTCTCAGGGCTTGCCTCTGAGTTGGTCTCCTGCAGCTGCTCCTTTGGGTTTTCTTCATTTAGCAGTTCTACGAAATCAATCAATCGCAATTTATATAGCGCCCCTTCAAGGTACCTACTCAGAGGCGCTCCTGGCCGAGATCAAGCGAAAAAAAACCGTCTTCAACAGCTTGTGAAATTGAGAAGAGCTTGGGAGGTGTCGCATAGTCAACGGAAGTCCATTCCAGGTTGTTGGACCAACCACAGAGAATGAGCGCCTCTGAAGTATGTTTTACATCTGTTCCTGATTGCCTTCTCCTCTTCAATAAGTATTTTACCTTTTTTGTCCTTAATGACATTTATCGCCTGTTTATCCTATTTGCTTCTTTGTCTTGCCCTTGCTATTTTATATATCTTACCCTCCACTTCTTTGGTGTCTAGTTCCAGGTACATCTGTTTCAGCATCCCACTTTTCGCTTAAGTTTGGTTTTAATGTCTGTCATTTCATTCTTGTCGTCACCTGAGTTTTTCCATCTTTCTATTTCTTTTGTTAGCTACATGGACGATCAAGAGAGCAGCGATATACAAAACTTGCTGACTGGAATTACATCAAAACCTGTGTAGATGTTGCAAAGCCTTTGGATATATTTGGTAAGTAGGAACTTGGATATATTTGGTAAGTAGGAACTTTGATATGTGTTTCTTTCCTTGAACGTCCTGTTTTAGTAATCAGCTGTTAATAACACAAAGTTCATATGAAACATGGATAAGTTAACGTTTAAAACAATAATTTATTGTGGAAAGTTTGTTTCTCTTATATGAAAAAATAAGTTGTCCTTTATAAAAAACCACAACTTGTGGATCACAATACTGAGAGTTAGCACACAATCATGAAGTTAAGAATGCGAACTGCTCTTTTCTTCTTGTGCATTTTTTGTGTCTAAAATTGGCTTGACACTTGAAAGAGCTGTATCATTTGAATCAACAAGAGCGGCATAGAACCTAAGCTTATGTATGAGACAGTTACTGAACTGTAGTAAATTTTTACGCCAACGAATAGTATTATTATTATTTGTTGCAAGTGCTGTTTGATAATCTGACTCGGCGGTACTTTTTAGGCTGTGGCGTTAGGCCCAACCGTGCATGCTCGGATTAGCTTCATCAGGATAATGATAATAAAGATGGAGGGCCCTTGTTCAGATTTAGGCCTATAGCTCTGACCCACGTAGGCCTAGCTATGTCTCAGCAGTGATCGATGTCTATAAATTGTAACTGGATTTATAATGGGCAACTAAAATTCGGATAGCCACTCAATAGGCAAGGACAAAACACAACTTTAGGACAATTGACTGTGGTTTCTAGCTCTCAGTCTAAAATTTTGATTTTATGCAACTTTTCGCGGAACCCCTGCACTCGTCCCGCATGATCCACTTTGGGAAACACTGTGCTATGCGATTACAATGGATGCGATGTGTAGAAATGGCGAAGAAGTGGTGGCATGTCAATCCAGAAGCGCTGGCTATCCTTTGAGTGATTGGTTGTCTGATTCTCTGAATTCAGGCCACAAGGATGGAGAGTAGGGTTGTATATTTTGTGCACCAGGCTGTTGGCTATTGTGCACTGTCTTTTAATGATGTAATTGAAGCTATGGTATGCTAGTGCCATGATCCATCAATCAGCAGGCGACAGACAGTAAAGTAGCTCCATCAAGAATATAACCTACGTTTCAAACCGACTAGAAATAAATAAAAACTAAATGTTTATCAACTACTGCAGTTACACACTTGTTTGTTTTTTAGTTACAAAAGAAGCAAGTAATTTGAAATCTTAGAAGGGATTAAGAACTTTAAAGAAATTAAAATTTCATTGCAGTTTTTAGATGTTGATGTGCAGTATATAACATCTGTATCAATTGATTGCAGGTAATGGTGATATCTTATCCTATACAGACTATAGCAATTCTATGAGTCTCTCTGGTGCTGCTGGCTGTATGATCGCAAGGTTGGCTTTTATACTGAACTTTTTATTCTTTTTACTGTAACTATCT
Source organism: Lumbricus terrestris (assembly GCA_949752735.1). Classification (NCBI taxonomy): domain Eukaryota; kingdom Metazoa; phylum Annelida; class Clitellata; order Crassiclitellata; family Lumbricidae; genus Lumbricus; species Lumbricus terrestris. Next base: position 22,051,312 of record OX457040.1, read on the forward strand.
GTGTTAGAGAATAATCAAGGTTATTGTACAATTTGTACCACATGGTATATTGGAATAAAAGTTTCGTTACATTTATTGCACTGGTCACTTTAAAAATGCTGAAGACATGAATTGATCACTGTACTTCCTCTAACAGAGTCCGGCATCAAACTACTTGGCTGGCAGATTTAATCGAACACTAAAATTATTTTTTTAAAGATGTTTCATGATACATTGTCACTTTTATACAATGTACTTGGATTTGAACCCTAAGCACATATGTGTAAGATGAAAAGAGCAAAACAATAATTTAGTCGAGTGTTTTTGATATCTGTTTGTTAATTCAAACTGACAGATCTGCTGCACGATTATTGCATGATATGGTAGTAACAGATGATAACAAGATTGACAGTAGAGTCGAATTTGTAACTAGATAAGAATCTGTAAAGCTGTCCATCAGTCCTGCTGCACTCGTTTTACAGTTGCCCCTATGGAGTTGAAGGCTGAGTCAATCTTATGGGGCAAACCCACGTATGTGCCTGTGTATTACCGCTTGACCATTATCCGGACCATTGTGTCACTGAGACTTTGGAACAGAAGTCATTGACTGAGTTGAAATCCATTTCTGTGGAAATTCATTCTGTTATTCAACTAAATCATTTAATGTAATGGGTGATAAACTCTGTGTTGTGTTGTGTTGTTTCAGAGGTGCCTTGGTTAAGCCTTGGTTGTTCACTGAGATTAAGGAGCAGAGGCATTGGGACATCTCTGCCAGTGAGCGCTTTGAAATCGTCCAGGACTACGTCAACTATGGCCTTGAACACTGGGGATCTGACCAGCAAGGAGTGGCTAACACTAGGCGCTTCCTTTTGGAATGGCTGTCATTCTTTCATCGGTAATCATTTCTTTTCGAATTAGATTTCTGTTCCAATCGTATGTGTTGTTCCAATCGTTTGTGTTGTTCCAATCGTATGTGTTGTTCCAATCGTATGTGTTGTTCCAATCGTATGTGTTGTTCCAATCGTATGTGCTGTTCCAATCGTATGTGTTGTTCCAATCGTATGTGTTGTTCCAATCGTATGTGTTGTTCCAATCGTATGTGTTGTTCCAATCGTATGTGTTGTTCCAATCGTTTGTGTTGTTCCAATCGTATGTGTTGTTCCAATCGTATGTGTTGTTCCAATCGTATGTGTTGTTCCAATCGTATGTGCTGTTCCAATCGTATGTGTTGTTCCAATCGTATGTGTTGTTCCAATCGTATGTGCTGTTCCAATCGTATGTGCTGTTCCAATCGTATGTGTTGTTCCAATCGTATGTGTTGTGCTGAATAATTAAGTTCTAAGGCAATGAGTTTTTGGTTCTTGTCAAGTTTTTTGTGTACTTCAATGCTCTCTCTGTATCTGTTCATTGTGCTCAGTCAACTGGGTCACTTTGTTCTCTCTGTTTAACGCTTTTGTTTTCAAATTGCTTGTCTTTAATAGGCTGTGTTAGTCTCTTGACTAACTTACCTTCTGACCTAGTTGCAGATTGGTTTTAGTGTTCTAACTAACAATAATCATTATAATAGTTTCATGAATATGCTCGGTAATGTATATTTGGTATTGAGGTTCTAAGCTATTATAGGTCAAAGTAGTACTTGCAAAAGTGAGTCGTCCTACGTAAAACAAATGTCAATTTGCTATTATATCAATTTGAGAAAGTAGTGTAATTGACAAAAATGAAATGACAATATTAAAAAACGATGATGCAAATGAGCAAAATCAAAATCGCTGAGCAATTGCGAGTGAAGGACTTGCCCAAGGTTCCTACACGGCAGCTTGAGGTGGATTCGAACCTGCACCCTCCGGCTGCAGGGCAACGATTAAGGCCGGAAACAGGGAGGTGTTTTGGGTGTTTGAACACACTCCCCCCTCCCCTGAAATGAAAGATGTAAAAAATAAAAGAATGCATTTACTAGCACATGATGTAAAAACCATGAAATAAAACAATGAACCCCGAAATGAATAATGTAAAAAATTGAATGAATTGGTGACATGAGTTTCTTCAGATGGGAAATTGGTGAAAATTTTCTGAAGATTTCGGCCGGATGACTAAAAAGGTCGTCAGTTTTTCGGACTGGAAACTGAAGAAACACCCCACCCCTCCCCACCACCCCTGAAGTCAAATCCTGGCTACGGCCTTGGCAACGATCATACCTGCTACACCACCGTGCCTCACGTTGTGTAGATGTAACTGTGTCAGCATAGAACTAAGGACATGTGTACTTGGACATTTGTCTAAGTACACAAATATTACGCATGTGTAATTGTGTATAAAACTGTATGTAGTGTGGAACTCAAAAAGCAGAGTAGAATCCATTTCACGGTGGACACTGGCCGAGGATGCATGCACTCGATGATTTGCACAGAACTTAATTTGCACTAGATTTGATGATATTGACATTAAACACATGAAGGACCCTTGCACTCTGGCTAACCTAGCGCTAGCTTATCAAGGTTAGAAAAGCAGAAAAGGTGAGGTAAGCAAGCAGGACGACACATGCACCACTACTGCACCTGACAAACTACGTAGAAATCAATACGCACTGGATTTGACCATGTTGACATAATCACATGAAAGACTTGCGTGCGTCGGCTGACCGAGAGTGGAGCTTATTATATAGGTAATTTTAAACAGGGAAGGGAATGTAAGTGAAGAGGACACATGCCCCAACCAGGTAGGACACATGCACTTGACCAGCTGTGTAGAAAATAATACTTTATCGTCAAATAGGAACTTGTAAATGGAGACGAAGGCGTCATTTACACGTTTGTCTTCACGAACAACCATGCAAAGGAGGAGAATGCCTGAAAGATGCCTTTCTCATAGTGTCTGCCACTAAGCTACAGTTTTCTGCTAAGTTATTCAGTACCATGCCAATTATCTTTATAAACGATCATGTTGCTATTAAAAGTCAAAGTAGTACTTGCAAAAGTGAGTCGTCCTTGGAAGAGAAAGACCATAATATGTTGAATTTATGATATCCTGTGAAAATATTTGTGTATGCTTTCCTTCTCCATGTAAGCAAAACTGTAGTTGCCATTTGAAAGTGAGATGTGCTTGTCTTCAGCTACATTCCAGTGGGAATACTGGAACGAGTGCCTCAGCGTATAAACGAGAAGCCACCTCATTACTTTGGACGTAACGACCTGGAGACACTGATGGCCAGTTCCAACTGCGCAGACTGGATCAAGATCAGGTGAAGAACAGAGCAGAATTCATTGACTGCATCTTTGGTTTACGAAACCTTTAAATGTATATTTAGTGACAATAATCACTGATAATTGTATGACCCATTTATTCGGCTGCGTTTAATTGTTGAACTTTGCTTGGTATATGATCTGTTAATTTATGCGTTGTGAAGAACTTTGTCACTTAGACTGTGCAATGTTCTTCATGTGTATTTTGTTCGCTTGAGGGCATATTAACTTTCCAGCTCTTTCTGCATTCCAAACTATTGACTCACATTCTTGTGTCAAGGCCCGTGAAACATTGACACCTTTATTGGCTAAAAAGCGAGTTGTTTGGCAGTAAGTTCGAGAGTCAGCACTTGATGCTTCGAAGAAAAAGATCATGTTCGATGTCTGCCAATGTCAGTCTGTAGATTTTTGGCTTTGAGTATTAAAATATACGATTTTATAGGTAGACTAGATGTGTAACCCGGCGTTGCCCGGGAAATTTAGGGTTTTAAACACCACTCCCCTATGGTACCCAACGTTGACCGCTAAATTTCGAGTTTTCGCCAACCCTCTACCCCACCCCGCTTCCCCAAAAAGCCAAACGTAACACGCCCCGCTAAGGAAATTATTACTGGGCTTGTATGACGTCATTCGGGCTGTAGACTCTTTTACTGAAGCTCGATACTGTTTACCAACGCGTGAGCGATGAAATCTGTTTTAAAACGCTTCTGTCTTAAAACGCTAATAACTCGAGTTCTAAAGTGAAATTTCGGGTTTTAAACACTTCCCCACTCTGGTACCCATCGTTGACTGCTAAATTTCGGGTTTTCGCCAACCCTCCACCCCACCTCGCTTCTCCAAAAAGCCAAACGTAACCCGTCCCTGCGGGGCGCTACGGATATTATTACTGGGCGGGTATGACGTCATGCGGAGTATACTCTTCACCAAAGTGCCAGCGTTATCATTTATTGATGAAATCTGTCTTAAAACGCAAATATTTCTTGTTTTAAAGTGAGTTAAAACCTGAAAATAGTTGATATGAGCTTATAATTTGGGTAAGAATCGATATCAATAATTGTTTTAAACCGACGCTGTTTCATTTCCGAGCCTATTCTGCAGGGGAGAGTAAAAGCGTACAAATAAATAAACAAACAAACATATGGAATTTCTGCCTTATAATATAGATGTCGCACGAATTAGGTTTGTGATGGCGATTAAGGAAAAGATGGATTGATTGAGTAATGGGTGTGAATCATTCTGCAGTGGCTGTTAATTGTATTAAGTAAATTGAGGATTGAGACTGGAGTTGGATTATGTTTAATGTGGACTTTTCTGGCCGAAATTATCAATATATTTAAATCTTTCATAAGTGCTTAAGTTCGTGTAAGGCCTATGAGAGAAATGTTTCAATTTCTAGCACAGCACCAACATGAGCAAACAGTTAGGTTAGATTCGTTGCTTTCACGTTTAGGCTTTCGAATCCATAAAAGAAAAAGCAGACAGATTAGGTTGCTTAGATTTGGCAGGAACAAACCCAGACCTGTGTACTGCAATCCCAGCAGAAGGTGCAGGCAAATTACTCAGCCATCACGATAATGAATCCTAGAATATAGAAAGACAGAATCCCTCACAGAAACGCCCCTATATGAGGTACATGCCTGCAACAGTTATTAAGAGCTGATTATTTTACTGACCGTTGGGTAAAGGTACCCTTTACAACCGGGAACTTAACAGGCAAGCTCACATTGCGAATCCCAGTGCTTGCTCTCACTCTCAGCCAGTATTGGTAATACCAAGCTTCAATATATTCAGATGCATCTTGGAAGAAGACGGCTAGTTCTAGTACTGGGTTGGATACCATCATACCGCACGGACTGTTACATTCTCTGCTAAATATACAATTAAGGGTTGAATACTTTAGATGCATTAGGGCACCATAGCAGCAGCGCCCGCAGGCGTACGCACTTACGCAAGTGCGTACAGCAGCGGCGCCCGCAGACGTACGCACATACGTAAGTGCGTACAGCGCGATGACCCAAAAAAAGGTCATCAGTTTTTTCGGCGACCTAACGAAAAAATTTCCTGTTTGCCCCTCCATCGAAAATTTCTGTGCATACAAAAAAAAATCCTGCGGGCGCCGCTGCACCATAGCAACCGTTTAGTATTGTCCTTACTGTTTACGAGTTGTTGAGCTAGTATTGGTAAAATTATCTGTTTCCCAAGCTTCTTTGCTTGTTTTGGCATATTCAAAGTACTCAACCCCGAATTGTAGCTGTCTGTAAAGAAATGTTCACTGCCTTGGAACACAGGACTCTCCAGCCAACTAAGCTCTCAATAGCCTGGATGTTGGGATCTTCGCTAAGACTGGTCATTTGCACAAATTTGTGTTGTGACTTAATGCCCTCAAATTGCTTTTCAGATGCAGTTTCTTATTGTTTGTTTTAGTGAGATGTTTCTTGGACCAGTGCCAGATGGATTTACTTTCCTGCCAAAGCATAGAGCAAATGCCTATCAGTGAATGTTGTTTGCGACGCAGTGGATCAAATTATGCAATTTTTAAAAAGTATCAATTAGTAATGATGCTTGTTGTTTAGTCCTGGACATCTAGAATATTCTGGCTGATAATTAATTTGCACCCAAAAGACAAAAGCAGACATTTGGCATTGTGCCACCGTAGCAACCTTTTGTTATTGTCTTTATCGTTTATGAGTTGTTACTAGTAGTCAATGATTTTTGTTAACGAAAATAGGAATTGGACGCAAATTATTAGTTTCCTGTTATCAAGAGTAAGAACGAAAATATTTTGCGAACAGGAATGGAAGTACGTGACAGAGAACGGAAATAGGAATTGAACGAAAATTGTTACTCTATGAAAATTATTTGCAGTACATTGTCTGAATAAGCCCTTAGATGAATCGAATGTCTAAGCCCTAAACTGCCATCAAAGAATTCCACAGCATCAGGAAACGTAAACATGGAAGCAGTGAAAGGACAGATGATAACAAGAGATGAGGACAATTTTTGTAGCAGTAAGATTGTTTGTTTTTAGACTTTCTATATAATTGTTTTGAAAATTCAGTGACAGTCCTCAAAGAGCAAGATTTTGAAAAAGTTCATTTATCAGAATTTGATAGAGAAGGAGCATTTAAGTTGAGAGTGATAAATTGCAGGATTAAAATCTGGAGGTGATGAGTGAAAAGATTTTCAAGGAATATTTCAAAACTTCTGAGCACTGTTCGTAGCAAGGTTTCAGGCAGAGCCATGGCCACTGATTTCAGACCATGTGAATTGAAAGTTTGTCTTGAAAATGTGGGTTGATAGATAGTTTGTTTGTGAATGATTGCAGTATTTGAGTTGCTTAAATTTTTGATGGACTGGCCACAAAGTCTACAGATATGACATAGATTATAAGTTTAGTATAATATTACAGATTGATACTAAGTTGTTTGGCTTGTTTTTGTTGAGGTGAACAGATTTCTAATAGGGTGAATATTTGAAAACCGATAATTTTAAGTTTCAGCATGCTAAATAAAAATCGGGTTAACATATTTTGAAAAGCGAAACACCATTAAATAGGTATTAATTGAGCAGATCTATTTCTTCAAAAACCAAATTTTAATATTTATATATTATATTTATTTATTGAAAGAAAAGCCAAAAATGTCATGACCGCAACCTGTATCCAAGGTAGGTTCATTATTTTTAAATCCAAGTAGTAGATAATGCATTTGAATAATTTTACAAACTTTTGTGAACATTTAATAGAGATTATAATTTTTCATCATAGTGGGTACTGAATTAATCTTCAGGGATAGGTTTTCAGTGTTAAATATTTTTTCAAAAGTCTGTAACATACTTTCAATTTTCTATGTCAACACCGCAACCGCAGCTGGTGCATACCTATTAGTACTGCCTCGCGTGTGTTGATTACGCCTGCGCACTGCTACATTGCATCTCCTGCGTCTTCACTAGCCGATCCCTTATTGTAAATGTAATTTACGATAATTTAAAACGGTTTATTAGGAATAAATGTCGGATAACCATCATGCATATGTTTATTGAAGGTCACCACCGCAACCAACAATGCAGGCATACCACACATATTTAAAAAAAATTATTTGTCATGTATCAAATCGCAAGCAAGTACAGATGAGACGGGACCTATCATTGTGTACGCGCGTCAAGCGGGGTTGGCGTAATATTTAAACTTAAACAATTTGTCACCACCGCAACCGTCACCACCGCAACCAAAGCAGGCAGTCGCGGTGGTGGCTTCATGGTCGCAGCTTTGACACTTACTCAGTTGCTAGGGTTTCAGTGACTCTTAACATGAGTAACCATTGTGTTTTGACACTGTTCCAGTAGTAGTCTAGAGTCTGGCTACCAGTTAACTCTAAGTCAAATTTTATCCAATTCAGTAACCATACCCTGCTATTTTGTTAAAATTTGGTTTGTAATATTATTTAAAACAGTTATGCTGTGTTCAGTTATTATTTACTTGTTGTTTCAGTTCTTATGATGTGAAATAGCTGGCTTATACACTGCATTTCAGCAACATGAAACAAAGTAGTCTTTGGTGCTGGGGTCCGATGTTCTTTATTTAAATTATTTTATGTCTTGCAGCTTGCTGACATTGGCTGACTGTTGCTTTCTGTTACCTAAACTTTTATTCAGAATAAATATTTTAAGATTTTGTTAATAACGGCTGGCTTACTTATGTATTTATGCAATAGCTTTGATGTGCACTATTATTACATGATCATTATTTCTATGACAGTTTAGAATTGATACCATTCGGTTGCGGTGTTGACATTTTGCGCCTAAACTTATGTTGTTCCTATAATTTTTCTGATAATCTGATGATATTCATTTTCATTTCACATTATATTACTTTTTCCCATGTCATGCAGTTTTTATTGGACTATTAAATTGCAAATTAATTTTTGCTATTCAGCTTTTTTACTGACATTTTTAATTGGTTGCGGTGTTGACATTATGCGGTTGCGGTGTTGACATGGTGTGCTAGACCTACCATTTTCAAAACGATGCTCATGGGGGGTTCTAGGCCATATCCGTTATGAATCATGTTTTTAATATCTTAGGACTATATTTGCACTTCGATTTATGTAACTTTTGACAATAAAAATCACAACTTTTTTTGTCTTGTATGGAGCACCTAAAATTACCGGTTTTCAAATATTCACCCAATAGGTGGAAAGAGACAGAGACAGAGACAGAGAGAGATACTATGCAAATCTTGTTTTCTAACTCTGCACAGGATAGATAACAAGAGAATGGGGATTCTCATGAAACCTGAGCAAGGATGATACAATGATGCAACATTTAAATCGTGAAGACTATCAGAATCTATGCTTAATGTGGCCAGAATGAAATGTGTCACCACTTTACCATTTGAGACACATATGGGGCTCATAAAATCTCTGAGGGACGATTTATCACACAAGGTGTTTGCCCATCCTTCGATGGTAAATGTATTCGAGTTTTGAGAATGCTGCCACCCACATACCGATTGATGAATTGGCCATGTTTTCAGATTAAATTATATGAAACTATTTATAAAATGACAATAAATCATATATCAGGCATATAAATTAGCAAAGAATTACCTCGATGAGGACTTAATCTACCAAGGAATAAAGGAGCTTAAACACGGTTGATCGATTGGAGCTGGTCGATAGGTCTGCAGAAGTGTAAGAATATTTTTTTATTAAATTAACCTAATATTAATTGTAGACTTGTACATTTAGGAAATTTAATTTAGAAAGTTTTGATTGTATGCTAAACCAGTTAGAAGTGAACACATCAGATAACAAAAGCTTTTATTAAAAATACTTGCTTTATTACAAACTTAATCAGTAACTTTCGTATAAACTTGTCTCCACTGTCGAAATGGGAAGCTGCTTATTGTACATAAATCTAGCACTCTTAGTGTTCATCATAATATTAAGCACATAGGCCTAATAATAATGTTCATTTGTCAATGGTCTGGTAGAAAACTAGGGCTGTAAAAACTAGGGCTATAAAATCATCGAAGCAATAATCAGAGGTTCGTGCTGTAGCCAACCGTTGTCGGTCTTTAGAGGAATCTGCCAAACAGAAAACAAATAAAATGTATTTAGTTACAAATATGAATTTAAGATCCATGTGTACAGTGTACAGTTTGCATCAAGCTAGCTGCCCTTAGATTTCTCTGTATTCAGTCCAAATTTGCTTGGATATGCAAACTCTATAGTTGGATGGGACATCATAGGCAGTGTCTAAAGTGTGGAAAAATAAGTGCCTGGATGCCCCTTACCTCTCCAAAAGAAGTGCCTGGACGCCCCTTACCGTTCCAGTCTGTGCTCGCCAATAAGTGGCTGGAGGGCATTCAGATTTTAAAACGAGTGCATGGACGCCGTCCATGACCGTCCAGGCACACTTTAAGCCCTGATCATAGGTATTAAGGCGTATGTAGTTAACCGTACCTAACTTACTGACTGACAGTGACAATTGTAGGCTAACTGAAATGCTGCCTTGATCTTATAGGTCTATTTAGTAAGCCGATTCTAGATTTAACAACCTGCAGACACCAGTGGTCAGCAAAATTGCGCCACTGGATGAGCGATGTCAGCTGTGTTACTCTGCGCATAATTTGTCCTCTGAAATGAGACTGAAGCGTCAGTGGGTAGAGATCATCGACCATCACTCACCTGATGATGATGATAATTATGATGATGATGTTCAGTGGCCATAGGACTGCTGATGATGCGAGACAATTGGCTGAAACAGAAATCGCACATGAATAGCTAATTTGCCTACACTCAATAGGTACATGTGATAGGCCTTATAATTCCCCATATGTTAAATTGCCTATTAAAACTGCATGTGGAGTTAGCAGCTGCATGACAAATTGGATCCTTTTGGATTAACCCTTTAACGTGAAACTCATGATCTGGCAATTGCCATCATCAGGCGCGGATTTAGAGGAGGGCGGAGCCGGCGTACGCCCCCCCTAAACCTGCAGCAAATGTTCTCAAACTAAACTGACCTAAAACTAAAATAACTGCAATTTGGGAATAGAATATTTGAAGTATAGCTGGACCGGCAGAATGGAGCTCTCTTACCGGAGCTCTCTTACCTACTTACTTGAGTTGCTAGCAGACGTTGCCCACGTGACCAATGACTTTTGCCGTGACGTCATTCACAAAGTTCATGTACAGACAAAATTTACGTAAATAGAAATTGGTCAATTTACAATACAATACAATTAGTCATTTATACCGCGCTTTAACAAAACAAGTCTTGCACAAGAGCGCACTTCACTACAGATCTAGTTATAATGCAATGAAAATAAATGAGTTTTTAACTTTGATTTAAACTCTACAACAGATGAGCACTGGCGAATGAAGGTTGGAAGACTGTTCCATTCTTTGGGTCCTGACTCCTGATACAGCGAAAGCGCGACTTCCAAACTTCCGGTTTGTGCGAAGTGTAGCAAAGTCACTTCGCGACGACGATCGAAGTCCTCTGGACTTGGAGGCGGAACATGACGTGACCATGGATGTCATGTAGGATGGAGAAGTTCCGTAGTGGATATGAAACATCAGGAGGGAAATTTTGAAAGCAATGCGAGCACGGATGGGAAGCCAGTGTAGTTGTTTCAGAGCTGGAGTGATGTGGTCTCTGGGACCAAGACCTTTTATCAGGCGAGCGGCCGTGTGTGGAACTGAAGACAGGGGTTGAAGTGTTGATGATGGAAGACCAGATAGAACAGAGTTGCAGTAATCGAGACGAGAGATGACGAGAGCTTGAGTGAGAATACGAAGGCAGGTTTCATTCAGACAACGTTTCACTTGTCGGATTCGGCGAAGGTGAAAGAAGCATGCTCTAGTAGGCCATTTCATTTATGTATGGGGAAAATATTTTTTTAAAAATTCTATGGTGCAACCCTCCTATATTGTTTCTAATGGCAAAATGTGAATGTTCACCAAATTTTAGGTCATTTTGTGGTGTTTTGACCCCCGCCCAACACGATCAACTGATTTAGTTAATAAATCATTGTTTTCCTGCATGACAAAATGTTTGTAACATAAGATAGTTTACTCTACAAAGAATACAAGCTACATAATTATATAGAAACTAACAAGTTTGGTAATAGTGTATACACATTACACAATGATATCATGTCAAATCACTTTACTGAATTTAAGGTTTTTGTGGAGGAGAAGGTTAATTTCTTTAATGTCTCTTTTTGAAAGTTGGGAATTTCTTTGCGTTGATATTCGACCATTTACAATAAAAACTGTTTTTGTGTTTCATCATTGGTAACACTAGTTGAGAAGTCTTGTATTAGTTTCACAGCCCTTTCCGCCAGATCATTCACCACTTTGACATGCCGCACATATGTATCAGCTTCTTAGTAGGCTATTGGGATCATTATGAAATTCACTAACAGGTTTTCCTAGCCAGTCGGCGCCAATTCCCATGCTGTGAAACAAGAACCAGGATTTGGGTCCAATAAGGGACTGTACTGTGGCTCAGCATAGGAAACGTTGGATGGCCCCTTTCAGACTGTCTTGGTCTAGGAATTCGGAGCAGTGTTCGAGCAATCTGCTGTCTTTCTGAAGTGGAAAGCCTGTTTGAAAAGAGAGAGAATACAGCACATTCTTCTGTTAAGTACCAGAAGTGCCTTTCCAAGGTTTTCATGGCTGCATTGGCAACTTGTGGATCATGCTTGCAATACTTGTTCAAGTCATGCCATAGCTTGAGATCATTATACGCTGCATCGGCCCCAATGGATGAAGAGAGCCAGTTTTCAACGTAGAATAGCGCATTAAATTTACATAGTGCTTCCAATTGGCTGATCATCATCATGTCCTTGTCATATCCCGCTTGAGCACTGAAAGCCAACATCTTTGCAGGATACAAAATGGATGGCATCCATCGAGCATGACGCGCTGCTCCTGGCTTCAGCCTGTGTATTCCTCTTTCAGGTGTCTCACCCAGAAGTATCAACATTAATTCAGCACATTCCCTATAGTCAGCGCGAGGTAGCAAGTTCTATTTATTTGAAGTAGAAAGTATTCTCTTCAGTGACTGTATAGGATTTCCTAGTGCGTTTCAAAGACCTGTCTTTGATTTCCAGGGTTTTAAAACCAGCTTCTGTGTTAATTGTTGGCCAAATAGAATCTCTTAATGATATTGGTGTTGTCAGGGTCTGATGTTGCACCAAACAAGTCTTTGTGAACTGAACTCAAGTTTCTTTCAAATATATGATGCCAACAAGCCAACCTATAAGCCACGCTTCAGGCACTTCTCTATCATCCTTTCTAAGTAATGGGCGGTTTGGTGTGGATCGTATTTCCTACATCATGGTGTGGATGAAATTGGAGGAACTACTTCCTGAGGTGGTTCTTTTTCATATATTCACTCCTTGCTACCATGGGTACAGCCTCTAGAAGGTAAAGCAAAAAATTTACAATTTGCTACCATGTTGTCGATGTCCATTTTGAACATAAAACTACTTTTTAAGTGGGCGGGGGTCAAAACATGGCCCACAGACCTCAAAATTTGCAGGCAATTATGTTTAAGTAATAGTAACAATATGGCAGGGTTGCACAATGAACATTCTAAAAAAAATTTTTTGCAATGGCCTAATGCTCTAGCTATAGAAGATATATGTTGGTTCATCTGTAAACTGCTGTCAAGTAGCACACCGAGGTCACGAATCACGTCAGATGGTGGAATAGAGCGATTTAAAAATATGTCGAGTGGTCCGCCGTCAAAACGGCTTAAACAAGCAGTTTTATCATTCGCGACTAAGCCGACTGCCGTTGGTAAAACATAAGCCTATCTTAGGCCTAAATCTCAAAAGATGGCATATAATTATCATTATAATTTTGAAATTCGTCGTGCTGATTATAGCCGCCGAAAGCGTTCAGCTGCCGATATTATGGACAAAAGCAAATCAAGGATATAGAACTAGGCCTACTCATATAATCATTCTCTTAACGCTCAGTGGCGTACGTGCGGTCCATGGATGAGGCGCATCCCTTGCTTATTGAATCTATTTTTATACAAATACTAGTGTATTCAATTTCTATCATTACTATGTTAATTATCGTATGATAAATTGGCATCGACTATATTATTTTTATTTGGGGGCAGAAAGGGGGAGGGGCAAATTCCCAGGGGCCCGGCGGTGTGAGGGGGTCCGGAGTGCCCGGGGAAAAGTAAACAATGTAAGAAGTTTAACAAATAGTGGTTTGATATGAGAAACTATATATTTTTTAAAAGTTCCATAGCATTTTCTATAAAAAGGATCATTATAGTTTTGCGTGATCTAATTTCATATATATCTATATATATATATATATATATATATATATATATATATTTACGGGATTGGACTGGTAGTATTCACGCCCCCCCTAACCAGAAATCCTGGATCCGCCTCTGATCATCTTGCAATGACATCTGGTGTCCAAGTAAATTGGATAACAGATCGAAGAACATCAATGAGGCGATGATGATAATGATGGTGATGATGATGGTGGTGGCGATGATTATGCTGACGAGATCATTTCTATTTAACGGTCTTTTCAACTTACTGGGAAGTATGCGTGTCTGTAGTGCTGCTGAGGATAGATCGGGCCGTAGCTATGGTGACCCGGCTCATGAAACATATGATAACCAAATCGATGATATTCTGGTTCACTCTGGTAGTAAGTGTAGTGTTGGTGGTTGGGTCTTGAGGCTCCGTATCCGTAGTCATTGAGGTTGACGTTACAGAAGTCAGCATATGAGTAGGACTTTCCATGTGAGTAATGACTGCTGTCCTTGTTCAGTGTCCCTGGTGCGCACGGCTGTCGGTAAGAGTTTCCGTTTGAGCAGAGAACAATCGATCCTTTGTCATGGTAATAATAGCCATCAGTGCGACATCGACCTACGATACATTGGCAAATACATATAAGCAACGTCAATGATCAGAGTTATCAATGAATTCGATACCCGGCTGTGTGTAGATCTCGACACTATCGTATCGGGTATACGTAGGCCTACAAGGTCGCAAACGCAGATATCAAGTCCAAGCATTATCTTAAAAATAAAACCTCTTTATACTTATAGCTTAGGGGAGGGTTGCTACAGATGGACCAGGACCTAAGACGGACCACTCCGCGATTGGGCATAGGATTGAAACTGGATTGTCACGTGATACTGTAGTGGTTGGCAGGTCGATCACATGATGGCATTAATCAAATAATTAGATATAGGGGCCTACGCCAAAGTCACTAAATGGAAAAACGTTTGAGGAAACAGACAAAGAGGTAATTGACACAGCTTCATCTAATAATAGCTTGGGTAAAAATGAATCAGAAACTGGGTACATTTAGGTTTAATGTAGCCTATATGGCTGGGTCTGTAAAGTTCTATGATGACAATTGGCTCATAAATGATTGTATTACCTGTATAGTCTTAACAATATGAAATAACATCAGCGGACATGAAAAATTTCTCTTATTAATAAAATCAAGAAAACTTCACCGCAAGTAGTAATTGGTGCTGGATAGAGTCTAATGTTCATGATAATTATGTCATTTGTATGTCTATAGCAGCGTTTCCCAAAGTGGGTTCCGCGGAACCCAAGGGTTCCGCGGGACGAGCACAGGGGTTCCGGGAAAAGATGTAGAGCCTAGATAATCTAAATTTTAGTGAAAATGCACTGAAAGTTTGAAACTGCATGCAGTCAATCGTCTTTTGTGTTTTGTCCTCGCTCATTGAGTGGCAATCCGAACTTTCATTTCCCATTAGAAATCCAGTTACAATTTATAGACATCGATCACTGCTAAGAGACATAGGCTCACGTGGGTTGGAGCGGTAAATCTGAACAAGGACGCAGTCATCTTTGTTATCGTTATCCCGACAAAGCTAATCTGAGCACGATTAGATCTCTTAAACGCAACATCTTAAAAAGTAACGCCGAGTCGTACAGCAGTTGCAACAAATAATAATTTTATTTGTTGGTGTAAACATTTTCTAAAATCCAGTAAATGTCTCGTAAGTTTAGGTGCTAGGCCGCTCTTGTTGATTCAACTGACACAGATGACAATAAGAATCCAACTTTCAAGTGGCAAGCCAATAGTAGAAAAATGCATAAGAAGAAGAGAAAGGGCTGTTCGAATTCGTAACTTCATGTGCACTACTCTCAGTATTGTGATCTATTAGCAGTGGCGGCGACAGAGAGGCTAGGGGGGCTAAGCCCCCTAAACAAGGACATCCGGGGATTAGCCTCCTAAAAAAGAGGCCATCCTGTTCTTTTTGACATGTAGGCTAAAACTGAAGTTTTGTGGATGAAAATAGAAGATTTCGGCCGAATGACTAAAAAAGTCGTCAAATTTCCTCCGCGAGGATTCAGCCCCCAAAACTGAAATCCTGGCGCCTCCACTGTCCATTAGTCGTGGTTTTCAAAACGGTAGGCTACAACTCAATTTTTCATATAAGAGAAACAAACTTTCTACAATAGTGTTTTGGTAGGCTTGTGTAGCCTATTTTAGTAGATCCTATGCTTCTTAGGCGCTATGCATGCTTCAGTGCGCGAGTTGAGATTGGGGTTCCGCAAGAAAATATTAGGACACAAAGGGTTCCGTGGCCCAAAAAGTTTGGGAAACGCTGGTCTATAGAGTGGCTTCCACTGCTGTATACCAATAATAATAGGCTTGCCCCATCTTACGAAATGTCCCATCGTAGGTGATCTTCCCCCACGCATAGCCCTGCAGGTTGAGATTATAGCCTAGGTATACGTTCTTGCATATTTCCTTATTGACCTATGTCTATAATGGTCTATTGATGTGATGATAGGCCTCTATCAAGGATCCTTGGGCCTATATATATGCCCACTGTTATGCAAACTATCGACTGTCTAGAGTCTAGACTCTATACGGACATGCACGACAGACAGTTTCTATGACAAAAATTGAAATAAGAATACTTATAATAGTAGGCCTCTTATAGATTGGGAAAGCCGAAATGGCGTCTAATGGTTTACAAGTTGCAATTTCAAGAACGACTCCAAAACTTTTTTAAAGAAATTTGTAGAAATGCATGAAGTTTTTTAGTGTGGCTTTGACTTTGGCGAAAATTTCTCGTCGTTTATGAACATTTTCCCAAGAAATGTCGCAAGTCAGCGACAAAAAAACTGATGAACTTTTTTAGTCATTAGCTTGAATTTTTTTTATTTCACCTTCCTCCTTATTTTAACTGCACATGTCCTTCTTCCGTGGTAAAGCGGCCTGCAATTACCTTTTTCTAATGATTCCCACTGCACATAACTGATTTTACAACTGCACATTTTGTGTAGAACTGCACATTCTGAAAGCCCTGAACGACTCATAGGACTAAGTCTTATAGGATAGACCTACAACTGCGCACCACGCACATGTAGGTTTTAACGTAAATCCTCATGATGCATGGCCTTAGGATATTATGCCTGAGCCTGTAATAATATTATAGCGACAATGTACCCGTCGGTTAAATGACTGTGCTACCTGTATATGCACCGTTGTAGGTGTGTCCATGTCCGCCGTCGCCGTCAACAGCAACAAACTGAGCAGCTACTATGAGATGCAGCAGCAGAAAAGCAGCGAGAACATCATCAGAAGTCGCCATCCTTATCTTCACCACCTTCGATGCTACTTTTTTAACGGTAAGACGTACAGCTGCTGCTGGACCAGATGATCGCCTCCTCCTCCTTCTCCTTCGTCGATCGCCCGTCGAACGATTAGACGACCAATTAATCGATTGACTTAAGACAATCGATTCTTCTTCTGCGTCTGACTCTTCTTCTCCAGCTTTCAGTGATCGAATACTGATTCAAAGCAATCTCTGCATGCCATTTATAGGCTTCGATTAACGTACATAAACTGGTCAACATATATATATATATATATATATATATATATATATATATATATATATATATATCATAGACCCTCGTGTATGTATTGTGTCTGTAGCATGTCGTTTATGTAGTCGCCAAGGGCTAAAAACCTTTAAAGTGCAAGTCGTAAAATTTCCTTTGAAACCCTTGAAACTGGCTGACAGTTGGGTGTAAAATGTTCAGCTGATGCTTTTATGGAAAAAGGGAATTAAACTGAAAACACCTACAGGTACACGCACACACGCACACACACAAAACTGAAACTGATAGGCCTACAGGCGAAGGGTGGATGCATTCGAAGAGAACAGGTAGGCCTACTCGGAGTTGACTTTCCACCTAGCAAAGCTTACAGCAGCATCTGTCCCTCTATAGCTGGGTATAATTTGAGTAGCCTATTATAATCAATATCCATGTACAACAAATTATATGACTTGATCTCCCTTAATTGCCAACATGCTCATAGGCCTATATGAGACAGTGTTTAATCTAGACGTCTTGGGGCCCCCCAAGGAATGACAATTTTCTCCCAGAAAATTTTAACAAAATGATAATGTTTTCAGATGCTATTTGCGTATTTTTTTACTTGAAGTGTTATAATATATCGTAATATTATTTACTATTATAGCTTATATGATTATAATGCTGTTATTAACCATTATAATATATAATACTATCATATTACATTGAGCATAACTTACTGAATATATTTGTACAAATACTACTCCAGAAAAATTTGACAAAAATGATAATAATTTTAGTTGCTGTTTACATCATTGTATTACATGAACTGTTATATTATACCGTAATATTATATACAATTATATGATTATAATGTTATTATTTACTATTATAATATAAGAGGCAATCTTGTTACAATGAGTATAACTTACTGTTAATATTTGTACAAATACTATTTTTGTACAACTGAATGGTTTCTCTCCAGTGCTATCTTTACAATTTAAAATTGTCACATTTCAAAATGTTTTGTTCATTGAGCACCCAGTAAAACAACACAACTACTACATAGCTTCCCGATTTTGGTACCGGTGGTTTATAGTTCTTGCAATGGTTGATTTATGTAGGTTTAGCTAGGCTACCATTTGTTATGGTAACTGCAAAGTCTGTCCATGTCAGGACCATCTTGGGAAACAGAGATAAGCTGATTCCAGTGCTGAAAAGTTAGCCTATATGGGCCAATTAGCCTATACTCGTGTCTGCAGTTATTCATTATAATAAACCAGCAACAGCAGAACTGAGGTGCTGAACTTAATACATAAAAAATATTATATTTATTATTGTTATTATAATTATGCATATATATACACCGTGATTCAAAAAAAAGTAAGCCAAATTATTTTCCATATATCTCCAATGCCTGATAAC
Organism: Lumbricus terrestris; assembly: GCA_949752735.1. NCBI lineage: Eukaryota > Metazoa > Annelida > Clitellata > Crassiclitellata > Lumbricidae > Lumbricus > Lumbricus terrestris. The sequence goes on from OX457040.1 coordinate 22,069,828, forward strand.
ATATCACGCTAAAATTTTCCAAATATTTAGAGAATTGGACCAAGAATATGATTCCAAGATTTCATGAGATAAAGTTGAACGGATAAAAAGATATGTATCTTTGAACTTCATATGCCGAAATTTCAGTTTACAAGCTATTTTCTGTTAGATTCAATAAAATGTGAGTCAAACTTTTTCAATATCTTTATGGCCTGATAATTAATCAGAGTAAAATTTTCCCAATATTTAGAGATTTGAATCAAGAATGGGATTCCCAAATATCAAGTCATAAATTTGAACGGATAGAAAGATATGAATATTTCAACTTCATCTCCCGAAACTTCAGTTTTCAGCAAGTCTGTTATGGTGTTCTTTGCGGTTTCAGCGCTTGATAGTTCCCGATTTTGGTCTTCAGTGACCCTGGAGGGAAATTTAATGGATCCTATTATCGCGACGTTCTGCTGTCACAACATCCTCTATCTGTAATCAGAAATCTAGCCCCCAGAAGGCTGGTTTTTTCAACAGGACAGTGCCCCAGCCCACAGAGCCAAGGAAACCATTGAAATGCTGACAAGAGAGACGCCAGACTTCATGTCTCCCACATTATGGCCTCCGAACAGCCCAGATTTGAATCCTGTCGACCATAAAGTGTGGAGCTTGATGCAAGACCGAGTAGACAACAACCCATGGTATAAACGATCTGAAGTAACGCTTGATGGAAGTGTGAGATGACCTGGACCAGCGGATAATCGTCGATGCTGTTGCCCAATGGCGCCAGCGCCTCCAGGCTTGCGTGCAAGCAGGAGGAGGACATTTTGAGCATCTTATTTAATTAAATAATCAAACCAAACTGTGGGAATCATGTTGTTATTCAATTCTTTACATATCTGGAAAATTTTAGCATGATTAGTCATCAGGCATTAGAGATAACAAGAAAAAAAGCTTGACTTACATTTTATTGAATCTAACAGAAAATTGCTTGTAAACTGAAATTTCGGCATATCAAGTTGAAAGATACATATCTTTTTATCCGTTCAACTTTATCTCATGAAATTTTGGAATCATATTCTTGGTCCAATTCTCTAAATATTTGGAAAATTTTAGCGTGATAAGTTATCAGGCATTGAAGATATTTGAAAAACATTTTGGCTTACTTTTTTTTGAATCACGGTGTATATATATATATTTTATATTGAAATCTTAAAGCACTCTTATTATCAGTACTGAAATAATTATGTAATTTTGCTAAAATAAAATCTTAAAAGGATACCATTACAATGTGGAAACTCAAACAGAATTTATTATTGTAAGTAAAACCTATAGGCCTATTTATTGAAGTCTTAGGCCACTCTTATCAGCACTGAAAAAGTACAGCTATTTTGCTAAGATGACAGCTTAAAATGCTACCATTGCAATGTGGAAATTCAAAAAGTTTCTGGTGGGTACCAGTAGATAGATTAAGACTATTCTGGAACATTTGACCTCAACCATGGTTCAACTTTTCCAAAACCACCATAACCATGGTTCAAAAATATATCGACCCATAACCATGGTTCAAAAATATATCGACCCATAACCATGGTTCAAAAAAATATGCTGACTCATCAAAAAATATATCAACCCATAACCATGGTTCAAAAAATATGCCACCCATAACCATGGTTCAACTTTTTTCCAACACACAAATTTATTTTTTTTCCTACTATTTAAAATAACAAAAAAAAAATTTCTTGCCAACTTCTGCCAACCAACCCAAAACATGGTTCAACTTCTGCCAACCAACCCAAACATGGTTCAACTTCTGCCAACCACCCCAGCCCACGCCTATGACTCATCGCGTCGGGGGAATTTCCAGTAGTTTCGATGATGAGTCACCCGATCATAAAAATTTTTTTTCTTGTGTATATAAAATAACAAAAAAATTTTCTTGTATCAGTATAAAGATAATATCTTGTATATAAAATGAACTACGATACGTATAATCTGAAACAATTGCAACAAATTCCTAAACAAAGAGGACAAAAAGGATTCTCAAAACTACCAAAAGAGGAACTTATAGCGTTCATAAAGCAAGGAGATCGACTAGGCGCTCGGACTCCGGACATCAAAGCTTCAACGCGTACTCCTGGTACTGTACGAGAATTGCGAGAAATTGCAAAAAAGAGAGGTCAAAGAGGATACTCAAGATTAGGAAAAGAGGAACTTACGGCATTCTTGTCTACTACTTGGAAATTTGTGGGGAAAAATAAAGCTACTTTTTCGGATTGGTTGACTAGTGAGATTAGTCAGTTACCCCCTCAAATAAAACCACCTATTCATAGGTTCAAACTTCAAGAGACAGCGGCGGCTATCAAAGGGTTTACAAAAAGATACACGATCGATGGTAACAACAGGATCGATGTTGAATCTTTTCTCAAGGCTGTAAAATCGCAGGTAGTTAGGCTGCTAGTGAAAAATCGAGGGGTAAAAGTTCAACTCAATCTCATGTGCGTAATGGAGAAAGTAGACATAAAATCCGGTGAAATAGCAACGGCTGAGCCTAATTTCAAATCAAAGACTGATATTATTTTAGAAGCAACCGATGTGAAGGAAATATATACCAACGCAGTGGATAAAATTAAGGAGAGCATGGCGAGTTATCAGATGCGAGGTAGCAATTGGAGATTCAGAGCCGTTTTGAAATTAGATATCGATACAGTGGTATACAAGCCATTGAAAGGTAGTTCTTATATACCGCTTCCCGAGTATTTGGTAAATAAAAAGGCCATTATTAATATGAGAAACGAAGACGAAGAATGTTTCAAATGGTGTATTACAAGGGCGTTGAATCCAACTGAAGATAACCCGCATAGAATCACTAAAGACCTGGTAGAACAATCTAAGAAACTCGATTGGGGTGGTATCGTGTTCCCAGTTGCTGCTGATGCTAATATTATAAATAAGTTTGAGCGTTGTAATAACATTAGCGTTAGCGTATTCGGCTTTGAAAAGAGCGTATACGCATTATACATATCGAAGCATGAAAGTGATACCTGTGTAGATCTACTGCTTATTTCCGACGATGAAAAGAAGCATTACTGTTGGATCAAGAACTTTAATAGATTGATGGCGGCACGAACAGAAAAATCTGTAAATTCGATGCACTATTGTAGAAGATGTTTAATTGGTTACAGAACGAAAGACTCGCTTAACAAACACATCGAGTACTGTTCGCAACATGATGCCCAACGAATAGAACTCCCAAGCCCAGGAACTATGTTGAGTTTTAAAAATTATTATCGAAAAATGCGAGTACCTTTTATTATCTATGCGGATTTCGAGTCCTTCATTAAACCGATCGATACATGCCAACCCGATCCCAGCACGTCTTACACTAATAAATACCAGAAACATACTCCTAGCTCGTTTTGTTACCACATAAAATGTTTCGATGATGACCTATATTCGCAAGCTCCTGTAACGTTTACAGCGAAGAGCGAAGACGATGATGTAGCGCAGATATTTATTGACAGTCTTATAGTGGATATAAAAGATATTTATAATCGATTTAAATTCCCAAAGAAAATGATATTTGGAAAGGACGACAAGGAGCTATTCGACTCGGCTACTGTTTGCCATATCTGCGGGGGTGAGTTCTCTGATGGTGATGATGATAATGACATGCGAGTAAGAGATCACTGTCATCTTACTGGGAAATTCAGAGGCGCAGCTCATAAGATTTGTAATCTAAAGTATAGAGTCCCCAAGTTTTTCCCAGTAGTATTCCATAATCTAACCGGCTACGATAGCCATCTATTCGTGAAGAAATTACGAGGTGGTGATAATGAACAGATTAAATGCATCCCCTGCAATGAAGAAAAGTATATCTCATTTAGCAGAGAGATCGTAGTTGATAAGTTTATTAACAAAGAAGGGAAAGAGAAAAAGGTCAAGCGTGAATTACGTTTCATCGATAGTTTTAGATTCATGCCAGCGAGCCTCGACGCTTTGTCGAAGAACCTAAGCAAAGACCAGTGTAAAAATATAAGCAAGTACTACTCCGGCAATCGACTCGATCTCTTGCTTAGAAAAGGGGTGTATCCGTACGACCACGTTAGTTCCATCGATCAATTGAATGAAACAGAACTACCTCCAAAGTCAGCATTCTATTCGAAACTAAACGACTCAAGCATCAGTGATGAAGACTACAACCACGCACAGGTGGTATGGAACGAATTCGGTTTCAAAACATTCAGAGAATATCATGATTTATATAACGTGAGCGATGTTCTCCTACTAGCTGATGTCTTTGAGAATTTTAGAGACGTTTGTATGAAGAACTACAACCTAGATCCCGCCTGGTATTACACTTCTCCTGGACTAGCATGGGATGCCTCATTAAAGTTGACTGGAGTAAAGTTAGAATTATTGAGCGATTACGATATGATACTAATGGTCAAGTATGGGATAAGAGGTGGTGTTAGCACAATTTCACATCGTTATGGGCAAGCAAACAATAAATACTTGCAAACGTTTGACGATAGCAAACCTTCGACATTCATTCCCTACTTAGACGCTAACAACTTGTACGGATATGCAATGTGCAAACCACTGCCGACTCATGGGTTCGCATGGATGACCGATACTGAGCTGAAAGATTGGAAAAGCATTGCCAAACGAGATGGAATGGGGTGTATACTAGAAGTCGACTTAGAATATCCAGAAGAATTACACGACCTACACAACGATTATCCACTAGCCCCCGAGAGTGTAAAACCGCCGGGCTCAGATGTAGCGAAACTAATTCCAAATTTGAATGATAAAAAGAAGTACGTTGTTCATTATGAAAATTTGAAACAGTATGAAAGCCTAGGTTTGAAGATTACCAAAATTCATCGAGGAATTAAATTTGAAGAAAGCACCTGGTTGAAAAAATATATCGACCTAAATACTAACCTGAGGACCAAAGCCACAAACGATTTCGAGAAAGACTTTTTCAAACTTATGAACAATAGTGTGTTTGGTAAGACGTGCGAAAATATAGAGTCTCGTGTAGATATAAAATTAGTTTCAAGCGAGAAGCAAGCCATAAAACTAGCAGCGAAAACGAGTTACGACACTCGGACTATTTTTGACGAAAATTTAATTGCCATTCACATGAAAAAGACTTCGTTGCTCTATAACAAGCCAATATATCTCGGTATGTGTATCCTAGACTTGAGTAAAACGCTCATGTATGATTTTCACTACAATTACATCAAGAACAAGTACGGAGATAGGGCAAAGCTATTATTCACAGATAGGCTACGGATTCGCTAGCCTATGAAATTAAAACCGTTGACTTTTTCGCTGATATAGCCCCCGATGTTAGAAGCATGTTTGACACATCAGAATATCCAAAGGATCACCCATCATGCATCGAAACAGGGGTGAATAAGAAAGTTATCGGTATGTTTAAGGACGAAGCCTCGGGAAAACAAATCGAAGAATTCGTGGGGTTGAGATCCAAGTTGTACAGTTGCAAGATGGCGGGCGAAGATCATAAGAAATGCAAGGGCGTTAAGAAGAATGTTGTTAAGAAATCAATTACTCATGAAGATTACAAAAACTGTGTGTTTACAGGGAAAGAGCAGTTGAGAAAGATGAACGTGATTAGGTCCCATCTTCACGAAATTTATACCGAAGAGATTAATAAGATTGCACTTTCAGCTGACGACGATAAGCGAGTAATACTTGCAGACGGGATTCATACTTTAGCCTATGGTCATTAGGCCTACTCGTTGAAAAATACTTAGACTAAAGAATAAAAAATTCTAATATAAAATGGAAATCCCAGAATGTCTCAAAAGTAAAATTGGCATCAGCTTTAAAATATTTACGAAATGGATTGAATATCAGTTTGAAGAGGGTATAACAATGGACAATTTCGGCTCGGTATGGCATCTCGATTTTGTTTTACCAATATCATCGTTCGATGAAAAAGAACTTCATAAAGCTATGAATTGGAAGAATATACGCCCGGTGCTATTGGAAAAAAATATGCAAAAAGCGAACAAAATAAGTGAGAGGGAAAAAACGTATTTTTTTATAAAATATTTAGGTGAAATGTAAAATGAGTTTTGAGACATACAAAGATATCAGCGTCGAGGGCGTAGTATTACCTAATTCTCCACTTTCCAACATACAGCTAATCGATGCCGTGAAGAAGCTGAATATTCCAAACTTCAGGGGGGTCTTTTTACGAGATGAATTGCCAAAGAAACCTAAGCGAAACGAATGTGGAATACTGAACTTAGATGACTCGAACGGTAGAGGGACCCATTGGTGCGCTTTTTTAAAGAAGGGTAAGGATAAAATATATTTTGACAGCTACGGTCTTCAACCACCCACAGAGCTCGTAAACTATTTACACAGCCCCGTCTACTACAACAGCGAACGAATCCAACCCGATGGCGAAGTCTTTTGCGGTCATCTATGCCTATACGTCCTAAAGAAAACATGCAAAGATGGAATGAAATTTCAAGAAGTCATAAATGAATTGTACTAAAAATATTATAGCGTAATAAAATGCCTGTAAACATATTTGGTCAAATGGCTAGCGAATCAGCGCCACGAGTAATAGCAGGCGGCGTCACATTAACTCAAGCAAACAGTACTTTTCTAAGACGAGATGGAGCAAACCCTGTTACTGGAGATCTAGAAATGAATGGCCGCGTGATAAAAGGTCTACCTACGGCGAATACTTCGGAAGCGGGAAAAGACGAGGCACTAAGTCGAGGACAGGCTATAGATTTAATAACGAATCACGATAATGTTCCGACGAACGATAATCATTTGACTAACAAGAAATACGTCGATGCAACGGCTGAAAAATATGTCAACACGAAAGCAATCGGACCCGTGATTAGCATGCACTCTTCAGCTACGCAGGCCATACGCGCCGAAACTTACACAAAAGTTTCTTTCAGCACAGACAGATTCGATAGAGAGTTCAACGGTAGAACAGGGACTACTATAATCGAGCCCGGTAAAGCCGGTTGCTATATCGTTTCGACGCACATAGAATTTCGTATATACGGTGCTGCTACTTCGGGTTTCGTTTAGCCTACCTGTATAAAAATTCCGGGGTGCATATGCTAATTGCGGGTGGAGTGGGCGCGTCAGGTTCAACTATCAATGCAACAGGTAGTACCATAATTTATCTAACCGAAAACGATTACCTTGAGATAGGCGTTTATTCACACACCGCTTTGGGTATAGTTGCTAGGGACTTTTCCCTCGCATTCTTAAGACCATAACTAATTTTTTTGTACTAAAAATATTAATAGCGTAATAAAATGCCTGTAAACATATTTGGTCAAATGGATGGTGGATCAACACCACGAGTAATAGCAGGTGGTATCACATTATCCCAAGTCAACAATACTTTTCTAAGACGAGATGGAGCGAATGCGGCTACAGGAGATCTAAATATGAATGGTAAATGCATTAAAGGTCTTCCTATAACGAATAATCCGGATGCAGGAATGGATGAGGCTCTAAGTTATGGACAAGGCGTAGATTTGGTAACGAATCACCCTTACATTCCGTCTAACGATAATCATTTGACTAATAAAAAATATGTCGACGAACAAATTGCTTCGACCAACCGATTCTTTGGCCCGGCGTTTTGTGGCTACTCCCAAGCTGTTCAGGCTATCCCCGCTAGCACTGCGACGCAAGTAAATTTTCCGAGAAAAAGATTCGATCAGGATAATTGTTTCATGGATACGAAACGTTTCTTTCCTCAGAAAGCCGGATGTTATATAGTTACGGTGTTTGTGGAATTTCATGCTAATAGTGCTAGAACTTACGGTAATGTTTCCTTGACCAAAAATGGAACAACGTACATGAAGATGCCCGGTGGTGGAGGTGACTTTGGTGGTGGAGGTACGCCCGCAGCTAATAATAATGTATCGGGTACTTGCCTAGTTCGATTAGATAATACCGACTACCTCGAGATAGCTGTTTTATCAGACGTTGACTCAAACATTAAAGCCCATGAGTTTTCAGCAGCCTTCATACGACCTTAAAATTCGAAACCACATTTAGTTTTGAATTTAATTTGTTACAAAATCGTCACCACCCTCCTTTCTCTCATGAACTTTAATTTCGTATCTATTTCTCCATACTCGGCCATTGAAAAATAAGATTGTTCGCGCGCTTTCCCCGTGTGCTTTACCTGCTTTGTAAATCGATGTATACGAGCTTACTTCACCCGTTTCTTGGTCTAATATATCTACTCGTCTGGGTTGGTTTCTGATTTTTTTCAATCTGTCATATTTTTCATCCGTGCTTGGCACCATCGGTTCTCGCCGCTGTTTCTCTTTTTCAGCGATATCACGCGAAAGTACACCCTTCTCGAACAATAGATCGATAAGTTCAGGCTTGTTGAGATGAGTCCATCTTTTGATACCGTGCTCTTTCACCAGGGTTTTCAATTCTATCAGTTTCATTTTTATAGTACAAGATATTTTTTTAATACACAACGCTCAATTTCTGACCATCCGATTGAAATTTGAGTAACTTGTCGGTAATCACCAATGCATAAGCGTGCGTATCAATCGGTGGAGCAGCATTAAAAGAACCTTTGATCTGAATATCGAATACCGAGGACTTTAGACGCTCAGCTTGATTGCTTACATCAAACACTATAATCGGGAACAGGTCTTTGAAGTCTGCCGGTGTGATATTGCTTTGCGATACCAGTTCATCCGTTCCGTAGAATTTTTCACCAAACAAGGCCGCTTCTCTGTAAGCTCGTGAGAATTGCTGATTCGGGAATGATAGGTTGTAGTCGACGGCTGGGTATCGTTCCTGGTTCAACGAGACAGACATCTTCGTTAGATTGCAATGATCGAAAATCGATGGTTTTTTTTCTTGATCACCGTCACGATTGGTTTGAAATCCAATGATGATGTACCTTGGTTTCTCAGACGATGACTTGGCGCCAAGTGACCAGTTAAAACTAGTTGTCTGTGGGACGGCTATAGTTTCGCATTGGCGAGCCCTGTATGCAACTGGTAGCGATACTTTTGATTCGATCGTTTTAGTCAATTCAAACTTCTCCTCCAAGGACGGAGTGACGTGCGGCATGAACCACGAGATTCTGTCTAGCCTAACTTTCCCAGCACCCGCAGCGGCGAGTCTAAAAATTGCGTCATCGTCGGCTTTACGAACAAGAGTTAGCTTATGGCTCATTCCAAAAATAACCTTGTCGTAATCATCACAAAATCCGAAAATATGACTCAATGGAACGATAAAACTAAACGTGCCTTTGTCTCCCGGTTTTCGAATTAGATACGACTGTCTAACGGCGAAACCTAGATTATCCGCGATAACGGCTGTAGCACCACTGTCCTTGTACCACAACTGATTCAAACCTTGAGCTAGTTGAAAATCATTTGGGTATTTGAGTAAACCAAGCATCGTAGTCGCTTGACCTGGGTTAAATAATGATTCAATTTCTTGAGTTCCTCCTAATGTGTATTTAATATTGCTGAAAAGATGCATGAGTCCATTATTCGTAAGGGCAACGACATCGGCATTAACGTAGAAGGTGCCGTCCGCCTTCGTCAATCTACCCTCGAATAATAGGTAAGATTCCGCCGGATGGTTGTAAACATCTTGAGAATGAATGTCGATTACTATCTGCCCTGCGGTGTTTAGATTCGATCCCGATATCGGTTCATACTGGTACCATTCGTAGCGCTCGATACCCTCGTCAATCAGAGGTTGATCGGTAATTCTTAGAATATCAGACTTCATTTTATTGAAGAATAATTTTTTTTATTACACGACTTTCATTCCCGCACCGTTTCGCATACGCACTAAATCTTGGATCGACAGGGCATTTTTCAGACCATTCCCCATCATCAGATTATTGATATTCTCCGGATTCACCCCAACGCTACTTAGTTGAGCAATAATATCTCTACTTTCTTGCGTAAGCTGTTTCTTAGGAGCGGTCAACAGTTTTGCCGCCATTTTTTCCACTGCTCGTTTACCGGCATCGATTGCGGTGGTTTTTCCAACATCGATAGCCTTTTCCCCAATTTCTGTCGCCACGTCTTTACCCGCACTAAGAGCTCTAGTCGCTAACTGTTTGGCGGCGTTCGATGTGACTAGTCTTTTGACAAATTCTGAAAACTTGTCGAATATTCCAGATCCACCGATAACGCCGTGTTGCTTCCTGTAACTCCTTCTTTTAATGTCCAGCATTTTTATAATGTCGACATTATATTTTTGTAACCATCTTTACTCAGCGCTTCTTGCCGTAGTAACTCGTCGCATATCGCCACGATCTCGTTTCTTACTCCGGTACCACCCGCCCTGTAGCTCTGAATTCTAAGCTCTAGCTGTTTCGCTAATACATTTGGGTCTTCGGAGATGACGATTACGCCAACGCCTTTACCTACCGTACCTAGGGTTATCTTTTCCCATATCGGTTTGACAATTTGTTTGTATTTGAAGCTCGTAGATGATTTAGGTTTGTTAGGATTTTTTTCCTGTCTTATAGCATTCGTTGTGGCGAGAATCTCGGCGTAATCACCTATATCATTATCATCGTATATCGCGGCGTTCGGTTCTTTCAGCGTCAACAACTCCCAAAGTCCCGGTGTTCCTGTGTAAGTCTTATTTCCAACCGTCACGTCGTCTCCTTGAATCGAAATCGGAGTGTTGCCGATGTAGAATTGGTTATTTTTGTCTTTTATTCCAAACGTCGTGTCGGTGATTTTTTTATCGGAGGCGTGTTGACGAAGGTACTTGGTGGCCATATCCCCTAATTCCAAAGTTCTGATATCCTCGGTCGGATCGGAGCTATACGCTTCTATCGAAGGACGCTGAGGAAATTGAAGACCCTGTAACGAAGGAAGTGCTTGTAGCGCATTTGAAGTAGCTACCGAATTTTGATTGATGGCGGACAATAAGACATTTTGCTCTTTGGAAATTGCGGATTGGGAATCGACGATAGGTTTGAAGAACTTGGTTAAATCTTGTTGCAGCCCCGAATCTCCTAATCTCTCCGATAAAAAGTTTTGTTGAATATTCTTCTTTGTTTTCAGATATTCTGTAACTAAATCGTCTCTTTTAGCGGGGTCGGTTATTTTTACAAACGGCATTTTAAAATTAGAAACATAATGTTTTCAGACGTGTTTTTGGACGTGTGAAAAAAACATAAGTTGGACGTATTTCCCAACGTAACAACATACGTCTACATGTTTTCACGTATGTTTGTTTTATAGCGTTGTTCCCAAAACCATCTCGTACATCGCATGTCTCTTTCTACCCTATCCATCTCGGATTTAATATCAAACCTAATGTCTTCTATCTCGCTCTCCGTCAACGAATATTTCTCATCTGAAATGTTATCGTCCATGAGAGTTTTTGAAATATGATCGTAGATCGCGTTGATTGTCGCGTCAGTTAGCTTTTTGATCTTTTCTTTCTCATCCCTCTCCGAATCAAGCTTTTCTCTGATATAGTCGTCGATTATACTTTGTGGCCCCGAGCCTAATCTCTCTGAAAAGTTTTCACGAATATTCTTCTTTATTTTCGCGAGGTCACTGATTTTTACAAACGACATTTTAATTAAGTAAAAAAAAAATATAATGTTTTCAGACGTATTTTTAGACGTGTGAAAAAACATATGTTAGACGTATTTCCAGACGTAACGACATACGTCTACATGATTTCACGTAGGCCTATGTTCGCGTTAGTCGTTTTTTTGATAGATTCGTTATTTTTCTCAAACATAGATTGCAAGTGCTGCCTGACTTCATCTTTCCCACGATCGATGAGCGATTGTTTCGTCACATCGTCCATCGCGTCTATCGCAACTTTGATATTAATCCTAATTTCTTCTTTCATGCCGTTGAATTTTTCAATCTCGCTCAGGATCAGGGAATATTCCTCGTTTGAAATGTTATCATCCATGAGAGCTTTTGAAATATGGTCGCTGATCGTGTTGAGTTTCGCGTCGGCTAGGGTTTTGATTTTTTCATGCTTCTCAGCCTTCAACGCAAGCTTTTTACTGATGTAGATACCTATTATACTTAGCAACCCCACACCTAATGCCGCTCCTTCCAAAGCCATAGCAATGGGTGCTGCGATTATAGTGGATAATACTCCGATTCCTGAAATTCCAAGCCCCATCGTGACCGCTGAGAGGACTCCACCTACCGCGCCGAATACGCTTACACTTCTATGGTACTTTTTACTCAAAGCCGCTCTTTTGTCTCGTACTTGCTCGATTTCCTTTTTAATTTCACCAATCTTTTGAAGCCGATACGTTTGCGCGGACCCTGTGACGATATGTATTTCTCCTTCCGGTGCTGACGGTAGCTTCGGATAGAGTGATTGTGTTATTTTAATGCCTTCGTATTCCATTCGTTTTATTTACGCGATATATTTTTTAGATTAGATAATTTACACGGCATAGCGAATCTCCCGCGTTGATAGTTACCACTGAATCGGAGTTGTTTTGAATAGTGACTATGATATCATCAACCACATCATCCGAAACCACTTCGTTTTGTAGACTGCATCTTAGTTCTTTGATACTCTGTTTGAGGGAAATGAGACAAAGTCCTGCACTCATTTCTACCCCGAGTCCAAGAGTTAGCGTAGTTGTCGTCTTTGGTTGTATCGTTATAACATTTTGCGCAAAAATCTCCCACCTTACGCCTTCTAGTAGCCTAATTGGATTGTGGGTAATATCCTTCTTCACCGTCCAATGGATTTGTAAGGGTTGCTTTCTAACCTCTACCTCCCCAGTTGGTTTAGTTCCAAATTTGTGTAATGGCATCGACATTTTATAAAGATTAAATTATAATATCGCGCCTAGAATCGGAATGTTTCGAAACGGAGAATTAGGACCTAGCAAAAGTCCTTTACCTATTGGCTCATATCCCGACCCTGTTTTCAAGAACAACCCAGATGCCGTTATCAAGCCGCCTTTTTGCCATGGTGACAAGTACAAACCAGATCCAGCTGATCTTATCTTACAATTTATATCGCCCTTCTTCATGTACACTACTCCAGATCCACTCATTTTATCCACAATCTTCGACGTAGCCGCGGAACCTAAGCCGCTCATAGCCCCCATCGCTAAACTAGGTATAAGGAATTTAGCCGCTGTTGCTAGAAACGGAAGTATAGCACCTATGAATCCTCCTTCGACTTTTCTATTGTTCTCCAATTGCGTTTTGCTCATTTTGATGATCACGCCAGTTCCTTTTTGATACGCTTTGGCTAATTTATTAACCTGTGCCCGCGTGAAAGCCAAAGCATGCTCTCCGTTTATATCGCTATGGCTTAGTTTGATACTCACACCAGTTCCCGCTTGGAGAGATTTTTGAATTTTGTCTTTTTGAGCTTCCGAAATATTAACTTTTAAGCACGTGTAGCGACTCATTTTAGTTTACAAAAAAAACTTTCAAACTTCTCTGATATGAAGACGAATCGACAAGTCTTCTCCTCTGAGATTTATCTGTTTCCCATTCTGATCTATGAGCATCGTTGTCATCGTTGAAATTGTAGATAGCGTAATGGGGAGATATATTAAATTCTTCGGCACTTCGATAATTTTGTAACCCGGCCCTACGTTCACAGCAAAAGAATATAACACGTTCGCCATTGATCCATTAATATACGAAGACCCGATAATGTCGTTAGTCACTAGTAAATTGCTGACACTTGTTATATTTACCCCCCTTCTCCGAGTCGAAAGATCCGCTCCGAAAGGGTAATCCTTCTTTTTTAAAACCTAGAACTGATCCGATCGAATTCTTGAGTCTAAAGTTAACCCGATAGCTCCCCGCTATAGTTACCACAGACTTTAGCGTATTGCTGTCTGGTTGTATTGAGATACAGTACTCTCCATTTGTTGCGTCGTAATGGCCACTCTCCTTCATTATTTTCTGTATGCGATTGTTGATATCAGTTATTTCATAGCATCCTTCGGGGACTTTTATAGTAATCCAGTCTGTGGCGTCATCCGGTGAATACGTAAAGTTGTTGTTTGTCTCGTCGATATTTGGAAAAGAATAGTACGTTGCGAGATAGATGAGGGCCATTTCATAATTTTTATTTTTGTCTAGTTCAAGTGGTGGATTAAGCTTGCTTCTGATTCGTGTGTTCGTTGCGGACAGGTCAATGGTAGTTGACGTTTTTGGTTCCGTGTTACGAGCCGTCTTTTCTGTATTATCTGCTATCCGTTTGAGAAGCGATGATTCCATTTTTAATTATGCAATAATTTTTACTATATCGGATCCTCGATTACATAAAATTGATCGAATCCGCAGCGGTATTTGCCATTGTACTTTTCGCTACTTAGATCGATAACGAGGAAACCGTGCGGTTGTTCCCATACCGATTTGCATAGTTTTCTAAATTCATCTTTGTGCATGTCTACACTAACATGGTCGTTATAGATATGGTCGAGGTTTTTCGAGTCCTGCTTGAACAGGCAAATAAAGTTTGCATTCTCTCTGATCGTTTGTCGTGGCAGTTTGAAATAATTCTGTGCTAGGTAAAAACAGTCCACATTACTATGCCTCCCCCGAATATAATACATTTCGCACTTATTTTGTTTTTCCAATTGTAAATCATCGAAAATCATCAGATTCTTCTTTCCGCTACTCATGGCTCCCGGGTCCGGTACATCATCGGCTTTTTCAAAGAACTTGGCAATTATATCGGATTTAGCTTTTGATCTTTTAGCCATTTCTTCCATAATGAGGGCTGGCGACACATTTTCTTTCACGATTTCGTCTTGAAGCTCGAATAATCCAACGATCTCTTCTTTCGGTAATTTTTCTTCGAAGGCCTTTTTAATAATGCGATATTCAGGTTGAAACAGAGATTTACCGAATACCTGGAGGTTATTATAGTCCAACCAGTCTGGCCTGAGTAATAGATTCAGAAGAAGCGTCGTTTTTCCGCAGCCTGACTTTCCGATTATCAGCCCCCGTATACTTTTAGGTAGCAAAGGATTATTAAATCTTTTCGATAGCGCAGATCCCCAACTCAAATCTTTGATTTCCATTTTATTTATGTATTAAAAAAGCGAGATGTATTGTGTAAAGTGTAAAAAACAGACCGAAACGAGAGATCTACAAAACGTCGTGACGAATAACGGAAGATCTATGCTTCGAGGCGTTTGCGTTGTATGCGGGAAAAACTAAAACTCAATTCGTAAAAGGAGCCAAGAAAGGTGGAGATTTAGTTAGTTCGTTGAATGCAGCTACTAGTAACATTAAGCTACCTTGGGCTAAGTTCCCTGGTGAGATGCATTTACCCGGCCATCAGTTTCTCGGTCCTGGTACTAGGCTAGATTTGAGACTGAATCCAGATGGGACTCCTAAAGAGTGGAGTAAACCTGTGGATAGGGTAGATAACGCCGCTTATCACCATGATTTAGCTTACAATCAACATGCTGATACGGCTTCTAGGAATGTTGCTGACAGAGTAATGATTAATGATTTGAATAACATTCCTAATCCTAGCTTGCGGGAACGTATAGAGAGGGCATTCGTTAAGCCTATATTATCTACTAAAGCGAACCTGGGGTTGGGTTTAAAAAAAGCTCTGAACTGAAATGGACTGATCAATTAGCTAATGAGTTGCATAAACCGGTGGTTAGACATTTTAGGAAGAGGAAGGTGATTGTTAATGGGATAGATGAGATTTGGGCTGCTGATCTAGTAGATATGCAGTCGTTTGCTAAAGATAATGATGGTGTAAAATACCTGCTAACCGTTATAGATGTGTTTTCCAAGTACGGTTGGATTGTACCATTGAATGATAAGAGTGGGAAATCTACAACTAACGGTTTCATAAAGATACTTGGAGGCGGACGAAAACCAGGGAAAGTTTGGGTTGACAAGGGAAAAGAATTTTACAACAAGGATGTACAAAAACTGATAAACTTGTATTCCACTGAAAATGAAGAAAAGTCGTGCGTTGTCGAGCGGTGGAATAGGACTATGAAAGAGAGGATGTACAAATATTTCTCAGCTAACTCGACGAGAAGATATATCGATATTTTAGACGAGATGGTTAGCCGCTACAACGATACAAGGCACGGTTCGATTAAAATGTCTCCCACCAAGGCTAGTATGAAAGTGAATGAAAAAACTGTATTTATGAATTTATACGGTAAAGAGATTTCGGAGCCTATTGTACCAAAGTTTTCAATTGGTGATAAAGTCAGAATAACTAAGAAGAAGAATATTTTTGAGAAGGGATACACGCCTAGATGGACTGAGGAGGTATTTACAGTATCCCAGATTCAATACACGGTTCCGCCAACTTATAAGATTACTGATTCAAATGGAGAGGAAATACAGGGGAGTTTTTATGAACAGGAGCTACAGAAAACGGCTCAAGAAATATTTAGAATAGAAAAGATTATCAGAAAACGTGGGAAGAAATCGCTCGTGAAGTGGCTTGGATATCCAGAGTCTTTTAATTCGTGGGTAGATAATGAAGACTTAGTGACCGTGTGATGATGGTTAATTTCCCACTCACCCTATGACTCATCATCGAAACTACTGGAAATTCCCCCGACGCGATGAGTCATAGGCGTGGGCTGGGGTGGTTGGCAGAAGTTGAACCATGTTTTGGGTTGGTTGGCAGAAGTTGAACCATGTTTTGGGTTGGTTGGCAGAAGTTGGCAAGAAATTTTTTTTTTGTTATTTTAAATAGTAGGAAAAATAATAAATTTGTGTGTTGGAAAAAAGTTGAACCATGGTTATGGGTGGCATATTTTTTGAACCATGGTTATGGGTTGATATATTTTTTGATGAGTCAGCATATTTTTTTGAACCATGGTTATGGGTCGATATATTTTTGAACCATGGTTATGGGTCGATATATTTTTGAACCATGGTTATGGTGGTTTTGGAAAAGTTGAACCATGGTTGAGGTCAAATGTTCCAGAATAGTCTTAATCTATCTACTGGTACCCCTCTCCCCTTCGGCGCTACGCGCTTCACGAGCGTCCTCCGGACGCTTGGGTGTCTCCTCCCCTCCCCACAGAAACTTGAATCCCCCCCAGAGGAGGAGGAGGAGGGGCTGGATTAATCTTTAGTTAGGCTGTGCTTTTCAGCGTTGTCACTCTAACATTTAAAAAAACCCAAGTTGGAAGGTAAAAACAACCCAAGAAAACCCAAGTTGAGCAAATCTTCCGAAAATGCCCAGAATTTCCCGAAAAATTCCCGAATTTTCCACAAATCTTCCGAAAATTTCCCGTCCGAAAAATCTGATGACCTTTTTTTTTAGTCATCCGGCACAAATTTTCCGGAAAAAGTCCACAATTTCACGAAAAATGTCAAAAATGCCCCAAAATGTCAAAAAAATTTCTTTTTTCCGTCGAAAAAAACCCAAGGAAACCCAAGTTCGTTAAAAAACACATTTCCCAAGTTCGGATCAAAAAACCCAAGATCTTGTGAAATAACCCAAGGAGTGGCAACGCTGATGCTTTTAGATTTAGTAATAGGCCTGTGTTTGAAAAGAACTCAGAACTCTAGAGACAAAGTTCCGGTCATCTTTACGAGCACAGTATAATTAAATGCTTTTTATACTGTGATACGAGCCCGTTCTTCTATTATAAATTCGTTTATTCACATTCAATCTGACACACCGCAGAACAGCCGTTTTACCCTTAAACATAGATGTCGCCTTAATTAAATTTTTTCTTATGTTAAATATGATGTTTAAAATCGAAGAGAAAAGAAGAGATACAATTTTTACCGCACAAACAAACATAATTATTCGTCAATCTCCCATCACAAATTAATTAATCTAATGCTCTCGTTATGTAAACAGATTGAAAATTTATTACCCCTATTATCGTTCAAACAACCTGTCTAATGACTTTAAGAACTTCCAGTCCTGTGTAGAAATAAATAGGTTTACATCACCGAGGTTCACACTATTATTATGCTTGAGTGCTAGTACGGGTACAAGGACTCTATTTACAATTAAATACCCAGGGAATCAAGGAATACGATTATTATAGGAAGATTAGAGCGAAGGATATTGTATTATATTCTTGTTCGCAGTTGGAATCATTCTTCTCTGCCCTCTAGCTCGCAATGGATGTCGATGGCGGAGGTGGTCTGGGTCGGCGAGGTCTTTCGAAATTCACCGAAATACTCCGTAGACCTCGCGGCGAGGCTGAAGTACGTACAAGTAGGCTACATGTATTTATATAAAAACAAACCGCCAGTCTGGAGCCCAAACACCAGTCGCAACCAACCTATGTTAACCGAAAATGTACGCTCATACGGAGTCATACCCCACTGATAACACATGTAAGCACTCTACCTTTTTTGGTAACCAGACTCAGGCTGTGATCTTCTCTGGACTACAACCCTTCTGACATGACAGCGCTCGTGAATAAGCTGGTCGTCTGTGCTTAAATTTGTATTGTTTTGAAGTGTTGTGTGTGACTGTTCTGCAGGGATTTTGAGGTGTTAAAAACTCGTTTGCGTAATTAGTTGACAGTCTTGCGAGCAGTGGTTTTTGGAGGCATTTCAATGTTCTCTGGCAAACATTAAGTGTTGGAATGCTAGGTTTCTGATAATGTAGCCTTCAGAATATGTTGACATGCTGTCATTGTTATTCCACTTAACAGGGAATCATAGGATTGGCCAGTGTATTACTAACTTATTGATAGACATTTAGCCCAACATTGAAATTGCACTTTGCATGCTTTTGACAATTCCAATAGCAGGTGCCTCATGTGAAAGAAGGTTCTGCAAGCTGAAACTTGTGAAATATTATTTAAAATCAGCCATTAGACAAGACAGATTGATGACATTGTCAATTTTGTCAATTATACGTATGATATGGCCAATTCTCTTATTTTATTTTATTTGATGACATTATTGATATTGATGATTTTACTTCATTAAACGCATGCAGAATAAATCTTATGTGATTAAAACGCTGAGTTATATGATCTCGAGAGGTCTTGGGACAGGCTTTTTGTAAGTAAGTGTATTCTTGGTACTTGTTTTTTATCCTACCACCAAAATTTAGTTATGGCAAAAAATTCGCTGAAAAACACGCTGGATAGACAAAATAATATTTATTTATATTTCCGTAATTCAAACTGAAATTGACAAACTACGACTTTTGAAAGTTTTTTTTGGAAAAATAAAGCCAGTGAATGTCTTGCGATGAGGAATAACTGGCGTAATTGCAGTAGGGGACGTTTAGGGTCAGGTTAGGCATCGTGAGAGTCGATTAGGGTCAGGTTAAGCATGGTGAGGGTCGGTTAGGGTTAGTGTTGTCATTAGATACTATCTAAATATATTGTATAGGCCTATGCCTTGGTCCCCGATACTGCAATTTCGCCGAATAATTGGCAAGCTATAATATCGGTGACTGAATGATGACTCTAACCCTAAACATAACCCTAACCAACCCCATGACGCCTAATCTGACTCTAACCGGCTTTCACGGAGGGTATCCTGACCTAACCGACCCTCACGACGACTAACCGACCCTGTACACGACGCGTACGGTGCAAGGCCATAGCCAGGATTTGATTTCGGGGGGTGTTTCACTCACCAATTTTCCTTCCCAAAACACTGATGACCTTTTTTTAGTCATCCGGCATTCTCTTTTCTCCCATTTTTCCATTTCGGGGGGTGTTTTCATGGTTTTATTTCATGGTTTTTACATCATGTGCTCGTAAATGCATTATATTATTTTTCACATTTTCCATTTCGGGGGGTGTTCAGACACCCAAAACACCCCCCTAGCTACGGCCTTGGTACGGTGTACAACTGATGATAACTCTAGTAAGCTCATTGTTTTTAAATGGTTAAATTGCACTTGTTCTCATTCTTCTAAAACAATAAACAAGATTTTCTTAAATGTATATATTTCCGCGATGACGTGACATATTTCTGTGGTATTACCGATGCTTAATATAAAAAAATTAAGTGAAAAATGTTTGGTGGTCGGATAGAAAACAAGTACCGTATTCTTTATTACAGCACTTGTGGGGCACAGTGGCATGGTGGGTATGTTAGTTTTCTTGCAGCGGAAGGGTTGCAGGTTCAAATTCACCTCAAGTCACCTTGTACGGACCTTGAGCAAGTTCTTCACTTGCAATTGCTCATATGCTTTGACGTGAAACTTTGATTCAGTGTCTGCGCTGTAGTCGGGAGTGCTTCTGAGTACTGGAAGGGGGCACTGTAACAAGTGCACATACATTCTTACAAGCCATACATACATGTCTTATTGTCTTTGCACAAATGCCCAGCGCTTGCGTACATTGCACTGATTGACATCGTCGGTCTTTGGTAAATATCACTACTCAATTATTGAGATAGTGTGTCGATGAAATGGTTGAAGGGCTTGAGCACCAAATTCATCGTAGTGAAGAAGTGCACTTTACTATTCTTATGCATGCATAATTGAATATTGCGAACTTTTTCATCAAAATTTAGAGACGTCACAGTAGTAGAGGCTTACAATTATAGCATTCACTAAAGCCGACGACATCGTAAACAGCCATCTTTCAAGGTATATAAGGGCCCATTAATTGGAGCAATCAATAGTTTCTCATGGTCAGTTTGACAAGGCACACGGTTGTGGGGGAGAGAGTAATGGATCTGAAAGGAGGGACTCTCTCAGGGTAACTCCTTGTAGGTATTGGCTAGAGGGAGCCATCACCTGTAGCTGATGATGGCTGTACTGTACACTGCACAGCAGTGACTAGTCACTCGCTTTGCAAGTCTTAAACGACCCTTGGCCATGATATTCTGTTCGCACTCATCTTCCCTTCCCATTCCATCCTCCAGAAAAGACATCAATAAAATGAAATTAATAGGATTGATTTCTACAGCAGTTTGTAGGTACAGACATTTTGCAAATAGCAGTTTATACTTGCTTAGAACACTCATTGCAGCATGTACCTTGGTGCAAAAAAGGGCAGTGGTATAATTTTTCAGTTTGTCACCATATAACAATATTTTGCCAAAATAAAAATATTTTACCATAATAAAAATATTTTTTACCTACCCAGTTTTTTTAGAGCTCTGTTACTGGAAACACGCCATTTTTTTTACCTTATGGTAGATTCACAGACACTACAACAGTTTTTTTAACTTCTCTTAACAGAGCATATCTGAGTCACCTGA
The DNA here is from genome assembly GCA_949752735.1 of Lumbricus terrestris. Lineage (NCBI taxonomy): Eukaryota > Metazoa > Annelida > Clitellata > Crassiclitellata > Lumbricidae > Lumbricus > Lumbricus terrestris. The sequence goes on from OX457040.1 coordinate 22,090,989, forward strand.
CCTGGATTTTGTCTATGATGATTCGGACAAATATGAGGCTGAGATTGCGGGTGAGTACATTTTTTCTCTTTAAATAAGCAACGTTGTTTTTTATGTGCACATGAAATTGTAGAAACTTTGGGACATCACGATCATCATGCTCTGGCTGACACTTTTGAGAAATATGTCTTCACTCTGCACTGTGTGATAATTGAAGTCATGCTCATTGCTAAACCATGACATGCTTTGTATAATAAGGCTGGCAATGTTAAATTTGCTGAAATGGTAGAAAATAGCAAGTGTAATTTGGAAGATATTAACTTGTGTGGCTGGAAGGTTGTGGGGGAAGCCAAAGAATGACGTAGGCATTACAGAGCACAGACTCTAAGGACTCGTAAGCTATAAGGAAGAGTAAAAAGTATAAAATGTTAACAAGTGTAATCTAAATATATAAAGAAGAAAAGTGTATATGTGATCCGTCATAACAAAATGAGTCGCTAGGCCCTTTTTGAGTATTTTGAGCTATGTATTCCACGTTATTCCATGTTAAATTACCTTCAAAATGAGCTATTACGCATTAAAATCGACCAAGTGCTTGTGGAGTTATAAAAATTTTAATCGGTCAACCTGTCTAACAGAAAATGTTGGGAAAACGTGATTTTCTGAATTTTTTATATAGGTTTTGAATCTTATTGGTCATTTAATCTGCACAAATAGCATGTTAAAAACAGCAAAATAAAGTCAGTTTTGATATTTTATTGAGACATTATATAATGTAGATTCAAAAAATGGAAAAATAGAAATTTTTCAATAATTTGAAGGGTGAACACCTTTAAAAGCGATTTGCAGCGTTCTGTATTGTGCGACCTCCGACTCATTTCGTCATGACAGGTCACATATTAGGGCATCTCTTAAAAAATGAAAGTTAAAATTTTCAGTCTCCCACCTCTTCAAGTTGTTAGATTTACGAAGAAAAAATTTAGACAAATTTTGGTTCAAATTGGATAATAATTGGAGGTTGCCCTTTGATGTCAAAGTTTTAGCACATGTAGTCTTATTGTTTAAAAATATGCCACATAGTTCGCATTGCTAAAGAAGTCCTAGATTGCCTTATTAATTGGCTAATTTCAATCTATAGGAGTGAAGCAGGCTAACACCTTCTATTCACTTTTATTCATTCCGATAATTTATATAGCGCCTTTTCAAGCGATCTACACTTAGGCCCAACAAGAGCTAACAATGTGTGATTTGAGCAACTTATAAAAATCAGATGAGATTTACCTGGTCACCAACCGCTAGTCTAATGGGAGGCCATTCCAAATGCAGGGAACCACAATCGGAAAGGTTCAACGCTTATAATAGAAGTTAAGGCATAGCCGGGTGCTGACCCGGATAACCGGAAGTGCCGGGTATTTAACACTGGGTGATGAAAGGTCATCATCCGGGCCAGGTTGGTAAATTATGAATTTAGCATACCACAAATCAAAGGGCTTGACAGCTAACCTTCAAAATCTCTCAACTGCATTATCTATATAAATAAAAATGTAAAACGTTTGTTCCTAATGGAATTTCTCGGAAACTCCATGACCGATTCTTTTGAAATTTTTCGCAAAACGCTCCGTTCGAATACGATCTTGTTTGTAAAAGGATTTCCTGGAAAGAAACAAATCTTTTACACCAAAAAAACACAACTTTCTCCTAGAGTTGACACGTTTATACATTTTAACTTTAACGCATACTCCGCCATTTTGGCCCGTGTATTTATAACGTACAGGGATGCCACTCTGAATTTTGAATAAGATCAGGGATGCCACTCTGAATTTTGAAAAAGGTCAGATCCGGTCGAAAAAAGGCTAGAAAAGGCTAGATTGACAATTTTCACACAACGTTCGAACGGACGGGTTTTTATATGCTTTTCTCGAAAAAACACAACATTGCATTCGATTTCAGCGAATTCAATTTATTTGCATTTGAATGCGGCCGTGTGGGAGGAAGGGAGCGGGAGGAAGGGGGAGGGGAGGGAGCAGACGGGATGGAGGGAGTAGAGGGATGGAGGGGAGGGACGAAGGGGAGGGAGAGAGGGGAAGAAACGGGAGGGAGGGGAGGGGAATGGAGGTAGGGAGGGACAGAGGAATGGAGGGAGGGAGGCAGGGTAAGGGAGGGGGGAGGCAGGGGAAGGGAAGTAGGGAGGGAGAGTTGGACGGTCTTTTCAGCCGCAGCAACGCGTGGCCGGGTACAGCTAGTAGTACAATGAACAGACAATGACAGAACAGACAGCACAGCCAACCAGCAAGAGGATGAGGAAAGAGGAGGAAGAGGGGAGAGAGGAAGGGTAATAGAAGAGAAAGAGGAGGAAGGAAGAAGAGGAGGGGAAAAGCATGAAAGAGGGTACTGCTCTTCTATTTAAATATATATTTATATATAATTATATATAGATATATATATATAATTATATACTATTCCCCTTCCTCTTCACCTTCATGGTCTTCCAGGTTCCTCTAAAGAAGGGGTAGTAGAGGAGGTGGAGGAGAAGGAAGGAGGAGGGTGGTACAAACACCTGCACCTGCTGTTGTCAAGTGATTTGACCTCTTTGCCATTGGTTCTGAGTTAATTTTATGTTGTTAAGTCATCAGGTCAACAGATTTTAAGTTATCACGATGTCAAAATTAGTTTCTAAAGGCAGCTTTAGAGAATCCATGGACTGCTCCACTGCTGTGATGCTTAATTGACAGTTGTTGATTGCAAAGAATGCTATCCTGCATGCAGTGCATAAAGTGTGGAAAGATTAGTGCCTGGACGCCCCACAACTTTCCAAAAGAAGGGCTTGATTTTTGTTGAAAATTCTTATTTTTTGTGAAGATATTGGCAAAAATCATAGGGGATTCCTTTTTATGGTCTACCTGTATATTAGAAATAATTATGTATATTTATATATGTATGTGTGTGCATTGATTTGATTTGTTTGTTAGGTTGTTGCATTTTTAATGTTTATTTTTCATTTTGTCATTTGTAGAGCTGTACAGCTATACTGAAGAATGTGAACTCTTTGTTAACAAAAAGTGTTTTGACGAAACAGCACTTGGATATTGTAAGTCAGACCATTAGGGATGTAAATATAGAGCTGGTATCAGTTTCGTTTATGAACATCTGCATTGCTGCAGTGGTATCTTTGGCAGCCATGCCGATTCATAGAGTTTTCAGACTGTGCAACTGTTGTTCAGTGCCTTCTTAATGTCAAAAGGAGGTATTACCTTATTTTCGTGGATATAATACACACTTGTATGATGTATATAGCACGCACGGCATGCATGCGAATATAACTAGCTAGTTTCATGGTATTGTGCAACTGCTGAATTATATGTCATGCACCAGATTACAACACGGACACAATTCATGCTTCCACCAATGCATTAATAGACGAACAACATGTATTTGTTTGTTTGTTTGTATGTGCACTTGCTATAGCGCCCCTTCAAGCTCTCTACTCAGAGGCGCTCCCGACTGCAGCATGGACACTGCATGAGAGTTTCACGCCGAAGCGCTGAGCAATTGCAAGTGAAGGACTTGCCCAAGGTCCTTGCGCAGCGATTTGAGGTGGATTCGAACCTGCAACCCTCAGGCTGCAAGTCAACGAACATACCCACTACACCACGGGTTCACAGCACCCCACATGCTAATTTGTTAATGTAAAGTTACTTTTACCCTATATAATTTCTGATTAAATATACTCATAACTGGTTTCATTATACACAACTTAAAATCTATTTGATAAAGATTTCATTTGCAGAGAAACAAAGATTGTAGCTAAAATGTAAGTAAGTAAGTAAGAATATTCTTTATTATACCACCAGCAAACGCACAGTAGTTTACAGAGGAAATAAATAATAGAAAACATTGCATAACTACATACATGAACAGTAGAGTTTGCTTATATATAGATGTATAATTTTCTATGTTCATTTGAAACTTGTAAGTGAGAATTGCCCTGTTCCTACTTTTTACTGGCATCTTCACCGAGTTGGGTAGGGTCTCCATCTTCAAACGATTATATAATTTACTAGAGAGTGAATTTGAAAAGCAGGCTTTGATATAAGATATATTTGATCAAAACTATTTTGTTAAAAGTGTATTTTTGGCAGATTTTATTATTTGCCCATTGTCACATTATTTTTTTAGCATTCCAATTTAAATTGAAGTAAGAATACTTTTCATCAATCCTATTTGCACACACCCTTGAATAAGTAGTGTGCACTAGTGTACTATGGGGTGATGACAAACATGCACTTCAGAGTGGTTGTGGCATACTCTTATAATCAATCAATCAATCGCAATTTATATAGTGCCCCTTCAAGGTACCTACTCAGAGGCGCTCTAATAATAATGTCACTTGACCTACCAAAAGTAATATATTTTGAAACTTTACATTTTCAAATGACCATGGAATATATCAGTGTGTATGAGCACTTATTATAGCGCCGCTTCAAGAGTCTACTCGGAGGCTTTCTCAACTACAGCGCGGACACTGAATCGGAGTTTCACACTAAAGCGCATGAGCAATTGCTCAGGGTCCCTATGTGATGGCTTGAGGTTCGATCAAACCCGCAACCTTCCGGCTTCAAGACTCCAAACATACCCCATTACCGGGGCCATTACCCCTATATTGCTGCGCCCCCAAATCAAATGGGGCGCAGTGGCTTTAAGTATTCTATTTTCTTAGAGGTTTCTTGGGCATTTGTAGCATCATTGTCACTTGTTTCTGATTGTTTGCAGTGAATGATTTGAAGTGGATGGCTGGAGATGAGTACACCCAACATACTCATGTCATGAGACTGTTGAACATGACGGAAGTTTCGGATAGACAGTCACGAATGAGGGCTGTGCGTGCACTGCTCTACCTCTGTCAAGGTTTGATGAATTTAGAAAGCCACTGGATTAGCAGCTCAGCTGCGTTCAAAGTTCAGAATAGGTTTATGAATGAAATTGGATTTTGATGGGAATTTACATTTCTGTTAAAGATTCCTTTAGAAATAAAGAGGGGTGACAGAACAGACGAAATCACTGTTTTTCTTTTACAGAAGGGAAGATGTATTTAAAGCTCAAGATGAGTCGACAAAAGAATAAATTAAGAAGGAAAATTCTATTTAGAAGGGAAAGTGAATGTAATTGGCTTCAATTTTATTGTCTGCAGGATTGTAACATACCTATTTATGACTAAATAGTTCACTTGTTGGTATATACTCTATACTAATGGTCAGGGATGGTCATTTGCATGGATTAGGGCTAATCATTTTGAGATCCTGAAAGTGTGAGAGGGGTTTAGGATAATGGTGACACTCTGGCACGAAGAAGAGTCATAGATGCGTATATCGCTTCTGACAACTCTCATAAACGTCCATTTTGGAAGATGGTGTTGGTGCAATGATCAGTAGGACAGATGGACACCTTGCATGGCTGCTGGCAGTTAAATAACAGGCTATCATCTTCATAATATGAATTGTGATCATGCTGCGGTTTATCAGCTTGAAATTAAACAAGGATATTATCAAAATTACTATTATGCTCTACTCAGCAGAATCAAATAACAGACTTCTGAATTGGAGACATGGTGCACATATGGAAGATGTGTTCTGTGAATTGGAGATGCATTGCAGTGAAGACTGGAGTTGTATGTTTGAACCAATTGAATGCTTATTTGTGCTTTGATGATAGGTGCATTTGGGGAATGTTATACGGAAGAGCAGCACAGCAGCTACACCCAACACAACGTCTTTCTGCTCTATGAATGTGGAGCATTCAACACATTTGTTCAGCTGTTGAATATGGAAGTTGAGTAAGTTGCCATCCAATTTTGTGTGTGTGGAAGTATGGAAATGTAGACAGTTGTATAAATACGAATTAACTATACGAATTTTCCGCCTGTAAGTTTGTAGCTCCTCCACTGCAACCGTTATATAAACTTCATCTATCAAGTTTGATGTGATGTGTGTTTAAGCCTAATAGTTTGACCAGGATGTTCTCATAATTCTTAATAATTTTTTTTCACATGCGACTTGTAATATTGTGATTTGTAGCAAAGCTCATTGCATTTTTAAAATGACAAAATATTTATTTCAAAGACTTATCTGATGTAAATTTCACTATTGTGGGCCAGCTTTGCCCATTCTGATAGATGGCTAATAGTTATACATACATACAATATACATATTTCGTTTTCTTGTGTGTTTTCTTTTGAACAGGTCAATAATGCAGTCTTTGGGGTCATATAAAAACTGCCTTATAATGAGACCTGCATTATGGCAGAATTTGTGTCTGGTCTATTTTTTATATATGTGAAATATTATATATATATATATATATATATATATAATATCTGCTGTTTCTAAATATGAATATACACAAAATATTATAACTCTGTGTTAGGTTAGTCCAGCCTGAGCTTTGTTCACGCTTGTCATTGATTATGTATTGGCCTACTGTTTCATATGTAGAAATAATAATTTATTTTTCAGGAATTGCACAGCTGCTTCTGCAGCCATTCGTAAGCCAGCAGTATCTCTAGCTGACAGCACGGATCTGAGGTATGTAACTATGTATACTGCATCAATATACTCCAAGAATATCTCTGTATATATGCACACTATATCTTTTATACTAAAGGTGTATGCTTGTGTGAGTGTGCATGTTGTATGTATAGACAGGATTTCTGTATCAAATTGCGGACGTTTATTAAAGTAGACCATTTAACACCCACATACAAATGCAGCACAGTAATGTGTACATAGGCCTTTGGGTATAAAATGAACTGTCTAAGCATTACATTGCATCAAAATTACAGAGATAGATAGAGACAGAGATGGTTTTGCATGTGGTGTATGGTAGGTTATCCTGTAGCAAAGCACGCAATTAATTGCTTTTGCATTTGATTGGCCAAATGGGGCTGTATGAATACATAAGAATGTTATATGAACATTGCTATTTGCCCTTAACCCCTTTGAACCTGGAGCCCCCATAACTCTATGGATAACGGGCCGGGAAACCGGCTCGTCGGGTTCAAAGGGTTTTCCGACCCGTCGGGTTCAAAGGGTTAATGGACGAACTTTATGTAAATGCTAAATGAGAGCAGTATATTGGGTTTCTGCATTAGTCTGGCGCTGCAAGGAAGGTCTGGAGGTCTGAGTCCCATGTATTTGCGGGAACTCTGCTATCCCACCTCTGGTCTCCAGTGGCGATCTGCCCTCCAATTTCCTGATTAAGCTGAACTCTGAATCCCTTGCTCTGAATCCCTCACTTGCGGACTGCTATAATGCAATGACGCTCTTTCTCGGTGCTGACCCTTGAACCTGGAATGGGATGACATTGCACTCTGCCTGGTGCCTAAATGTCATACCACTATGTTCCTTTTGTATTTAAAAACTGCCATATTTAGCTGTGGTTGGACTAGGAGTGCTTCTGAGAAGATTACCTTGAAGGTGTGCTATATAAAAACTCGATAATAATAATAATAATAGTAATAATCATAGAAAACTTAGATGATAAGTTGTTAATAAAATGGAGGGCAAAACAAGACAAGACTAATGACAAGATTCTGTGTTTAGGATCTTGCTGAATGTCATGTACACGATGGTTGAGACGATACGTTGGCCGAATGACACTGAAGCAGATAGATTGAAAAGACTTCGTGAAAACTTTCGAAATGACTTGAGTGAGTCAGTTACTAATGAGACTGCGATAGAATAAATTTTATTTCTACTTCGGTTTGACTGATGATGTAGTGACTTCTTTGTAGAGCAGTGGCCCTGATTATCAACTACATGAAATTGCTTTTTCTTCTAGCTGAACCAAATTGTTTCCTTTGTAGCTGTACAGAATTGTGATTGTTATAACAAGCAGACTTGACTTGATGACTCATGGTCAGATTAAGAAATGTAAGAAAATATCTAAACGAGTGATGTTCATTAAGATGAGGTTGAAGAAAGTTAAATTGTAGCATATTTATGTGTCGTATTCTATTGGTAGCATAGGAGATCTATGCTGTGTTCTCAGAAGCACTGAAGTTTGATTTGGCTTGCTCTGTGGCTGTCCTCTCTAAACAAGACAGTTTACAACACACTCACTGTAGCTTGTCTTAAGCATGAATTATGCAATGATTCATTTCAGTTCATCCAATGTCAGAGGGAGAAGAGACCCTGGCCGTCATTCTGTTTGGAATGGTCACCAAGTTCTGCAGTGGAACTGCCCCTCACTTTCCAATGAAAAAAGTTTTGCTTCTGCTCTGGAAAGTTGTCCTTGTGAGCAGATCTTCTACTATGTAGATTTAGTGCAATTTATATTCTGGAGTGCATTCTGATCGGTTGTTTATTTTAAAAGCAGGTAATTTCAAGATGACTTCACTGGTCATTGCCATATTTAACATACTTGAAGTCTTTTAAGTGATTTGTTTATTGAATCCCAAAAATGTTGTCCAAACAAATACGGTTTGTCATTAAATATTAATAATGTGGAACATGTGGTAGACCAAGATGGGACCAATGCTTGCCACTTTTTCTTAGTTGAAGGACATTAGGGTGCCACAAGGCTAAAAGTTAATGAACTAAGAGCATATAAAATTGCTATAATTGATTCAAACTATGTTATTTATAGACGTCGACATAAAAGAATTTGTAATAGAAAATAATGTGTTATATCCTGCCCAAATTGTCAATTTTTCATATATTTTTGTTAATTCTTTTAGAGATGAGGCCCATCATGAGGGCCATTTTTACACCTGGCGGGCCACTTTTGGCCCACGGGTTACGGGTTGGAAACCACTGGCCTACATGATGTATGCATAGAATTGCTCTTTTCATTGTATATGTTTCTGTATCAGCTGGTAGGCCTAGGTAGATTTCTGAGTCATTTCACTTCATTTTGTCTTATAATGAATTACACAGACCTAAATAATGATATATATATATATATATATATATATATATATAAAATAAGAATCTGTGACCTGTGGATAATGAATAATTTTAAGGTGAGTCTTGGTGGGTTGAGCGACATTCATTCCCAGAAGAACCAGAAGCGCGTTGAAGCTGGCTTACCTCTGATGACAGAAGACACACACGAAGTGTGCAAGCACATGAGAGCATCTTCTCCTCCCGCTTCGGCTGCAGACCTCATTGAACAACATCAGCAGATCCGCAGAACATTTCGGGGCACTAAAAAGGTTGGTGCAGTCGGATACTTGTTCTCGTTTTAAGACATGTCATGGAAACACAGAATACTTGTCATTGTGTCGGAGAGGCCTTTCAGAAAAGTACCTGCTGGGGCAAGAACAGTGGTGTAAAGATATTGGCAAAGGAGATGAGAGGTTTCTACATGTCGTACATGAATGAATGTCTGTTACAAATTGTTACATTGTTACAAATGTGTTCAGCTGCAAGAAGGAGAGGAAGAAGAAATGAAGACAAAGGTTTTGTGCACACTTAGGCTTTTGATCTAATTGTTAATCTAATTAAGCAATAAGTCTCTGAAGTAATGATTAATAAAAAATTGGATATTTAAAATTCTTGACAATTCTCACTACAACGTTTCTGTGGCTCATTCAAAACTTCATATACGCCATAATGGTTTTTCATTTCACTAATTGCATTCAGCTGTTCATGTGATACTAATTAAGGCAGCCCTCTTATTAATTCTTTGCGTATCAGATATTGTTGACCTTTGTTCTGGCCCAGCCAAGTATTTTGTGGGTTTTGATACATTTCACTTCGTAACCCTTTACCGGCCACATTTTTACCGACCACATTTTTCACCTACTCCCTCACGACCGCACATTTTGGGCAGAAATGGTGGAAAATTCAAAAAATTTAACGAGTCTTATCTTAGTAGTTGACATGAATGCATGTGAACTTATGATATCTCTGTTAGTTTTTGACGTAATTTATAGACATAAGATAAACACCATTCTTTAGCATTTTATATCTTATTTCAGTGTTTCATCGAGGTTTTTGGGATGAAAATCTTTGAGGTGCCCAATGTTAAATCAAACGTTACAAAACATCAAATGTTACATTAGGCTGTACCCTAAAATCATATATTTTCATGTTCAAGTCCATCTACAAAAATTTGTGGACCTATGTGCATTGCGTAAAAAATGTGCGAAGCTTGTTTCCAAACAGAATAAAAAAGAAATTGTCAAAGAAAGTGCAAATGTCACAACAAAGGTATCCAATTTTGGCTGAATTTCTGGTTTTCCATCTCAATGCAGATTTAGGGCTCTTATTAAAATTTTATTAGGGGTCTTATTAAAAATTTATTTCTACACACTTAGCTGCATCTAAGCTAGAATTTTAGATGTTATTTCTAGGGCTGTTGTTCGATTAAAAAGTTTAATCGAAATTGATCGAACAATTAATTTTTTTAATCAAAATTAACTGAAAATTAATCGCAACACATATTCTTCAAGTAGGCCTATATTAATCTTCATATTTTTCTAAAGACCCTAAAGCATAAATGAATAAAGGCATTCTTTCTATTACAAACAATTTCAATAACCTTTTGCTCAGTTCTATTGAATTTCTGCATTTAGTTTATTGAACAGTTTTGTATAACAGACAGTATTGAAACTCTGTTCAAATCCATCAAATGCTCAAAATCTGTTAATTGTTTTTAGTTTGAACCATGTTTAGAATTATATCTGCCTAAATGTGAAATTAGACAATCGTTTTTCTGACTATCAAAATTAAATATTTACTCAGTCAATTGTTTAGGCAGACCAGTTTACTTACATTGGACGGTTCAATGGATGCTTTTTAATTAGGCCTAACAATAATACTATTGAACCTTGTCATGTTTGTCAGAATTTTTACAATAGGTTGCAGCTCTTGCCAAACCTTGTCTCTTATGTCCTTCTGTAAGCATTTAACTTATTATTTTTAATCTGGATCTATTGGTCTTGCCATCTCCTGGAGTTCAACCAATGTAGTCTGATGGGGTGCCGAAACAACAATTTAGTATGCGATGCGACCGATGTCGACGGTTCATCGATAGCGATAAACGCATGCTTTGCTTCTTATGCAGACGATAATGGAGCAAGCAACAGATTGCTACGATTAGCCCTATACTCAAATTCTTTCTTGAAATATTGCAAAAGTGTATCGCTAGTTTTAAGTATGTGCTTTCCATTTAAAATGATTTTTTCTTACTTTTTTAACGCATTAATCGCACGTGTTAATCACGATTAATCAACAGCCCTAGTTATTTCTATTGTCATGTCATGTCATTCCACCGTCGTCGCTCTGCGACGGTTGGCTGCACGAATGGATGAGCATTTTCCACTGTTGTCTATCTCCTGCCATGTTCATTAACCTCCTCCCCAAAAGTCCAGTCCATTTCAAGATATTGTCTATCCATGCCATTCTTGGTCTTCCTCTTCCCCTTTCTCCCTCCATCAATCCAGTCATCAGACTGTTTTCTATGCTGTCCTTTTGCTGTCTCATGACGTGTCCGAAGTATCGTAACTTTCTTGTTTTTACGTGGGTCGACAATTCTTGCTTTGTTCCTGCTATGAAATACACCTGTTCGTTGGTCATTTTTTTTGTCCATTAGACTCTTAATATTTTTCTAAGACATTTGTTCTCGAATGCTTGTATGCGTCTTTCCTCCTCTTTCTTTAAAGTCCATGCCTCACACCCGTATGTCGCCACTGGCCACACCAATGCCTTCAGTAGTCTCGTCTTTGTTCTGTTGCTGACAGCTTTATTTTTCCAAATCTTCGTCATATTTACCAGACTCGTCATTCCCATCGCCAGTCTTGATTTGACTTCTCCCGTGCAATTTGCATCCTTTGTAACCAGGCATCCCAAATAAACAAATGAATCCACTTGATCCAGCTGTCCTGCGCTTACTTCTGTTGTCAAAATCTCATCAGTAGTTGTCATGACCTTCGTCTTCCCTACATTTATCTTCAGGTTGAACTGTTCTGCTGCCTTCTCTACTCGGTTCACTATTTCTTGAAGTTCTTCCGGAGATGTAGCAATCAGAACAATATCATCAATATCATTTCTATTAGGCCTAAGTATATAGTTTTGTACTTGTTTATGCATTAATATCAATTATGACTGGTTTGAGGTTTTTCATCTTTTTTGTTATTTTCTGCCTAAATTTATGGCATTTACAACAAGCGAATGATTTCGTGGTGATGGGTCACATGTTACGAAATATCAGTCTGTGACAAATCTGTCATTTCTGAAAAGGATATACCCTGTAGTAAAAACTTTTTGTCCAGCCCGTTTTGGCAGTTTGAAAGCGCCAAAGAACTTAGCTTTGTTGCTGCAAAGTCATTGTTGGCATCGCTTTCATTATTGCTCAAAATGTTCTATGGAACACAATAGATGCTACTGTTTCATCTTTCCACTGACTGTGCATAGCAGGGGTGCTGGTGGAAAAGATGTCTCTAACAAAATTTCTGTCCTGACGGGGATTTGAACTCTGACCTCTTGCTTGGCAGTGCAGCTTGCTAACCACTAGACTGTCAAGAGCCACGTGTTATGCGTATTTTGTGTCTATGACACACAAAGAGTTAATAATGCATTGATGTTATATTTTAAGCAAGTGCGGATTTGATTGTTTGCTTGATTGATTGCTGTTATTTAAGTGCATTGCCTGAGTTGATTGCATGCTTGTTTGATTGATAGTTTGATTGAAGTAATGAAGCAAATTGTCTGATTTGATCTTGCACTTCTGCAATCAATTGTTTTGATTGATTTTGATCTGTGACTTCTGCAATCAATTGTTTTGATTGATTTTGATCTGTGACTTCTGCAATCAATTGTTTTGATTGATTTTGATCTGTTACTTCTGCAATCAATTGTTTTGATTGATTTTGATCTGTTACTTCTGCAATCAATTGTTTTGATTGATTTTGATCTGTTACTTCTGCAATCAATTGTTTTGATTGATTTTGATCTGTTACTTCTGCAATCAATTGTTTTGATTGATTTTGATCATGTGACTTCTGCAATCAATTGTTTTGATTGATTTTGATCTGTTACTTCTGCAATCAATTGTTTTGATTGATTTTGATCTGTTACTTCTGCAATCAATTGTTTTGATTGATTTTGATCATGTGACTTCTGCAGGGTTTAATGAAGCAGACGAGTCTGGAGGATCCATTTGATGGTAGTGCTGACAGTGATGACATCTCATCAGAACTAGACACAGGACGAGGAAGTGATGAAGATCTGCCTCCCACCCCACCTCGACCATCAACACCCTTACCTGCTAAGGGGCTTCCATGGACACCAAAAGTCAGGTAGCCATACAAGGAACCAGTTCATTTAGACTGCTTTCTTATTCTGTTTTACTGGATGATGTTTAGGTCTGTAATTTTTAGGTTCCATATGTTTTTTGAAATGTGAATGATCATGGCCATAGGGTAATGTAGCATTGAGTTTAAATCCAAGCTTTACAGAAGTCCAGAATAGCATTTAAGCTGACTTGTCGTACCTATAAAGCGTAAAGAGAGCACTGCTTCTGCTGTCTACCTTCATATTTCCACGCATATGTCTGTCATGCAGTGCGTGATTTTCAAGTGTGTGTGAGTCTTTTGGTTGAACTTCGTTGTAGTATTGTCATTGGTGCTCTTGCAGTCCATTGTAGCATTGTCATTGGTGCTACTGCATTCCATTCTGTTGCCCCTGACAAATGGAACCGACTAGTTTGAACTTTCTCCATCTTTAAAAACACTTCAAAACTCACTGTTTCTCTTCAGCTTTCACGAATTTTGATATCTAACCTGGCGACCGAATTGCCATGCTCCAGAATCACATTTCTGTGTGTCTTTTTATGTTAAAAATGTCCGTAGCAATTATAATAATAATAATAATAATAATAATAATAATAATAATAATAATAATAAAACTCATCTCCGGATAATTTTTTGAGCACCTGAGGGATCATAAATACCTCGGGTAAAAAAAAAAACTAATAATAATAATAACAAAAAAATAAATAAAATAAAAAATAATAATAATAATAGTAATAATAATAAAATAATAATAATAATACACGTTAATACACCGTAGTCTCATCAAAGCCAGCTTTCCTAAATTATTAATCGCTTGGTCTTGGGACTGTCTGTGTGTCTGTGCTGATGAGTGGTGTTGGTCTTGCAGACAAAAGGACTTGGAGACCTTTCTGGATCACACAAGATCAAAGTTTGTAGGTTTTAACGTGAAGAATGACAATGGATCATTGGCTGGATTGCCTCTTCCCATACACGAAGGAGTCAAAGTTCTCAATCAGGTCACATATTATATATATATATATATATATATATATATATATATATATTGCCTAACAATTCTTTGTGCATTTTTCTTTTTTATTCATATTTACCAATGATTGACTTGATAGTGGTCTTTCCTTCTCTCTTTAGTTCTGTCATTAATTGACAATTTACCCACTGCGATAGTAGCTTTATCTATAGGTACCAGTGGCCCAATATAGTTTGCTCCAATATGATGTAAATACTCAGATGCGGTTATGGCTTATGAATGTTTTTATGAGAGAGATTCTTTTTTTCAATGTCATTCATCTGTTGCACTACATGTTTAAACATTGCTCATACGTTACATTCTTCAGCTGCATCATTATGCATGCAGAGTGTGCACACTGTACGACAGTGTACGTATATTCATGTACCAGTATGTCTATCATGCTGCTAATAAAAACATGTACATACATGCCTGCATGTACACACAATTACATATACCTACAAATAAGTATATTTTCAGCATGTTTCTCCAGAGAGAAATAGACTGTGACGGAAGGAGGTTAACGAATAGCAATAAGTTAACCAGCGCTGTTTTATCTTTGTCACCAGAGCTTTTTTTGTATACAGTGCATTTTCATTGAATCTGTGTGTATTTAACTACATGTGCTCTGCTATATACAATTATATATATATATATATTATATAATTATATATGTATATATATATGTGTATATATATTGTGGTGGAACGGCCTGGCCTTAAATACACAGCATAGATAGCTTAAAAATATGGACCCACCGCATGTATAGGAACGATGCGTGACGCCACCTTAATTAAGTAATACGGCGTACTTCAATGAGTGCCAAAGCCTAAGCTGTAGAGATTCACGGCATGTAGAGCGTAAGACCTACCGCACATTTAGATCATAAAGTCATTTATATAGTGTGATGTAATCCTGCAAGACTGACGTATGATGACGGCATGGACATTAGTGAGCCTCGTTTTGCAGGGAACTTAAGTTCCCCCAGGGCCTATAGTACAGATGCCGTTAGGTCATTCAGTGCATGATATCTGAGGGACTTAGGTCACCCTGGGGCATAGGTCCCCGGGACTTAAGTCCCCCAGAGGGCTTACATTACGTTCTCAGCTAGGTCATCTGGTGCACGGGTTTTTGACCAGACTTGAGTCTTCCCGGTACTTAAGTCCCCTCTGTGGCTAGTATTTCAGAGCTTAATAAGCTGGTTTAATGCAATTTTTTTTTCTTAACTGATGTAACTTTTCTTTTCATAGCATCTTTATGTATCTCTGACCGAATTGCAAATAAAGCGAGAAGAAGAGATTGCGAAGAACCCTTTGTCAAAGGTACAAAAATTGTCTTCTTGCTACTTATACTTACAGTCGGTTGAGGTCCTGCATAACTAAAGGCAGAAAATTGCCATGTTGGAAAAATTTCCATTGAGTCTCATAGGTGCAAATTTGTGGTATTATTGGTGTGTTGTGCTTACTGAAGTGGTTGGAAGTTCGTGAACCAGTGCCTACATAATTACAGTAAGCATTGATTAGAGTGATAAATAACTAAACTTTTATCCAGCGATTTTACATACACATGGGATAGCTGTGGAGATACACTAGTTTTTGAACATGGCACAGCTGCATCTTTGCCCTCTGTTTGTCAAAAGCATAGCCATATGTCAAGTGTACCACTCATATATGATATCTGTTGTGTTGGCGACTTGTGATACTAAATTGTAATGTGGGAGCTGAAAGAATTATACTGTAATATATGTCCTGGTGACCCTACACACATCGTATTATTAAATGCATTATAAATGCATTCTTATTTTTATATTGTCTCCCGCTCTCTGTCTTTTAGTGCTGCCTCTACTCTTGTTCACTCTTTCGTAGTTTCCTGCCTTGACTACTGCAGCACCCTCTATCATGGACTACCGGCTGACCAGATTGGGTGCCTGGAACGGGTCCTCCGCTCTGCGGCGCGACTTGTTGGCCATATCCCAAAATATGGCCATGTCTCATCCTATATGCGGGATATCTTACTCTGTTCCTTAAGAACCTAAAAACTGTTTTATTTAGCCGTGGTTGGGCCAGGAGCGCTTCTGAGTAGCCTACCTTGAAGAGGCGCTATATAAATTTCTGAAATAAATAAATAATAAATAGAGTTATTGAAATCTTAAACTACTCTATTTATCAGCACTGAAATAATGGAATAATTTTGTTAAGGTGACATCTTAAACTGCTACCCATGGGCGCCCGCAGAAATTTTTGCAGGGGGGGCAAAATTTTTAAGTTGGTCACGGTTAAACTTCCTAGTCGCAAGAGCTCAAAAATTGCAAAGCTGGAAAGTGAGAATATGGGTATTTTTCAAAGAGGTTTCTTAATGCATATTTCTCAGTTTCATTTTGCGTAGGCCTATATCATTTTCAATATGAATAGTTTTCTTAGAGCAAAGAAATTTATTAAAAATCAAAAGTAGAATGTTAAAAAATAGGTTCTTGAAGGGGCGCTATATAATGAATGAATGAATAAATGAGCGAAAAACAGGTATCAGTCTTTAAGGGGCAAGTGCTTCATCAAGTTACTTCTATATTTTGATCGTAATTTCTAAACTTCTAAAGTGCCACTCCAAAGTCAATTGTAGGGCGCCAGCTTATTCAGAAGCGCTGCATCGAGTCATCAGGCTGTTCAAAGGGCTGTCAAGAAAGAGGTCCGAGTCTGGTAGCCAGTGGGTCACATGTTAATGCAAGTGTCGTTTGGGAAGGTGGAGGATCCCGAGGATCAGAAAAATGGGGTATCAACTCTTTTGAACAGAGGAGATGTTGGTTTTGGGAGAAAATCTCGAGGCGTGATAAACAGAGCCAATTATCCAAGTTCCTCTACAGCAGGGGTGTCAAAGAGCTGGCCCGCGGGCCATTTCTGGCCCGCCGACGATTTTTTTCTGGCCCGCGAGCCTTCTCTGAAGATTACAAAATTAGAGGATAAAAGTTCAAATTTTTATATTTTACAGTCAAATTTGTATATTTTACAGTCAGCGCCATATACATGGAGGTTTTTTCATTCTGATCAATGTCACTTTTGCTCAGACGCTCAGCTCTGTGTAGACTGTAGGCCTATCTGTGGTTTCCGGTTGGTTGCCTGTTAACAAAATTATGAAAGTTACGAAACACTTATATTATTTAAAATGTTATGGGAATTGGCTGACTAAGCCCGGAGTTCCCTCTCAGATCACTATCCAATTTTGCTCAGGAGCTTCGACACCTTGGCCCGCCACTTGTTGGAAGATGTTCACACTGGCCCACCACTTGTTAGAAGATGTTCACACTGGCCCGCCACTAAAAAAGGTTTGACACCCCTGCTCTACAGCTTGACCTACCTAAATTCTGTACTAGCTGGCAGCATGCAAAATGGACAAAATGCAGCCTGACTTAAAGCAGACTTGATTCCATATATAACGCTGGTGATTATGTAGATCTCCATTACTTAATTTCAATGGGCTGCTGATAAATTTTTACATTAGTGTAATTTATTTATAATTAATTTTTGCGTAGTTGTGAAAAATTGCATTATATATCCTACAGCCAAATACTATTTGTATGGGCACCCACGGGTCACGCGAGGGTTAAAAGCCATTGTTACCGTTTTCAGCAAGAGCTTGAAAAAATGCAAAGCAGAAAATTAAGAGCTTTGTTTCTAAAGAGATTTTATTACTTAAACTTCTGACTTTCACTGAAGTGTATCATTCGTAACATTAGTATTTCAATGGGAAGAACTTCTGACTTTCACTTAAGTGTATCATTCGTAACATTAGTATTTCAATGGGAAGAATTTCATAAACCTCAAAAGTAGTAGTTAGAAAAATATGTTTCAGTTTTCCAGGGGGGGCAAGTGCCCCCTCTTGCCCCTATGTGCGGGCGCCCATGCTGCTACCATGACAATATGGAAACTAAAAAAAAATTCTTATTGTAAGTATACTTATTGAATTCTGAGATCACTCTTATCAGCAGTGAAATAGTAGAGCAGTTTTGTTAAGATGACAGCTTAACATAATTGCTGCCATTGCAATGTGGAAATTGAAAACATTTCTGATAGAGTGAGGAACCCTTCTCGTCCCCATACTTGGTGCTACATGCCTCGTCGATCATCCGCTTGACAATTTTTTTCCTACTGAGAAATCTTGATTCCCTCGAGGAGGGGGAGTATATTGAACACTATGGGAGATATATATATATAATTATATATATTATATATATATATGATGGGGTTGTTCAAAATTTATTTGTATTCAAGTTTCCGGTTTGCACTTAAACTCTATTTTCAGTGGTTGATAAAATATATGTTTAACATTTTTGCCCTTTAGGATGAAGTAGACAAAAAGCTCAAATATGTGGCTGAGGCCGCTAGAGCAATGGCTAAAAAATATCTGCCATGCATAGAGCTAATGTCTTAGTTCTTGCAGATATTAATTTTTCTCTAAAATATCTGAATGTAAATAGTTTGATATCCTATGTGGCTCTCTCATTTCGTTACAATCGTCATGCATGATGATGCATTAGTTAGTGATTGCGTTGAAGTGGAGTTACAGCATCCAGAGAAAGATTTGGATCTAATCAGAATTGTCTTCGACAAACTGGACAACAAGTTAGAAACTGTGAATTTGAATGCTTGTTATACAATATATGTGTATTGCACACGACACAAGAAGACAATACAGATATATGTGATATGGAAGATGACAATGATCAATACCAGTGTCAGTGGATGAGATCACGTGAGTGGTACATGATACCGGTGTCACGAAATAGAGTATCCCCCCTTATAATCGTATCCCCAGATGAAAAGAAGTTGAAAAAGTCACTTTCGTGTGTGTTAATTTTTGTCAATTAACTTCCATTTACTTTGTTCTGAACATTGCCACTAGCAGGTGTGTTTATTCCTACCAGCTAACTTTGGATTTTACTTTTCTTTTAGATCACTTAGAACCTTGGAATACTTAAGAACATCTAGAGTCACTAAATAAATTCGAGTTGTCTTGCTTTGAACATTGCTTAGGACACTAAAAAATTGGAGTCATTTTAAATGTGGAGTGATTCATTTGTGAATCGTAAGATAAGCTAGTGACCTCTAGGATCACCTAGACTAGGGCACTATTTTGCATATAATAATTTATAAGTGATGTGTTGATTTGTAGGCTGAGAAGGACATTCCTGAGACTGCAACTGAGCTACTCTATCAGGCTATGTTTCCATCACTTCCCCAGTACATGGTAAGTTAGACTTAGAGCGATTTGGTGCAGATTTTCACCTCACTTGTCAGACTGATCGAATATATTGTGCTGCTGTATAAACAAAAAGGCTTGCTTCGTGTGTAGATAATGCGAGAGGTTTCGATGTTCTACGCTGATGTTTAAATTCCTGTGCACAGTGTTTGCACAGCTAGACCTAAAGTAGGCACCCTATCCTATATGGCGTTTTAAAGGAAAACTGATCGTTCATTTGGCTTTTTCCTGTTGTTTTTCTACCACCTTTTCATTTTATAAATGCAATAACCTGCTTGAAAATAATATTGCAATACGAATAGAAGTCAGATCACAGGAACAGACACTTTCACAGAAGGGATGAATATTAAAAAGCTCATCTATTCCACTATTAACAAGAAATTGCTCTTCTTGCTGTCACCCAACACACCCAAGTGAATTAAATCCAATCTCAACTTAAGACTTTATTTAGGTTTCGACATTAACTAACACATTGCTATGTTTGGTAAATTCCTACATGTATATGAACTCTTAGATTCAGTGGAAACTTGAACTATTTGGACATACTGTGGCGAATAGGCCTACTGGGTTGTGAAGCGAATAGGCCGACTAGAGTCCTTAATTTAGGTGCATTAGAGAGTGCACACCGAAGTGGCCTTTTGTGATCGATGGACCTTGACCTAGGCTGGATGTAGGAGCGTGTGTGTGGTGTGTGTGTGTTGGCTGGAGGTTTGTACAAGTGAACGACTGTAGTTGTTGCGGTGTTGACTAAAGTGAGTCGTTTCGGACGAAATTTGGTTTTAAATAAAATAGTTGAAAAGTTTTCTCGAGGAAATTCTTCACACATACTATATGCAGAATGGGAGATGAAAAAGAAACCAAGGCACTGGCATTTTGAATTACGGAGGGCACAGACAGAAGAGGAAGACTACACAGACAATGGTCAGATGACATCGAAGAGTGGTGTGAAAAAACCTACAGAGACTGAACCATATGGCTCTCGATAAGTCCAGCTAGCAGATATTGTGAAGAGGGCATTAGACACCTACGGGCACTAAGCCCATGGTTATTGATTTATTATTTTATACTAGGGCTGCTATTCAACATAATATTCCTGGAACTAATCATGGCTGTGGCACTGGATGGAACGGAGGAAGGAGCGGTGATCGGAGGACAGACGATAAGTGACCTGAGATTTGCAGATGATATCGCTCTTCTGGTGAAACAAGCAAATGGACTACAAGAGTCGCTAACTAAAGTGGTCCAAGTGAGTTGGGAAATGGGAATGAGTATAAATGTACTAAAAACGGAAAGCCTTAAGTTGAGATTGGATTTAATTCACTTGGGTGTGTTGGGTGACAGCAAGAAGAGCAATTTCTTGTTAATAGTGCAATAGATGAGGTTTTTAATATTCATCCTTCTGTGAAAGTTTCTGTGCCTGTGGTTTGACTTCTATTCGTATGGTTTTGATCAATATCAAAATCATGGAAAAGGTCAATTTTATGACCTTCTCCTTGATTTTTAGTCATTTCCATTCTTCTGTACACCTCACCTGACTCCACAAAATCCTCAGGAATTTTTATATAGCATTTACTCTCGAATGTTAACACTCTCTTCTTTGTAATTCTTTTGTTAGTATCCATGCTTTGCAACCATACATGATGCTGCTGAGCAAATACGTTTTTAATACTCCCATCTGTGTTTTTAAACTGATTAGTGATTACACTACTCTTCCGGATTTTGTCCATTGCTTTCAACATTTCTGTTCCGTTGGCAATGTTCGCACTGATGCATAGTCGTATATTAACTGTAAATTGTTGCATTTGATAAAAAAAAATATATGTATAATATAAAAGTCATCAACTGATGCTCATCCAGATGAAACTGACAGTCGACAGGCATTCTGTGTCTTTAGTAGCGTTTCTGTACATCGATAATAATTATTGAAAGATTGAATTCGTTCTTCTTGACTGATTCGTTCAGATCGCAATGCTAAAGATACTTCTTGCAGCTGCACCAACTTCCAAAGCAAAGACAGAGTCTGTCAATATTCTTGCCGATTTATTGCCAGAGGAAATGCCGTTAGTAATTTTATTCATTGTTTCATTATCTGTTTTGTGGCTTATGATGCTGTCTTACTGAAGCTTGTTACTGGCTATTTGCATCTCAATAACGATGCGGAGTTGCATCTTGTTTTGTGACATCTGTTTGCAAAGCCAGCTTGTAGTGACATCTTAAACCATAAGATGAACTTCAAAATGCTTTAGAATATTCCAAGATTCTTTTTGTATGTTTGTATGTGCACTTGCTATAGCACCCCTTCAAGCACTCTACTCTGAGGCGCTCCCGACTGCAGAGTGGACACTGCATCGGAGTTTCGCGCCAAAGCGCTGAGCAATTGCGAGTGAAGGACTTGCCCAAGGTCCCTGCGCAGCGACTTAGGTGGATTCGAACCTCGAACCTTCCGGCTTCAAGGCAATGACGCCACCACTACACCACCGTGCCCCCACTATGTAGAGTAGTTTCCTTTCTTTTCGCAGTTTCACTTTTTAATAGATATATGTATATAATCGGAATACTTACTATGGCATCTTTTTAATTTTAAGTACCTCACCAGATGCATGCACCATTGTGTTTTATAATTAAAGCTAAGAACAGAAATGAGATTCAGTCAAGCGTTGTATTGTAATATTTTGTTTGTTTGATGTTTAGCTGTGTTGTTGTTCTGTTGGTCTCCATAGAACGACAGTACTGCAGTCAATGAAACTGGGCATTGACGTGAATAGACACAAAGAGATCATTGTTAAAGCCATCTCTGGCTTACTACTACTCATTCTGAAGCACTTCAAACTCAACCATGTCTATCAGGTAAAAATGACTAACCTGCCTGACTGCCTGCATGCACCATTGTATTTAATCGCTTCTTTGTAGAGATTTTTAACCTATTGATGATTCATGAGCGTTTACTACACGTGGCTGGGAAATCAATGCAGCTCGATGTGAAGGCGTTAAAATTTATGAAGATGTGTAGCCAGAACATGATATCATTGGTTAAGAAGAAATTCATGTTTCCATTTGGGCTAGGATCATAATTGTCTAATTAATGTCACCATCCAAGTCTCAAACTAGAAAGCATTAAACAACAAGTGTTGCGCTAGTCTTTTATTAAAATAAGTAAATAATTAAGTAAAGCCTTTGTTACTCCATTTGCATATGCTCAATAGGATTAAAATAGATTACAGAATAAAACACAGAAGTAATAATAAAGTATGGTAATAAAATTGTAGTAAAGTAGCGGCAACCATACACTGATGCCATCCGTCAAGTTGATGATGTTAAGTGTTATTGGAAATAGTGGGTTCATGGGTCACCCGCATAACGGCGTTGGTGCTGCAAAGGTGCTGTAAGCGAGGTATATCAGCCGGTTTTAGAATCCTGCCTAGATGTTCGAAGCAACAGATGGTGAGTGATGTAATTTGCATGGTTCCCATGCTATGGACCTACGGAGAAACACTAAGAAAGCATAATTGTTTGTTGTTGATACTCGCACATAAACATGACGGTGGCCATGGCTTGACGATTGTAAATGTTAGAAACGTCCCAAAACGCACAATTGCATAAGGCTGACTTGGCAATCAGCACAGAATTGGTCACAGATTAAATCTGTATGCTTCAATTCTGCAAGTCTATATAGATAAGCAAGTGGCAATCATGACTGTTACGTTGTTACCAGAAACATGGTGGCAGCCATGTACACATGCTGACTATTGAGACTAATAGAGAACATCCAGGACCATGTATTTCCTCGTGGTTAACTCAGTAAGCATAATAGAATTGGACTAGGACACGTTACTAATCTGTAAACTAGACACCTTTGCAGGAAAGCGGCTTAACAGCCAAAAAAATTATTCCACATTTCCTTACAACAACTGCTGATGGCAATCGTATGCACCGCCAGCAGCCTTGACCCTATCCAAATGTGCAGCAAGTTCTATTTCCACAAAAGTTTACAATGTGACAGTGTATCTAAGACTCATACACATGGGTGATTTTGCAATTGCAGTCGCTGGTTTTCCGATATGAGAGAATATTGAAGCCACGACTCTATTGTATTGTATTTTGATATAATTAAAATTACCATTTTTGCATCACATCATCTCTTAAAAGAGGCACTTTGTAATCCAGAAAGTATGTTGACTATCAATCAATCAATCAGTCAATCAGAATTTGCTGAGGTCAAGCGAAAAAAAAAACAGTCTTCAACAGTTTGTGAAATTGAGAACCGTTTGGGAGGTGTCGCATAGTCAAGGGAAGTCCATTCCAGGTTTTTGGACCAACCACAGAGAACGAACGGCTCTGCATTGTCACAGAGCGAGTGAAAGGAACCATTAAGTCACCATGGACAGCAGAGCGTGGTGGCCTATGCAAGTGGAAAGAGGGAGGCAAAGCTCACACAGATAGGAGGGTGCCCAGCCTGATAAGCATCGCTACACCAAAGATGCCATCCTGAATGATATGCGCTGTGGGAAAGGAAGCCAGTGCAAGACCTCGTGCATATATTGGGATACACGGTCGGACTTGGTGAATCCGTCATTAAGTTGCGCGGCAGCCCGGTGTACAGTGATATTGTTTTCATAAGCAATGCAGAAATTGTGAAACGGCGTTGTGCAGTTAAGAGCATCATATTCACTTGGATAAAATGGTAATAATTGATTTTTGCCAATCCATAATTAAGTACAGATAGTTACTTTTAAACTGTCATTTGCATTCCTGCAAAAACCACTGGTGAGTGTCAAACGATAGCAAGTTTAGTGTTCTGTACTTAAATTTGAAATTTGTAGGATCTGATTTTGGTGTTCAATAAATACATGACAAAAGGTTCATAGGAATATGTGTGGTAAACAATTGCTTTTTTAATTAGCCGGAGTGAATGTGGCACATTAATGACTTGCATATGATACCGTTTGTCAAAATGTGACAGAGCAGTAGTTTCAAGCCAGACTGATTCTCAATTGTCACTGCATAAATTGCTTTATGTTTTGTATTTTGTATTTCAGTTTGAATACATGAGTCAGCACCTAGTCTTTGCCAACTGTATACCTCTTGTTCTCAAGTTCTTCAACCAGAACATCAGTTCCTATGTGTCTGCGAAAAACATGTAGGATCTTTTGTGATGCCATTCTGCTACTTTTTCAGTTGTTTTATTGAATCTCATGCTGCAAAATACTGAACTTTTATTTGGAAGATGAAATTTAGAACAATCTGAAGACTGGCATGGAAGAGAAAGTTATAAAATTTAATTTTTAGATGGTCAAGACAAGCAGCATTGTTGATTGCATTGTTGATTGCAGTTGATTTCTTTCTTTTGTTGCAGGATTTCAATAATTGACTTTCCTTCTTGCATCATTGGTGATCATCAGGAACTGACGGCTGAGAATCTGGTAATTTGAAACTCATGTTATGCACGATTCTGTTGATTTCACAGTGCACTATTTGCATCATCATGTTCTTCAAAATTCTTAACTCTCTCTCTCTCTCATGCTCTGGGAGCAACTCTGAATGGACTTCATGACGTGGCGCTTAAGTTGTCTGCTGGGAGTAAGTACATGATCAGCATCTGCATAGTGTAAATAAAGTAGCAATTTAAATGATTGAACTCATGGTAAATTGAATAAATCAGTGATCTAAACTTCACTTCCTCTGATGTATGTATTAAACAAGTGTGATGGTAATTGGTAACCAGTTATCTAAAAGGTAAACTTTGCTTTTACGTCCGCATTTTTGTGGGTATTTAATCGTGAACAAGAAAATAGAAATCAGAAATGTTGCATTTGGTTGTAAATCTGTAATTCAATCTAACAAGTCAATCTGAGAAAAGTGC
The DNA here is from genome assembly GCA_949752735.1 of Lumbricus terrestris. Taxonomy (NCBI): domain Eukaryota; kingdom Metazoa; phylum Annelida; class Clitellata; order Crassiclitellata; family Lumbricidae; genus Lumbricus; species Lumbricus terrestris. Next base: position 22,116,378 of record OX457040.1, read on the forward strand.
AGCATGTGCCAACATAAATTATGTCACAGTCACAAGGAACAAAATCATATTCAATAAGCAAACAGTGCTGAGATACCAGTAACTAAAATATCAATCAGCAGCTACATCTGACAGACAGCCAGAACTCATCCAATGAATTCAGAGCTGATTATAGTAGTTGCTGATATGGTTTGTGGTAGCATCTTTATTTTTAGTTTTGTATCAAGTTTTAGTTCAAGTTATTTTTAGTTTTACATGTTAGATGGTTTAATTATCATTCATTTTCATTTTTGCATCAAGTTTGACTGTATTTTCGTGGATATAACACACACTTATGTATGACACACACCTGAATATATCTTGCTACTTTTGGGGCTTTGTGTAAAAATTTAATTATATAACACGCACCCAGTTATAACATGCACCTTCGAGTTAATGCATATTGAAATGACCTAAGATGGCGGCCCTCGTGGAGGTATAGATTCACGAATAAACTCGACATTTCTTTGAGGAATTAGGTTCAAATGAAGATGATTTCGATAAAACTGACAACTAAACTTTGTATGATATATCAAGTGACGAAAATAATTGGGTGTGGCCGCAGGAAACTCCGACTTTGACACGAGTTCAAGGCATGCAGCACAATGTTTCCTAAATGGAAAGTGGAATGGAATACTGGTTGATGGGCGATCTATTCTGCCAAATGTGCACTTCCTTTTTGATGCCACTGACAATATTTGGAAGAGGCAGTAGACGACACTGAACAGGAGCATTAGCAAGAGTGTCAAAATCGCAGAATTATGCGCTATATCTGTTATATAAGTTTATATTCTTTCCTGAATCTAGCACCACGTGAACGATAATAATGCATTTGTATTCGTTCATTGCAAAATTCGAAACAATTATAATTTATATACAATATCTGACTTTTATATTTTAAGTAAAATCATAATTATTTGAACATTCAACTGCAATTTTCCTGCCACTTGTCATATCGACTATGATATTTTGATGATAATAGCAATAAACAGAAACTACTACTGATGTCGGGCTTCAAGCCTCATCAAATTTGTTGTCCATGCCTCCACCATTTAGTATGTTATAGCATTGAAAATAATCTGGTAGAAAATTTGGTTGTACAAAATTTTATCTATATAACACGCCCACGAATATACCATGCGGCTAGGGTGCATAGTTTGTAAAACTTTGTATAACCTGCGGGTTATTTGCATGAAAATACGATAGTTTTAGATTTTTAAAAATGAAGCCATCTACTGGTACTTTCAGTTTTGAGTTTATGTTATTTGGTCACTGACACATAGCCATCATATATGCACATCAGTTTTATTACAAAAATATCAACCATTATTTTACTGTATAGCATTATGTCAGGTGCATGTACCGGTACTTGTGTAATCTTTTAATGATTACTGTGGCAAAAATATTTTGAGATTTTAATAATTTAGGCATTGCTTTTAAGTGACTGCTTAGTTTGTTTTGCTTCTCTACAATTAAGTCATTATGTAAGCTGAGGATATTCTTTCAATGAAAACCTCTATTAATGCAGATTCAGCTAAATATCTAATACTATAGAAGATCATTATTCTCTAATTATTGTTGAATTAATCTCACTGATCTGTTGTGGCATTTTGTCCAGTTATTCATACCTATAAAGCTGATGGTGAGTGTGATGCATTTATTGACTGTGTTCTTGTGCGAATTAAAGTTCTGATGATAGTTCTGATGATCATTGCAGGAAGCTGGAGACAACCAACAATACTGCTGGAGAAATTTATTTTCTTGTATTAATCTTCTAAGAATGCTAAATAAGTTGACAAAATGGAAACACTCACGGACTATGGTAAGTCATATATATTCGTGTCAAAATGTAAATGGATATTGCCAAGGCATACTAGTGTGGTAATTACCTCCACAGCATTCTAAAGCGAGAGGGACACAAGGGATCCAGCAAATTATTGCCCCCCATTGTCAATGTTACTTTTGGTCTAAGATTCTTGAACGTATTATTGCAAATCAGCTGATTACTTTTTATATACATGTGTTAATGGTTTGCACCTTCTTATCAATGAGGGTTTCGAATGAGTCACAATACGAAGATCCTCTTCTGTCTGACTTCTATGGTGCCATGGATGCAGGGCGGATCTCTCTTTTGACCCTTTTTCTATGTTAGCTCTGCTTTTGACTCAGCCAACCACCATATATTTGTTCAGTGTCTCTCTTATTCCTTTGGCCTGACAGACAAACCTCACGAGTGGCTTCGTTCCTTTTGGTTGGAACGCTCAAATTGCATTATCTTTGGCTCCTGTAGGTCTGCCTGGGTTCCTGACCTTTTGCTGACCTTCAAGGTTATGTGCTTGGGCCACTGCTTTACATATTGTGTACGTCAGGTATTGGGGCTCACTGATGTCTTGCCACTGCCTGCCTCTGGGTGCTTTGTTATCCGGTCTCAGACACAGCCGGCTGTCGATCCCTTCGTTCATCTGCTAATGGGGAATTTCTGGTTCTCCGCGCTAGCGCCTCAGCTAGGTGGCATTGCGCATTCACGATTATTGGTCCATTGGACTTCCGTTGGAGATGCGCCTGCTCTAGAAATTATGCCAATGCATTTTACAAGTTGCTGAAATCTAAAATCTAATTTGTATTGCTGTGATTGAGCTGGGAGCACCTCTGAGCAGATTTCTTGAAGGGCGCTATTCAAATTTTTTTAATCAATGAATGAACGAATGATGTGCATTGTCACTGAACATATTAAAACAAATTTAAAATTACCCAGGTAATAGCTTATCATTTGCCAACAATGTACTAATTTGCATTGAATGTGACTTGATCGTTCGGAAGTTTAAAATTTCAAGCAAATTGAAATTGAAACGTTTGCACCATTGCAAATGCTGTGATGTCTAACCAAAAACTTTCTTCTTTGTAAGTCTTTATCAACACACAGGCTTATTTTTAAGCTAAAAGATGTGTCTTTGCAATGCGCCAAAATATCTGTTTATAAAATATAACTCGACCACTCTTCATTCAAGCTGGTTTCTGATGGAACTGTGAACTCAGACATATTTTCACGAATCATGACTCATTTATCTTTGTGAGACATTGGTCGGTTATGTTTTAGAGAGTTAAACGTATTGCATTGCGATTTCATCTTATAGACATTTGATGTGTGCACAATAGCATTATGCGGTAATATTAGCAATTAGAAACAATCGAGCAAACAATTACTCGATTGTTTCTAATTGCTATTATTACCTCATAATGCTATTGTGCACACATCAAATGTCTATAAGATGAAATCGCAATGCAATACATGAAGTTGTTAACACATTGTTTTTCGTTGAGAAATGACAAAATTACGTGAAAGAATAATGTACCATTGAAGTACATTGTTAACAGTGGCTTGTTTAAGAATTGGAAATGGCCTATATTGCATCTTTATAAATCCAAATTCACAGAACGATGAAGATTCATGTTATTGCAGACATTTCTGCACATTTCTGGTTGGGAGCCATGTGGAAACTGCCAGTTTTAACTGAACTGAGATCAGGGCCGTAAATCTGTTTCTAAATGTGGGGAGGGAAAATTTCCCCTTCGGAATTGTGCGTAGTAGGCCTTCACCTCCCTCACGAAGTACACCGTTGATCGAGTTCAGTGACACCCTATCGATTAAAGTAATTAGTGTTAAAATGGTTGGTTCGCACTACTGCATGCACATAGCCTTTTACATGTATGCTCGAATTAGGCCTACAACACAACTAGGGTCTCTCATGGGCTTCTATCCCCCCTAAGCAACCGGGCGCAATCCAATCTAGCGCATGTCCTCCTTTAGTGTGGGAATGAAGGTTTGTTTGGAGAGGGACAAACGAGCATCCAGCAGACGATCGCCGAAGCATGTGTAGCGCCGAGAAGGGACCTGGTATGGGGAGGGATTGTGTCCGTCCCCATAAGAAATATTTGCGATTTCGGCATTGCAAATTCAGCATTTTATGCTGTCCTCTTAGCAAAATTACTCTACTGTTTCAGTGGAGGAATTGCTGCCAAAATTGGGCAGCCCTATGTTTGCGCCTCTGATCAGTGTGCACTCGAGAGGCGTCACATAAATTTTTAGAGCACAATGCAATACAATAAAATACAATGTAATACATTGTAAACCCACGTAATAATGATGTTGCTTTACTAAGTGTTCAAGGACCAAATTTGACTGTCTGAAATTTGAAAGAAAACATTGGAGAGAAGCCATTTAGTTGTGCAAAATAGTATTTGTATTAACATTATTTTTTTCAATTATAATATGATTGTATTATTTATTAAAATAGTAAAAACATATAATAGGAAATTTTATAGTATATTATAGCTGTTATAGCAGTTCATGCAATTCAAAAATGCAGATAGTAGCCTAACTAAAAACTCAAAGTGTATAAAGTGTATACAATTTGCTAAAAACTATTAGGTTTATATAGCATTTTGTCCAAATTTATATGGAGGGGAAGTATTTTCTGGGGGGATCTTCCTTTGCCATATATCTTCCTTTAGTGATGCCTAGATTGAACGCTGCCCTCCTTCCCCCCAACCGACGTGAATTTTGGCTGTCTTCTGATCCCCCCCTATTTTTCACTGGGCGCAAGCTGCGCCCGCCATGTATAGGGATAGAAGCCCTTGGGGTCTCTTGCCAAAACAAAACAGTTGAAAGCATTGGGCTTATTTAGCCTCTTAGTTTTTCTTCATTTTTATTTTCTGCATCTGAAAGGGTTAGTAACTTAGTAGGCCTAGATGTATCTTCATGTAGCAACTCATTTGCAGCGCCTACTGTAGCCTACATTTAGATGTTACAAGCTTCAAATGTTTGATCATCAACTTAAACAACAAGTCGGTTATATTCTTCTAATAGGCTTATGCGTTGATAAAGGTTTAACTCTTTGAACCCGAGATCCCGCTATTGCGGGATGACCTTATAATCGTAATCCCCGGATTCCCGCAATAGCGGGATGAGCGTATAGATATATATTCATAAAAAATTTAAAAAAATTAATTTTTTATTTTTTTAAATTTTTTTTTAGATACATGCATACATTAAATACATGTATACATACATACATACATACATGCATACATACATACAAACATACATACATACATACATACATACATACATACATACATACATACATACATACATACATATATACATACATATATACATATATACATGCATGCATACATATAAACATACGTACGTACATACGTACATGCACACATCCATACATACATACATACATATATATACATACATATTCATACACATATCTATACATACATAATTATATACATATATGCATACACATATACATAAATACATACACACATACATATGCATACATGCATACATACATACATACACCCATGCATGTACATACATACATACACATATATACATATACACATGCATACACATACGTACATACATATATATACATACACACATACATACATACTTATATACATGCATACATACATACATACGCACATACATACATACATGAATACATGCATGCATACATTGATACATAATTACATACATATATACATACATACATATATGCATACATACATACATGCATACATACATACATACGCACATACATACATACATGAATACATGCATGCATACATTGATACATACTTACATACATATATACATACATACATACATATATGCATACATACATACATACATGCATGCATACATACATACATACACATACATGAATACACACATAAATACATACATACATGCTCAGGGAGCCAGGGTCAGCAGATTGTATGTACAGGCAGCTAGGGTTCAAAGGGTTAAGACATGTCTAAAAGTTGAGTGAGCCTCAGTCAATTATATAGGCCTAGATAGATAGCTTAAGGTGGATAAAACTAACTTTAATTGTACATTACTTCCTACATGCATATAGATATAGTCTACAACAATACTTCTTCATATCATTTTGTCGTTTTTGCCATCCCTTAATTGCCTGTCGATTTTGTTAATGACGGAATTTCTTTTGACTGAAACCCCACTACTTTATATCTTCAATCAATCAATCAAATCATTTATTGTTCCCGCAATAAAACATAACATACAGAAAATAATGTAAAGTTGAGTAGACAACCAATGTGATTACAGAAAATGATCAATGTATATGACTATGCATGGAAAACAATGGGAACTCCTGAAGGGAAAAAATTCCGCTAGGAAGGGGCCCTACTTTCAAAATAACCCTGTAAGATGCTGAGAGATCCATATACGATTAGTGGGGCGCTGAAGAAATATCGAGATTGTGATTGCGATTACAAAATAATGCAAACTGCGACCAAAAACAGATTCTTTACGTGGGAGAAATAAAATGACAGGAATCGGATCATAATGATATGATGCTGTTTGTCACTTTTCTGATGCACAGATTTAGGCAATGACTAATAATTATAATTTGCTTATTATACATAGGCCATGTGAAAAGCTGTTTTTACCTGAGTTACCTCTGTAAGGCAGTGTGCATTTGCACAATTTTCGTCGCACTTACCAGGACACAATTCTGTTTGAAGTGATTTGGAAAACGAAATAGCTTAAATGAAACAGCACTTTATTCATGAATTTTATCTCTTTAAAATTATTTGCAATCCTTTGTAATCCTGTGTAGGCCTATAGTCGAATATGCCGTATTGGCTAATGTGGTCTCGAGATGAACTGATATCAGTATTTCTCCTTTCAGATCTGAGAGCCCATGCACACTCACTTCCAATATGATTAGACTATGTACTTATGTAAGCTTATACATGTTGTGTATGCATGAACGCATGTGTATGTATTGTGTTGCATTGCTTATGAGAGTGCTTCTTACAGTATACTAGGTATTCAGAGACGCTTTCAGCGTGACAGCCCTGAGGATATAAGAAAGACTTCATTAAGCAGCGACGGGCTGAAGGTGTCACCCACGATAAGCGGGAAAGGAGGTCATTCCACAAAGAAGTGTCTACACTGGCAATTAAAGGTTGGGCATGGTAGTCCTTGCCCAAAGAACTAGGAGATCAAAGGAGATCAGCAGACCGGAGAGGGCGAAAAGAGATTGCGTAAAAGGGTTTGTCCACGGGTTTGTGCATCAAGTGATTCAAGTCACAAAGGTATTTAGGAGTTTGCCCATTTTGAGTTTACCTGTGGGCTATGTATGATGTATATAATCATCCTATGTACAATTATATATATAATTGTACTCTAGTCATTAGCTGTGTTCTCACTGAATGGCCGTTACCTTGCAGGGAGTTATATTGGGCGTGTGACGTGTCATATAATAAATTCCTTCCTCTTTATATCATTGAATAGAAGATTCTATCTCTCGGCTTTTTGATTTTACAAAGCAGGCTTTCAAGCAATGTGCAGTCGCCCACAACTTGCCTACCCTAACATTTGTGCTGCAGCTGAGAAAAAGTGGGGAGGGAATTCCTTCACGTTCCCTCCCCAGCTCTAAAAGTGGAGAGGGAATTCCCTCCCTTCCCTCCCCGGGATTTACGGCCCTGACTGAGATGTAACATTGAATAAATTCTGTTCTTCTCTTTAATTGCATCCATTAATGTCTAAGGATTTGACATCTAGATTTTTCAGTGAAATGTGTGGCAGCTGGTTTAGGAAGAAGTCTTCCAGCTTACAAAATGAGTAATGCATGACTGTAAAACATTATTCTTTGTGACAATGTTTTTTAGAATGCTGAACTTTTTCAATGGGATGAGGCATTGAATGTGTGATTTTTATCTTCAGTACCTGAATCTGAAATGGTTTTATTTTGTTGCTTGTTCTGTGTAGATGCTGGTTGTTTTTAAATCTGCACCGATTTTGAAGCGTGCTCTGAAAGTGAAACATGCAATGATGCAGCTCTACATCCTTAAGTTGCTGAAAATGCAGACAAAGTATCTGGGAAGGCAGTGGCGCAAAAGTAACATGAAAACAATGTCAGCCATCTATCAGAAAGTACGACACCGTCTGACCGATGACTGGGCTTATGGCAATGGTGAGCACTGCAATAAAACTAGTTTTAGTCTTATTAATATTATTATTAATTAACAATTTTTGTAGTTTTTGTGTCTAATGTGCAAGATATGAACTGACGGAGCATCAGTACATATCAGGTCCACCGAGACAAACACCCTACAGCTGAAAAATGACAGAAAAGGATGTTTCGATTGCACCTTTGACACAGTTTGAGGACAATGCTCAACATGATCGCAAGATTATGCAAACAATTATGACTACTACAATTCTAATCACTGTATAGTGTGTCAAGATGGTCAAAGTAATACTAGTCTAAACAGGTACATTTCATGTATCCAGAGTTTAATGACAGCTTATGACAACAGAGGCTGTTGCCGTCAACGTAGATTATTTTCGACATATTACAGCTCATGTGCCACTCGGTGGCCTGTCGGTAACGGGATTGCTCACGAAGTGGGCAGTTGCGGGTTTGACTCCGGGTAACGACCTTGGGCCAGTTGTTTACGCACACTTGCCTCTGTCACCAAGCAGTATAATTTGGTACTGGCATAAGCTGGGAAGTAAATGACAAGTCCTGCGATACACTGGCCTCATATCCAGGACCTTGGGATTCGTCCATTGCTGGCTCAAGACCATTGAAAAGGAGATGAGCGCCTCCCTGTGTTCCACATGGAACTGGATGGACTTTACTTTACTTTTACAGCCCACATTACACACAATATCGTATTTGAATGTCAACGGATTTGTTTATTTATTTCAGAAATTTATATAGCGTCTCTTCAAGGTAGGCTGCTCAGAAGCGCTCCTGGCCCAACCACGGCTAGATTAGACAGTTTTTAGGTTCTTGAGGAACAGAGTGGAGTGACCCCTGGGAATTAAGTGCAGTGTAACAGGGAGACCATTCCAAGCTGTAGGACTTGCAACAGAGAATGAACGACGCTGTCGGATAGCAGTCCGTGAGCGGGGAACCAGAAGCTCAGCTTGGTTCGCCGATCGAAGGGTGGGTCGCTGCTGCGCTCCCAAGGTGGAACAACAGAGTTCTCGAAGATATGGTGGAGCTAGTCCCTCAATGCACTGCCTAACCAATGCACAGACCTGTATGCAATCCGCTGTGGAGAAGGGAGCCAGCGTAAGATAGCCCTCATATAGGATGAGACATGGCCATATTTTGGGATATGGCCAACAAGTCGTGCCGCAGAGCGGAGGACCCGTTCCAGGCAGCCAATCCGGTCAGCCGGTAGTCCATGATAGAGGGTGCTGCAGTAGTCAAGGCGGGAAACTATGAAAAAGTGAACAAGAGTAGAGGCAGCAGTAAAAGACAAAGAGCGGGAGACCACCTTAAGCTGACGCAACTGGTATAGTAGCAGCTTTGGCATAACAGGCATTTCTGATTTCTATTTTGTTGTTCATGATTAAATACCCATGAAAATGCGGACGTAAAAGCAAAGTTTACCTTTTAGATAACTTGTTACCAATTACCATCACACTTGTTTAATACATACATCAGAGGAAGTGAAGTTTAGATCACTGATTTATTCAATTTACCATGAGTTCAATCATTTAAATTGCTACTTTATTTACACTATGCAGATGCTGATCATGTACTTACTCCCAGCAGACAACTTAAGCGCCACGTCATGAAGTCCACTCAGAGTTGCTCCCAGAGCATGAGAGAGCGAGTTAAGAATTTTGAACAACATGATGATGCAAATAGTGCACTGTGAAATCAACAGAATCATGCATAACAAGCGTTTCAAATTACCAGATTCTCAGCCGTCAGTTCAAACTAAGAATCCTGTGAAGATCCTGTCTGAAAGTAAAGAGAGGAAGCAAATAAATATTTGCTAAATGCATATTTTGGCCAGTTCCAGAATTAGTCCATGGTTGCTGGGTTTCTTCTAGCCAAATCATTTATGCGGCATGCACCAATGGCTAAATGATGTAGCAGTCCAGAGAAGACATAGGCAGAAGAGTACGGTACTATTTAAAACATCCTGGTATCTCAAATTCCAAACTTATAAAGAATTTTCGCCTGTTGCTTATAAATTGAAGATTTGCAATAAATAAAAACAGCTTTTGAAATTATTTTACGTGTGATGCGATAATCATTTAGATGGACGATAAACGGTGTTTTCAGTGTTTACAATTTAATGGAATTGGTTTTTGAGTAGTCAAGCTGAAATCATCATCTTAGACTTCTTTTGATTAATGTTGTGAATGCACGATGTTTTTTCCCCAGACATGGATGCTCGTCCGTGGGACTTTCAGGCCGAGGAATGTGCATTGCGTGCTTGTGTTGATCGTTTTAACAACCGTCGTTATGGATCAACCAGCGTCAACCCTGACTTTGAACCAGTTGACAACTGCATCCACAGTGTACTTGGTCGGCGAATAGAGCTGAACGAAGAGTTTAAGAGCAATTATGAGCGATGGCTCGAAGTAGAAGTTTTCTCCAATCAGATTGATTGGGATCAGATCATCTGTCACTGAAACTTACTTTAATCAATGTTAGCTGTAGCACACGATATCCTGTGAGGAGACTCAGAAAATGTGACATATTGGATATTTATATAGCTCATTTTGTGAACTAGAACCTCTTATAAGCACTAGAATTCCTTACAGCAGCTGAAGTGAATAAATGTCAGAAACTGGAAGCGATCGTTGGCTGTAAGTATAAGATGTTATTGGTTGTAGAAGGAATGCATTTTGAAGTGCTGCTTTTTCATGAGAACAATAATAGTTCTATCGAGACTAAGCTTACTCTTCTTTGAAATGTGTATGTACACAGAGTTAAGATAATTAATCTTATGACAACGATTACATCTGAAGTTTAGAATTGCAATCCACCTGCATTTAAAGTCATTAGTTGTATGCTGCCTAATCATAATGGTTACTTGCACTTTGTTACTACAGTGCTAGCATCAAGAAGAACATGGAAACTTGTGTATAAAAAATTTCTTATTACCTTATATACTCAACTATAAGTCGAGACATTTAAAAACGCCGAAAACGGTCTTCGACTTATACTCGAGAGACAAAACCAATGGATGTTCTTCGGACCGAATATTTAACATTACGAAAATGGACTCGCTGTTGATTTTAGTTGTCTTTGTTGTTACATCGACTTATATTCGAGCCGTCGATTTTGGATGCTATTTTTTCTGAAAAACTACACTTCGACTTATACTTGAATCGACTTATAGTCGAGTGTATACGGTACTCATTAAAACAAGAAAATTGTAAGTGATAGAATCCAAAATGGTGTGCAACCCTCCACGAGCTTAAAAAGGAGACTCAACAGTTTTTATTCTGGTTCATGTTCACGGTGTTGTCTGCATTCGTTTCATTCATTGGTTTCTTGTGCACTAATAACCCATTGTAAGTAAAATTTTATTATTTATTTTTACATTTCTATAGTGCCCATTCTAGCTCACTACTCCGAGGCGCTCCTGACTATAGCGCACACTGCATTGGAGTATTACGCTGAAGCAATTGCGAGTGAAGGACTTGCTCAAGGCTGTGGCTTCAGGTGGATTCGAACCTGGAACCTTCCGGCTCCAAGGCACCGCTACACCACCGTGCCCCACAAAATTTTATAGACATCGTGTACAAGACAAGATTTAAAATTGCTGGGGGTAATTTCTGTGTGGCTGGGATTATGACTTGCTCAAAGGTTTGCCACCGACCACACAGTGTCAGTGGGAAGATGAGACAGTGAGGGGAGGGCTGGCCACCCGCCCCCTTGCAATCCAAGGCTAAGAAAATGAAGTCATTAACAATAACAATACATAGTTCATACTCTCTCAAGACTAGCTTTAGGAACTGCGCTTCTTCTTTCTTCGGCTCCTAACGTGTCCACAACGGCACATGACGAAGAAAGCCTGAACAGCATCCTCTAGACTCTGGAGGTAACTACTGACTGGCTCTACCAGTCTCGAACGACCCTTAGGTTACCGGTGATGTTCTGTTCGCACTCATCTTCACCATCGTACTCCATCTTTGCCAGAAAAGACGTCAACAAAATGAAATTAATAAGATTGTTTTCTAAAGCAGTTTGTAGGTACTAGGAATGTAATCCCGGTATCCCAAATCCTGGGATCCTGGACATTTTACAATTCCGTTATCCCGAGATTAACAAACATGGAATCCCGTTTTTCGGGATTAAAAAAAATTCGGATTTTTACTTAATTGCTTGACCCATTTTGCAATGATTCCTTAATCAATAGACAGCAAAACGACAGATAAGCAGACGCCCTAGTGAAGGTAAGCTGGCGGCCAGCAGAAAACCCAGAGGGGTGACTGGAGGTAGGCGTTTCACATTGATCAGGCAGCAGATTTGGGTTTACCTCTCCAATTCCTTGCTTGGTTCATGTACACAGACTATAGACTATAGAGTCCTCCACACACCAATCACCCACACACCATCCAGTCATAATTGCTCCGACTTGAGAGTGGAAGGATCTGGACAGCATAGAAATGGGCTCTTGCTGCCTTAAGCTCAGAGGACTGCAGCTGCAAGATCAGTCACTCACTGCTATAGGCAAATGTCCCGGGATTACATTCCCTAGCAGGGACACACATTCTGCATTTTATACTCGTTTAGAACATGTAGGCCTACTTTGTTGCAGCATATAGGCCTACCTTTGCGCAGAAAAGGGCAGTGGTATAATTTTCGGGTAATCATGCAGTCTAAAATATTTTACCAAAATATCAATAGTTTTCTACCTATACCCAGTTTTTAGAGCTCTGTTACCGGAGACACGCCATTATTTGGGGGCCTAAATAAAAATCTTAACCTAATTTTTACAGATGAACTATACTTTCAGGCTTTTCAGAACTATTTTGATTTTGATGATGTGAAAGAGTTTTGTTAGATTCTGGACTTAATGAAAGAAGTTTCCTGTAGTGATTTAGTTTCAAACTTTCACAAACTCGACAAAATTAGGCATTGAGTAACTGTTACCGACAAGCTTTACGTTTGTAAGAAAACTCACAAAAAACATTTTTCTGATACCACGACCATAATTATTTTGAATACGTAGTAGGCTACTCATTCTATTTTAGTTTTTTTAAATATATCTGTTTTATAGTTGCAAACATCAACTTTCAGTTGGATCACCATAAACTTTGCAAAGTTTCGATTTTGCGACAGCCATGAATAGATTAAATAAAAGGAACCGGAACACCGGCTGCATTTTAACCAATATTTACTAATTGGCTTGGTTGCTCTGTTAGTTATATATTTGTTGCATATTCAAGCAGATTATAGGCCTGCTAAGAATTTCTATTTGGCCCCCCCAACTTTTAGGACGTGGTTGCGCCTATGCCTATATATAGGCTACCCACCTAAAGAGAGTTCGAAGACCCTTGCTGGCTTTCTCGTTATTAGAGCCGCTTATACACTTAATTGTGTGTGCGTGCGTACGTGTGTGTGTGTGTGACTGCAGGTGCGCGCATGGGTGCCCGCAGCATAGGTCAAGGGGGGTCGCGTGACCCCCTGGAAATCATGACAAAATATTGATAATCATTCTTTCTGGAAAAAATTAGAGTGGTAAAACGGGACAGAATGCTTTTACTTCAACAACTTTTGTTGTGTATCTTCTGGTTAGCTCTATGCACTGGGCAACACTGGAATCCGTTACTCAGTCATAGGGCCTATAATTATGTGTATGTAACTGGAGACGAACAGACGAACAGATAGTCGGGCTAGCCCCTCAGCCACACGGGTTATCCGGGTTATTGGATGCACCGACTGGCCATGGAGGTCCACGGACTGGCAAAGGTTCCCGTCAAGGCCTGATTGTAAGATTTATGGCACCTGATAGCCTTTATGTGATGTAGGTCAACGGTCAAGCTTTCTGCCGAAGTCTAATATTATAGACCCCCCCATCCGCCACATCATAACACCCTGTGCCCTACGATTCCATTTCCAAGTTAGCCAGCTACAGTATGAGGACAGTGGCGGATCCAGAACGTTTCGAAGGGGGGGCCAAAATTTTCGGTCTTGTTGGTGGAACAGGGGTAAAAAAAATTTCGGAAAAAACCTTGATGACTTTTTTTTAGTCATCGACCAATTTTCCGGGAAAGATACCAACTTATCCGCCAAAAAAGTTGATGACCTTTTTTTTTTTTTAGTCATCGACCAATTTTTCGGGAAAAAGATACCAACTTATCCGCCAAAAAAGTTGATGACCTTTTTTGACCAATTTTTCGGAAAAAACCCCCAACTTATCCGCCAAAATAGTTTATGACCTTTTTTTTCCTTCTTTTTTTTAGTCATCCGTTATGCCATTAAGAAGATGCCATTTCCGAACGGGGGCCACGTCCCGTACGATTTTCTAATAGGGGGGCCAGATGTCCTGTTTTTCTCTCCCACTACATGTGTTTAATGGCTTCTTGAAACCAAATGGGGGGGCCATGTTCCATGCAATTTTTAAATGGGGGCCATGGCCGGATTGGCCCCCTGGATCCGCCCCTGTATGAGGACGATGCATGGTCTCATCAAACGAGTCTCCGGCACACTTTTGTACTGATGGATGATACCAGCATTTGTAGTGGTGACTGGCACTTCCCCATACCTCCCACGCCGTTTCAACATCATCTACCCTAAAAGTCCAAGGTTCTTGCTAAAAGTCTGTCTAACTCCTCGCCTCACACTCCGGATCTTGATGTCTGCCTATCGACTATCTTTTGATTGAGCGCCTGTGAGTGTGAACAATTACAAGTCTGTTCAGCCTCTTTTGGATTTGTGATTCTGTTGGTAGATAAACTGTCATGGCATATACCAGTATATGACCTGTAGATGTTAGTATAAACATAAACTGACCGTTGTGGAGGTGAGTTCCTTCGCTGTTCATCAGCTTGGCTTTAGGCCTACTGATTTTATTTTGCAGTCAGTTTTTCTATTTTTGGATATTTTATTTAACTCTGGCTGAAAGGTTTGATTTCTTGTGGAAATATCTAATCACGTACCGGTATATATGTGATTTGTCAGGTAAAGCTCTAGCTAAGCTATATCCTGCAGTACTTAATGGTCAGGATTTTGTAACAGAAATTGACACTTCCATCAACAGTAGCTTCTGCAAAGAAATAATTTAGCAAACACAAGATGATAGAATTAAATGCTTCAGGGTCTATAATGTATCATTCACAACTTGTGGATTTGGCCATGTTGTCATTTGAATATAATATTGCTAAAACAATTTATTTTGAAATTGTCATCAAAAATTTTGCAGAAAAGGACCAGGAAAGCTCCTTTGTTGAGAAATATATCGGCACATTAAATTCTTGCTTGTGAAAGTTGTGTGGTGGTTTCCAAGGTTTTTCTTTTGTTTGAGTCCTGATAATAACATTTGAGCTAGTTAAAACAGGTTGCATTTAGAACATGTAGCATAACAATTGACAAATGTTTCTTGGTAGACTGCACATATATATAATATTATTTATTTATTTCATTTAATTATGGCTATTTTATGGATGTATGCCATGCCTGGCTGAAGACCAAAACCAAAGGATTTCTCCATAAATAATAATAGCCAAATAATAGTTACTGCAGACCTAGAGCATGCAGCATAATTATAATCATGCTGTATTAGCTGTTATTAATGTCAAATAAACGTATTTTATAAAGTATTTTAGTATTTATAATAATATAGAGCATACAATACCAATAAAGAATTCCAAGTTAAAGCATGAATACTGTCATTCTATTGTATAATAAATACAAGTACAAAATATTTTGAGTATTTAAAATAGTAGGCCTATTTCATAGACTTTAGTAAATAAAATACTTCCCATTATCTGGTACTGAATGAAACATAGTAAGAAATAAATAAGAGCACGAAGTAAACATGTTTGATCATTCACCACAGTTTCTTGCACATTATAGACTAAATACAAAACTTAACAAATTTTGCCCTCTGAAATTTGTTCGCATACGGGGAAAAAGAAATGACATCACATCCCTGGAGCTGTTCTTAGTATAAGAACTTTTTTCTATGAATAATATATATATATATATATATATATATATATATATACACATGAATAACATACATGTATGCCATAAATCATATTCGTAAACTGCTGAAAGATTGTTTCATTTTGTTATGTTATATTGAGACAATGTAATTTTGTGAGTCGCCTAGTTTTTAATGACGTAATTTATATATTAATTCCCATGGCCATGACTGACACCCCCTGCAAAAAATCCTGTGGGCGCCCATGTGTGCACGTATGTTTGTGTGTTTGCGTGCGTGTGTGTGTGTGATATGGATGCCGTCGATCGAGTGTCAATACGATACACAGGCCCTATATAATTTCTAAGCATAAAGGCCTATAGGCCTAATAATTATATCGATAAAATTATGTTCAACTCGTTCCTCTCTGTTCGATACAATCGCTGACGATGATCCTGACGAAGCGACGGTTTAATTATCGCGACGATCTACAGAAGCGATACTTCAATTATGTCACCGGAAGCAGATAGAGTACAGCTATTGTCATCATCTGTACCCGATGTTTCTGTGTCACTCCTCTGCAGCAGCAGATCATTTGTAATCCTATTGTGTCCGCTGCATACGTACAATGTCTCCACGTCGTCGTCGTCGTCCTCCTCCTCATCTTCTAGGCTGTCGTCGTCTGTCGCAAGTGAGTTGGTTTGACCTTCTTCACTGATCAGGAGAGGGAGCACAGTACCCTTCTCTGCCTCTGTCAACTGCTGCTTCCGGTTGCCCTCTTCCCCCGCTCCACCCACGCCGTCTTCCTCCTCGTCATCTCCGTCGTCGTCGTCGTCGTATACGTCTATGAGGATTGCTACGTTGTCTGCAAACGACGTCTTCCTTCGTTTGGCGCTGCCCCCAGCAGCAGCAGCAGCAGCTGACTCATCATCCTCATCCTCATCCGATGGGGATCCGCTGCTGCAGCAGATGTCTGTTGCAAGGCATCGCGATGTCTCTACGTCTCTTGAAGAATAGATGTCGCAGCATTTCGCCAGCAACAGAATCAACAGCAGCAGCAACAGAAACGTCAGAGCAACGACGACGTACAAATCCATGCGTCGACTATTGGACGTATAGGCTTATGATTAGACCTGTATTATTATTATACCTAAGCCTATATATGGACGGTAATAGACCTACTCTGTGATAATAATAGACAACGAATATCAAGTTTCTGTCTTAATATGACGACTGACGTTGGTAGGCCTACAATATTGGTCGAGAACTCTTCATTCTGAATGCCTTCCAAAATTTGCAGCTAGATTTACAGTCAGGTCTTTTCCTAGACTATACAAACGCAAATTTTGGGCCCAGTGTTGTGACTATATCCTAGACTCCTAGTGGTCATCATAGTGACCTATTGTGGGGTCACGGTGGTATAGTGGTGGCGTCTATATTTACCACATGTCGATGAGAACTAATTCTACTTCGTGACTTTGATCTTCAGCAGCTGTAGCCTTTAGGATCTACCTAGCCTACATAATCTAAGCTAGCCTGCACCAATTCGACTTGCTCCAAATTCTGTCATCCGCGCATGTGCAATAAACACCGAATAAAATAACTGAATTCGAGAGCACCCATGACCCATGTAGCCTACGCACACACAATAATTCACTGCACAGTTCGATGATCAGTAGGCTTATAATTTGTAGGCTATTGAAAATCGCTGCTTTGATGAATCTGAGACCTATATAGACGTACAGGCATAAAGTTCATCCGCTGCGTTATTATGCTCTTGTAGCAGCATCTGATCTGGTCACTCAATGCAGGCAGCAGCACATCTGAGAGGTGCAGTAGGCTAGTCGATCGACCACGATCCTCACACGTCAGTAGACGCCTATGCCTACATATTATACTCGCACTGCAGTTCTGTTATCGCCTGCAGGTCATTGTAGACACAGTCAGTGCATGCCGCCGATTGACCAACGCGCTATAGCCTACTATAGCGCAAGCTGCGAAATTAGAACGGGATAATGGGCAGAAAATTTTGGGATGCTATTCACGTATTCAGCTAATTGCATCTATATCACGACTCGGATATCCTATCGTGGTCACGCTTCAGTCCGCCCATTGCAGGCCCATTGCAATCACCGAAAGTTCATAGACAGCCACCAAATGGGACAAGTAGACAGACTTGTTCTCTTCTTCACTTCTGCAAGTTCTGCTACTATTTCGCGTCGCATAGGACATACAAATTATAGACTACATACAATAATTGTGACAAGATAAGTGGTCATAACAGTAGGCCTACGTCTCAGTACAGTTTAACACTTTAATATGGCAACTAATCTAGTGTTAATAGAATAGCAAATATAGTATAGGCCCTAGGTCTTAGTACAGGGGTGTCAAACCTTTTTTAGTGGCGGGCCAGTGTGAACACCTTCCAACAAGTGGCGGGCCAGGGTGTCGAAGCGGGGCGCGGACATTTCCCCCTGGACAAAGCCCCCCGGCCAAACTCCCCGGACAAACCCCCGGACAATTCCCCCCAGGGTAGGACAAACCCCCTGGTTGAACATATTGCGTGTAAGTGGTATTACAATAAAAACGGCGGTACAAAGTACGCAAGTTGGATTGATGAAAAGATATCTTGCTAAATAGAAGCCGGATTGATACAAAATAATTTTTACTTGAATGGAAGCTGGATTGATGAAAATATTCTTGCTTAAATTGGAGCTGGATTGATGAAAATATTCTTGCTTAAATGGAAGCTGGATTGATGAAAATATTCTTGCTTAAATTGGAGCTGGATGGATCAAAATAATTGTAATTTAAATGGAAACTGGATTAAACGAATTTTTGCCTAAATGGAAGCTGAATTGATGACAAGGATCCATGCTGTCCTAAATAACACCAACAGTTATTAGCTTCATATCGGAGTGACTGAACGACACCAACAAGCTATAAGTTCACGCCGCAACAGGTGTTTACCGATATGACAGTTAACTAGTTGACACAGCACCGCGAACTGGATAATTAGCCCAAGTTTGAGCAAATAATACAGAATAGGCTATGCGCAGCAAAGGGGTTAATTGTCCGGAGGGTTAATGTCCTATGCTAAATCAGAGGGGAATTGTCCGGGGGCTTGTCCGGGAAGTTTTTGTCCGGGGGTTTTGTCCAGGGGAAAATGTCTTACACTCGTCGAAGCTCCTGAGCAAAATTGGGTAGTGATCTGAGAGGGAGCTCCGGGCTTGATAAGCCAAAACCAACTGGAAACCATAGAAACACAGCCTACACAGCGCTGTGCGTCTGAGCAAAAGTGACATCAGTACTGTAGGGAAAAACCTCCATGCATTTGGCGCTGACTGTAAAATCTAAAAATTTGACTTTTTATCCTCTAATTTTATAATCTTTAGGGAAGGGTCCGCGGGCCAGAAAAAAATCGTCGGCGGGCCAGAAATGGCCCGCGGGCCAGCTCTTTGACAGCTCTTAGTAGATAACTTTCTTCGTCATGTGCCGTTGTGGACACGTTAGGAGCCGAAGAAAGAAGAAGCGCAGTTCCTAAAGCTAGTCTTGAGAGAGTATGAACTATGTATTGTTATTGTTAATGACTTCATTTTCTTAGCCTTGGATTGCAAGGGGGCGGGTGGCCAGCCCTCCCCTCACTGTCTCATCTTCCCACTGACACTGTGTGGTCGGTGGCAAACCTTTGAGCAAATCATAATCCCAGTCAGACAGAAATGACTCCCCAGCAATTTTAAATCTTGTCTTGTACACGATGTCTATGAAATTTTGTGGGGCATGGTGGTGTAGTGCATGGAGCTGGAAGGTTCCAGGTTCGAATCCACCTCAAGCCACAGCCTTGAGCAAGTCATTCACTCGCAATTGCTTTGATGTGAAACTCCAATGCAGTGCGCGCTATAGTCATGAGCGCCTCTGAGTAGTGAGCTAGAATGGGCACTATAGAAATAGAAAAATAAAAAATAATACAATTTTACTTACAATGGGTTATAGTGCACAAGAAACCAACGAATGAAACGAATGCAGAGGGTGAAGACAACACCGTGAACGTGAACCTGAATCAAAACTGTTTGAGTCTCATTTTTAAGCTCATGGAGGGTTGCACCCCATTTTGGATTCTATCACTTACAATTTTCTTGTTTTAATGAGTAATAATACATTTTTAGAGGTAGCTCTAGTGAGAATGACATTGCTAGAGGTCTCTTGAGACTGGCTGCCAGGAATTAGTCAGTCACTCATAGAAGTCACAAGATTGTTACTCCTTATGTTAAAGCCTTCACCAAAGGGTGCTCGATTTAAAAGAGAACTGCTCAGTGAGCAGAAGAGAGCCGAGTTAGCAGAAGAGAGCACTGTGAGCACAAGAAAGCACAGTAAACACAAGAGCACAGTGAGTAAAAGAGAGCAGAAAGACCAAGAGAGCACAGTGAGTACAAGAGAGCCTATAGCGAGCTCAGGAGGGCACAATGAGCAGGACTGTCTTATGAGGCCCAAACACCTAGTTAAGCAATAAACTTGAAGCACATGACAGCTGTCACTGAGCTGTGTATAGCCATCATTTGCTACAGGCTAGATGGCCCTCTAGGAAATACCAACAAGGAGCTACATGAGACAATCCATCTAGGATCTATTTCTCTTCCCCCCCCCCCACAACTGCCTGCCTTGTCAAACTGACCATGAGAAACTATTGACTGCTCTAATTAACAGACCCTTATATACATACGAAGATGGTTGTGTACAGTCTGCTTTAGTGAATACTATAATTATAATTACCTAATTCTACAGGGAGTGTAAGAATTGTTGAAATATAACAGGACCATTATCTAATTGGAATCGGGTGCGAAAAACAGATTTTACTATGGGTTCTAACAAAGACCGCCCTCCAAACGCGCAGAAATTCTCACCCTGGCGGAAGGTAATGTACTGCATTATGTCAATACAAATAAAAACGTTTCACAAAATTATCGGAATCGCAGCAATAAAAGTGGGTTGGCTGGGTTACCGGAAACACAGCATTTTTTACTTATAAAGGCAAATACTGTTGAAGTACACCTTCTTAGCTGGCACATATCTAATTATTTGCCTATCAGTATTTTACATCGAAATTCAGAAATTTACTTTCAGAAGCACACCTCAGTCTTTTGATGGGTTCAAAAGATGTGGGCTCAACTTGTCACCACATATACATGCTAAGCTGCTTTCAAATAAATACACTTGTCTAAACACCCCAACATTTTTATTTATGAAATGGGAATTAACACTGGGCAGCACTGTCCTGGTACCCACAGAAAAGACGGCAATAGAACTTAACCATTTTATAATTACATGCCATAGTTGAATCCATGGTTAAAAGCAGTTGCCTAAAGTTTCTGTTAGATGACATGTAACATGCCAAACTTCACCAATCAATCACAGTGAAATTCTGAAATAGAAGCCAACTGACTTATCACAAATAATTACCAAACACCCACAAATAAAATGCAGAGAAAATTAGGCAACAAGATAATAATTTAGCTAGAAGACAGAAATTCAGACCCTTCTTCAGTCTGTGTCACAAGTCAAATGCATATCCAAACAACAACAACAACAACAAACACTGCATATGTGACCCATATGACCAAACCAGGCACATGTCGATTTTGTACAAATTGAGTGTCACACTTATTTTAAAAGAATGAAGTCTCTTCTTTAAAATGATACATATATTATTGTTCTACCATGTTCCTGTCCAAAGTAATGAGTATCGAGCTGAGCCTCGATGCAGAACTGTTATGGGCTCGTGTGCATTCCATGCCTCTGCTCCCAAAGAATGGAATCTACTTCCACTCTCTCTTCGTTGCTCAAATTCACTCCCTACCTTCAAAAAGCGGTTCAAAACTCACTATTTCTCTTTGGCTTTCAAGCACATGGACCTTTAACTGTCCTCTGGCGGCTAACTATCCGCGCCTCAGATTCACACTTAGGCTAGGTGTGACCTTGCACGCGTAATAAATTTATGTAATAAAAATAATAATAATACAAATATGGTTCAACCGTTTATATTACTATTCTGAGAAAAATGCATTTAAAGTTTCCTATAACTTTGAAAAACAAGATTCTTTACAAACATGTTTAGAATTCAATAATATTTGCAATAAAAAAAACCCAGATTGCACAATAGGCTAAAGGGAAGTCTGGACTTTTCACTCATGCCTCATTTGCTATGCTAGCCTTATGCCAAATATGGCCATTAATGGAGGGAAAGTGGAACATTTCTGGAAAAGTCAATGAATTATTAAAACAATAACCACTTCAAAATCATCCAAAATATCATTGAAAAACAGATTTTTCACAAATTATTGTTTTAACCCTTTAATGCTGGAGGGTATAGGATTTCCCATACCATTTACTACAATCTCGGCATTAAAGGGTTAATGTATTTGAAACATTTATTTATCATTTTCTGTCAAAAACCAACAATCGAAATTTATCACATTTTGGTAATTATCTCAGAAGTGTGTTTAACAACATGCGCCTGGTTTTGGTCAGATGGGTCACATATTATCTTTTACATGTTTAGAAAAATTAATTATCACATGAGCAGCGGACATATTCTTACAACTTCCGTCTATGAATAAGCTATTTTTGTATCAATTTTGGTGGCATAATATCACAGGTAGAATTAGTATTTATAATTTCTGAATATATATCTAAACTGTTAGCATGTTCATATCTAAAAATTCATCATAGTAAGTAACCATAGTAACATCCTTTATTTACATAACTGTACTTCCTGACAAGTTTTAACAGGATTGGCAACTTTCTCAAGGCCACTTGTAAAAACAAATGGCATAATCGCGTGAAGTTCAACTCTGTCCAAAATGTCAATGATTTACCACTAAACTAGCATTACGTATGCAGTTGATAAATATTTCAGGTTCTAAAAATAGAATTCTGCTTAACTCATAAACATAGAAACCCAATCACAAATAATTTTTTTCAAGAAAACCAGCTCTCTTGTTACAGAAAATGCACATAATATATGAATATAACCCAGCCAAGTGATGCAGGACTGTAACTCCATTCAAAGACATCCAAAGTGTGCAACTTGTGTCAAAGAAACAAGGCTTACAATGAAAGAATTATTAAATTATTATTACATGATAAGTTAGAAGAGACTTTTTTCTTAATTCACCAGTTCAAAGTGAGAGTAGGCAAGTGTATTGCTCCATTTCTACAATATCAGTCCATCATTCCATTTACAATCCAAACAGAAACAGCATTACTGCATAAAGTCTGCAAAATTTAATTATACTGTAATAAAGATATGGTCACACTAAAGTCAGCCAGAGACCAGATCGCTTAAAGAAAGCACAAGCAGAGTTCAACCGAAGTCATAGAAGATGCTCCTCACAATTCTGAAACATTGTCCACAGTTATTACAGAACATCATGGGCAAAATAATTGAAAAAATAATCCAACACATGCGTTTTCTGCTTTCAATTCAATATCCATCAGCTTCTGAAATATGGATCCAGAAATAACAGAGCCTAGTTATTAGCTGCCTAGTTAATTGTGATCACAGTCTTCATAGCCTGCTATCAGACATTTTGAAAATACCTAACAACTAGCTTTGTCATTAGTTATTTGCATTCAAAATGTGAGAGCAGGTCTCTTCTCCCATCCATCAAAAGTATTTACCAATTCTGAATTTCCTATATTTGCTTTTAAGTCAGGAGATGGTTGAACAGTCAGTTTTCAATATCTAAAAAATTCATATAAGTTCATTTAAAACTAAACAACACCATGGACAAAATGACCAAAGCAGTAAAACAGGTAACTTTTTATTCCATGTAATCACATCACCACTGTAAAACTAACTCAGGAACTAGTCAGTAATTCAGTAAAGAAATTTAAGACGAAATGATTGCATTATTCAAACGTATAGTACAATCCACATGGCATGCTTTCTGTAGTGTTATCAAAATGCTGCACATAACTAGTGGAGCATTCTACTTAAACCGAATATTTCCACCCAAATTGCGAAATTTCATCAGAACATTCAGCCGAATGATTCACCTACAATTGCTTCTGCATTCCACCTTTTATTTCACCTGCAGACTATTCGACCCAAAACTGGTCCTCCATTTTACTATCAAGTAGTGGAACATTTTTACCCGAAAGGAAGGCAGTTGAAGGCAGTCATTTTATGAAAAGAACAAATTAATAAAAGTTAAGTGCTAGTACTACAATCTAAATTACATTTGCAACACAAGTTTGACATTACAACAAGTTCAGCGAATAACTAAATAATTTATGTAAGATACAAGTGTTCAAATAAGTAGATTACACACAATAGTGCAGATGGTGGACTATTTTGCCATTCATGAAGAATAGAAAAGAAACTGATATACCTGTAGTAGTTTGGCTTGAATGGCCCGGTTTTGCTAAGGCCGAGATACTTTGCCTGATCATCGGTCAATTCCGTTAGATGAGCATCGAAGCTTTGTAAGTGAAGGCTGGCAACATATTCATCTAAGCCAAACAAACATCAGAATATCATCATCATGCATTGCTGACAAAGAGCAAAATCATGTTCTGCTGATAACAGGCAAATTCAATCCTACATGTACCACTTGCCATTCTCCTTTTTCTGCCTTCTTCTATTACATATGGCTTTACATAATATCTTCATTCAACAATTGGTAATACCTACAAGACAGTTTAATCACTGCTTGCAAATTACAGAATCGAACGATATAACTTGAGTTTAAAAAAAATTTCATTCTGCAAAACGCATTTTGAAGCAAAACAACTGCAGAATATGACTGAAAAAACCTCACATGTGACCATCGTACTATAAGCCTCCTTACACACGCATCGAAGATACTGCTAAGAATAATAACTAAAAGACTACAGACAAAAGCGGAAACGGATAAGTGCTTAGGAGATAAACAATATGGGTTCAGGAAGGGTAGAGGGACAAGAGATGCAGTGGCAGCTCTGAGAGTAATAGCAGAAAGAAGCATTCAGCATGGGCAGGACATATACTGTGTTTCGTCGACTACAAAAAAGCATTTGACAGAGTGGACTAGAAGAAATTATTGAGACGAATAGGGGTGGACTGGAGAGAAAGAAGATTGATAGGCAATGTTTACATGGGACAAAGAGTAAAGATAAGAATCAATGGAGAATTCTCAGAGCCGGAAAAGATAGGAGGAAGAGGAAGAGGAATGAGGCAAGAATGCTCACTGTCACCAATTCTATTCAACATCTACATAGAAGAAATTGTTGATGCTAGGTAGATCAAAAACAATGCTGCTGGACTGGATGCTGACAGAGGAGGGATACAGTGGACTGAAGAGAGAAGCACAGAACGAGAAAAATGACATCGTTCGACATATTAACCTGCCTGAGGGCAGAGAACGTGAAGAAGAAGAAGACATGTGACGAGCTTTGACCCCCGCGTGTCACATATTATATGGGCTTAAGTCCAGCGTGTGGCAATCGTGTTGGGAACAACTATTAGGATTATAAAGGAGCAAACTGCATACTGCATCAGCATTTCAACATAAAAAAATTTGAAACAGTCAGAGCTTATTAATATACTTCATTTATGTTTGCCTTTCGCATCCTTAAATTGCTTACCACAGGTAAGCGAACTGACACTGCCTTCAAACTGGATTAGACATAATTTTGCACTTGGACAGTCACACTATCTTCACTCCTTCCTGACCACAAGTCACGATTTTCATGTTTTGACCTGACCTGATTCACTAGTTGCCTCACTCAGAATATGTGCTAAAGACAAACTTACCTAGATAGCACTAGGTAAGTGATGCTCCCAGACTCTGGAACTCTCTACTCGTCCATCACATATCTGTTCTATGGTCTCTTTTAGACCACAAGTAAAAATTCATTTTATCCACATTTCCTATTTTTGCATATTTCTGGTTTTAACAGAATCAAATTGGATTTAAGCAAATTCTGCTGATGCCACGTGATTAGATTACTCAAAAAGACAAGAAGAAGAAGAAGCAGAAGCAGAAGTGCAACTGAGAGTATTAGCAGCCATTCACAATGACACTATCTTATTGATAGGCCAAAAACTATTGTCCTAGTAGACAATACGAGCTATTCACCCATTTTCTTTGGTAACAGGTAGACATCCTGCTTGTAACGTCCAGTTGGCGCATTGAAGAGTTCAATGAGAGCAAGTGCCTGAGTGGTTGCAGTGATTGACACAACAAATGAAGGAATAGACGAACAACTGAGGTTGATTAAACGACCCTAAAACATCGACAGGACTGCAATCTCTGTCATTCAAAAAACCTTAAACATTCACAATAAATGCAAGTCCATCTTCAACTCTTCATTCTAACCCACTTTCTAGGTAAGAGAATATATCTCATCATGATTTCTGCTAAAGTACTCATCAAGTACTGCAAATCCAGCTTTTCAAGTTTATTATTATTTTCAACTGCTTGAAACAGATTATCAAACCCAAATTTCGGAATATGTGTTCTGCCAAGTGTTATAAGACGTCAATATCTGTTTTATAACTGTATTCCCATCATACATGAGATATTCTGAAAAACACATTAATTAAATCTTAACAGCACCACATATGCACGCGATCATTAAGAAAAAATGTCCACGCAGAATTTGAATTCAAATCATGTATAAATCAAGATGACTACTAGTCGACTGTAGTGTATAGAACAAAAAAAGAGGAGAATGACAGACCTCTGCCACCAGAATGAGTCTCTTCCCATCTGGCCAGATGATATGATTGACCTGAGGTCGCACAAGTTCCCACACCAAATCTGGAGTACGAAGACTGTTCTGTTTTACAAAAAAATTCATCCAAAAAGTGTATGTATACAGATATATATATATATATATATATATATATATATATATATATATATATACATACATTAGGAATAAGTAAGTGACAACTAGAATCATAAACTGGGAAAATAAATAAGAGAAAACAGCTAAGTCAGCAATTAATATATCTTACAACAGTGATGGCCCATCTCTGGCTTGTGGCATGCCAGCCTATGATGAGTGGCAGGGAGGACAGTGGAATTTTCTAAACACATTTATGGTGTGTTTTCTAGTCTAAATTTGTATCTCTATACACCGTGGTTCAAAAAAAGTAAGCCAAATTGTTTTGCATATATCTCTAATACCTGATGACATATCATGCTAAAAAAATTTCCAAATATTTAGAGAATTGGACCAAGAATATGAAGTCCTCCAAAATTTCATGAGATAAAGTTGAATGGATAAAAAGATATGAATCTTTCAACTTCATACGCCGAAATTTCAGTTTACAAGCAATTTTCTGTAATGCAACTCTTGCTCTCATTAATGCCAGATAACGTGTTTCTTTGAGGACAATCACTAATGACCAGCATTGCACATATTTAGCCTCTCTTTCAATTATTAATACAAGCAAGTCTAATATTGATCAATTTATTCATATAAATTGTTGGCTTACAACGTCGATCTCTGAGTTGGAATGTCCCATGTTGGCAAGTATTGCTCCATTCTTCATTCGGTCCATCAGATCTCTCGTCACAATATTCTTATTGCCTGATCAGAAAAACAATGCAGCATTGCAAGAGATAGAACACACAATATTAGATAAAACAACTTCAATGTTCCAGGGTGGACCTTAAAAGCTTACAAAGTACATGTACCCTCACAAATCTGACCTTAGCTAATCAACGTAATCAAACACCAACTTATCTTAGTTCAAACAGAACTGACCCTTAACGAACAGCACTCAACTCCTACACAAGCCCATACAGAAATACAATTTAATAAAGATGCTTGGAAATGTAAATTGCGAAATAGACAAGAAACCTGTGCAAGTGATGATAACGTCGACGTTTCGAATGACTTCACTCAGCTTTGTAACCCGAAAACCATCCATACTGTAAGGCAAGAGAAACAGATCATTTAGTCAAATCTAATCTAAAAGCTTCTATTGCACCCTCGTTCTAATCTGCAGGTGATGAACAGTGCTCTCAGACCAAGAACATTAATCATAATGTATTGTATATAAGCTGTATTGTATTCAGTACAACAAAAAATGTGCCTGAAGATAAACACGTCGAAAGCTTGATTCTTCAGGATAGTTCAAGGATTATGAGCAGAATAAATGTGGAATGAATGCTGCTTTCCTGCAGCACTATTCAGAGGTAGACTAGCGAGTCGAAATGATGAACTAAGGGAACTGCAAACTTTGTAATTGTACGGTAATTGTAATTCAGACAATTTATATAG
This sequence comes from Lumbricus terrestris, assembly GCA_949752735.1. Lineage (NCBI taxonomy): Eukaryota > Metazoa > Annelida > Clitellata > Crassiclitellata > Lumbricidae > Lumbricus > Lumbricus terrestris. Next base: position 22,144,638 of record OX457040.1, read on the forward strand.
CATCATCAGTAGCAAGCCACTTCTAGGATGCTCTACACGCATATTGTCAACTGTCAGAGTAAATGTCATGAGCTCGAGAGCAAGTGCAGCTTCAATTGTTTTTTAAAGTTGATTCAGTCTTGATTTCCCATTTGTATGCAACGTGGTGATATTCATCAATTGATTCGCAATTTCTTGGCCCATACAGTTTAAGAATAAATGACTGATAATTATTAGGACACAGTCATGTGCCTCATAATCTGTGAGGAAGAGACTTTAAGAATTCTGTAATACTGTTGTTGCATCATCACTGTGGTTATAAGGAATTATTGTGTGGAATGGTCATTTCCACACATAATTAAATGTGAAATTAATGCCATCTAATAAGCCAACTGATTGCTGCATATAAGAATAACTTGTATTATAAAATTTAGCCTACTGGAATATCATTAGCGAATTTTTCAGGGGTAACGTTTACATTACTTGAAAGAATAAAATCTAGTGATACTAGAGTTGTCATGGGAATATCCTTTGTTCAAAATTTCCACAATTTCATACTTTGTTCACTTACCATGCTTGTAGGGCACAAATTGGATCAACTTCGGTAACCATAACAACGGCACCCATTCCCTTAAGTGCAGAACAACATCCCTTTCCAACCTGAAGCACCAAGGAAGAGACATCATACAGCAAGTTCTGTAAATTTAAAGGATTTGCCTACACAAGCCAAGCACTAGAATATCGTCCCTTTGATCTTCTCATTAACTTATGTAGCTCACGGTTCTTACAGCTCAAAGTTGTCAATTGAAATAAGTTTATTGCACACAAAGCATCAGAAATTTAGAAAAGAGATTATAAACCTATTTACAGATAAAACTTTCTTAGCACAAAGCATTGTTTTAATTTATTTTTACATTCTGATGATAATTTTAAACAATATCTACTTACATAAATATACTCATACAAAGATTGCTTGCAAAATAGTATAATTAAGAAAGCTGACAAATTATAAATTTAGAATCTTAGCAGTTTAATTTTAGACAGCTCAACTAGGAAAAGTATGACATACAATTTTACGTATATTTGATTTGAAGGCATGTATCAGGATCTCATAAAGGGAAACATATAAATGATGAGCTTCTATCATAAAGTCAATGCAATGACTGCAGTACATATACAGGGTGGGCCAAAAAAGTAATCCTCTACGATTTTTTGCCAATATCTTGGCCAGAAGAATTTCGAAAAGAAATTGTACAGTCTTAAAGGCAATTCATATTTACACACGATGGCCAGATTTCATCAAAATATTTCTCCCCCAATAATACACTGGTCCCACCCGACTCCTGCGAGGCGAGGTGTGTATTGGGAGGGTGGGGGTGGCGAGGTGAGCTGGTAGCATTCGGTGTAGCTGGAACATTTCACGTGAATTGCTATGAAACTATGGCGACGGAATGGATATTGCAAAAGTTTAGGTTTCCCCCCTCCACTCTGGCCCCCATGGTGGGGGAGATTCGCCAACCCCTCCTCCGAGTGGTTCTGACGGCCCTCTGTCTAGGAAGAAAGTTTCAGATCAATAGCTGCGTTCTAGCGAAAATTTATTTGGGGTTTCGCTACCCCACCCTGGCCCGCGTGGTGGTAGAGAATCGCCAACCCCTCGTTAGGGTGTCTCATGCCGAGACCTACACAGTAGTGAAGGTTTGGAGTGAAAAGCTTCAAAACTGTGGAAATGCATCCCGGTCAAACAGACAGACAGAATCTTCTCTATATTTATATAGATGGTTATTAGTCATCAACTCATATGTTGAGCATTATTACAGAGGCAAAGTACAAGCTTAGATCATAAGTTTACCAAGTAGAAGAATAATCCTTCATGGCTTCACACAATCATGGGTGTAACAATTATTCAGATAATCAATTAACATACTAACTCTCACGATAGCAGGATCGTCTATATTTCAGAGCAGCACATTTTTGAAAGGTTCCTACAAGGCATCAGTTGAGAATCGAATAATAAATAGCAGGAAGGGCAGAAATACACACCTCTCCATAACCACAGACAACCACCTGTCGCCCACCAAACAAGATATCTGTTGTTCGCTTTAACCTGTTAAACACACCACACCACCCACCATTATAATCATCTACTACAGAAAATTATACCAAAACACAAACTTCACTGGTAACAAGAATAAGAACAAAAATATTGGGAACTATTTTGAGAACGAGAACAGAAATACACCTTAGAGAACTGGAATATGAATAGAAAAAAAGAATTATTTTCAGAACGGTAGTTATTAGGCCTACACTGTGATGATTTGTGTGATTCATTGTCTGTATAAGTTGAACACCCAATTCTGAGAACCTTTAAGATCGGTAATCTTCAGCTATCATATCTCTGCTGCCCAAGATTTGCAATCCATGTTCAACCTCTGGTCTACACGCAGTTTACATTGTCAAAACTCATCTTTTCTTTATTACTTTTCAGCCTTAGAACTGGATTAGAATTGAAATTGGAAATTTATTATTATAACTGAATTTATATCATTATTACTCTTATTATTGTCTTCAAGCCTATTTCTTTACTCAGGTGTCCAGTCAAAAGCGCGCACGCAAAAGCGCGCAGACAAATGCGCGCAGACAAATGCGCGCAGAACAAAATCGCGCACGACAAATGCGTGCAGACAAATGCGCGCAAATAAGAACACATAGACCCAATAAATTTTACTTTTATTTTATTGAATCAGCATCTAAACATAATGAAAGAGATTGTTAGAAATATAGAAACGGAGCATATAAAGTTATGCTCATTGAAGTTCAAATTCTAGGCTCAACATATCCTATCGTCATTGTTCTTCAACGTAACATTTAATCCTAAACGCAATGAAATATAGACGAAACGTTGTTCTTAAACGCAATGTAGTAAAGACGAAACGAAGTAAATCGAATAGAGTCAAATAGTGCCTCGCTAGAAATGTGAAGAAGATATAGAGTTCAAATTCTAGGCTCAACATATCCTATCGTCATTGTTCTTCAACGTAACATTTAATCCTAAACGCAATGAAATATAGACGAAACGTTGTTCTTAAACGCAATGTAGTAAAGACGAAACGAAGTAAATCGAATAGAGTCAAATAGTGCCTCGCTAGAAATGTGAAGAAGATATAGAGTTCAAATTCTAGGCTCAACATATCCTATCGTCATTGTTCTTCAACGTAACATTTAATCCTAAACGCAATGAAATATAGACGAAACGTTGTTCTTAAACGCAATGTAGTAAAGACGAAACGAAGTAAATCGAATAGATTCAAATAGCCGCCGCTGACCACTATCAAAGACTCCGATGAGAAAACATACGAAAGAATAGACTGCGAAAATAAGGCGAACCTTTAAGGAATATACGCCGAAAATCAGCATAACAAGTCGGACATATGGAGAGCCTATGAGGTAAACATTGTTCTTTTTAATTGTTCTCATCATTTCCTTTTTTGCGCGCTTTTTTGCGCGCTTTTTTGCGCGCTTTTGTCTGCGCTCTTTTGACTGGGAAGGTCCCTGTTGCGCGCTTTGCGCGCAATTGTCTGCGCGCATTTGTCTGCGCGCTTTTGCGTGCGCGCATTTGTTACGGCGCCCTTTACTCAATACGTAACAAATCATGAAACACGAAATATGTTCTTGCGCCATTGATTCCTATGTTGCTGGAACAACATAAAGTTTCAGATTCAGCGTAGCAGAAGCGCAAAAGATGCAAGACAGAATGTTATTGCTAAAACAGGCACCTTCCAATTAGCTTTACTTAACTGATGGGTTTGTTTGTGAACTGAAAACATGTATAAATGAAGATGATAATTCTTTCAAATATATCAGAGGAACTATGATGATGACAATGATGCATTCTTTGTTGACTGCTAATTAATCAGGAGTAGTGTGTTCCAATTCTAGCAAGCTAATTAATTAGTTTCTAATCAATTTGTTGCCCATCGCTGACCGTCCCGGAATGGCCCTGTGCGTCCCGGATTGATCCCAAATTTGCTCTAGAGATCCACTTCCCAAAATGTTGTTCTCATTTTGTACACTAAACTTATAAAGTTGTACAATGAATTTTGCATTCTGCGCTCTATTAGACCTAGCATTGGCTGAGCATAAAATTTTGGACAGCTCTGGGTTGAAGTCTTAAAACTTAACAAACCACCAACAGGTCCAACACTCAGTATAGCACATTGTCAGTCCGTTTTCAATGCATTGTGCAAGACAGTGTTCAGCATTATGGACGACATGTTGTCTAACAATCGCAATTAGGCTACCTAAGCACCGACCTTGTTGAAACGGAACTGTTCATAAATATAAATTTTAACATGACATCTTAAATAATTTAGGCTACTTGTCTTTCAATGATTCATCTAAAATATTATTAATGGCTGTTTTTAGTAGATTGTATAATGTAGATCTTATATTGGGTTGACACAATATTTGTACATTACACAGTTATGTGGACAGTGTAAACTAGTAATGGCATATCAAGCGTCTGTGAGCATCCAGGAATGGCAAAATCAAAAGTTGGCAGCCCTAAAATCATGTGACTGCTGGACCCTATCCTAGCTTATGAATAGCAGTGTGGTTAAACTAAGGCTGGTTAAAAAGATTAATCTCTCGAAATTAATTTCAATTAATCAATTAAAATTATAATAATTTGGTATCTCTTATGTGCCAAACAGAATTGTAGAATTGTAAAGCAAGCAGAAGGAGAAAGCACATTCAAAAGAGGACCATTTGAGATGGACCATTTGACAATTCACTTATGTAAGATATAACTTATGTAAGATATAACTTGTGTAAGATACAACTAACAATTCACTTATGTAAGATATAACTGGTTGCATCGATGACATCTGGATTTGATGATTTAATTGAGTTTTGATTGAACAGCGTTAAAAAAGTCAGCGACCATTCCACTGAATTTTGTTCTAATCTCTGAAAATTTTCTGCTCTTTGACGTCAATATACGTTATCTGAGTGTTGTACTCGATAGTCCACTTACCTTTGTTTGTATGTTATCTGAGTGTTGTACTCGATAGTCCACTTACCTTTGTTTGTATGTTATCTGAGTGTTGTACTCGATAGTCCACTTACCTTTGTTTGTATGTTATCTGAGTGTTGTACTCGATAGTCCACTTACCTTTGTTTGTATGTTATCTGAGTGTTGTACTCGATAGTCCACTTACCTTTGTTTGCTGAGCGCATCAAAGAGCACAAAGAGCAGCAGGGAACGAGATAATTGAGAAATATTTGAGATGGAGTTCTAGAATAAGGAACCAAGAGCCCAAGTCTGTTAGAGGGATGAAGAGGACAGAGGGAGAGTAAGGAGGGAATGAAATTCAGTGAGAATGAAGTATAACATCACGAAGATATTTCGAAGCAAGACACCAGAGAGCCTTCAGGATCAGAGTGAGGATCTTTAATTGCATGCAAGCACAGAGAGGGTGCTTTTACTATGCAATCATTACAACCTGGCACAAAGAGCAGCAGGGAACGAGTTCAAGCCCTGCTGGCCCCACAAGGTCAATGTATGGCAATAAATGGCTGATAGCCCAACACCAGAGATCAGCACCAGGTCCGACGTTCGCGAAGCGAGTTATGAACAATATTGAAAGAGAGCACTGAAATTCATAAAACATAAATTTCGAGAGGCAAGATTATCTAGGAACGCGGACAGTCTAATAGATGTGTTGAGCATGAACTGAAGAGAAGAAAGGGGATTTTTAAGAAGACGAATGAGAATTGAATAGCAGGAGACTTCAATAAATGAACATATAAAGCATGAAGAAAAGTAATGAAGATGGAGGAGGAGGAGACACAGCGATGAATGACACCGAGACACCTTAAATGAATACAGGTGAAGCATCTGAGCACATCTTGGATCAGAGATGCGCTCAGCAAACAAAGGTGAGTGGACTATCGAGTACAACACTCAGATAACGTATATTGATGCCAAAGAGCAGAAAATTTTCAAAGATTAGAACAAAATTCAGTGGAATGGTCGCTGACTTTTTTAACGATGTTCAATCAAAACTCAATTAAATCATCAAATCCAGATGTCATCGATGCAACCAGTTATCTCTTACATAAGTGAATTGTTAGTTGTATCTTACACAAGTGAATTGTTAGCTATATCTTACACAAGTGAATTGTTAGTTATATCTTAAACAAGTGAATTGTTAGCTATATCTTACACAAGTGAATTGTTAGTTATATCTTAAACAAGTGAATTGTTAGTTATATCTTAAACAAGTGAATTGTTAGCTATATCTTACACAAGTGAATTGTTAGTTATATCTTAAACAAGTTAATTGTTAGTTATATCTTACACAAGTGAATTGTTAGGTATATCTTAAACAAGTGAATTGTTAGTTATATCTTATACAAGTGAATTGTTAGCTATATCTTACACAAGTGTATTGTTAGTTATATCTTAAACAAGTGAATTGTTAGCTATATCTTACACAAGTGAATTGTTAGCTATATCTTACACAAGTGAATTGTTAGTTATATCTTAAACAAGTGAATTGTTAGCTATATCTTACACAAGTGAATTGTTAGTTATATCTTACATAAGTGAATTGTTAGCTATATCTTACACAAGTGAATTGTTAGTTATATCTTAAACAAGTGAATTGTTAGCTATATCTTACACAAGTGAATTGTTAGTTATATCTTACACAAGTGAATTGTTAGTGGCTAAGCTACGACTACATATTAGGAAAGTTTCGTGTAAATTAATATGCATCTTTAAATAAGACTTGTGGAATATAGTTACGGCCATCCTCAATTAGGAGAATAAAGTTAAAGTCTTGTATTACAGAATTTCAGACAAGTCTACTGTCTTCAATGATCTGTTCCCTTGACTTGCCTATTTGTTGTCTCAGCATCTCAGACAATTTACATAGAAATTCTTATACGAACAATTCAATTTCACTGCTGCTTTGCACTTGCCTTCGTTTCCCTTTTTTCCCATCAAGTGCAGACTTCTTGCATGAATAGAATATTCTACACACGGCCTAAACAGTATGATCTTCCATATACTTAATAAATTACCATATTTTCACGCACATAACCAGAGGTGGCACTTTGGGTGGGCTAAGAGGGTTTATCAATCCTAAAGGTGGTTTGGCCCCCAAAGCAACAGCGGAAAATATCTACCACTGCCTAATTCACAATAAGCACACTAAGCAGTGACAAACGGCAACAAAATCAATCATATTATTATATCGTAGTGTTTATCCTAATAGAATACACAGCAGATATGTCAAACATGCTGCCGGCCCGTAATGAGGCTCTGTGCACCATGTGCGGCCTGCAGAGAAACTATGCTGGTAGGCTTATATAACTCCATTGTGAAATTGAGCTCTTCATTAGCATCAGCACTGGCTTATGCAGAAAAAACTTGGCCAGGGCTAGGTTGAAAATGCGACTGATTTGCTATGGACCTGACGCCAACGGTGATGAGCGGAAGAGGCTTTCGGCAGAAGATTAGGCTGTCGCTTGTATCCTAAGTTAACGGACACAAATATCCTTAGCTATTGGGTCGCAAGTGACTATCATTGCAAATCAAGGCCTGCACTTTCTCGGCATGTATAAATAACTCTCAGTGTTGAAGGATCAGTGACTCGAAACAAAGCCATAAAGGCATAAACACTGATACCATGCGTGCTCTGGCGTCAAGCATTTGAGTGATTTAAGCGAACTCTGACAAGTAGAAATGCCTAAAACAGTCGCGCAAAACTACTGAAGTTGATCGAGTGTGTTAGAGCGGGTTCTGAAGAAATCTGACGCATGCTTCAGATTGCTATCACTATCTCTGTCAAAACAGCACTCCAAACCTCAATCTTGGCGCCGCCACTGCACATAACCTGCGGGTTATACAAAGCTTCACAAACCATGCATCCTAGTAGTGTGATATATTCGTGGGCGTGCTTGCTACATAAATAAAATTTTGCACAACCAAATTTTGTATCAGATTATTTTCAGTTCATGGGCAAAAACTGCTATGAAAGGTTTTTACATACAATACGGTGGAGGAATGGATGGGTCATTCCATGTCAAATCAACCAATGGTCCCCACCACACCATCTCAGAATTTGAAGATATTTTGTCAGTTTGGAAACCAACATATCTTAGGAACCTATGCAAAATATTAGCTCAAAATGTATGACCATTTTTATAGTGGGGGGGTAGCGACAGCTCGCGAACGACTTAATTCTGAGGCGTTTTTGATCGCTAATAACTCAGGAAGTATGGTAGATACTTCTATAAAATTTTCACAACATTAGCAGTCTTACAAGTAGATTCTGAAAATTGTCAAATTTTACAGTTTGAACCATTACTCGTGAGCCCAGCTCAGTCTGAAAATGACAATTTGTTAATTTCGACAGTATGAAAAGTGATATTTGAACAACCACTACTTCATTAGTATTAAATATAAAGTCCCAGAACTTTTTGGGTTTGTAATGGGCCTTGTGATGAATAACCTGGCAAATTCTGAGGTATTTTAAATGCTAACTTGATGTGTTAGACCATCCTGAAAACTGCACAAAGTGAAAAGTAGGTCATCTGCCGATTGAAATATGGCCATGTGTTATAGGTAGCACAGTTATGTGCTACACACCATTATAAAGGGCTTGAAAAGTACTTTCATACGATACCAATTTCATTTTGCTTCCGTGATGCCTTCCGTTTCAAAATTCCAGTTGAAAAACGAGGTTTTTTTACATTCGGGAGAAAACAACATGATCTGCAAAGTTTGGACTGTCATATCTAGGCCAGGAAATGAACCAGAGGACTTATATTTCTTTCATTTAATCAGTTTGTTGTACTCTTTCCAAATATACAAAAACATTGGTGGTATTATCGTTTGTTTTTAATTTATGAATGTGTAAATATTGCACAAATGCCAATTTTCATCTATTCGGACATGTATAATTGCATATGTATCTCAGATATATGTTCTTATATGGCCATGTGGGATAGGTAGCACAGTAATGTGCTGCATACCATTGAAAAGGGCTTGAAAAGTGCTTTCAAAAGATGCTAATATCATTTTGCTTCCATGATGCCTTCCATTACAAAATGCCAGTTGAAAAACGAGTTTTCACACATTCGGGAATAAATCACGAGAAAACAACACGATCCGCATAGTTTGGACTGTCCTATTTAGGCCAGGAAATGAACCAGAGGACTGATTATTTTTTCATGTGATCAGTTTGTTGTACTCTTTTCAAATATGTAAGAATCTTGGTGGTATCATTGGTGGTGCTTAATTTGTAAATGTGTAAATATTGCACAAATGCCAAAAGTTCAAACATGTTTAATTGTATATATATCTCAGATATGTTCTTATATGGCCATGTGGGATAGGCAGCACAGTTATGAGCAGCACACCATTAAAAAGGGCTTGAAAAGTACTTTGATAAGATACAAACATAATTTTGCTTCTGTGATGCCTTCTGTTACAAAATTCCAGTTGCAAAACACGTTTTTTTACATTCTGAGATATTCATATATATGTCGAATTGATGTAAATTGGCATTTGTGCAATATTTACACATTTACAAATTAAGCACCACCAATGATACCACCAAGATTCTTACATATTTGAAAAGAGTACAACAAACTGATCACATGAAAAAATAATTAGTCCTCTGGTTCATTTCCTGGCCTAAAGAGGACAGTCCAGACTATGCGGATCGTGTTGTTTTCTCGTGATTTATTCACGAATGTGTGAAAACTCGTTTTTCAACTGGCATTTTGTAATGGAAGGCATCATGGAAGCAAAATGATATTAGCATCTTTTGAAAGTACTTTTCAAGCCCTTTTCAATGGTATGCAGCACATTACTGTGCTACCTATCCCACATGGCCATATAAGAACATATATCTGAGATACATATGCAATTATACATGTCCGAATAGATGAAAATTGGCATTTGTGCAATATTTACACATTCATAAATTAAAAACAAACGATAATACCACCAATGTTTTTGTATATTTGGAAAGAGTACAACAAACTGATTAAATGAAAGAAATATAAGTCCTCTGGTTCATTTCCTGGCCTAGATATGACAGTCCAAACTTTGCAGATCATGTTGTTTTCTCCCGAATGTAAAAAAACCTCGTTTTTCAACTGGAATTTTGAAACGGAAGGCATAACGGAAGCAAAATGAAATTGGTATCGTATGAAAGTACTTTTCAAGCCCTTTATAATGGTGTGTAGCACATAACTGTGCTACCTATAACACATGGCCATATTTCAATCGGCAGATGACCTACTTTTCACTTTGTGCAGTTTTCAGGATGGTCTAACACATCAAGTTAGCATTTAAAATACCTCAGAATTTGCCAGGTTATTCATCACAAGGCCCATTACAAACCCAAAAAGTTCTGGGACTTTATATTTAATACTAATGAAGTAGTGGTTGTTCAAATATCACTTTTCATACTGTCGAAATTAACAAATTGTCATTTTCAGACTGAGCTGGGCTCACGAGTAATGGTTCAAACTGTAAAATTTGACAATTTTCAGAATCTACTTGTAAGACTGCTAATGTTGTGAAAATTTTATAGAAGTATCTACCATACTTCCTGAGTTATTAGCGATCAAAAACGCCTCAGAATTAAGTCGTTCGCGAGCTGTCGCTACCCCCCCACTATAAAAATGGTCATACATTTTGAGCTAATATTTTGCATAGGTTCCTAAGATATGTTGGTTTCCAAACTGACAAAATATAATCAAATTCTGAGATGGTGTGGTGGGGATGTTTCTGAATTTTGGTTGATTTGACGTGGAATGACCCGGATGACGAAATTCACAAGACATGAATTCCGACATCAGAAATAGGCTATTTTCGTTTATTACTGTTATCATCAAAATATCATAGTCAATATAACAAGTGGCAGGAAATTACAGTTGAAAGTTCATATAATTATGATTTGACTTTAAATATAAAAGCCAGATAGTATAAATTGTAATCGTTTCCAATTTAGCAATATACAAATATATATATATGCAGTATTGTGTATTTATCGCACATGAAGCGCTAAGTATGAAGTTCAGAGAATAACCTATATAACTGAATAGCGCTTAATTTTGCGACTTTGAAAAGTAGTTAATCCTCCTTTTCAGTGTCCTCCACTGCCTCTTCCACATAAGAAATGCAAATATCGCCAGACTGTCAGTGGCATTGAAAAAAGCGAATTTGGAATCTGAATCTCAACCAATATTTTCATCCCACTTTCCATTTAGGAAACATTGTGCCACATGAACTCTTCTCAAAATCAGTTTCCTTTGCTCAAACCCACTTTATTTTCGTCACTTGATACATCGCAAAATTTTCAAATCAGATTATCAAAACTGTCATCATTTAAACCCACCGGGTAATTTCTTCAAGGAAATGGCAAGTTTCTTTGCGAATATATACCTCGGCCAGGGCCATCATCATAGGTCATTTCATTATGCGTAGATTGAAATGTCTGTTTTCATTTGGTTAAAGGGCATGCTTAGATTATAATTTTAAATATATCTCACTTATTTCTATGGTTATTTATATTATCTTGGCCCAAATGACACACGCTTAAAAAATTTATTACTTCTGATAGGTCAAAAGATGTTATTTTAGGAGTTCTCAACTATTAAACTGCAAGTGCGTGCTCGTTATTTAAGGGAATATGGAAGTGGGACTGATGAAGCGATAAATATGCCTCAGTATAAGTTGAATTTAGGAAAAATAAAGCCATAATGGGCAATATTTAACTGGACTAAAACACACTTTTGACAATATACCTTGATCGAAGTAGTTAATGTCAGTCTCTCTTTTAAATTCACTCTACACTAAATACTATAATCTTCCAGCAATGGAGACCCTAGCTTGTGAAAATGCCAGCAAAGAAGTAGGAACAAGGTAATTTTAGCCAACAGGTTTTGAATGCATATAGAACAGTGTCCAGACAATTCGCCGACGGACAATTCGTCGAAGGACAATTCGGAGCGGACAATTCGCATCGGACAATTCAGACCAAACAATTCCTAGCAGCCAAAATTCGTGATGGGACTTCCACTTTTAGGTTAGATCTTCCTAGCCTACCCATCTCCATCACCCAAAATGTATTACTCTCCAAACTAATAATAATCTGACACCTGGCGGGTATAAAACCATGGGCCTATATAGGCATGAAAATTACATTGATCTAAATGAACTTCCTACAAGTTGATAATTTACTGCATTTAACTACTAATTTCAGTTTCTTATTTTCAGTTATTGAACCAATTTTAGAAGATCAGACAGCATTTGCTTGGTGCCATATAATTATTCTATGCCAATGACAAATAAAAGTTTCATCCCCGTAAGTGTCTCTTAGGTGTGCAAGATTTTTATATACACTCCGAATTGCCCAGGTCCAAATTGCCCAGGTCCAAATTGTCCGTCTCCGAATTGTCCGGGAACCATTTAGAACATTATATATATATATATATATATATATATATATATATATATATATATATATATATATTGTCCTGGGCACGACTTTAAACTGCATCCATCCTCCGCCTCAGGGAACCAACAATGTCCCTGTGCCGGTCCTAAGCCCGGACAAAAGGAGGAAGGTTTGCCAGATGGGTGGCGATACGCTGGCAGTAAAAGACCAAGACGATTGAAATCCGCAGAAACCACGACACAAGTGACATAGCGTCCCAGATGCTCCAAGGTGTCATGATGTGGAGCTGACATGACTTGCACAGGCTGGTCAGGACAGACCAGTGGAGAGAGTCGGGGGAGAAGCGTGGGACACATACGGGCATTGACCCAGGTTGTCCTTCATGCCTCTCTCCCAATATTCTCTTCATTTAGACAAGGTGGTCTAGCTGCTCCAAGATGTTAATGGTATGGAGCTGACCTGCTGACCGGATCGGTTGAAGCTGGGCAGCGTGGCGCGGGACAGACTCAGACAGAGAGTGGCGTCGGACTTCTACGGGCATTGAGCCTAAGGATATTGATGATATATATATATATATATATATATATATATATATATATATCCACTTCATCAAAATGTTCATTTTACCAAGAATCTTTGTATCCTTTACAAAACAATTATTTTTTAAACAGACGACTTTATTTTGCTTATGATAGAAATTGTTATGACAATATTCAGTAAGAAACTATATAAAGTAGTGACATTAAGGTTAGCGCACAGGTCCGTCCATTAACACGTGGGTGGACGCACGAAAAAAATCGTGCATGTTATAATTAGGTGCATGCTAAATAATTAAATCTTTACTCAAATCCCTAAAAGTAGCGGGGTATATACATTATACACTGCTATACAGGTGTGTGTTATGTACGGGTGCGACAGTGAGTTTAGATTCACAAAAATATAGTGATCATCTGTTTAGTTAAGCCAATTGGCCTGGGTTCTGTTTCATGCGTGTTTCTAATTTCTGTTAATTATTTACTCACGCATCCAGTATAGATTCACGACAGCTGTACATGTTGTCAAATTTTGTCTACAAACAAACAACGATGAGCGCAAGAGATTTGATTTGTTTATTTCTTTGAATTCGTTACTGTAGGTGTAAGAACAGATGTAAATAGTACTTTGAACAGAACTAGATGACCATCAGTTACTGTAGGGCCTAGTTTAATACTGCTGTACAAGCGGCATTAAGTGGGAGGCCAGAAACACTGGCAATAGAATGGTTCACTAACAAGAGAAACTTCATCTGTTTGGCAACATACTTTAAAGACTGTTGCTTTTTGTCAAAAATCTCCTCTTCTTACAGGAAAATCTCAAACTGATTATTCAGCCCATAAAATGACTGACGCATTAATTTTCAAATTTCTGTACATACAACTATGGAATGTGAGAATAAGGAGTTGAAGCATAGCAGTACAATGCACAAAAATGCTGTATCAAAGGACAAAATTTCAATTATAAAGTGTGCAAATAACTGTTTTCAGGAGGAAAAGTGAGACAATATAATTATGTACGAATGTGACAATTTAAGTACTTGAAGAAGTATTATGTGAAAGCAGTTTCAGATTCTGAAATGCATGTCACAGCTTTTCTTATTGGGTAACAAATTTAAGAGGCCTGTTGCATGTGGACTTTGTAGTGACTTAGTGTCAGCAGATGCAATTGCAAAGTGACAATAGCAGTACAGCAATTTATTATTCCGAAACACAGGACAGAGGATGAGGTCTGACAATTGTCAGAATTGGTTGATGCCATGGTGAAAGTATTTACATAATCAATCACATTTGGTTTCACATCTTATGAACAACGATTTCTTATTGCATCAAATCAGAAGGAAATTCTTATTTTTCGTAGTTTTATTACAGTATTCAACTATTCATTTACAAGTAATGTTTGTGATTGTGGGCATAAATTGTCAAACTTGTTCATGTCACTTCTATAAACTGGCTAATAACAACTGCTGCTAAAATAACCCAACCATGAAGGTTTAATGAATTAAACTCTTCTCCAGCTGTGAAATGCTTGTATGGTCATTGAACTCATAGAACTTTGTCAAATTGTTTATTTTGTATTGAACAGAATACAAGAAAGTTTCTGTTCATCTCTTCCGTTCTTTTCTACAGCGTCACTTTCGTGCACTAGATATTCAGTGCTTCTCATAAAATCTCAGAATTGCTCTAACATATCCGACGATTATCCGTGTATAATCGATACCCATTAATATAATTGCAGAAAGGTGGTGACATCACACGACCAGCGTTATGGCCTTTTCTGCAAATAGAAGGCAATGGTTGGGTCCCATGTGCGTGTGCCCTCCCCTAGCGATACTTCTATCTACCTATGCATAACCTTGTGAAGACCTTTCTACTCATCTGTGCATTTGTGCACGGATGATATTCTGTTCTTTCCTGCACTTTTGTGAGGTACTTAACAATAATATAAATATTAATGCTAGATAACTAAGTTACTAGCTAACTGAACAATCAGTACAGGAACAATAGATCTTAAGTAGGTGCATGATTGTTCGCATGAATCTACCTTCGTAACAGAGTCATTGACATTCATTGCTGGTACAACGAGGCGGCCGGACTTGGATAACTGATAGAGACGATGAACCCCAGTCACACTCTCCTCAACGATTCCCTTTATCCGCTGAAATACGCTCGGGTATTTCTTCAGCATTAGGTGAGTCGCATCGCCTCCATCATCAAGAATCTAAAACATGTAGAAACATTCTTCCTGCAAATTCCATATGCCTAATTCATGAACATAATTTTGCATTCTTAAGAGATCATGATGGTACTGAATTTCTGCCTGAAATATTCCCAGTAAAAAACCATTGAAAAATCTGATGACTGGTGATAATAATAGAATATAAATATTTCAATGTAGTTTTTAATAACAGCTTGTCATCACAAGAACCAAGGGACCAGTGCCCGTAGGTCCCCGCTGCCGTCCTCGTTATTCCTCGCCATTTTTGTCTTTCCAAGGCCGCATGTGTCAGGTCTTGTATTGGCGCTCCGCACCAGTCTGTTATGTTGTCCAGCCATTCCTTGTGTGGTCTACCCCTCCTGTTGACTCCCTCCATTCTTCCAAATGTCATCACTCATTCTGCATATGTGACCAAATAGCTCCAGCTTCCTGGTTGTTATTATTATCTGCATAAGGCTTTCTGTGGCTTCTATTTGCTCATACAGTTTTGAGTTTGTCATCTTCTACATCTATCTGATTCTCATCAACTTTCTGTAGCATTTCCTCTCGAAGGTTAATATCTTTGACTCCATTTCTTTGGTTATTGTCCATGCCTCGCATCCATACACCATACTGCTGAACACGCAGGTAATCAGTACTTCTAATTTTGTTTGTAGATGTATGGATTTGCTCTTCCAGATTTTATCCAATACCTTTAGGGCTGTCGTTGCCCTCGCGATTCTTGCCCATACCTCTTTCTTGTTGTCTAAGTCATGTGTTTTGATGCATACTAAATATGTAAATTTTTCTACATTCTCTATTACCGTCTATTTCCATCTTACTAGGTAATTCCTTTGCCATGGACGCTGCGTGGATGGGTTAAGGGTGTGCTGGTCTAATAATTAGGAGCATGACAGCATAGATAGATGCAATAGCCTATGGATACAATATCATAATGATAGGCTAGCAAGTTTATGAAGTAGACTGTAAGAATATCACGTGGCATAAACTACAGCCTCGTCACAAAAAAATGGACAGTGGACATGGAAAATAATTTCACTAAGTTGTAACATCTTCAACTGCATTTTAAACTTAAAATCCTTGTTAATGCAATTTAATCTTAATCGGCAAATAACACAACTTTATCAGTAGGCCAAACTTTAATTATAAGTGACATTAATCTACAACATTTATTACTTTTTTCTTATAACTTTTACTATATAAGAATTTGAGAAAAATTAAGGGTATGGAAATCTTTTCAAATTTAAATTGTGAACATAAGTTTGCATAAGATCAATGCTGATCAACATAAAGTAATTAAAATCTAATCAGAAGTAGGCCTAAATACTATAGATGTATACTAAATTATATATAGTACAAAAATTGTTACTTATATACAGCCTACGCCTAAGAAGTTTATATCAAATAACTCTTATAAATTTCACTTCTTGTAGTGACATGTAAGCTTATTTATAAAAATTAATGATGATGTTAAGCAATTAAATAATGACATCAGTTAGGCTAGCTGAATCCTCGAGAATACGGTGAAAACGTAAGGAATATCAGACAATTTTAAGTAAAATTAAGGAAAATAATAACAGAAAGTAAATAAATAAATAAAGCAACATAAAAAATAAGAAATGGAATAAAACGACATGGAAAAGAATAAAAAACAAAAATAATGTTTTAAACAACTATGAAAAAACTATACACTGTCATTTAAATCTTAAAGCCAAATAAGAAATTATCGAAATAGTCAGATGTGTCTCACCATGTTTGGCTGCCAGTTCTCTGTCAACATGGTTCTCTCTATGCACCACCAGAAGTCTTCCTCTGACTCACCCTTCCACGCAAAGACTGGATATCCTGACTCAACCAGAGCTGCTGCCACTTCATTCTGACAACCAAAAAACACCTCTTGATATACTTTACCTACTAACAACAAGTATGGACGAACGGTTGAAGGTGGTAGGTAGGTACTCAGGGTATGAGAACAAGTATGCAGTATTCAAATCAAAGCAACTCAGCATTTATGAAGACCTTCAAAAGCACAAACAATAAACAAGATTCCTGGGTCATCAGGTTTTCATACACAAAGACATTTTCCATTTTCCGCACCGTCTTAAAATCAATCTCCTTGATTTGTGGTTTAGTGGTGTCAAGTATGGAGAGTTCTTCTTGTATTGGTGCCATACAAATTCCTGATTACGATTACAATAGCCACAACTTTTCTAGAGCAGAATGTTCTGGAAAAAATTTCATAACCAGAAGTATTTTAAATGACTTCAGTTCTACACTGTGTCCGGATAAAAAGTAGCCCCACAAAAAAGTGTAATAACTCGGTCAAAACTCTTAGGATTTGTCTGAAATTTTAAACAGAGCAACAGTAACCATATATACACGAGATCCTAAAGCCAATTAGAAATATTCGTGAGTTTGTCAAATTTATGAGCGTTTAAAATGCTGCACCAAAAAATTGAACTTTCCAACATGGAAAACCTGAAAGGAAGTGAAATTCAGTTATATCTGGTGTTCAAAATGCCCTCCTTGTTCACGGACACACGACCGTAGACGTAGACGCTACTGTTTGATGGTCCAGGTCAAACATCTGCCACTCTTCAATCAGACGCGCCCTACGGTTATCAATGTCATGAATACGCGTGAACGAAAAATGCGCCCCTCCAGTAAATGCACCTGGTACTCCGGATCGAGGTCTGGACTGCTGGGCGGCCACAGCTGCGGGATATGAAGCCGAGTGTATCCCTGGACAACTACTACGTCTACGGTCGTGTGTTCGTGAACAAGAAGGACATTTTGAGCACCATATATAGCTGAATTTCACTTCTTTTCAGGTTTCCATGTTGGAAAGTTCAATTTTTTGGTGCTGCATTTTAAACGCTCATAAATTTGACAAACTCATGAATACTTCTAATCAGCTTTAGGATCTCGTGTAAATATGGTCACTGTTGCTCTGTTTAAAATTTCAGACAAATCCTAAGAGTTTTGACCGAGTTATTACACTTTTTTGTGGGGCTACTTTTTATCCGGACACAGTGTATATGAAATGATGTACCTGTGTAGAATGAATGTTGCAAGCAGACCAGCGAACTTGTGCACCAAGAGCTGACAACGTTTCAATCAGAACCTAACAGCAACAACTGACAGAAATCAATCACTGTCTAAAATCAGCATTTCATTTTCACAGTGAATACAATTTGATCGTGCTGCAGTTCTCGCATTGGAAGCTGAAAATTAAAATGAATTAAAAAGAAAATGAAGATCAATAATGTTTTAAGGAAGATGATTCTTCTGGCAACAATTAAGTTTCTTAATCATCACTAAAGAAGCTCTATTACCCAGATTCTGTTCATACACTGGCTGGCTGTCCTTCAGCGGATAACGTACAAACTGTGCTTGATAACCTATAAAGCAATGCATCACCTTACACCGGACTATGTTTCTGACTTCTGCATCCGGATAGTAGACATCCGGCTAAGATCCTCATCAAGGACTCCGCCACAAGTTCCGCTGTCTTCTACAAAGTTCTTCTACAAAGTTTGGCGATTGTTCTATCTCAATCTCAGGACCAACTGCATGGAACAGTCCTCCCAATCATGGAAAGAACGTGCCACCTCAGGAGGCATTTAAATCGCAGCTCAATACCTCACTTTTTAAACAATCATATGACTGCCATTAACTTTTTAAACTCATGTACAGCGCCATTTCATTCGGCCTCGAGCTATGGCGCTATATATAAATCGTCTTATCGTCATCATTATAATTATCATCATCATCATTACTATCATCATCATTAAATATTATTATTATTATTATACACATAATAAAAACTTAGCTTCAATATTGAAGAGACAAACTAGCCAACCTTCTTAGGACTTCTGCACATTAAATGACATTTATTTTGCAGTTGATCACCAGCATTCAACCTCATGACTTCCATCTGCAGCAGCATTGCTAATGCAGGAATATTCAAGCACTCAGTCTTGCAGATGATAGTTTGAGTTCTGATACAAGACCAAATAACTCCATGTCCACAGTCGATACCAGCAGCATGCCACCATACACAGATTCCACACACTCTCTTTCCATCACTGAACACTTATCAGTCAGCTTCTGCTAGAATCGACTTACAAGTGGTGGAGATCAGTTGTGAGAATTGGACGAAATGCATCGCTCTCTTATAGCTCAGTTCATCATGCACCAGACGTCGCAGGGAGCGAACGAGTGCAGCTGCCCCAACGGCTGAGTAGCAGCAGCAGCAGCAGCAGCAGCAGCAGCAGCAGCAGCAGACATGTCATTAGGCGACGAACGACGTACAATGTAAGTCTATTTTGATATTACATTTAGATGCTGAAGAAAAATTTTTTTAGATACAATTCATGCCATTCCATGTTTTCGTTTTACATTTCTAAGTTTTCAAGTTGCGAAAAAATCGCAAGACTGTTATTGAATTAATGGACTTTTGATAGCCGTCAAAGTTGTTTTTTGTCCTTCAGTACATAGATCCCCACGGAAGCAATTTTTGCTAATTTATATGGCTTTAACTAATTTTTTTAAATGATTTTATTGCCTCTTTGTACATAATTTCACGTAACTGAAAACTTTATGAAAAGAAACAGTGACAACCATACTGCAGTTTGAGCTGTGATGTGTGTACAACCAATGATCTTGGCACCATCTAGAGGACGATCCCGCAAAGCACGTTTACGCAATGCCATCAGACCTGTCATCTCTGCACATTGCCAGAAAACACACAAAACATTAGCCAACTGAAGAAAGATGGCTATCATATTTACAATCATATAACTTGCAGCCAATGCAATTGTTAGCTCCTGTAAAGGCACACAACGATTTAAGTTGGAACAAATCTCGTTAGTCTATGAAGTTCATTACACCGTATCTGCATGTAAGCACTCTTTGCTTTATGTGACAACCACGCCAAATGACTTTTGATCATTTCTTTCCATGGGTCTGAAAAGAATGTTTCTGAAAACTGCGAAAATCTGTCAGTCAAGCAATGTACCTTGCTCAGCAATTTCTATTTCACGTCGACCAAAGGTTGCCTGTTGGATGTTGTTAATGCAGAAGTCGGCAAAGCCTTGAGAATTTTTCTGAAATGATTCCACACAAAAGGCAAACCTACACAAATTAGGTTTACACATAGACAATAGATAAACTGCAATTGCAGATTCATAAAGTGCCTCTGCAGAGCAGAACAACGAAGGTGCTCCAGACCAAATGATAGAAACCAGAATCAATCAAATGGCCTTCTTCAGGTGCTTACAGAAAGACCAAGGAACTCATGTCGTCAGCTGCAATGCAACCTTCTACAGAAAATCTTATGAGCTGCATTGTGGAAGTTGCAGCTGAGGGAAACAACCATGCCATGCTGTGTAGCAGTGCAGAAACGTATGGCCAGGAATGGGTGAGAATAAGACACACAATCTCCTTAGATATGATGGATCACAGCCTGCAAGGCAATTACACATATTAAGTAGTAAGATCTAATCCTGAATGCATTTGGGTGATTGCGTGTCAATTCAACCAAATTTACAACCAAAATTGACATGACCGACTCAGATTTACCTGAAATTTGGCACAATTGTTGGGTCAGATGAGACATGTGTAAACCCAAGAAAAAATTATTTTTAGTCAATAACGCTCCGAGATACAGGTCATCAAACTTTGACCCGAAACGCTCGACCACGTTCCTTTGGACGTCTGTATCTCAGCTTGTATGAGAGCTAGAAAGGTGTTCTTGGTGTCATTATTCAGCTCTTTTGATAACCTATTTGAGTAGGTTTTTTATGACTGTTTAAAAGTGTAAGATAGTGACCATATTTAACAATTTAGCACTTTGACCATGATCTTGACCCCTTCGCCATTTTTTTTAAATGTAAAAAATTTCACACTTATAGGCTGAAGGGTCTTGAACATCCTCTGAAAAAATCAGAATGGGATCTCTAATGGTTCTCTCGCTATAATTATTTTATCTACAATTCCACTCAAAACTCGAGTTCAACATTATGGGCGAATCCATTTTCGGAAGACTGGATATTGAAATTTGCACAGAATTATAGACAAAATAATTAGAGATCCCATTCTGATTTTATCAGAAGATGTTCAAAACCCTTCAGCCTAAAAGTGTGAATTTTTTTCAGATTAAAAAAAATGGCAAAGGGGTCAAAGTGGTAAATTTTCAAATATGGTCACTATCTTACACTTTTAAACAGTTATAAAAAATCTACTCAAATAGGTCATTAAAAGAGCTAAATAATGACACCAAGAACACCTTTCTAGCTCTCATACAAGCTAAGACACAGACGTCCAAAGGAAGGTGGTCATGCGTTTCGGGTCAAAGTTTGACAACCCGTATCTCGGGAAGTAGTTGACCCAAAAAAATTTGTTTGCAGGTTTTTTCATGTCTGACATAGCCCAACATAGGTGCAAAATTTCATATCAATCTGATTTCGGTCATGTCAATCATGTTGGTTGATTTGACGTGGAATCACCCATTTACGCATCTGCGACCAGCGCAATTCCTTCCGATGTTGCCATCAAACTGGGACTATGCTGTTGATTAATCACGATTAACTCATGCAATTAGCGCGTTAAAAAATTTTGAGATTAAAATTTTTAACGCATTAATTGTACGCGTTAATTATATCTGATTAGAATTTAATCAAAGGCAGACAAAAATCATTTCAGACAGAAGGTTCAGAGTGTTATAGTAGCAATTCGTCGCTCAATTAGGCCTATCGCCTGCATGCAAACCAAAACACCTGTTTATCAATAACAATGAGCCGTCGACATCGGCCACATTGCATCATCCACTAAAGTTGTCAGTCAGCACCCTGTCAGACTACATTGGTTGAACTCCAGGAGATGGCAAGACCAATGGATCCATGTTTCAAATAATAGGTTAAATGTTTACAGAAGGCCAAAAGAAACGAGGTTTGGAAAGAGCTGCAACCTCTTGTGAAAAAATCGGACCAACTTATTGAGGTTCAATAATACTAATGCTAATTAAAAAGAGCATCCATTGAATCGACCAATGTAAACAAACTGGTCAACCTAAACCAGCGGTTCCCACCCTTTTTTCACTTTAGGCTTCTTTTTCTAAGTTGGAGGACACGAGGGCTGCTGTTTTCTTATTAAAGGACATTAGGGGGCCACAAGGCTAAATCTAATTAACTAGAAGCATATAAAATTGTTATATAATTGATTCAAAATAGAATGTTATTTATAGACGTCAATATAAAATAATTTGTAATAGTAGATAATCATGAGTTCTATCCTGTCGTAATTGTCACTTTTTCATATATTTTTGTTAATTCTTTGAGAGATGAGGGCCATTTTTTAGGCCTGGTGGGCCACTTTTGGCCCGCAGACCACGGGTTTGGAACCGCTGGCCCAAACAATTGGCTGAATAAATAATTAATTTTGAGAGTCAGAAAAACTAAATATTGTCTTCACATGTAGGCCTGTACTACCCTATAGCATTTGAAGGTGGCTCAAACTAAAACAAATTAACGAATTTTGAGCAGATTTGAACAGTGTTTCAACACTGTCTGTTATACAAAACTGTTCAATATACTAAATGCAAAATTCAAAGGGGGCCTATCATTATAATCTCGATAAAAAATTTTAATCGAACAACAGCCAAGGGCAGATACAGAAATTTTCGAAGGGGGGCCAAAATTTTCGGTCTTGAGACAGGAGAAAATTCCGTCCTGGTCACCGAAAAATCTGATGCCTTTTTTTAGTCATTCGTCCAATTTCGAAGAAAAAAGGAAACCGTTTTAGCCGCCAAAATAGTTGATGACCTTTCTTTCTTTAGTCATCAGTCATCCTGGTTGGAGCAATGTAATGGCCTCTCTAGTATCTTGCTTTCCTCTCCTGCTGCATTGAGTTATTGGCTTGTTGAAACCACATGAGGGCCACGTCCCATGCACTTTTTAAATGGGAGGGGCCATGGCCGGATTGACCCCCTGGATCCGCCCCTGACAACAGCCCTACTATTTATTAATTGCCCAATTTTACACATTAATTAGAAATATCTGCAAAATCAGGGCCCGACTTTTCTAGGTGCTTGCTTTTGCTAGTCCTCAGTTTGAAATAACTTACTAGCAGCTTTTGCTCACATGACAGTTCCACGCATCCACTCAGATCTCGACTTTTTATAACTTCAAAAAAAACACTTGGATTTTATAAATGAATGCTGAATCACAGTTGCAGCAAAAATGCTGCAGATTCTAACAAATGAAGAAACTCCAGCTCACTGGTGGCTACTGAGAAAGTAGTCATGCAGCCGCTACTGCAATATTTTAAATCATGCATCTATAATAAATTCATGCACTGTTGAAAAGTTTATACATATACATTGTATATGTATACTTAAAACCAAACCTGAGAGTATCCATACAGTGTAAAACTTTATCAAGCCTTCTGTATGTTGCACATGAAAATCGGTTTGTGTGGCCTACCTGTTGCTTTTCTCTTGGACTGATGCCATCATCCTCATCAGAACTTTCTGTGTAAGAAGCTGGAAAAAATACATTGTTTCATAAACTCTTTATCTACAATATTCTTAAAATGCATCTTAGGATCTTTGATAAATAAAGAGCGTTTAGTGAACCATTCATCGGGAAATCATGAGCACAGCTAGCGTTATCGACTGACTGAGAGCTATGCATACTTTTGGTATTAAAACCTCAGATTGTCAAAACTCTCTTGAAATAGCTACAAATCCCCTCGTTTCTGGTATAAGAAACTGCTCAACAACTATTATTAATACAAAGAAGTCTCAGAATTGCCAAAGTCATTTAATCATGAAATCCAAAAAGAAATTAGTTAATAAGCACAGACCAACTTCAACCTAGTCGTACTTTGCAGAGCTCAAATTCACTCTCATCTATTACTTGGCACTGCATCCTGGCTGAAGCTCCATCCTACTGATGCGAGTTATTTACCCCGTCTCTGTTTCTCTGGGCCGCATTCGCTGCGTTCAGCTGCCCGTGGTGACTATCCTGTCCCTTTTTCTCGTACCACTACCATGCAGCGAAGAGCATTCTCGGTGGTGGGTCTAGCTACCTGAAATGGTTCCCCCTGCAGCTCTCAACTCTCTTCCCTGTGACACTGCTGGCTATTTGGGGGGGCCCGGTAGAGTAGTGGTTAAGAGAGCGAGAGGTAGTGAGTTCGAGCCCCCGTTGGGCGGATTTGCTTTGTAGGCTGCCATTGGCGCCGTGTAATTACAAAGCTGTCTGTTCAGTTAGTAGTTAAGTTTAATTAAGATTACTGCATAATTTGTAAATGTAAAGCGCAGTGCGTCTTGCAGGCGTTTAATTAAAGAAAAGATATTATTATTATTATTATTATTATTTCTATCGTCTTCTCAAGACTTTTCGTTTCGACCCATGAGCAGAGATCTTAAAAAGGCACGTTATAGAAATTTAAGTGATTGATTGAGTGATTCAAGAACCCTTTAGTAATTCACTGTTAACATATTTTTACTGTTGCTTGTTTCTGGGTACTAAGTGTTATTTCCTAATTGATCATGTCTCAAGAGAATAGAAAATGCCTATTATTCCCTACGAACTTTGCTTTAGTGACCACGACAGTGATTTTTATTAAATTATCAATTTTCCATAACATTCAAGATAAATATAATGCTTAATAAACCTGGGAATAACTGCTTTGAACATTCTAGATGTGCTCCAATGGCTGCCTGTTTCCCAACGTATTGAAATCAGGATTTCGGTCGGAGTCTGGTATTGCCAGTTAAGGGACACCACTGCTTAATCGCAGGAATTTTGCCGCCCCACCACAGGTTTGGTTGGTTCGCAGGGGATTTATTTGCTCTGCATCTTGAGGTGAAATTACATTTCATTTGCATGCAATTCAAACAAGCAACATTATGCTTTTCATGGTTGGCCAACCATGTGGAAAGACCTTCCTTCAGATCTGCATCTTCTTTCAGCTAGGAACTCTGCATACAACTTTTACATTTAGCTATACTGCTATCTAAAATATATTTCTCAAAGTTTGTCCCTCCGTTTGTACGTCCGGATGTATTTTGACTCTTCGTCCCAGAAAAGGCTCGGAAATGACAGAGTGTCGGTTTACAAAATTTTGCAATTGATTCTAACCCAAACTTTAAGGTCAACGCGACTATTTTCAGCTCTCAATTCACTTTAAAACCCGAGCTATTAGCGTTTTAAGCAGATTTAATCAGCCATTTGCCGCATTGCAACATTAGTAAAGAGTCGACAGTCCGCATGACGTCATTCACACCCAATAATAATTTTTTAACAATCCGGTTGACAAACCGAAACCGGTTACAGCGTACAATTATGCAGTTGAAACAATGATATTCACAAGAACGCAGATCACAGAAATATTAACTAGTTATACTAACAGAACAAGAACAGACAGCCTGCAATATTATTGTATTAGGCCACAGTCAGCACACACACACCCGCCCCTCAGGGGCGGGTCATGTTTGGCTTTATGGGGGAGCGGGGTGGGGTGGAGGGTTGCCAAAAACCCGAAATTTAGCGGTCAACGCTGGGTACCCCAGAGGAGTAGTGTTGAAAACCCTAAATTTCCCGGGCATCTAGTGGTATACAAGTCCTCTGAATGACTGAAATACTAAAAATTAAAATTTGTGGAATTTCTCAAAATATAAAAAAACAAATGTTAATGGTGAATGTGTCATTTCATTCAGTTATCCACTATAGAAGGACAATTGCTGACTATATTCCTGAAGCACAACTACTCTGTCAATGACCATCTAACTTACAACCAAATTGATGCAAAAGTTGACAGAAACCAACAAAAAACCCTGCTCTACTCATAGTGCACAGAAACCAAAGAGGAAATTAACTCCAAATAGATCATTTTCACTCATTGAATTCTCACCACAAACATCCAAATGTACTTTCATTTGATTTCAATTGACTAATTTGAAATTAAGTGACCTCACTTGAACTGTAGCTTTCAGCAGATGACGCAGATATTGACTGATTGTGGATTCGTGTTTTCTGCACAGCAGCTCCTTTGTAATGCATCTCCTATGTAGACATGTACATAATGTTAATTAGCAAGAAAATGAAGATCAGTCTGCAGGACAGCTTGGCCACCCTCTAGTCATCAACTTCCTGTGACTGCTTTTTGTGCAGAATGAAGGACAGTGACATAATGCCAATTGATGAGAGTACAGACTTCCGGAACTGTCTGCAGAATGCCCCCCCCCATGAAAGTACAGACTTCCGGAACTCTCTACAGCATACCACCTCCCATGAGAGTAGACTTCCAGAACTGTCTGCAGCATACCCCTCCCTGATGTCTTCATATGAAACTCAATTCTGCTTCTCACATTCTCTGCTAAAATAACTTAGAACTTTCACCCGCACAGGTGGTTTTCTCTCTCAGATGGTTGTCCTTGGTGACTCCAGAATCCAGCAGGTCAATGTTAGATTTGGTGCACTGCACTCCAGGGATCAGCGCTGGGGTTTATCCTTTATATTCTCTATACAGAGTTGCAGACTTATCATAAAGGATTCCCCAAATATCTGCCAAGCATGATTGGTCACCTCTATACGCAGATGATGTTCGAGCCTTTGTACATGATTCACCAGCTGATCAACTCTCACTGTTCTCCTCTGTTGATTCACTTGCATATGACTTACATTTCTGGATGTCATCAAATCGACGTTGTCTCAATTTGACTAAGACACAAGCGATTTGGTTATGGGACAAAACAACAATTACTTAAACTTGACTTTCCACTGTTGACTGACAAATTCCGAGATTGTTTTCTCATCTAGTGCTCGAAATCTGGGCATAACTGAGCATGTCTCAAATTTGACTCGCTCCTGCTTGCTTCATTTAAGGCGGCTGACAGCCATCAGACGATCTTTTGCCCCGTCATCTTTACCACAATTATCGTGCATGCATTTATCCATTCTCGTCTTTACCACAATTATCGTGTATGCATTTATCCATTCTCATATAGATTACTGTAACTCGCTACTCATGGGTCTCCCCATATGTGATACTCTCCCCTCCAGTTAGTCTTAAATGCTGCTGCTAGACTCGTAGCTCACCCTCCTCGGTTTCCTCACACTTCCACTTATATGGCTGAAGACTTACACTGGCTCATCCCTATCACCTCTCAGATCCAATATAGATACAAGATCATGCTCATGGTTCACAAGTCCCAGCACTTGGAGTTGTCCCCAAATATCTCTCCCGACTATATGCATATAAGCCTATCTCACCGACAACTGTTCTCCCCTTGCGCTCTACTGACCGTCTTTACCTCTTTGCCCCTCGGGCTCCGTGTGCCTTGAATCAGAGTCGAGCATTTGCTGTGATAGGTCCTTCCACATATTGTATTGTATTATATCGTACTTAATCATTTATAGAGTGCCTAAATTAGGTGAACTAATCAGAGGCACTCCCAGTGCAAAAGGCTCTGCGAGAAGAAGCAGCTTCCTGAGAAGAGATAAGACAGAATGGAGATAGTCATGGACAGAATAGTTGTAGAGTGAACAGAAGGAGAAAGTGCATGGTACAGAAAAGAACCAATTGAGACAACTGATCAACATTGAGGCAGAGCAGTTCTAGAGTGAGGAACCAGGAGGTCAAGTCTGTTGGATGAACTAAGTTGGAGAAAGTTGAGTGAGGTCAAAGTGCAACGTTGGCCAGATATTTGTGGCAAGACCCCGCTGAGCCTTGAGGATCAGAATGATGATCATAAATTGTATGCAAGGTCGGAGAACAATCCAATGAAGTTCATCAAACGTAATGGTAGAGATGCGAGACGCACGAGAGCACATGGGAAGGTGAGCTGGGGTACCTATAGCCAGATGAACTGAGTCTCTGAAGTATTAAGGGAGAGGCGATTAGAGGACATCCAGAAGTAAAGACGATTAGCAAAAGAATGATTCAATGCACCCAACTAAAAGCAACTATATAAATAGGCCACTTACTGTCATCATATCGCAAGTCGTGCCCATACTTTTATTATTTCAATATGTTTCTAATCCTCAATGCCTCATATAAGGTTAGTCCTAGCTCTAAGATAGTTTAGGGACCCATGAAAGCTCTGCCTAGGGTTCAGGAATTTGTTTCATCGGCCCTGCTTGAGGCTGCCAAAAGTCTCAATAACGGACATATATATCTGCAGCTGCAAAACATGTAGGCCCATATATCTGCATGTTCAATGTTGATGATCGCAAGATTAGCGTGTCAATCTTGCTCCATAGCTAGGGTAGCAGAAATTGTATACAAACCATGAATTCCGTGATATGTGGCACTTGACGTGAACGCTGTAAATTCCCCAAATGCCACGGAATACAGCAATTTTCGGGCAAATTTTGGCTCGTGAGTTTGCTGCGATTTTCGCCATTATTTATAAAGTACTGCCGTGAAGTCAGAACTTTTCCGCGAATTTCTGCTATCCCTATTCTTGGTGGTTGTGAGCCATTATCTAATTTAATTCGGGCAAATTGGAACTGGGATATAATGCAGCATGATAAATGAGCATTGAACTTCAATTAGGTTATAGTTTGTTTAATATTTTTCCGGGCCTACTTGCCCGAAAAACACTTGCCCAAAATATGAGGGGCATTTGCTCCTCTGGACCCACACCTCCTACGCCCATGGACCCACAAATTACCTTAAAAACAGGAAACTGGTAAACTAATATCACAGTTAGACGTGCAAATGAAGATTTGATTATGAAGATTATGATTCACAAAGAAAAACAATGTTATAGTGTATTAAGCCAAACAAATGATGCTGAAGACAGTTTTATAATCTATATAAATAAAAATGTAAACCTTACCGTGCCTAATCAAGGATCTCGGAAAGTTCTTGACCGATTGTTTTGAAGATTTTCGCAAAACGTTCCATTCGAACATGAGCGGGTTTATATAATGATTTTTGGGGAAAAGCGCAATCTTTTCGACAAGAAAACACAACTTTAAATTCGATTCGACCTAATTAGAGTTCAAATTCCACACATCCGCCGGTCGATATGCCATCCAATGCGGTCGTGTTTCTTACTACGCTTCCGGACGTCTTCTAGCGCATATACATCCGTACATTGCGGCCGTGTGCGGACGGGTTTTTATCCGCGCGTCTTGCTGTCAGGAAGGGAGGGGGTGAGGGAGGAAAGGAGGAGGGAGCGGGAGGAAGAGGGAGGGGAGAAAGCGGAGGGGAGGGATGGAGGAAGGGAAGGGACGAAGGGGAGGGAGGGATGCAGGGAGTCAGAGGGTGGAGGGGAGGAAGGCAGGGCAATGGAGGTAGGGAGGGTTGTACGGTCTTTTCAGCCACAGCAACGCGTGGCCGGGTACAGCTAGTACAAGATATATTTCTTAAAGATAAAAAAGAATAGTTGCAGAGTCCTACCCGCTTCTGCTGAGCCTCCTCTAAGCACTTGAGGCTGACAGAACTTGATGGCATTGCCATTGGAACCTGATAATAACATAACACATAACATAACATTTTTATTCAGCAACCAACTCATTCATTACAAATAGTATAATTATACATGTGTAGT
This sequence comes from Lumbricus terrestris, assembly GCA_949752735.1. Taxonomy (NCBI): domain Eukaryota; kingdom Metazoa; phylum Annelida; class Clitellata; order Crassiclitellata; family Lumbricidae; genus Lumbricus; species Lumbricus terrestris. Next base: position 22,174,416 of record OX457040.1, read on the forward strand.
CTAATATGTCGGCTTACCCAGGAGACCCAAAAGGGGCAAAAGGTTCCGCTAGTCAGGGCCACCTGAGAGAATTGGGTCAGAAATATGCAGCACGGCCGACTGGAAAATGAAGTAGCTTCATGAGCAATAAATTCTTAAGTAGCACAATATATACAAACAAAAGGTGAGTTAGGAAAATAGAGTAAAATTAGAGCAGTTATATACATGGAAACAAGTGCACACTCCCATATTAAGGTGACTTATCAGTATTTCCCCAATGTTGGAGGTTGACATTCCCTGTTGGATGTAGGCAGAAAACTCCTGTTTGAAAAGTCAAAGATATGGCAGGGAGCAGGGCTATACTCAAGCGTGTACGTGGGTAGACAGCGTATACTCACCTAAAAAAACGAGGGTACAAGCGGGTATACAGCATATACCCACCTCAGTAAGACCAAGTGGGTACACGCAGGCAAAAATCGCGAATTATGAAGGTAAAAAATCATGAAAGTAGAGTTTTACGCTGTTCGAAAGGTTTTCCGGGAGAAAAATCACGGCCAAAAACTTCAATAACTAAAAAAAGGTCAGAAATTTTTTGCCCAAAAAAGAAAAAGAACATCCCAGCGGGTCGCCAATTTTTCCCAGAAATCACAATTATTTCTCACTGGGAAATAGTTAGCTACATGAGCGTAATTCAGATGTGAATAGAACTGGTGCAATTGAAGCAAATACAATGCTAAACCATTTGGATTTGTTACATGTAAAATTTATTAGTTATATTCCAACTGAACTCAGAGAGAAACATGACTGGGTGTAAAACCCTTTTGCAGCAGATAGTACAAGATTTTCCTTAGTTACGGAGCAAGAGTCGCAACTGACAGAACTATCCTGTGACGGAACGTTCTGAACCACATTTAAAGAGGAGTGTCTGTCAGGCTTTTGGCTTCGTCTTGCAGCTGAATATTCACAACTTTCTGATGAGGTCAAGTCAGTGCGGTTGCCATTTTCGACTACATACCTCTGTGAGACAAGTTTTTCTGCTGCGACTGCTATTAATTAAGACTAAATACAGGAACTGGCTCGGTGTGAACAACGATTTAAGCGCCTGACAAAAATAATTCCACGTATTGACTTAGGTCTACTTCTGACACGGATGCAAGGGCAGCCATCACCCTGAGATTTGATGTCACAATTGAACAAAAGTTTTCATATATTTTTCTTGCATTCTGTCATTTTCCTTTCACATTATAACAATTGCAAAGCTTAATTAGATGAATCCAAACACAATATTTTCTGAAAAGTCCTTGCAACCCCTTGTCCCTGACGTCGACCTAGCAGCATCTCATTTGAATTAGAAGACAGCTTAGAAATGGCTTGCAAACTGAAGCCTCTCTTCACCAAAATAGACTTCTTCATAATTGTGACAAAATGTTTTCTCCAAGCACTAACTGCTTGCAGGAACACACAAATACTGTTCTAACTTTAATAAACCTGACAAATTATGATGGTAAAGTGGAACATCTCTAGGAATTACAGAGATACCCTAACTCGTCCAGTATTTAAATAAATACATGGCTTACAGTTTTAACTTTAAAATAATGCAAATTTAGATTAGATATAGGTCTACGTTACTTGCACTTCTGGCACAATCTATAGTATCACATTGCAAACGCATGCTTTAGAGTTCTAGAAGTGAAGGCTGCAGTGCACAAAACACTGTCAGAGAACAAGTTCTGCATTTCTGCTCTATTTTGCCAACTATCCATCCATTTGACAGACGAATAGAGTACTGAAAAATAAAATATGCTCTATTCTGGATCAGTGTTGACAAGGACAGTTGTGTTAAAGTATCCTTCCTCAGGTTTACTGTGAAATTTGTGCCTGGTTTAACCGTTTAGGCAGCAATTAAGCTTGGACGCATCGTAGAGAAACACATAGGCAGTTAATCTTCAACATAAAAGAATCGTTTGGGGCTCAACTGTCATGAGTGTGGTGAGTGACACAAGACTATAGTGGGCCGAGGGGCTTCAACTTATTTGGGGAAATTCAGCTTCGTTTGCTGGTTACGTCCCTGCACCTGAAAAGTGCTTGTCACAATTATCACGCATCCTATGCGATTTTCCGAGAAGCAAATAACGAGCAAGCGTGTCGGTTAAAGATTCCATAGATAGCTAGGCTTAGGTTTTACATTTGCAAAAATTTGAACATACGCTACCTCTGGATGAGAAATTTAACGAATGGAACTTCAAAATGAACTAATCTAAAGAAGAATGAAACAAGGAACCCTTGCGTTCTGCGGAAACCTGATTGAAAATCACTTATGTAAACAATATGGCCAGCTGCCCACCTAAATTTTGTTCAAATACAGCACTGTTACGCACCAACCAAATCCCATAACGCAATGCACTCAATAAGTAATTAGAAAGAATTTTAATGGCATCAAATATCAAACCGTGCTAGTATCCTGTAGCATCTACTTGTAATTGCAACTTCCATTTAAGCAAGAACTTTTTTCATCAAAACAACCTCAATTTAAGCAAGAATTGTTTTCATCAATCGGATTTCTATTTCAGCAAGATATATTTCCAAGCAATTAAGCAGGAATTCATATCACTCAAACTTCCATTGTACTGAATATTATTTTAAGACGCTAAAGCTCAGTTTGTAGGGCACAAATGAAAAAAGGACGCTAAAATACCTTTTATAACCTTATAAGAGACTTTGCTGTTAGTCTAGTGCAAAAAATTCATGTTGAATGCTTACTTATTAAGTACATTGTAGGTAGCAGCTTTCTATCTCAGCAACGTCTGGATGGCCATATCTTTTCATGGACCGGCACTCAGTCTTCGGGAATACTAAGGTCCCTATGGATCTTCTTCGTCTTTTCGTTCTCTGCCCTGAGGCAGGTTCGAATGTTTGACGTCTCCATTCTTCTCTGTTCTGTGCTTTCTTTTTCAGTTTCTGATAACCGTTTTTCATCATCCAGTCAAACAGTCTTTGTCTTAGTATGCCTCTCGTTCTTTTTCCATCTATTTTCCCCTCTATGACTGTTCGTAGTATCGAGTCTTCCCTGAGTGTGTGTCCAATCCATCTTCTTTGTCTTTCTCTAATTGTGTGTATCGCCGATCTCCTTTCTCTGACTCTTCTCAATACCTCCTCATTCCTTATATGATCCCTCCATCTGATTCTTTCTATCCTTCTCCATATCCACATCTCGAATGCTTCTATACTCTTGATGTCTTCCATCCGGATAGTCCATGTCTCTGATCCATATAACATCACACTCCATACTAAGGTTTTTATCATTTTCTTTTTCAGCTCCTTATTGATTATTCAGTACTTGTTTTTTATCCGACCACCAAAAATTTGTCACTTAATTTTTTGATATTAAGCATCGGTAATACCACAGAAATATGTCACGTCATCGCAGAAATATATACATTTAAGAAAATCTTGTTTATTGTTTTAGAAGAATGAGAAAAAAAATTGCAATTTAACCATTTAAATACAAGGAGCTTACTAGAGTTATCATCAGTCGTACACCGTAGCTATGCATCGTGTACAGGGTCGGTTAGGCGTCGTGAGGGTCGGTTAGGTGACGACACTAACCCTAACACTAACTTTAACCGACCCTCACGATGCTTAACCTGACCCTAATCGACCCTCACGCCACCTAACCTGACAATACCGACACACAAGGTCCCCGATACTGCAATTACGCCAATTATTCCTCATCGCATGACATTCAGTGGCTTTATTTTTCAACAACATACTTTCAAAAGTCGTGGTTTGTCAATTTCAGTTTTAATTAAGGAAATATAAATAAATATTATTTTGTGTATCCATCGTGTTTTCAGCGTATTTTTGCCATAACTAAATTTTGGTGGTCGGATAAAAAAACAAGTACCGATTATTCCCCTCAGTAGCTCTTTCCTCTTTTCAAATGCATCTTTTCCCAGTACAATCCTTCGTTGTATTTCTCTGTGACATCTAGCATCCTCCATTATCGTACTAACAAGATAAGCAAATTCCTTGACTTGCTCTAATTCTTCTCCATCTATGAATGATTTTAACTATCTTCTGCTCTCCTTTGCTTATAAATTCTCATAACCTATGGATTTGGCCCATTTTAATTCCATTATTCAGTGCAGCCTTACAATAAAAGGCTTTCAAGTTCCATATTTGCCACGTCAATTCTCTTACAGAACTGCTCCAACAAGCGTCAAATAATGTGCAATTTATTCGTTTGACCAAACGAGTTACATGTGCGTGAACCAGAACAGATGTCACGTGTGCAAATTCGCGGACAAGACTAACGTAAGCAGTCATCTACTGTAACCAAGAACAAATGGAACACGAATTTATTTAAATGATCATAACCAACAGGACCTTAGCCAGATAATAAAAATGAAGCGCTGTGCAAAAAATCATTCTAAATTTTAAATCTTTAAGGAAATTAACAGCGAAGCTGATACAGAAGTTGACAGAATATTAAACAACGACCAGTTTCGTCGTCACGCTGTCGTCAAACCGCGGACAATTCGGTTTTAAATACACACCCGACTGCAATTAGATTCCATCGCACCACCAACTGCCTTACAGTCAACTGAACCCCGTGATTTTTCAAGACCGAAATCATTTTCAGACATTTTAAGCATCTTCTGCCACTTTAACTGCTGGTCGGATTGTAGTGGCGGCCACTAGGTTTATTAGGTCAAGGCCAGGTCACTAGGTCAATGTAAGGTCAACAAAAGATCGCAAACCAACTCGCGCATTACTTGAAGAGATTTTAGCACCATTATAATATTAATAATCTTCGTTTTATTAGAAAAGAGACAAATCCAGGTGACACACCGCACCCAGTTACACGTCAAAGCACATTAAAAATCAGCGACAACAAAATATTGTGAACATAACAGTGTAAACTATAAGGTCTTCGTAATCGTAATCGTAATCGTAATCTCGAGACTTCTACAGCGCCCACAAAAGCCAAGTCGCGGGAACCAGCTTATTCACAGGCGCTCAATCAAAACAAAATCGATAGGCAGCGGGTCAAGTCCGGAGAGTCAGGCAGGCAGATAGATGGACGACTAAGGTGGGTGATGTTTAGAGTTGAAGTGGCGGAGGATGTGAGGAGAAGAGGAAGAATCAGGATAGGATTTTTGAAAGAGCAATGTTTTCAGTTTTGAGTGAAAGACCTGTGGGGAGATAGCGAGAGGTGGAGTTTTGGTGAGTTCGTATTGTTGTAAAAATAGGCCCCTGCAGTTTGTTTTAATTAATTGTCCGTGTCCCTGTCTGCCTGTGTATCGTTGAAACATGCCGTCTACTTAATTTATGCATAGGCGTGGCTAAGCGTCTACATGGCGTCTACTTAATTTATGCATAGGCGTGGCTAAGCGTCAACATGCCGTCTACTTAATTTAAGCAAGGCGTGGCTAAGCGTCTACATGGCGTCTACTTAATTTATGCAAGGCGTGGCTAAGCGTCTACCTGGGCCTGACAGGCGACTACATAATATATGCAGGGCGTGGTCCAGCGTCTACATAATATATGCATGGGCGTGGCTTGGCGCATACGTATATATACGAGTGCGTGCGCAGGCACGGCAGTCACCGAGAAGAAGTCATCGAAGGAAACAGTCACGTCAAGGAACACAGTTGTTACAACAGTCGTCGAACGGAAGGATCAGCCGACGCGGTCGCCGTGAGATAGAAGGGAGCTGCGACAGCCGAGTGTTACAGGTTCGAGGCGCAGTGCAGCTACGAGTCGTACGGGAGAAAACGCTTCGAAGAGCGCTACGGTGAATCTACGACGTCTGCAATCCGACGCTGTCGACGACGAAAGGTTCGTAAGCCTTTGCTGTCCGACGCTGGTGGCTGGGGTTCGATTCTTGACCCACAGTCGTGCTCTTCTGTAACCCGACGCGGCTGACGGCGGAAAGTCTGGGGACTTTCGTGAATCTACGACGACTACGATCCGACGCTGTCGACGACGAAAGGTTCGTAAGCCTTTGCTGTCCGACGCTGGTGGCTGGGGTTCGATTCTTGACCCACAGTCGTTCTCTCTGCCATCCGACGCTGCTGACGACGGAGAGTCTGGTGATTCTCGCTACGCAACGACGACGCCATTCGACTCCGGATCTGCCAACGTTTCCGACCGGGTGAGCGCAGTGGTTCAGTTTTATCGCTACGCAACGACGACGTCGACTCTGGTTCGAAACCCGACCCGTTTCACCGACTTCGACGTGCGCTGGCGAAGCAGCGGTCCTCTACGCGACGACGATTCAACATTCTGCGTTGGCAACTACTGTAGATAGTGGTATATTAGTTTTCAGACAGTGGCGCTACGCGAATTGCTCCGAACTTGCTCCGAACTTGCTCCGAACTTGCTCCGAACTCTGGCGCTATAGAAGTTGGCTGAGGACAGCTTAACGAGGGTTTTCTTGAAGTCGAATAAAAGTGTTTCAAGCCTGACTGGCTAGTCGTCAATCCCCAGTTGACGCCGGACTACACGACGGACGGACATCGCCTTAACGACTAGGGTCTGGAGCTCGGTTCCTGGTGGTCTTTTGCCCAGCCCTAGTAGGTCGAGATTCTTTACAAACTGGTACCGTGAAGTGGAGTGATTGGATTTCGTCGGACTTCTACAAAGCTGGTCCCAGCTACGAACTGATTGCAGCCTGTGGAGCGAAATTCAGCGACAATGTGGAACACGGCAGAGATGGACGGGAACGCTGATGACCGCCCGATGACTTCGACGCCAGCAGTGGGACGAAGGACGGACCTCTTGGTCGACTTTGAGGTCGAGTCCAGCCGCTTCATGGAGAGAATCGATTTCGACGACGTGCCGAAGAAGGATCGCAGAAGTCTGCTGATTCCTGAGAGAGACTCGACCGCCTTGGAGACGAAAGTCTTGGACAACGTCAGTCGCTTGGTCAGCGAACGGAAGATGACCATGAAACCAGCAAAATTCGATGGGACTGGGTCTCTCGAATCGTTCTTGGCACAATTCGACGTCTGCGCACGCCACAATAGATGGACGGCAATCGACAAAGTCGACTTTCTCCGTGTTTCCTTGGAAAAGGCAGCAACGCAGCTGTTGTGGGACTTTGGAGCGCGAACGGAGGTGACGTATGAACAGCTGGTCGAGAGACTTCGTCAACGATACGGCGCGGAAGGTCAAGCTGAGACTTTTCGTGCGCAACTCTACTATCGTCGCCAGAGGGCGGATGAAAGTCTGGGAGATCTGCTGCACGACATCCGGAGACTTGTCGTTCTCGCCTATCCAGTGCCGTCGAACGAGACGACCGAGATCGTTGCGAAGGACGCCTTCCTTGAAGCTATCCGTGACCGGGAGCTGTCTCTAAAGGTGAGAGAACGGGAACCGAAGACGATCGACGAGGCGTACCGAACAGCTCTACGCTTGTCGGCGTATCAACAGACCGCAGACCTGGAGGATCGTCGCAGACCGGCGAATCGAATAAGAGGAACTCAGGAGGCCGACACCAGAGGACAGCTTCAGTCTCAGCTGGACGACTTCTTCACTGCCCAGCGCAAGTGGCAGCAGGACATGGAAGAAAGAATCTGCCGACAGCTGGAGGGACTTCGAAGCTCGAACAGGACGAACTTCAACTCCGCACCGATGGCTCCGCCGACCATTCCGTCTCAAGGTAACGCATCAGGAAGTCTGGGACGTGGGTCGACCTGTTTCAAATGCGGGTCCCCAGGGCACTACGCACGCCAGTGCCGACAACGCCGACAGTTTCCAGACCGCCGGAACGACGACGCACGCGATTCGGGTCAGCCGACGACCGAGCAAGAGACCGTCACCAACCATACAACGAGAGACAGAGCAACTGGCGTGACGAACAACGCGATCTACATCCATGGAGTGATCAACGGACGGCAAAGAACATGCCTAGTGGACACTGGGTCGGAGGTAAGCCTGGTTCCCTCGTCTGATGTTGATGGGTTGTTGCTCCAGCCTAGCACTCGCATTCTCTTGGCTGCTAACGGAACACAGATAAGGGTTTTGGGTCAGGTTGATGTCCCAATTAGGATTTCCAGAGGTTTTTCCATTGAGACTAATTTTCTCGTCTCTGACCAGATTGGGGAACCAATGCTGGGAATGGATTGGTTGAGGCAACACCGCTGTCGACTTGGTTTTGGTCAGGGTGCACTCTTTGTTGGTAGACGCCGCATTCCTTTGGTTAAGGGCAATGGTTCACTTTGGTGTCGCAGGGTTATTGTTGCTGAGGAGACAACTGTTCTTCCTCGTTCGCAGTGCGATATCCCTTGTAGGACGCAATATCGTGATTTGACGACCACAGCTGAAGCGTGGATGACTGAATCTAAAGAGATTCGGCCGGGATTGTATGTAGCTAGAGTTGTGCTGAATGATGATGATGATAAAATGTGCATTCGTGTGGTGAATTTGAATGAACAGCCTGCGATGTTAACTACTGACTTGATGTTGGGCGATTTGCACCCCGTAAATGTTGAAGTAATGGAAGGCAGTGATAGACAGACGGGTCCGGAAGCACAGTTAGTGGAAAAATTGATGGAAGATGTCTCCGAGGATGTTTCGGCTGAGGTGAAAGAACGTCTGAAGAATTTGTTGGTCGAGTACGGAAGCATTTTCTCGACCACTGACCATGATTTGGGAAGGACCATGATTACTCAGCATAGGATTGATACTGGGGACTCCCATCCGGTGAGACAACCGTTGAGGAGGCAACCGCTTCCTTATCAGGCTACCATTGATGCGCAACTGGAACAAATGTTGGTAACTGGAGTTGTGGAACCGGCGGTGAGTGAATGGGCAGCGAATGTGGTCCTCGCCAAGAAGAAAGACGGGTCCTTGAGATTCTGTATTGATTATCGCCGATTGAATGATTTGACGCGTAAGGATTCTTATCCTCTTCCCAGAATCGACGCATGTTTAGATGCTTTAACGGGGGCCGGGTGGTTCAGTACTCTTGACCTGCGCAGCGGGTACCATCAGGTCGCGATGGACCCGGGTGATGCCGATAAGACAGCTTTCGTCACTCGGCGAGGAATTTTTCGTTGGAGGGTCATGCCGTTCGGGCTATGCAACGCTCCGGCCACCTTTCAGCGTCTAATGGACATAGTTTTGTCCGGGTTGAATTTTGAACTGTGCCTGGTGTACTTGGATGATGTAATAATCTTCAGTAGTACCGCGGACCAGCATTTGGGTCGATTGGGTCAAGTCTTTCAAAGACTTAAAGAAGCAAATCTGAAATTAAAGCCAAGCAAATGTCATCTTTTCAGACGCACGGTATCTTTTCTTGGACACATAGTGACAGCAGACGGGATATCTGTTGACCCGTCTAAGGTGCAGGCGGTGACCGAGTGGCCGACACCCAGATGCTTGAAGGAAGTGCGAGCATTCCTTGGTCTCTGCTCGTATTACCGTAAGTTCGTTCGAGGATTCTCGGTGGTCGCAGCTCCTCTGTTTGCGTTGACCAAAAAGGATCAGCCGTTTATATGGGTCGACGAATGCCAGGATGCTTTCGACCGCTTGAAGGTGGCGTTGACTGTAGCTCCCGTACTGAGTCTACCGGTGGATGATGCCGCTTACACTCTTGACTGTGACGCATCGGATCTGGGAATCGGCGGAGTGTTGTCTCAAAGCATTAACGGAGAGGAGCGAGTAATTGCTTATGGCAGTCGGTTGTTTTCTGCAGCCGAGCGCAACTACTGTGTAACCAGAAAAGAATTGCTGGCAGTAGTGCACTTCACTCAGGTTTATCGTCAGTATTTGTTGGGGAGTCATTTCACCATCCGGACAGATCATGCAGCGTTGAGATGGTTACAGCGTACGCCTGAGCCTATCGGTCAACAAGGACGCTGGTTGGAAAAGCTGTCGGAATTCGACTTTGACATCCTGCATCGGCCGGGACGCAGACATGGAAACGCTGATGCGCTGTCGCGGAAGCCGTGTCGCCAGTGTCACTGGGAAGAGTTCGATGCGATGGACCACTTCGTCCGAGAAGTGACGGAAGTTCCGAACGGAAGTGACAGCACCAGCGACATCGTGAAGGCACAGAAGGAGGATTCGGTACTGAGTCTAATCCGAGTCTGGCTAAACGACGGGATGCCGAGTCTACAAGAAATCTTACTGGAGGAGGAAGCCGTTAAAGTCTACTGGCACCAGCGAGATTCGCTGTACCTGAAGGAGGATGTGATCTGCCGCCGAACACCGGACGAGTTGGAGCAGGTGCTAGTGCCAAAGAACCTGAAGGAAGACTACCTGAGGTTAGCACATACTGGCGTGACCGGAGGACATCTGGGTGTCCGACGAACAAGATGGCAGGTTCGCCGACGGGCCTACTGGGTCGGATGGTCCGGGGACGTAAAAAGATTCTGCCGGCACTGCGAGAGATGTTGCCAGTACCATAGGGGCGCTCTACAAAGACAGGGTCCTCTTCAAACCCTGCACTGTGGGGAGCCATGGGAAAGGGTGAGCGTGGATGTTACTGGTCCTCACCCCAGGAGCAAGAGAGGCAACATATACATCCTAACCATGATGGACAACTTTACGAAATTTGTCGAAGCCGCCCCCATGGCAAATCAGGAGGCGACCACAGTGGCGAAAGCACTGGTGGAAACGATTGTCGTTCGCTACGGGGCGCCACTCCAGATTCTGACGGATCGTGGGACGAACTTCGAAGGACGGGTGTTCCAGGAAATGTGTCGCCTCTTGGAAGTGGACAAAGTAAGGACGTCCAGCTATCGGCCACAGTGCAACGGAATGATCGAACGATTCCACCGCACGCTCAATTCGATGCTGGGAAAGGTGGTGAGCGAGAACCAGCGGGACTGGGACGATCATCTTCCGTATGTAATGGCTGCGTACCGCGCCTCCGTTCACGATGTGACCGGCTTCTCGCCGAACTACCTCGTCTTCGGGAGAGAGAGCAGAGCGCCGCTGGACATCGTTTACGGTCCACCCGAGGAACCAGACGGGAACGGGCAGACGTATTCGACCTACGCTGCGGAATTGCTGGAAAAGTTTGAAAAAGCGTATCGCGCTGCACGCCAAGGTCTCAGAAAGGGCGCTGAGCGACGCAAGCACAGCTACGACCTGCGTGTACGATCAGCGAAATTTGAAGCCGGAGACTGGGTTTACTACTTCAGTCCACGGAAATTTGTGGGACGTAGTCCGAAGTTCCAGCGTAATTTCACTGGTCCGTGGATGATTGTGCGGGCGTGTGGTCCGGTCAACTATCTTCTCCAAAAGTCGCCGAAGGCTAAACCCTTCGTGGCGCACGTAGACAAGCTTCGCCACTGTTATGGAAGGACGAAGGGAGAATGGACTGAGGCGACCGAAAAAGTGACCGGAGGGTCGCCCCAAAAAGTGACCGGGAGCGCCACGGCTTCTACCAGTCGACGGCCACACCGCCGTGGGGACGGAACGCGCGAAACGGATGCGCACGACCAGGATTTGGACGGAGTGGCGACCTCTACAGGTCGACCACGACGCAACGCTGGCCGTCCTGTCCGCTTTCAGTGAACGCGGCTGAAAGCAAATTAGAAATAATTATTGAGTCGTGCCTGACTCCGAGCTTATTTTTTTTGATTAGGCGTAATTGCCAGCTGTATAGTTAGCTATTCAATTGTTTGTACTTATGCTATGTCGTTTTGAAAAAAAAAAAAAAAAAAGAAAGAAGGGGGGTGTGAACAAAACAGTTCACACCGTACCCGAAATGAAAAAAAAATAGAGAAATAAGCCTAAAAAAAAAAAAGAAAAAAAAAAAAAAAAAGAGAAAGAAAAACAGGCAGAGACATGAAAAACAGGCGAGAAAAAAAAATAAAAGGGGGTTGTGACCGAGATGGCACTTCGCACCCGCAAGAAAAGAGCCGAACAAAAAGGGGGATGTGCGCGAAAAGCACTTCGCACCCGATTCAGCTTGGCTATTTATGATGTCTTTAATTACGGTACCGTGTGGCAGTTATTTCTGTGGCAAGCTGATGTACAGCATTTTGCTGATTGGAAACGTGTTAGATTTTCTTTTGGTACAGATACTCTTGCATTTGCTGTATAGTTGGACAATTAATCGTGTTTTATAGGATGTTTTACTCCGATTGTCGGGTAGATTTTCTGTTAGTGCTCCAAGGTGGGCCTTGGATTGCTTCTGGGGGAGGCGTGTTGTAAAAATAGGCCCCTGCAGTTTGTTTTAATTAATTGTCCGTGTCCCTGTCTGCCTGTGTATCGTTGAAACATGCCGTCTACTTAATTTATGCATAGGCGTGGCTAAGCGTCTACATGGCGTCTACTTAATTTATGCATAGGCGTGGCTAAGCGTCAACATGCCGTCTACTTAATTTAAGCAAGGCGTGGCTAAGCGTCTACATGGCGTCTACTTAATTTATGCAAGGCGTGGCTAAGCGTCTACCTGGGCCTGACAGGCGACTACATAATATATGCAGGGCGTGGTCCAGCGTCTACATAATATATGCATGGGCGTGGCTTGGCGCATACGTATATATACGAGTGCGTGCGCAGGCACGGCAGTCACCGAGAAGAAGTCATCGAAGGAAACAGTCACGTCAAGGAACACAGTTGTTACAACAGTCGTCGAACGGAAGGATCAGCCGACGCGGTCGCCGTGAGATAGAAGGGAGCTGCGACAGCCGAGTGTTACAGGTTCGAGGCGCAGTGCAGCTACGAGTCGTACGGGAGAAAACGCTTCGAAGAGCGCTACGGTGAATCTACGACGTCTGCAATCCGACGCTGTCGACGACGAAAGGTTCGTAAGCCTTTGCTGTCCGACGCTGGTGGCTGGGGTTCGATTCTTGACCCACAGTCGTGCTCTTCTGTAACCCGACGCGGCTGACGGCGGAAAGTCTGGGGACTTTCGTGAATCTACGACGACTACGATCCGACGCTGTCGACGACGAAAGGTTCGTAAGCCTTTGCTGTCCGACGCTGGTGGCTGGGGTTCGATTCTTGACCCACAGTCGTTCTCTCTGCCATCCGACGCTGCTGACGACGGAGAGTCTGGTGATTCTCGCTACGCAACGACGACGCCATTCGACTCCGGATCTGCCAACGTTTCCGACCGGGTGAGCGCAGTGGTTCAGTTTTATCGCTACGCAACGACGACGTCGACTCTGGTTCGAAACCCGACCCGTTTCACCGACTTCGACGTGCGCTGGCGAAGCAGCGGTCCTCTACGCGACGACGATTCAACATTCTGCGTTGGCAACTACTGTAGATAGTGGTATATTAGTTTTCAGACAGTGGCGCTACGCGAATTGCTCCGAACTTGCTCCGAACTTGCTCCGAACTTGCTCCGAACTCTGGCGCTATAGAAGTTGGCTGAGGACAGCTTAACGAGGGTTTTCTTGAAGTCGAATAAAAGTGTTTCAAGCCTGACTGGCTAGTCGTCAATCCCCAGTTGACGCCGGACTACACGACGGACGGACATCGCCTTAACGACTAGGGTCTGGAGCTCGGTTCCTGGTGGTCTTTTGCCCAGCCCTAGTAGGTCGAGATTCTTTACAGTATGATGGGTCGGAAGTTTGCCGAAGTGCTGGCGGAAGTTTGTTCCAGAGAGGTGGAACGGCAATGGCTATGGAGCGGTTTGCGAATTTCAGTGATGAAGTGATGGGAGGGCGAAGCAGTGTAATGGAGGATGAGGAGCGTGTTGAACGAGGTGGCTGGATGGTGAACAACTGACGAAGGTAGAACGGCTGGGATGATTGAAGTGTATTGTAAGTGAGTGAGAGGACTTAATTTGTATTCGATGCGTTCAGGTATTTTGAGCCAGTGAAGTGATTTCAGGACAGGAGTGATGTGGTGACGTTTGGGGGTTTTCGTCACTGCACGGGCGAGGGCATTCTGGATAGCTTGGAGGCGGTTAATTTGGGTTATATCAATGTTTAGGAAGAGAGAGTTGCAGTAATCAAGTTTCGCATGAACTATATGGATGTGGCTATTGTGGATGCAGTTTTAAAGTCGAGCATAGGTCGGATTCTGCGGAGATCTCGTATGTGCATGAAACAAGTGCGGGAAAGTTGGGTTATGTGGTCGGAGAAGCTAAGATGCTGGTCAAAGATTACACCTAGGTTTCGGACAGGAGAATTTGCGGAGAAAGTGTGGTTGGAAGAAGAGTCATTGTTGAAGGAAATAGAGGGATCAGGAATTTTCTTGAGTTGTTCTCTGAGGCCAATTAGTATAAATTCTGTCTTGGAGGGGTTAAGGCAGAGGAGATTTGAGGTCATCCAAGAGGTGATTTGGGTGTAACTAATGTAAAAATGTAATGTAAATCTTCGAGAATTTCTCAGCGCCCACAAAAGCCACGTCAGGGAGACCAGCTTATTCACCGGCGCTATAAGGTCTTTGATTAAAGTACACTTAATTTTTTTTAAGTCTCCCATTGTAATGTACTAGTATTGCATCTGTAGGCCTCCTGCACTTCATGCATGAAAATAATATTACAGACTGCTGATTATCCAGAAGACTGCGTTTTATCCAGAAATGCCTTTCACACAACGATGTTGTTGTCAGATTTGCATCATGTCTCTCTTACACACCCTAGAGCAGTAGAGGGTTAAGTGAATCGACTCGAACTGATGCGGTATGATTACAAGTCATTGTATGACGGCCGGGTGATCGTCAATTATTAGCTGCTTAATTGCACTCTAGCTGGCCTTGATGTCAGCGTAGCGTTCGACACCGTAGATCATGGTGCTAACGAGATTGCGAACATCATTCGGAATCGTCGGACAGTTGCCGCTCCACTCCTTTCTCAGTGAACATCAAATAAAGGTGGTCGTTGGCTCTGGAAATTCGTCATGGGCGCCTGTTATATTGGTGTCCGGCAGGGCTCAGTCCGTGAATAGGCCTACTGGTTTAGATTCTGAACTTGCGATGTTTGGGCTCCTTCTTTACGTGACTTCGCGATCAAGCATTCCGAAATCTGGCAGCCAGGTCGTCGCAAAAAGCGCGAATTGGGCGACTTTTGAAAGCGCTTGCGACTAAAAAGTTATTGGCTAAAATTTGCCGCCAATAATTGGCGGCAAATTTTAGCCAATAACTATATATATATTATATATATTTTAGCCAATAACTATATATATATTATATATACATGTTTTTCTGAACTATAGCGCCATAGCAGTCAGACGGATATATACTGGATATATAGATTTATGATATTTCTCTAAATGACGTTATGGGAAAGTGGGTGAAAAAACCGTGAAATACGTGAAATTATGTAACAAGAGTTGGGAACGACTCCCACTGTTCCAGATTGTGAAGATAGGTCTGATCACTCCCAAATCACTGCAATAGGCTGCATAGGGTTCTCATCAACGACGTCAGTCTTCGACGGCTTCCGACCCATCGTGGATTCGGATCTTCGCTCAGTTTTTGCATCTGTTAATTTGAAATCATGTGAATTAGACCCTCTACCTCCTTTTATTATTAGTGACATTCTTGATGACATTGCAGTTTTCTTTGTGTATCTTTTCAACAGGTCACTTGCTGAGGGCTGCATTCCTGCCTCACAAAAACGGGCCTTATAGTCTTTCCTGCACTCAAGAAGCCCAATCTTGACCCTAGTCTCAGTCAAAACTATCGACCAATCTCAAACCTATCTTTTCTGTCCAAGACTCTTGAAAGACTTAACTTGTGTCAATGCAACTTCTCCCCTACCTTGAGCAATCGGGACTCCTTCCATCCTACCAGTCTGGCTATAGGGCTAACCACTCCACGGAAACAGCCCTCCTCTCTATGCTTTCTGATATATACTCTGCTGTTGACAAGTCTCAAGTCTTTAACTCTTTTGGCTCTTTTCGACGTCTCTGCAGCCTTTGACATGGTTGATCATGAGATTCTATTGCAACGACTTGAAACCTCGTGCGGACTCCAGGGTTCTCCTCTTCTTTGGTTTCGGTCCTACGTAATTGTCTGATCGCACCCAAATGATCATCTCTGGCGACTCTAGGACTCAGTGGGTCCCTGTTGTCTTGGGTGTTCCTCAGGGTTCTGTCCTAGGCCCACTCCTATTCATCCTTTACACGGCTGGTATTACCTCTCTTTTCCCTAGTAACTCTGCAACTGGTCACCTTTTCGCTGATGATGTCCAAGCCTATGTCCATGGACCCCCTTCTGCTCAACTCCTTCTTGCAAGTCGAATTGACGCTCTATCTCGAGATCTTCATCTGTGGATGTCGTCCAATCGTCTTTCTTTGAACTCTTCCAAAACCCAGTTGATTTGGTTTGGCACTCCTAAGCAGCTTCAAAAACTCGACTATTCACTGCTCTCTCAAACTTTTCCTCACTTTAACTTCTCCTCCAGTGTTCGAGACCTAGGTGTCACCCTTGATAGTTCTCTTACCTTCACTGAGCACATTGCCAATCTTACTCGCTCTTCCTATTTCCAGCTAAGGCGTCTCAGGGCTATTCGCAAATCTGTCTCATCATCGATCTTTACCTCAATTGTGCATGCTTTTGTATGTTCCCGGATCGACTATTGCAACTCTGTCCTTATTGGACTGCCTATTATAAGGTTCGCCTAGCTCCTCTGCAATCTGTACTCAATGCCGCTGCTAGGCTCATTGCCCGTCTTCCTCGATTCTCCCACATTTCTACATTCATGACTGAACAACTTCACTGGCTTCCACTCTCGGCCCGTATTCAATTTAAAGTCCTGATTTTGGTCCTTAAGTCTCAAATGGGTCTTGCTCCGAAGTATCTGTGTGATCAGATACACCGCCCCCTTTCTGCCACTTCACTGCGTCCTCTTAGGTCCTCTGATCGGCTTGGCCTCTTTGTCCCCCGAGTCAGGACCGCCATGGCTCAATCCAGATCATTCGCCTGCATTGGTCCCTCCCTATGGAATGGGCTTCCCCCATCAGTTCGCTCTGCCATCCTCTCTGGTAGTGTATCCTCGTCTTTCTCTCGTCTAAAAACTTGTCTTTTTTCTCGGAGTTAAACGCACTGGGAGCGCTTCTGGAAGGCTCGTGCTGCGAGAAGCGCTTTATAAATGGTCAGATAAGATAAGATAAGGGTTTGATACGATTCATTTATGGGTTGTAAACCAATTTAGCTGTAACTAGGAATTGCGGTGAAATTCATTACTAAATGCAAAAATACTTAATGTGTAACAGACTCCCTGAAAGACTCATGGCACCATCAAATCATTAGTGACGTGTTTTTCACGACATGATGGCTGTCCAGTGATCCCTCTGGCTTTTTGGAAGGCATGTAGAAAAGCTAGATAATCTCGCGATTTTCGCGACTTTTTGTCGTGATCTAGCGACAAAGTTTTTCCGAAATCTGGCAACCCTGATTCATCACTGTTGATTGACAGAAGAGTTTATATAGGTAACATCATAATATTGTTATCGTCGATATCACTTTCGTAGTTGTTAAGCATAAATCGTATACTTTGTGTAAATTGACAAATGCAATAAATCAATGACAGTGAAATCGTGTGTGGTCGTGTGATTTGGTGAGCCATTCATCACTTTGGGGGCCCGGTAGCGCATTGGATAGCACACTGGCATGGAGAGCGAGAGGTACCGAGATCGAGCCCCGTAGGGCGGACTGCTTTTGCGGGCTGCTATCAGCGCCGTGTATTGCAGGCTGTCTGTTCTGTTAGTAGTTAAGATTGATGTTAATATTAAGATTGGGTAATCTAGCGTTTTAACGGAATTAATTATTTTTCTCATTTCGGAAAACGGAATAGCGGAATTAATTGTGTATATCATTCATTCATTCATTCAGAGCATTTATATAGCGCCACTTCAAGAAACTACTCAGAGGCGCTCCCAGCCCAACCACGAACAAAGAAAAAAGACTTGAGAGACTTGTAGAACCCAGTCAGATGGACCACAAGTAGTGAGCGAAGCGCAACCGGGACGTCATTCCAGACAGTAGGCCCCACGACCGAGAAAGCACGGCGCTGCTTAATAGCTAAACGGCCCGCGGGACTAGAAGCTCGCCCCTAGCCGAAGAGCGAAGTACACGACGAGCTGCAATGTCAGAGACTGGACAGCAAAGATCACTCAAGTATGACGGAGCACAGCCAAGGACACAGCGAGAGACCACAGCAGCAATGCGGTACGAGATCTGCTGGGACACAGGCAGCCAGTGCAGCACATCGCGCATATATGCAGAGACAGGGGCAGATTTAAGAAGCCGCCCAACAAGACGAGCAGCCGAGTGCAAGACACGATCAAGTCATCCCACAACCCCAAGGGGAAGACCAGAAAGTAGAGAGAAGCAGTTGTCGATTTGACTTGTAACAAAGGCGTGGACAAGGACGACGACCGCGTTGTGAGAGAGAGAGAGCGGGAGACCACCCGGAGCTGATGAAGCTGGTAATAGGCACTCCGAGCAACCAAGTTCACATGCTGGGACAGAGTTAGTTCAGAGTCGAGGATGAGTCCCAGATCACGAACTGTGAGGGAAAAGCAGATATGAGGAAAGAGCAGAGCAAGTTGGGATAGGTCAATACCCTGGAGTTGCCTACGGCCACCCAACCAAATAAACTGTGTTTTGGAGGGAGTTAAGAGTAGCCGATTGGAGGCCATCCAGAGAGAGGGCATCCATTTTCCTACACATCTGGCTGACAGCGGCCTACCTTATACTATAATACTAATCAGGTTTTTCCAAAGGACACGCTCACTTCCCTCTCAGAATGCTCTTCTGCTAATTATTATGCGTTGTCTGATTTCAAAACGAAGACAAATCAGAGCCCGTAAATCACTCTTACACCGGTTGATTCGAGTGAATTAAAAGTTTATGATGATCATAGCTGAATGGATGAAAATGAAATTTGTGGTGTGGCATCATAATTCCAAAAGATTATTAGACTTACGAAAACACTGAAATTAGGCTATAGAAACTGTTAAAGGCTTGGTTTTTATGTTGGCACTCTGCCTCCATGCAGGGCCATTGTCTACACAAACGATTGACACCTTATAGAATTACTAGGCTGTAACATAAGAAACTGTCCTCCAAGACATCCGGACAATTTACCAGGCGATAAAAAAAGAGCATTTCCGAAGTGCATTTTAAAGGTTCCCAGACAAAAATCACAAAATGGATACCAGGATATCATAAACGCTTTTGCTGAAGTTAAATCCGGAAAGGGTTGCTTTTTGATTAAACCACAATATTATAATTTTTATTTATTTGAAAATTAAATTCTTAACATTTTAAGAACTGATTGGAATCGTAAATTATCGTACATCCGCACCCACACTTTTATTATTTTTATTTGTTTTTTTTTATATTCAAATTTGAGCAACTATAAAAGCCTAAAGACAGTTTAGGGTCCGTGACTTCCCTGCCCAGGGGCCTGGAATTTCTGTCGGCGGGCCTGCCTGTGAGTTATCAATGTCCCCATAAACGTCTGAAAGAAGGAGCAGAAGTAAAGTCTCTGTAGAGTGACCTTTCTGAAAACCTGATTGGAAGATTGGTAGGAGGTCATTGCTATCAAGGTAGAGGGTGAGTTGAGCAGCTACAATATTTTCAATAATTTTAGAAAGAAATGTTACATTTGCTATTGGTCTAAAATTATTTGGGTCATCCATTTCAAGACCTTCACACTTAGGCACTTGGACCAGAATTGACCTTTTCTGTGATACAGGAAGGATGCCTTCACTGAGGGAACTATTGCAGAGTACTGTTAAAAATGAAAGCAAAATATCAACGAATTCTTGAAGGATGAATGTAGGTACCGGGTCTAAATCACATGTTTTTGGCGCAGAATCAAAATATGGAATTTTAGGATATGGGGATATGAAACTTTTATAACATTGTTTGTATGTGCACTTGTTATAGATCCCCTTCAAGCACTCTACTCAGAGGCACTCCCGTCTGCAGAGCGGACACTGCATTGGAGTTTCACGACGAAAGCACTGAGCAATTGCGAGTGAAGGACTTGCCCAAGGTCCCTATGCGGTGACTTGAGGTGGATTCGAACCTTCCAGCTTCAAGGCAACGACGCCACCACTACACCACCGCGCCCCACAGGTTCCTATGAAGAACGTTAATCAGTTCACTCCTTTATTTGTCACCTGTGTCCACAAAGCCAGTCACTTGTATACATTATGATGCTGTAGGGTATATGAACCCTATGTTCTGGGCTGCAATGGATTGTTGGCATCCATGCCGATGTATCATGTCATTATTCTTTACAGGGTGATGCCTATATAATCACTACGAGAAATGGGAATATCATCTTTGTTTCATGTGTCCAATGGACTTGGAATTGGAAGTCAGTCAGTTGAATGGGTCAACATTTTCACATCGTCTTCTTCTGATGCTGTCCTTCAGACTACGACTGTAAATCAGAATTTGTCAAATTCTACCCAAGCTGTTCCAATTAAAGATCAACTAATATGTCAGTTGTTTCTTGTCAAAAGAGTTGGAACATCACTGTAAGCTATTTATTATTTGTTGTCGCTCTCATTATGAAGATGAATATACATATTGTAGAACAGAGGTTCTCAACCGGTGTGTCGCGACACACTAGTGTGTCGTAAAACTGGTGTGTCGCTGGTGTCAGGGCCGTGTTTAACATAGGTCCATTCGGTGCGGTGCACCGAATGCCCTTAGGCCTGAACCGAGAGTTTTGTTCCTATTGGCCAAATGTCTTATGCGAGTGCAGCGAGTCTCAGTGTTAGGCCTACTTAAGCCTAAACCTTTTGTAAAATCTGTAAGTGTAGGAAAACATTAATTAAAAGTGCAGCTACCATAAAAACCGTGTAGGATAATATAAACTTCTTTACAATATATACTTATTTACAAGTGGCTGTTGCTTTTGGAAAACCAACGGCCGCTCGAACGACACTATGCCCCTGAGGTAACACTTTGCACCGACACTCGAGGACCCTTAGACACAGCCCTGGCTGGTGTGTAATAATAATAATAATAATAATAATAATAATATCTTTTCTTTAATTAAACGCCTGCAAGACGCACTGCGCTTTACATTTACAGGTTATGCAGTAATCTTAATTAAACTTAACTACCAACTGAACAGACAGCTTTGTAATTACACGGCGCTAATAGCAGCCTACAAAGCAAATCCGCCCAACGGGGGCTCGAACTCACTACCTCTCGCACTCTTGGCCAGCGTGTTAACCATTACTCTACCGTGTCGCGAAGAATTGGTGTGTCGCGAAGAATATGTGTGTCACGAAGTCTCACAGCATAAGCCGTCGTTCTTGCATTACACCGACTTGATTACTTCAGCAGTTTGACGGGTGTGGACAATGAAAATTATTTTCTCTCTTTTTATCTATTGCATTTCATCGCAATCTGAAGCGGCCCACAATCTCTACATAGGCCTACATGGCATATTTTGCAGATGACGTGAAAATGTGTCCTCTTAGTCTTAACTTACAATATAACACGTTAGCGAAGGTGCCAACTATATAAACTTTTGCCCAATGCTGTAATATTCGAAAATGGGCAAACTTTTTATAAGAAACTGAAATTTTGCGGATGACGTGGAATTGTGTCCTCTCAGCCTGTTTGCGTATTCAAAGTCAAACAATTAACGTAGATGTAGACTACAAAGTCCAGGGACTCCGAGGTCCAAATGACCTCAAACTTTTTAACTAAAAATTTCGTGTAGGCCTACTTTTCAAGTGTTCAGTGAAAATAATTGGCAGCGTTTAATTTTGACAGTGATTAGCTGTCTTTGTCCTATATATTATTATATGTTTTCATACTTTGATGAACTGGATTGGACTATGTGGATAATTGATGGTAGCTGTCATGCTTTTTAACCTTAAAATAGTTATATCAAGCCCATTCGTTATTCTCGTTAATGGGTATGGCCCCCAAGCTTCAAGTGTCCATGTAGGGACCCTAGCCATGTTGCTACGCATCTGTATGTACCGGTATTGCACTCACAAAACCTATTGATTGTCGAGCATCTTTATATTATGATTATACGATGCAAAGAAAATTCAGGACAAAATCGCAAGTAAAGTAGGGGATAGTGTCATAAAAAGACATGGAATCGTATATTTAAATCAATGGAATTTATAATATAGAATTTTAAAAATCTTAGAATTTTAGAATTTTTAAATCGTTGGAAACTAGAAAGTATTCAGTGTCAACATTTTCATTAATTGGAATTTGTAAAAATTTAAATAGACTATTTTAACTATGACATAGATATATTTTAAATTTGAAGAGATTGACATCATTTATGAGGATTGCATAGTGTGTCGCGAAATTTTGTTGCAGTTTAGGTGTATCGCGAGCGGGAAAAGGTTGAGAACCTTTGTAGTAGAACAATAAGTAGGCTAATGTGCCACATTTTTGTGAATTGTGACATTGTGTTTGTGCGTGCATGCATATGTGTGTGTGTGTGTGTGTGTGCTGAACTACTGAAATGTTTTGAATAAATGATGTGCTAACCTGTTTTAATGGAAATCATGGACTAAGAATTTGGGATTTTTACCTTGTTAAAAGCTATATTTATTTAATTCTACTTTAATAGTAGAATTTATTATTTTTAAATTTACACATGAGGTGCTTGTATTCCAAGGTTGTATGGAAACCCTGCTGATCTCTTATTTGCTAAAGTTGTTTTGAATAATCATCTCTTCTTCTGGTTCTCTGCCACTAGGCAGGTTCGGAGCCCTGTCCAATGTCGCCACTCTTCCCTCCGCTGGGCCTTCTGTTTTAGTCTTTGATATCCAATCCTCGTCATCATCGTGTCCAACATCATCTGTCGTGGTCTTCCTCTTGTTCTTTTCCCCACCATTTTTCCTTCTATCACCGTTTTTGCCAGGTTGTCTCCTCTTAGCGTATGCCCTATCCATTTCTTTTGTCATTCTCTGATTGTTTTTATCATTGTTCTTTCCTCTCCAATCCTTTCCAGAACTTCTTCGTTTGTTTTGTGTTCCATCCAGCTGATCTTCTCCATTCTTCTCCATGTCCACATTTCAAACGCTTTGATTTTCTATATGTCTTCTTTTCTCATAGTCCAGGTTTCGGAACCATACAGCACCACACTTGAATAATAAAAAAATATTAACCCGGATTTTTAAAGCATTTGATTGCCATTATATTTTTTGTTTTGATTACTTAAAAATATAACCCATTATGATGAAGATACTTAAAATTACATCTTGGAGAACAAGTTTTAAATGTTTTGCAGCTTCATTAATTAATGTAACTTCTGTCAAAGTTACATGTATGTTTCATTGCTGTAAATACAATTATTTTATGAATTAAACTGATTTTTCACATGTAGAGTAAAAGTCTGGGACCTGGCAATGCTTATTCCAAATCTGCTCTTCTTCATCTTTCTTCTCATCATATTTCGTCAAGCTGTAACCCAGCTACGTAGAACCAATAGTCCAATCTTCACAGCTTTCTTTGTTTTGGTGAGTAACATTTTGAAATTACGTACTTATACAACATACATTCTGCAATGATTGAACATCAAAACAATCCCAGAGCAAGTGGCAAAGACTATCTGGAATGCCAATCAAACTATGGTTAGGCCAAAACAAATAAAGGTGTGTTTCCGGTAACAGAGATTTAAAAATTGGGTAGGTAGATAGAATTTTTTTATTTTGGTAAAATATTTTTATACAGTGACTACCCAAAAAAATTAAGCCACTGTCCTTTTTTGCACAAAGGTACATGCTGCAATGAAGTACGAGTTCTAAGCGTGTATAAAATGCTTATTTGCAGAATGTCTGTACCTACAAACTGCTCTAGAAAACAATTTTTAATATTAATTTCATTTTGATGACTTCTCTCGGAGGATGGAGTGGGATGGAAGGGGAAGATGAGTGCAAACACAACATTAACCTCCCTCCCTAAGGGTTGTTCTCGATTGGCTTAGCCAGTGAGTATTTGCAATTAGATGTTTCTAGATTTCTTTTGTTCCATAATCACCGCTAGAGGTGATTCAAGTGAAAATGACACCACTAGAGGTTTCTGAAGACTGGCAGCCAGGAAGTAGTCAGTCACCCATAGAAGTCACAAGATTTCTTGGTTACTCAGTACGTTAAATCCTTCACCAAGGGGTGCTCAATTTAAAAGAGAACTGCTCAGTGAGCAGAAGAGAGCACTGGAAGCACAAGAAAGCACAGTAAGCACAAAAGCACAGTGAACAGTGAGAGCAGAAAGATGCAGAAAGCGAAAGAGGACACAGTGAGAACAATAGAACCTAGTGAGCTTAGCAGGGCACAGTGCAAAGAATGGACTGTCTTAGGACAAGCAGCTAGTTAAACAATAAATTTGAAGCAGATGGCAGCTTCTCTAGCCATCATGGATCTGCAACAAGCGACGACCCTCAATTTTTACTCAAATCGCAAAAAGTAGCGGGTTATATTCGGGTGCGTGTTATACCCGTGTGCGTGTTATATTCGCGAAAATACAGTAGTTGATTGCAATACAATATCAACTTCTTGTCAGCATCTTGATTTTTACAAAGGCTTTTATGTTGATGTTGTGATACATGTGGATTTCAGGTTGTTTTGGCTGATGTTATCAGCATATTACGTTGTGTCACATCAATGATACTCAATGCCAACATGAAAGATGTCAGTACTGAGGACAGGGTAAGTGGTGCCCTTAAACAACTAGTGCATACAAGATGCATGCAGGTTATCTCTGAAGAGGAGGAGGGGTGGGCCTATTTATAAAACTTACTATTTCTTTTCAAATATTAAATACTAAACTTAATCACGATTCCTACGAGAGCTTGTTCATTAAGATTCTACAGGATAAGGGTGCACCCTTGATAATTGGTGCAATCTACAAACCACTACAGGCTGATGATGACTTTAACCAGCTCTTGGATGAGCTAGCATCTTCAAAAAAGGATGTTACCTTATTGGGAGATTTTAATATTTGTTAAAGCATTCTGTGCATTTCCTGACTAATAATAATTTTCTAGAAATTATCTCCTCATATCATTGCTTGCCTTCAATTTGCGTCCCACGAGAATAACTGAAACCACTTCCATCTTGATAGACAATATTTTCTCCAACTTATGGCCGCACATCCTAAACTCATCATTCCTAGTCACGGATATCTCAGATCATCTGCCAATATTGGTGTGGTTTGATCAAAATCCTTTGTCTCAAAATCCTTTGTACCTTGAAGCAAATGCCATCACTTCTTCCCGGATCATAAATGATAAAACAAGAGAACACTTTGATCTCTTATTGTCGCAGATGAACTTTGAGCATGTGAATAAACTTTGTCTAGATAAGGATCCCAATGGAGCTTATGAGCACTTCGTAGAACTCATTATGGATGCATATAAGAAAGCATTCCCAAAGATATTATCCAAAAAACAAAAATATCAATCTTTCCATCATACATGGATGACAAAAGGACTTCTAAAATCATGTAAGAAAAAATCTCGTTTATACTTAAAATATATTAAATGTCCAACTCAAGTTAACAAAACCAAATTTACTGTTTATAGGAATCTTTTTAAATCACTAAAAACCAAAACAATTCGGAACTATTATGCAGTGGAATTCTATAAATTTAACGGAGATATAAAAAGAACCTGGAATATTATTAGATCAACTATAAGTTCTAAGCCATTGGAATCAGGGATTGATTCACTTCTTGTTAACGGTCATTTGATAAAAGATAAGGAGGCAATAGCCCATAATTTGAACACTTATTTTACTGAAATAGCTCAGAATCTCAGGTCAAAGTTACCTGCAGTTGATGCCATTTATACTTACTACCTGTCACCCCCACTGGTTGACTCTTTTGTCTTCTATCCAACTTATCCTGAGGAATTAATTTTACTTAACCATTCGATGAAACTATCACATAGTTCAGGCCCAGATCTTCTTGACCCAAGTATACTCAGCCCTAATATAATATTATTAGCTAACCCATTAGCTCAAATTTTTAATTGTTCACTAGTAGCAGGTATTGTCCCAGATAAAATCAAATAATCAACTCTCACACCTATTTTTAAACAGGGCAATGAGCATGATCTAGGTAATTATCGGCCAATATCCATACTACCTTATTTCTCGAAATTATTGGAAAAAGTAGTTTACCAACGTTTAAATGACTATGTGACAAAATTGAATATTATTCACCCATCGCAACATGGTTTCAGACCAGGTCATTCGACTGCGCTTCCATTAATTAATATTCAAGATAAAATATCACTGGCTATTGATCGAAATGAATTTTCTGTTGGAATATTTCTGGACCTATCAAAAGCATTTGATACTGTCGACCATATAATACTTATTAATAAATTGCAAAACTATGGCATAAGAGGATTACCCCTCCTTTGGTTTAAAGACTACTGAAATAATCGATTTCAGCAAGTCAAATGCATTGATTCCTACTCCACCTTTCAACTGATTAAATGCGGAGTACCACAGGGCTCTATCCTTGGTCCCTTATTATTTCTTTTATACATAAATGACCTAACTAACTCATCCTCGGTGTTAGAATTTGTACTCTTTGCAGACGACTCCTATAACAATGAGATTAATGTATTCAGACGATCGCAAATGATTTTAATTTTGCAAAATTTACGCCCAACGAAATCTACGCTCATTACAAATATAACTTCAAAATAGTAAATTATACATGCCTATATTATAATGAATCACCAAGTTACACAACGTGCTGAGTACTAGCCTTCCGTCTTTGTGTGCACGCCTGACGCGTATAGACTAAAATGTGTTCGTTCTGTCATAAGCCCAGACAGTACGCGATGCTCCTGTGCAACCGCTTTGAGAAACTTCGTCTAACACATTTTATTGTGCGGCCGTGAAGTTGTGGAATTTTTTATACTTTAAATTTGTGCATTACTACTAAAAATAACGATCTTTAACTAAAAATTTCTCTATAATTTCATCCTATTCGGCAGCCGCCATTTTGATTCTCGCACATCGGTCACCGTTGCTATGTTGAACTGTCACGATTTTTAAGTCAATCAAAGCCCAATTTAGATAAATTGGCAAGATTTTGTCAAAATTTGCGCTAAAATCGCGCAGATTGCCAATTTTTGCGCTGTTGCGCTAAGCCTGGAAATTTGCACAAAATTTGCGCTGCACAAGATCGCGAATTTCAATTTCTGGGGCCCTAAATAATAATTTTCTTTAATGAAATGCTTGCAAACGCAGCACTGTACATGTATAGGTTATGCAGTAAGCTTAATTAGCATCAAATTTAACTACTAACAGAACAGACAGCCTGCAATACACTGTGCATACTATGCATGATCTTCAATACGAGTGCTCAAATCCAGTACATGGCCTGAACATAGATTGTAGGGTCATTGGATGTCACTGACATTGGATATTGAAAGCTCATTCTCTGTGTCAGGACCCACTGCATGGAACAGTCTTCCTGACTATGTGCAGCATGCACCTTTTCTGGAGGCTTTCAAATCCAGACTCAAGACTTATCTATTTAAACAGTCGTATAATTGCTAGTAACTTTTGAACTCTTGTACAGCACCTTTTCCTTCAGCCTCGGCTGAGCTACGGCGCTATATAAATCGTCTTATTATTATTATTATTAGGGTGGATAAGTGGCAACTGGGTTGGTGTTGCATCTGGGTGATATTGCTGGGCCCAACATTGGAGAGAAAGTGATGGAGAGAAGAAGATAGTCCTACTCTCCTATTACGTCTTGTTACTAGAGGTAGAGGATGGAGAAGAACTGTCCAAAATGCGACCAACCCTCGTGTCGAGGATGGTTGAAGGCAAGGCAAGGCACTAGAGGTAGTAAGGTGGATGCTCTGGCTGGTCATGCTATTTATAATTACTGACATTGGATATTGTTAGGAAGAGATGCAGCTGCTGTCTGCTTATCGCAGTATTGGTTGTTGGCAGCCAAGAGGAGAATGATGTACGTTGTTCTGTTAATGTTTCTTGTATTTATTGCAGATCATGTGGCTTCTTCTCAAGTTCTTTCTTCTGGCCACAGAGTTGTCGGTCGTCATATTTGGCCTGCTCTTTGGTTAGCCAACGCTTTCTTTTTGTGTTCATTAGTTTTTGTCTTGCTGTTTAGTGCTTCTTCATTTATGTAGCAAGCAGTGAAACAGATAGTACCAAATTTCCATTGACCAGTATACTACATGGATTATGTATAATATATGGATTACATGGATTTTGCCTCTGAGTAGTTACCTTGAAGGGGTGCTATATAAATTCTGATTGACTGATTATACAGTTTTAGGGGCATAATTGAATGGATTTGGGATATGGGTTATTCATGTCAACTGAACCAGTTTTGGGAAACATCACCATTCACCACCCACTTGTACCTTACACTTTTCAGATAGCTTCAGTTGTTTCACTTGTTTTAGAAAGCATTAAATACTTAGGTATTATAAATACTCATTATAAATAGAAATGTTTTCAACAATTATAAAAGTTCAAATTTGGGGTTACCTTACAAGGATGGACTTTGATATCTAGTGAGAAATTGTAGGTGACAGCCATGCTGTGACCAGTTATGGAACCACCAGAGGGCCTGTTAAGGTGATGGAGGATGTGCCTTTTGAAGCAATATGACCTAAGTGTTGACTTTTCAAACATTTGCTGTTTTTTATTCACTGCAACTTATATAGTAAGGTGTGGCTTATAGTTCAGAAAAAATGCTACCATTGTTAACATTTTGATTCTATATCTTTCTTCTCTTCAATCTGGTATGAATTCTAGTCCAGCTGAAGTAGTTTATGATGGTCTTATTTCTCTCACTGTTTAGAATGGACTGTGTTATTTTTTAACTACAGGTCATCTGGACAGCAGAACCAGCATTCGGAGAGTTCTCATTTTTACATTCCTCATCTCTTTAATCTATTCTCTTACTCAGGTAACTGGTTGTTGCAACGTCTTGCTTTGAGATAATTATGTGCTTCACTGCTTCTTTGAATAAGCAGTTGTTCAGCCAATTCATGCATATTATGGTAGAGCAAGAAATTTATTATAAATCACTTTGCAGTTTAAAAGACGTTGTTAACAGTGCTCAATGAGATCAAAGTTCTGCATTTTTAACAGCGATATGAAGTGTGATATGTGGAATGATATGATGTGTGGCTTACTTTCCGCAGATTACTACTGGTGAAATTGACCGATGTCAGAAATATATAGCACTTGGGCAGTTGAGTTGTTAAAATTGGAGATTTATTTTACAAGGAAAGGTGATTTTTTGCTGTTGTTGCATATTTATTTAACCTTTGTTGACCTGTGACTCTCTGAACTTCAAGAAATGAATAAAATATTGTCTCTGCTAAATAACTAAGCAACTTGTTTTAATTGAATTTTTTATATTTTCAAGGGAACCTTAGAATTTGTCTACGATAATGAGCCATTCCATAACGTTACCTATGAGAATGATTCCTATACTCTGTTCGGTCATGGTGGAATGATCTTTTGGTTTGTTAGTTCTGTCTGTCTGTTTCTGGTAAGCAGAATCTATTTCTAACTTATTTTGAGTATTTTTTTATTTGAGGCATTTATTGCATGCACAAGATCAGTTAATCTGAATATCAGACATGGATCTGAATTTGAGCTCTGCCTGGTGCCTACAGTGTATATGTATGTTCATTCAAGTGAAAGTCAGAAAATTCTTGGTGACATACCATACCCGGTTGGGTGTAAAAAATGTAAAATAAAACACAGAAATAATAATAAAGTATAGTAATAATAATGTAAACAAATTTAAATTAAAAAATAAATAAATAAGATCTATATAAATAAAGAGAAGATGTTGTGTGTTTGTTTGTGTGTGTGTCGGTCTGGGCATGGGATACTCGGTGGACGGGTTGGCGAATCTCTACCACCATGGGGGCCAGGGTGGGGAGCAAAAACCCATCATTTTCGCTATAAATTTCCATTCCGTTCACATACTTTCACATTTTTTCACCTAAAACGTTACAGCTATAGTGCTACAGGGCCACCTCGCTCCACCCAACATGCACAGGGGCCGGGTGGAGGCAGGGTATTGTTGGATTGGGAGAAAAACTATTTGCCGGTAAACTGGTGTAGCGGTTAGATGCCGTCCGCCACACACGTCGAGGCAAGGTGGGTTGGCGGGTTAGGGGGTTGATCAGCAACTGAAATGGGAGAA
Organism: Lumbricus terrestris; assembly: GCA_949752735.1. Taxonomy (NCBI): domain Eukaryota; kingdom Metazoa; phylum Annelida; class Clitellata; order Crassiclitellata; family Lumbricidae; genus Lumbricus; species Lumbricus terrestris. The sequence continues at coordinate 22,204,488 of OX457040.1, forward strand.
AAGTGTGGTGGGGAGTAGGAGTGAGGATGGGGGAAGTGAGGGTGGGGAAGTAGGGTATTGGCTGGGAACAGGGTGAATCGTAAAATTCCCAAGCAACGCCAGGTACCCCAGCTAGTAAAAGGCTATAGAGGTCACATCCCTATGTTTCTTTCTGTATTAAAGACTGCATTATTCAGCCGTGGTTGGACTGGCAAAACTTCTGAGTAGATTACCATGAAGGTGCGCTATATAAAAACTCAATAATAATAATAATGATGATAACAATTGTTATTGTGATGAATGTGTTTGTTGTGGGTGAAGACTGAGTCATGCAAAGGTCAGAGTAAAAGTGCATCTTGAATCTTTCTTGATAGGTATTTTTCAATGATCCATCAGTGCTGTACTCGAGGGTATAGTGATATACGCTAGGGTCACCATTTTCTCGCCATCAAAAACCGGGACACTTTTCCTTACTTAGGCGTACCAGGCAAAATGTGCATTTTTTCCCCCAATTATCCCCGTGCCAATAACCCCCCGGTCATTTACGCCCTGGCAACTGAGAATAAATATGCTGACACCAACGCAAGGATTCTGACAATCGTTCGCAAATACGACGCATACAGGGCCATTGACTATCTTCGTGGAGTTGCTCATAACCTTGCTTTTTAAGCTAAATGAACTCGCTATACTATCACTAACATTTAAATATTTTATTGAGTGTTTAACACGCAGAAGTTTTCTTGAACGTTTAACACGTAGATGTTTTCTTGAACGTTTCACACATAAGCTTAGAACCGATTTTAGATTTGACTTTATTTAATATGTTTTCTTGAATCTTTAACACGTATATTTTTTGAACCTTTAGCACGTATAATCGTATTTGTTTTCTTGAACCTTTAACATGTAGATGCTTTCTTGAACGTTTAAGACTTAGTTTTAGGCTGAATAAACTCATTAACGCTAATCATCATTTTCCGTAACTCTCAGTTTCTCAGCTAGCCGGGTTATTGTCATGGGGATAATTGTCCGGGATTTATTGGCACGGGGGTAGTTGTCTGGGGGTAATTGTCTTGGGGTAATTGTCGAAGGGTAATTGTCTGGGGGTAATTGTCCGGGGGTGGGGGTAATTGTCCTGTTACCGTCATGAATGGATAGATGTTCTGAGCCTCTGAACCAAGTTGCATGAAAGGGTGGATCATGACGACATTTGCAAACACGTTGGTGTTGCGGACAAGAAGTGCCTCACTGGGTGAAGATGACGCATGTCTGGCTAATCGTTGAGGCAGAAGGAATAGGTTGATGGAGATTGAAGGCATTCGTCATGATAGTTCATTGAAGTGACTCACAGTCGAAGTATCTCCTATGACCCACGTCGGTCATCCTCCACAGCACGTAAATGCGCAGCATCAGATGGATAGTGCAGATATACAGAGTGGCCCATAAAAAGTACCCCTATGTTTTTTGCCAATATCTTGACCACAAGTAAGAATTTTTAAATGAAGTTTTAAAGGCAATTCATATTTACATACAATGGCCAAATTTCACCAAATTATTTCAAACAGAACAGAAGTTATATCACTTTTAGTGAGATTATCCACTGATTTTTGACGATTCATAAGCATAACGCAACAAAAAGTAACAAAAACACGATTTTATTAAGTCACATCTCAAATAATCGTCATTAAATAAACTTTTAATTTAAAAATTCATACTTTTGACAATGAATTTTTTGCAAAAACCTTAGGGGCACTTTTTATGACCCACCCTGTATGTGCAATTTGTGGAAATGATTGCCAAAAAGAGACTAGCTGCTGCCACCATTTGTTGAACATTAGTTTGAGGAATGAGCCAATATTATGTTATATAAACCTACACAGAATGAATGTTTTCGGAAAGGAAAACAGGTAAGAACCAGAATCAGAATGTTGTAGATCTAGCTAGGTGAGCGTAACAATCAAGATGTGACTGAATCATCATCAGTCAGCAGCATCATGGCTAATGATTATAGTTGTTTGCTAATAGGTGTATGGAGTTATCTTTATTCTTCCGTTTACAAGCATTCAGCAAAGATTCACTCTCCCGAGTAAGTCTTGTAATTTCTTTATCTATGTTACATTATTACAGTACTTAGTGTCTTGCTTTTGCTCATAATTGGCCACTTCATTGGTCATTCTGAGCTGAACTTTGCCAAGCAGTAGATAACTTACGGGCTATTATGTACAAAAAGAATATCATACTTTTTACCCCCATTCTTCGTATGCACCCTTGCATTTTTTTGACCCACCCCCATTTACAAATAAACTTCTCTACCCATCACCCTTACAAAGGCTATTTAGCTAAAGTAATTTATGAAAAATGTATTTTGCAGTAGGCTACTATTTTTCTAAACATCATATTTGCTAGAAACAATTTGTTAACTGATATGTTTTACTGTTTAGATCTGAACAGAACATAATTTTAATGCAGTCAAATATCATCGCATGACTATAGTCATCGGTACTGTCGTCGTCGTCGGTGCTCAACTCAGAATCTAGAATCTGCTAGACTGATTGCCCACCTTCCTAAGTAGGCCTACTCTCGCATCTTTAACTTTATGTTTAATGAACTTCATTGACTTCCTCTTCGTGCTTGCACATAATTTAAGATCCTCACTCTGATCCTCAAGGCTCATCAGAGAGAGTCTTGCCCCAAAATATCTGGCTAATGTTATACTTCGTCCTCACTCAGCTTCCTCCCACCATCCACTTTGTTCATCCAACAGACTTGACCTCTTGGTTCCTTGCTCTTCGATCATTTGCCTCAATTGGTCCTTCTCTTTGGAATGTTCTTTCTTCTTCTGTTCGCTCCACACTTCTCTTCTGCCTACCCGTCTCTTCTCAAACCTGCTTTTTCTCATGGGGCCTTGCGCACTGGGAGCACCTCTGAACGGTTCACCCTACTTGAGGTGCCTTATAAATGTTTAAATAGAATACAATACAATATAGGATAATACAGAGTTATAGATAGGCTATTATGTGGACGTCATAATTAGACTGATTTATTTTGCATACATACACTTTGCTGAGACCCCTTATTCATGTTTTTACCAACTGCACTGTAATGCATACTTTTTCGCAAAGTGTGTAATTTATTCATTACACTGGATGGATGATTCATCTGAGTGAACAATGCACATTTCGTGTGAAACTATAATAGACTATCTGTATATTAATATGTTTATCCTTTTAACGACCAGCTACATATTTTTCTATACATTTAATACATGCTGATGCATACTTGCTAATAATGTGATTCTGCAATGTTGTGAGTTACATGAGACTGATTAGGTCTGACTGAATGTTTAAGGAAATCCTCTCTCCAACGGGTGAATCACAAGAAAAATCAAGAACTGGAATTTGGTTATTAATAAGTTTAACTTAATTATCAGACAGACAGACAAGCAGACAGGCAGACACAAGGAAAGATAGAGAATGCAGAAGAGGCATGCAATATTCACAGTAAATAATCTAAGAGACTAAGACAATAAAATAAAGAATGTTTTTTATTGATATTCTATTTTGTTCAGTAAATGTATGCAATCATATGCTGAGTCTCTCTGTTGCAGTCCCAGCTTGACTTTGATGTCGGAAATCATAATTCTTATCTCCAGATTTCTAATCAATATGAAGTTGAGCACATGGCACCAGCATATTTACTAATTAAATGCTGGTCAATGCTGACACTGGAACTAACTGCATGTATGAAAAAATGCATGCGATTCCACAGACACATCTCTTTACATTTGGTTGCTTTCAGATACTGTGTATAATAATTGTATACATAATGTGCTTGAATGTAAATATAACATGCAATGAGTAACTCCTCTCAGAGGTGCTGCATCAATGAATATCTAAATTTCATTTCATTTCATTTCAAGTATTTATATAGCGCCTCTTCAAGAAACCTACTCAGAGGCGCTCTCTGCGCTAACTAGCCGAAATGATGTTAAGTGTCATAACAACAAGAAAATTCCATCAATTAGCAAAATAAGTCACAGTGAGCCGGAAACAGTCATCAGTGGCGATCCCTCGCAGACACGTAGAATCATCCAACGGAATCCCGTCAACAGCTTTCAGATGGTGTGAATGTTCAGATTCTCTGGTACAGGTTGCGTCAGTAGAGTAGAGCAGCGACAGATGACAGGGCTCGCAAACACGAAACGCTGACGAAACTGAAGCTCCTCGCTGGTTGAAGATGATGCGCGCGTCCGGCCAATCGTCGGGCACAAAGTTTGCACAGTAGAAGGCATTTGTCGCTTGTCGGTCGGTAGTTTTGAACGCCACCAGCGACAACATCCGATCGAGTTAACTCCACTGACCTGCGTGAACCGTCCTTCGGCGAGATGTAAACACCAGACAACAGCGGTGAAGCCGCAAGGTCTTGATGGTTGAACTCGACCGTGTGCATCAAGAGGCGTCTAACGTCAACACGTGGGCGACACAAGACGACTTGCGAACAAAATCCCTTCCAACGCAAAATCCTTGACGAACCCGACAAATAAGTTCGGTACACGAACCTAGAACCAGTAAACTCGAACGTGTGTGAAATTACTGCGCGAATTCTGCATAAAGTTGAAATAATCCACCGAAATGACGGAGTGGTCTAATAAACAACCAATATGGCCGCTGACCTGCGCAGAACTATGTTCTAAATGAGTGCATTTCAAACATCTGGAAATCTTTATAATACTTTTCAAACATCAAATAGAGATGTTTCATTGCAAAGTTCTAATCGAATGACCTGAGGGATCGAATGCATTTTGTGTATAAATGAAAAGCATAAATTTAAAAAAAAATTATAAAATGGACAAGAGCAGTGCTCGCAAAACTTTATATGTAAATGTTAATAGATACGAAGGTAAACATTAAAATTTTAGGTACTTTTCCCTTAAATTGCCCATTGTTGTGAGTTTCTAATCTAATTTAATTTTGAGAAGGGAAACTGTTTTAATGCAGATAACCAATTTTTGAATAAATTGATGGTTGTACCAAAAGCCTGAGTCTTTCCACTTGAAATCGAGGTGGAGAGAAACAACGAAAGGCTACATGGGAGAAATGCTTTTATGGGATTTTAGTATTCACTGTGCTGGTTTATTTCAGAGCATCAGAAGAGCAGTCATATCCTGTGTTTATTTTTCTTTGTTATTTGATAATGCAGAACTAATTTCTCTTTCAGCAAAGAAATCCTTCTTCTGGTATTGCTTCCTTTTGGCTTGTCTCAATATTGCCCAAGCGATTGGCTCAGCACTGCTCTACTTCTCCATTCAGCCGGGGATGTGGTGCGTCGAATTTCTTCTTTATTTAACAAAGTTTTATTTTAGACTATTGTTGGAAAGGTCTTTTAAAGTTTTACCTCAAATGGATTGAACGTAGGTAAATTTTAAGTTTTAGATTAAAACATAAAAAGAAGAAGAGCTAAGTAAGCTCTTGCTCAATCTTTAGCAACCATTGAACGAAGACTGGAAGTCAATTGGCTGTTAATAGCTGCACAGTGCACATTCAACTTGAACAGGAATATTCAGAACCTATGAGATCGAGAGTTATGCTGTGAAATGAATAAGAGACTGACATTTTTAATAGCTGCATTGTTTAGTCGTTTTGTCTTACACAGCTTTTCAGATTTTAAATTGAACAGAACAGCCTGAGAATATGAATATGAATATTATTGCACACTTAATGTATGGCAGCTGCAAGTCCCTTAAAGGTTGTGGTTCAGTAATGGTTTCAAACAGCGATTTATTATGAGAAATATTACATAATTTAAGACAATTTTTCAAAAGATTTTCTTTTTTTAACAAATTCTAAGCATTCTAAAACACTAATCGGGCATGGTGTGTTATTATATTAAATTTGGAACATGAAACTGGTATGTTAGAATGCATGAATATTGAATAATAACGGATCCATGCTAAAACGATAGATTACTGGTTTATGTTTTGGAAGCAACAAGCATTTTGACTAAGCAAATAATAAAACAATTGGTCTCATAGTCATCCCTATTCAATAATTATCGGCTGTTTGCAGTATCAGCATAATCAGCAGAAGTGATATCGATACAGCTCTATTGCCTGGGCATATCATGCATGATTGTAGCCAATCCTTTTTATGATTGTAGAAGTGTAATATTCAGGTGCGAGTGTCATTGTGTCTTTTGTTTTTGTTTGTAGTGTGGTCAACACGATGGCTTATCTGTACTTCACAGGTTTTGCTCCACTTGTCTATGCTACCTTCCTTCATCAGTTCTTTACGTAAGTGATTCAGATCATAAGCACAGTCGCTGATTTCTTCTTTCATTTGTTTCATGTGGTATATGATTGCAGCTGATTGTCATTGTGTCTTTTGCATAGCAGGCAAATGTAGCTGAAACAAGTCAAACTGCAGGGATGGGCAGATTAGTGAATAGTAGCATGCTAGCACAAGGATCATGTGGAGATTAGTGAATAATAGCATGCTAGCACAAGGATCATGTGGAGATTAGTGAATAATAGCATGCTAGCACAAGGATCATGTGGAGATTAGTGAATGGTAGCATGCTGGCACAAGGATCATGTGGAGATTAATGAATGGTAGCATGCTGGCACAAGGATCATGTGGAGATTAATGAATGGTAGCATGGTTGCTGGCACAAGGATCATGTGGAGATTAGTGAATAATAGCATGCTAGCACAAGGATCATGTGGAGATTAGTGAATAGTAGCATGCTAGCACAAGGATCATGTAGAGATTAATGAATGGTAGCATGCTGGCACAAGGATCATGTGGAGATTAATGAATGGTAGCATGCTGGCACAAGGATCATGTGGAGATTAATGAATGGTAGCATGCTGGCACAAGGATCATGTGGAGATTAATGAATGGTAGCATGCTGGCACAAGGATCATGTGGAGATTAATGAATGGTAGCATGGTGGCACAAGGATCATGTGGAGATTAATGAATGATAGCATGGTGACACGAAGATCAACGGGTTTGATACCAAATAGTGTCATAATTACCCCTGCACTTGGCGGCGGCGGTATCCTTTGTGCCTCCCTCTCCCACGCGTCGGTATTCCTTTTGAGCCTGGCCGCGGCGACATTGTTATTGCCTCCCGGCAATCGTTTGTGCATCGCCGCTTGGCGGCGGCGTGTCCTTTGTGCCTCCCTCTCCCCCGCAGCTGTGTCGTAATTACCTATACACTAGACCGCGGCGGTGTCGATTGTGCCTCCCTCTCCCACGCGTCGGTATTTCGTTTGTGCCTCGCCGCCTCACGGCAACGACGTCGTTATTGGCCGTGGCGGCGTGTCTTTGTGCCTCCCTACCCCCCGCGGCGGTATCGTTTGTGCCTCCCTTAGTTAGGCGGCGGCGGCTTTCCTTTGAAGTCCGCTGCGGGCGTGCCTTCCATCGTCGTGCGTTTCCTGGGTGAGGCGAATCGGTCGGGAGGGCTACACTACCTTCGAAAGACGACGAAGGCGGACTCGCGTCTCCCTCCTGAGACGACACGCGTGACATATCTGGACTGGCACCCGCCCGATCAGTAATCGGCCATCCTACGGACCGAGAGGGCAGCCGCTTCTGCAGCCGGGGTGTTTCAGGGTTGTTTTCCGCCACAATTCTGTATGGAGGCTGAGGTGCCACGTTTTCTTTTCTGCCCTGATTGGGTTTTCTACTGGCTAACTTTGATGAATCTTCAAGAAGCCCAAAGCACCTTGCAAAGACTGTGACTAAAACTCCAAAAAATGAACTTGTTGAATAATTCTCAGTGTACTGTGAAACCACCCTGCTATGGCAAAGATGTTGTGGGTTAAATCAGCTATTTAGATGGAGTTGGAGAGACGTAAGGAAGTGGCTCAACTTCTGAGCCCCTTGGGACAACTTCTGAGCCCCCTTGGGGCTAAACTCGGTGGAATTGATGTCCTAGCCATAGTACTACATTGATGATAATTTTATGCTTGTTTTGGTTCCTAGTTCTGTAGAAGCAGCTCCTAAGGCATATATGTAGTAGCATGGTCATCCATGTTGATTTTACAGTGAGGAGAGGCAACAGTATGACATGGCCGAAATAGCACCTGTCTTAGATGAGTCATAAATATGAGCCGTGTTCTAAACTGTTGTATCTAACTGTGTAACTTTTCTTGCAGTTTTCTTAACCTCTATGCAACTCATTCATGGTTTCTTTTATTCTTTTCTTTCTCTGGTTCCCTTTCTTTCAGGTATTGACAACAATTGGAATGTTTGTTCTGTTTTTCAGAGCTAATCCTGCAGCGAACATCCGGTTTTCATACAAGTTGCAGGTGGATGATGATGACGACGTGAATTTACCACATCAAGCAAGTAATTACGAGTCGGAGGAGAGTGCCACTGGACCGGACGACGATGTTGCTGCTGGCTCAATAGATAGCACACACTTTAGCAATTCAAGTCCGCTATACACAGATCTTGGCAATCGGCCTGAGCAGCTGACTTTCAACAGAGACCACTTTGCCTATTCACCAGCAAATATTCGGAGACTAAAGAGCAATGAACTTCAGCACCTTCCTGCATAAACCGTTCGACTTCTTCAAGACATAAGCAATTAACAGTTGAGCTGGAAAAATTAGAAACTTTTATTGGTAATGTTAATGGTTTTGCATCATTCCAAATATGACTGTCCTATTTTATTCAGGAAAACAATTTTGCCACTGCGTCATTTTTCCATTATGGAGGTGTTTTACCATATTATTGCGTATCTTTGTAAGAATTCATTATCTAGGGTTTTTGGAAACAGGTGTACTTTCTTAATCATAAATTCTATTTAAAATGCTTGATGTAAATATTTTTAAGCATCAATTGTTGTTAAGCTAATTCAAGTAACACATGCTATAAAGCCATTGCTGTTTGTGATATTGAGCACAAACATTGGCAGGTGTAGCTGCATCTTTATTTGAATTTAGCAAGTTTTATTTGAGCCTGAGCACTCTGTAGTTAGTGAAAGGTTTGCCTACACTTAAGGTGAATGATGACCTGTAATAGAACAGTTCTGATGCCACGAAATTCAAGCGCTTCTTTTATAATTGGGAGAACTCACTCGGTAGAACCGATGTTACCTTCATGTTCAGTTAGCATAGTTTCTTCGTTTGCTTTGGTTGCTGGCATTTTATTTTATGCATAATTTATAAGCATTCTGTATTCAAGTTAATTTTTTGGAGCATTCTTTAAACGTACCCTGGATTTTCACATGAGGGATAAGGTTTCGCATAACTCTTAGCTGCTTAATGTTTCTAAACTATCATCAGGCTGAATTGCATATTATTTCTAACCTAAAAGCAACAATAATAGTTGTTGCAGAGAAGACATGTCATGTTGGTCTTTGATATGTCCATTGTCAATGTACTGTATCTGATAATTTGCACAAAGGGTGTGATATAATGATATATAAAGGGTGTAATCTGTATATGCTGACAATACGGACAAAGAATGTAATTGTCATTTAGTTGTAAATTTATTTGTGGCAAGGCTTCTCTAGAAACTAATCAGAGATGCCAGTCTACACATTTGAAGTTGAATGTCACAGAAAGTGTTCTGATATGATCAGGAAACAAGAGAAGGTATTGATGATAGGCTCACATCCAGATATGCATTTATCCAACCAAGAAGATCTCTTCATCCAAACTTGATAGTTACGACTTACGACCATGTTGAGAATTTATAAAGGCAACATCATTGTGTGTGTGTGTGTGCGTGCGTGTGCGTGCGTGCGTGCGTGTGTGTGTGTGTGTGTGTGTGTGTGTGTGTGTCCAGAAGCATAAGAGCTCCATTTCCTCATCAGCAATACTCTGTTCAGTAAAATCTCAGTGAATGAATGGCAACTTAATGAAATTAGGTAAGCACCAAATTAGTTTGTGTTAGTCTGGAGATGAAATTTGCTTCTAGATTTCTATGAATTGTTTTTGTTGCTGCAAGACATTCCTTTGTCTTATAATCTATTTTCACACTAAACACTCGGTTGGTCTGCGATAGCATTAACTTTTTATCAGTTGTCACCTGGTCACCTGGTGCCGTCAGCTCTTGGAGCTCTGGCGATATTCTTGATGTATCCTCTCCAGTGTCCCCTCTCTCTTGTTGTAGAATACAAATAACAATGTTCGATTGTTTGTATTCTTCTTCCCAAGCTCTTTTTCCACCTACATCCCACAGTTGCCCAGTGCGGTTACGCCGGTTAGCCTAATATCTCAGTGAATATCGTCCAAACCCTCTGCCTCTTTAACAGAAAAGGATCTGAAGGACAAGTAGGATTGGAGTAGAGCAGGGATGCTAGAGGTTGTTCATCAACTGGTATAGTCGATGTGATAAATAGTATTGAATGCAGCGGAGATGTCCAAGAAATGAGGCAGGAGAATAGTTTCAGTGAAGTGATGTTTAGTAAAACTAGATTGATGGGGTTGATGAATCAGTTAGAAGAGTGATAGTCATTAAAGCGTGCCTAAAGACCATCGGGAAGTTGCCAGTGATATTGATAATTAAAGAGATTTTAAGAACAAGGACAGAGGCACAGTCTTTTAGGAGAGGTGAGGATAGGATCAAGTTAGTATTGCCTGTTAGGAAGAGAATTTATGAGGAGTGACACTTCTGTTTCAGTGGCAGGAGAGAGAATTGGAAGCGATGACTGAGAGGCAGTAGGAGTAGGGGGGTTTGAGAGGAGAGTGAATCGAAGCTGGAGAAGGAGTGGGACTCCAGAAGCAATTGTAATGTGAATGGACGAGATTTTGTCAGAGAAAAATGAACAGAAGGTATCAGCGACAGAAGGGAGGAAAGGAGCTTGGCAATCGATACGGACTAGGGACATTTGAGAAGTTTACAGAAGAAGAGAGTTTACATTCTCTCCAGTTGGATGAATGCGGAATAATATTTCTGTTTGGATTAAGCGATGTGTGATGATTGATGATGAGTGGTGATTAATGTTGATTGATGATGAGTGATGATTAATGATAATTAATGATGATTGATGATTGTTGCCTTTTTACTACAAGGCCTGAGAGTGAGGCCACATCAATCGCGTAGGACACACACAACACTCTGCACATACAAGGATGACATTGCATTCGAAGTAGAGGGATTAAAAATCATAAACATAAGCTTCAAACATCTAAAGTGCCACTCAAAAGCCACGCAGTTGGTACCAGCTTATTCAAAAGTGCTCATCAGTGCTACAGCTGTGCTATTCGTCAAACATTGTCATACATTTAGCTTGTTGAATTAAAGTAATAATAACAGTCTCTTGCATACTGCTACAGTTTGTCAATGTAATGTAAAATAGATGAATAGAAACAAATCAAGCACAACTACACACTGACAACTTGTTTTGAAACGTGTAAAATTATTTTATATTTGAAAGTCAAAATATCAGAAAATACAAATCAAACAGATGAAGAGCAATGTCATGTCAATAAAAGATACATGTTCTAACTACTGACCAATTCAGTTATACACAGTAATATGTAAAAATGAACATTAAAATGCCAATATAAATTATATGAAGATCTTGATATACCAAAGGTAAGCTACCAGGAATTGTGATAGCTTCATATATAGTGAAATGCATGTCTGATGATGGCTGCATTTTGTATATGTAATTGTGATTACATGTACTGGGTATAGATTTGAACATGGCCATCACTGTGGCTGAGGATCGGACACATTGGAGAAATTTAATCAACTCATTGTGTAACGCTCCCATTGGTGGAGTAAGCGACGAATGATGATGATGATGATGATGATGATGATGATGATGATGATGAATCGTGATTGTCTACATTTATTATATTCTATACTTTCCGGTCTTACAGAACATACCACAACCCAATGAGAGCCTTCAGAGGCACTCCCAGCATGCAGGACCCCTCAAAAAAGTCTTAAGAGAATGGGGAGAAACAGATCTCAGCATGAGTTATATAAGGAAAAACGTTTTACAGGTAAGAAAGAATTGTATACTGAATCCAAGCAGTTAGGAAAGCTAATGAGGGTGTTCAGTCATAACAATCGCAATATGAGATAAACTAGGAAGGTTGGACTATCAAACAAGCGGCTGCATTAAGTACCGAATGGAGCGGAACCAGATGGAGTTTTGGTAGGCCGATGAGTAATGAGCTACAGTCAATGCATGAACCTAGGAAGAAATAATCAGCGAGGAAATAAACAGATAGCCAAATGGCACGCGAGGAAATAAACAGATAGCCAAATGGCACGCAAACATATAAGATGATAAAAATCTGGACCCAGAAAAATTCGAGATCTATTCAGAGTTTTGTCTAGAGTAAGATCCAGGTCATGAACATTTGTAAAGAAAGTATATTGACAATGTAGTGAATGTAGCATAAATGAAACGACAGGTGCAGCTTAAAAATGTAAAAAAGCAAACACTTTAAATTCAACAATGCCAACAGATGGTTCTATGAGATGTTTCAAATCGCATTTCATTTCACTCACTGTCAGGAAAGAACTTTATACTGTAAACAAGCATGCAGAATTTACAGAATACAATTGTAACAACAAATGCTTTGTAACTAACTCTAAAGTAGATGTTTCCTAATATGGATGTTAATAGTCACCAAAAATATGATTATTTGAAAGGTTTTCTATATAACAATTGTCAACCCAAAAATGGTATGGTCATTGCCACGAAATCACTAATAAAATATCTCATGAATGGCATTAGGCCTACAAACAAAGGTTGTACATCTGCTAAAAGAGCGGTGGCAGTCTTCGTGTAAGATACAATATGTCTACATAAGCTAAAGGTAAGTGAAAAGCAACCAATAAAACACAAAAGTCTACAATGTTAGGACACATCTATGACTAACTTTGATCGATCATCTAAACATTCATGGTAGTCTAAGTAAGAAGTGGAAACAGCAACACACTTCACACGTCGTCCGTTCTTTGTTCAAGTATTCTCAAGATCTCTGCACAGCTGGTCTGTGCTTTCTTCAGTTCCTCCTCAGCTTCAAATTTTACCTACAGAACAGAAATGAACAAATAAAACAAATCCTTTAAACCTAACTTTTTGAAACTGTGGGCCACCGAAGACTTATAAGGCCGCACCCCAAAACTCAAAAGCAACAATTAAACAATTAAAAGTTATTGAAAAGTATGAACTGTATTAAAATTTACTGTGGAATAATCATAATGAATGAATCATGGAAACGCGATTTTGTGCTCACATTGTCAAATAACAAGCCAAATTGTGAACTAATAGCTATGCCAGTTGGTCTGTGGCTTTGATTTTACCCATTTTCTCTAAATTTGAACAAATTTCACTAGCTTGGGTGGGCTGCTTAAAATCATGTGGTCTGTGAGCTAGGTTGGACAGCACTGCTTGAAGCTCAACAAGCAGGGCAAGCATTTCTAACTTTGCTGATTCAAATCTGTCCTGATTATATAAATTCAGTCCTCAATCAATTTTTCGTGCAAATTAGCATACATCTCAGATCGTTTTGAAAGAATACCAGTTTCTTGTTACATGCTCCCATGTGAACTATCTTTTCATACAGAATTCAAAATTAAATTGAACTTGATTAGTCTGACTAATAACGTAACTGTTGCTGTAAATTCAATTGCAGAGATCTACGAATCAAGACTTGTCCATATATAGGCTTACATTGTTCGTATCATCGTATGTGATATGTATGAGGGTCTTCTTATTATCTTGCTAGATTGTCAATCGAGAAGTCTTCTTTCATTTAGGTTCTCTGCCAAGTGGCAGGTCCAAACGTCCAATGTCTCCATCTTTCACGCTGTTGTGCCATGTCCTTTAGTTCTCTGTAACCCTTCTCCATCATCCCATCCAGCAGTTTTTGTCTAGGTCTTCCTCTGCACCTTTTCCCCTCCAATCTTCCTTCAATTATTTCTTTCTGCAGTGAGTTTCCTCGCAGCAAATGTCCTATCCAATTCTTTTGTCTTGTCTTTATTGCATCTAGCAGAGATCTTTTCTCTTCTACCATCGTCAGCACTTCCTCGTTCGTAACATGCTTTGTCCAACTAATTTTCTCCATCTTTCTCCAAACCCACATTTCAAAGGCTTCCAGCCGCTTGGTGTCTTCTTTTCTCATTGTCCATGCCTCTGCGCCATATAACGTCACACTCCATATCAATGTGTTGACCATTCTTTTCTTCAGATTTCTATTTAGCCCACCTCTTAGCAATTCTTTCCATTTTAAGAATGCCTCTTTACCCATTGCTATTCTCCTCTTTATTTCTTTATGACATTTGGCATCGCTTGATATTAAGCTTCCCAAATAGCAGAATTAATCGAGAAGTGGAAGGTTCAAATCCTCGCCATTACGCCAATGTGGTATTTTTTCGAAGTTGTTCATTTTTGCTACTCAACCAATTGAGCCATCAAGAGCATAGGCTACTGACCGCTTACGGTCAGTCGAAAAGACAGGCAGTAAGAGAAACTGTTGTTTTTCCACCAAGGCCAAGAAAAAACGTATATATAGTGACTCTTCAGAAGTGACTCAATCCATATACAGGGTGGGCCATAAAAAATGCCCCCTCAGGTTTTTGCCAATATCTTGGCCAGATGTAAGAATTTCCAAATAAAATTTTACAGGCTTAAAGACAATTCATATAACTGTTATCAAATTAACTTGATAGTGCTTCCCAACATGTGTTCAATGTGTCCACCACCAATGCTCAAACTTGTCATGAGTCTCTTTGTAAATTTTTGATTGCCTTGTTGATGTGTTCCAGAGTCAAATCTTCCCAGATCATCTCCAATGCAAGAATCAATTCTCTAATTGCTCTTGGTTTTGGCCACAGATTGTGGTATTTTGCCAGCATAGCTCTCTACACTTAATAATCCATCAGGTTTTAATCCGGATATTTGGGGTCATTAGGGTTTTCTCAATGAAACCCACACAGTTAACGATGAGCCGATCTCCTTTCATCAATTAACAGCATGTTTCTTAACTCTCAATTTAACTCTCAATTTTTCTCAGCACTCACTGTTTTTCAGTATAAGTGCTGATTATATCTTTAACCCCAGGACCTCCTGCCCACGAAGTGTACCTGAATACACATTTTGTCTGTTATTGACATCTTGGCCATTTTCAACTTAAAAATTTGAATATCATTGCTTTAATAGCAAAATTATTAATCTGACAGATTCCTTGTTCACCAACTTGATCATCTTGCTAAATGACTTCACATTGAAGTGCAGTTATCCTGGTACCCTGTTTCTTTCCTAAATAATAATAGTAAGGATTACCTGGATATATCAAGTTCACTTGATGACAGTTATTTGAGAAATGGCTTAATAAAATTGTTTCTTGTTACATTTTGTTGCGTTACGTTTTTGAATCATCAAAAACAGTGGGTGCTCTTACTAAAAGTGATATAACTTTCATCCAGCCTGAAATATTTTGATGAAATTTGGCCATCATGTGTAAATATGAATTGTCTTTAAGCCTGTAAAATTTCATTTCGAAATTCTTACTTCTGGCCAAGATATTGGCAAATAACCTTGGGGGTATTTTTTATGGTCCACCCTGTAGAGGTCGAGAAAGTCCAAGAAACTCCAAATGTACCAGTAGATTGCTAAGAAACTTTTTCAGAAAGTTGGAACAAACACAAGAGATCACCCTACACAGCAGAATTTTGGTACACTGAGATTCACCTCCTTTGACCTTCCTTTCCAGTGTCCGTGACACTGTGTCCATCATTCTCAATATCACACTCACCTTGTCAGCACACATTGACAATGTTACTTGAGCTTCCTACTTTCACTTGAGACAGCTTAGAGCAATCCAATGCTCTATTTTTACTTTGATAATCCATGCGTCATCTGCTCCTGAATTGATTACTGCAACTTCCTGTTGGTTGGTCTCCCAAAAGTTCGATTCTCCCCTCCAGTTCATTATAAATGCATCTGGCAAGGGAGACTAATATAATTCTTTGCTTGTCTCACATCTCTTCTTCTTTCATGTTTGATCACCTTCACTGCTCTCCATCCCTTCTAGGATTCGGTTCAATGTTTTTACTTTAATTTGCCAGTCTAACGCGTAAGTTATCTCTGTGATCTCATCTGCCTGCTGCCGACTTCCGAATCCTCTCTTTGCTCACTATGCTTATGTGACATACATGATCTTGTCTCTTGAGCAAGGACTGCTTTGGCAAAACTCGAGTTTTTTCTTTCATTGTTCCTTCACTTTAGAATCATCTCTCTCTCTCTCTCTCTCTGTATCTGTCTCTCTGTCTCTGTCTCTCTGTCTGTCTGTCTGTCTGTCTGTCTCTCTCTCCATTGATACATTCTTCATTCCAAGCACATCTTCTTGTCATCTTAAAACTACTTTCTTTTGTCTTTTGCACTGGGAGTGATTGGTGTGCATTGTGAGGTGCTTCATAAAATTTTAGATTACAGTACAATGCAATACATATTATTCCTAAAGATAAGCTGTAGCATCACCAATTGAAGTGCATGACCCTTTCATGCGTATGTGGACCCATGTAGCCCAGTAAGGCCCCAGCATGATCTCGCTTAGTCAGCCGATGATGATTGCCTGTGATGTGAAAGTAACTGGAGGAGAATGGCTGCTCCTTTGGAGCCAATAGAAGGAAAGGCAAATTGCACGCAGAGCAGAATTGAAGCTCTTTGGCAGTTTTACATCAGAATTGATTGTTAACAGTTTCTCAGCTCTATTTGTGATGAGTATAGTTTTTATAAGCAGACACCAGGGCCTGTATTCAGGATGGTGTCTTAGCCTAAGTACTGACTAAGCACTAAGGTGCTACCAGCATAGATGCGATATGTCTTTGAGTTACTAGCATAGACGTGTCAATGACAATTCACAAGACACACTCAGAGGACCACTTACCAAGTCGGCAACTAAACCGTTATTATAGTAAGCTTGCATGTGCAAGAGATATTAATAGGCAGTTGTCCGCGTATGGAAAATAAACAAAGATGTAACTACCGTTGCATCGTCCATGGAAAGATTTCTCAGTCGATCTAAATGCATCTTGCATACATTAAATGGCATTTTGTGACGGCGAAAACGAAAAGCATAAATAAGCTCATCATCCCACACCCAGCAGAATTAACTATGGTGCCTCCAAATCACTCATTGATGTCTTAAACTTCGTCAAAGTGGATGTTTTGCCCTCACGACACGACTAGCCAACTTATGCTACCATTCGAGAACGACTAGCACCAGTCATCACTTAGATGGCTAAGACACCATCGTGCGATGTGCATGCTACTTTATCTGTCAGTTGGCAACAAGCCAGATTTACTAAGCGACTAAAAAAATTGTAAATATGGGCCCAGCAGTTCTAACCGGTACCATAAATGTCTAATATTACATTAGTTAACCCCTTTCATGTGCGGAATATTACGTTTGCGCCAAACCGGCCGTCATTGTGGGGAACGTAATATTACGTTTTCATTAGTCTTTGACTTCCACGCACTGTGACGTTCTAACATCGTTTTTGCGTTTTGATTCGGTAGATGACAGCAGTGGTTATTAAAATTTCGACAAACAACAGCAGCTTTTGGTGTATTTACTCTTCAATATCGTCGGACACACTTCCGAATTTTGTTGTGGACTTCGGGCGAATATCTATTCATATTACTGTTTTATTATACAACAATCTGACTTTTTTAGTGACAGTTATGTCTAATACGGAGACTTTGAATAAAAAAGAAAGCTCAGCGCCTCTGAACTAGCTGCTGCTTTGCAACATATTACAAATTCTGACGAGGAAGATCTTATAGATTCTGATGATGACGAAAGTTCCGAAGATGAGTTAGAAGGTGACGATGAAGACAGTGACAACACTGTTGATTACGATGTGGGTGTGGATGTTGACGAACAAGATCACGACTGAATAACTGGACGGACACTAATTCGGGTGAGATAAAGGTGCTTCTGGCACTAATTCTCTATCAAGGTATAGTCCAGAAACCGGAAAGTGCAATGCATTGGAGTACCAAACCTGGGAGAAATAATTCCACAAGGACGGCGGGTTTAGAAAAATTTAATTCCACACGAAAGGGGTTAACCTAGCACACATTTTTTATAGAAATGCCACAAAGCTTTTTTAGGCCCTACAAGGATAAAACAACTGGAAACAAAGAATGTAACGAAAGAATGGCATTTAAATATCAAGCAAAACAAGTTAAAGTAAGCTAGCAGTATATATATACATATACATATATATCTCTTAATCAACATCCAACTAGTGATCACCAACCTTTGAAGTGAATTCTTCATCTTTAACTTGCTTCAAGTTAATTACAACATTCTGGTATGCTCCCCAAACGCCTGTCTCAATGCTTTTCACACCAACCTACAAGAATCCAGATTTCAATCAGCAAATTTCTACTAGAAACTGGACTTTCAAAACAACAAAGAAGAGCAGCTGGCCTAATTGCACAGCACACAACACACATCTTATACCACATTTTACAAAGTTGTAGAAACCTCCAACACATCCAGTTGATTAGACATTGATCTGAGAAACATTTAACAAAGCAAAGTCATCTGTTAGTTTCTAGGATCTTTGCAATCAGTCTGTCTCGTTGAGAAACCATTTGAAATATCTTTGTTGCAAAATGTAATTCTGCTGGAAAATGCCTGAATGGTAACACACTCAAATGAAGATCAAAAGATCAAAAGGATGTGAGTCCATTCATTCATTCATTCATTCATTTCACTCATTCACTCATTTAATAGTTTTCATAGCACTCCTTGAAAAAGCCTATCAAGAGGAAATTTTAGAGGTTGGATACTCACTAGCTCCTAGGGTCAACAGTAATATGAGCAGTAGGACAGATAGGCAGGCACCTTACAGTCAAATTTGAACCTTGTTAAACTTGTAATCATCTGTTACTACTCCCATCATATAATTTTACCGCATACTTATCAGTTTCAATTAATAAATATTTACAAAATACAGAAGGTTTGTTTTTCTAAAAAGCACAAACCTACACACTACGACCAATTCTCAAACATGACAGGGTCAAAAAGTCACTAAAAAATCCAAAGAACAAAATATCAAATATGTAAAAGATTGCTTTTGTTGATAACTTTTAGTCAGTTTTCAATATTTTGACATTTAAACAAGCACAGATGCAAGGTCAATCAAAAAGCGTTGCATATTTTTATTCTACTCGACGTAGTACTCGTTTCACAACACACTTTTAGCATGTTTTTGTCCTGCGCACTGACAAAAGGACACCAACATCAACTGCAGTTTAATGGAGGAAAAAATATACCATCGAATTATTAAAGGCGATCATGAAATCTGCATCCAGCGTAACAGCGACAGATGCCATGGAAAAGGGATCCAGCACTGGAATAGTTAAACATATTGGAGCAGTGCAGGATAGTGGGACCAAATGATGCTTGCCACATCTGCGACAATTGAAAACCTTTCTAGCAAATGACTGTAGGGAGGACTGGCAGAAATCCAGGCAGCAAACGAAGACTTTAAAACTGTTTCTCATGATAATCATCTGACTGAGAATTACAAAAAATATAAGCTATTGTATACTAGTGAACATTCAGCTGAAAAGTAGCTCCTCAGTCAGTTTATTGCATTTTTTACTTTTCAGAAGCGACAATCAAATTTACTTCACTTCATTGGAAATACACATTAAAGTTGCAGCATGTGGCTTGTTTACCTGAAGATCTGACTTGCAAGCAATGTTAGCTACACTTGCTAACTCCTTTAGTGTTGGCCAGAGTGTATTAGCAGTTACTGCTAACTTCATTGGTACTGAAATTGCTGACTTCAAACCATCTTGAAGTTTCTCTTCACGTCTGCAATAAAGATGATTGTTCAGTGCACTAGACATCGTAGCTTCATAGAAGTCAATCTAATAACAACGGCCAAAAGCGTCATGCACTAAGAACATACCACAGTCACTAGTTTCTACTTAGAAAATTTCTTCAGCATAATATGTTTGTATGTTTGTATGTGCACTTGTTATAGCGCGCCTCTTCAAGATTACTAAGAAGCGCTCCCGACTACAGCACGGACACTGAATCGGAGTTTCACGCCGAAGCACTGAGCAATTGCGAGTGAAGGACTTGCCCAAGGTCCCTACAAGACGGCATGAGGTGCGATTCGAACCCTCAACAAAGCAACAAACGGGTATGTTTGTTGCTTTGTTGAGGGTTCGAATCGCACCTCACTACACCACCGCACCCCCACAATAATAACCTTGCATGTACACACAACTTGTAATCCAATACAGAAATTTCATCTGTACAGTGTTCATAATGTAAAACAAATAAACACATTTTACATGACTACAAGATCAGAATCATTTGAACAGAACCAAACAACAGCACAATATGCAAAGAATGGTAAAATTCTATCAAATCATGTCAGAAGAACATACGGAGCATTTGTACAGCATGCTAAAGTCCCGAGCCAGCAATAAAAAAGACAAGGAACCCAGTACTATTCTGGCTTAGCATAAACAAATATATAATATCTTTTGGTTAAAACATGTCTTTGATGTACTTCTTATCATAAACACCCATTGTTTCTGATGTAAGGAGTATTGATGTCTGGCATGTAAACCTCAAATTGATATTCATGACTTATCCAAGAGGATGATGTTACAAATGCACCTGTTGTGCACAAACAGCAGCACTCCCTCTTTTCACAACCTATTGCAGTGTGCTCACAAGTGTGCTCACAAGGTCATGGAAAAACCATCTGACTGAATGGTGGTTGTAGAAAGGAGAGTTACACTTTAATGAAATTAAAATGAACATAGTTATAATGCACAAGCCATCAATCACAGTGGATTGGAATTCAGTGGCTTATGTAGCATTAGTCTTTGAGACCACACAAAGCACCTACAACGTAGACATACATTCTTTTATGTGTACACATGCACAGTTAGGTGTAAGATGCAGTAGTTGTAAAGACATTGTAGTGTAGGTGGTTAATTAATCACTTACTTAATTGAAGTAGCAACATAATGAATAATAATAATAATAATAATATAAGTTATAAGGTCTGGGGTTAATTAATGAAGTTCTTGGTGAGCTATGATCAGCTGATTTTAGATGATAACGATTGAGAAATGTCATCGTCACTTTGGACGGCAGAATAACTCAAGTCAGTTGTGTGGGTGACTGTTGTAGGCTTTGGTAGTCGTCGTCTTGTGAGCGCAGTTTCACCACAAATTATGCTGATTTGGTTCGAAGAGAACGTCAAAAAAAGAAGAAATGCTATGAAATGCTCCGCTGATTAAAAGTTACGAATGCTGTGAACTTACAGGAAATCAGATAGCATCTTGTGGCTGCTAGCGCCATTGAAGTAAACTATAGGCAACTTTTTAGCATGGGAACTGATACTTGGCTTATAAGGGCGTGCACATATAAGAAGATATCAACAACAGCTATAAAAAATTCTGCTCTAGAATCAACCACGTTTTACACTTCTTTAATATACTGCAAACAGAAAAACAGGCAATAGAGACTCACTTAGCCTTCTCTGTTGGATCATTCTTAGGAAGCTTAAGAGCAGTCTACAATGAGAAGAGCACAACAACTGAGAATGCTAAGTAATGCATCTATCCGAAGTGTTTACGCATCAAATCAATCCAGTCATGACCGAGAAGCTACAGCCAGCATCTGGTCGTGGAAATAACTGTCCAAATAAGAAATTCCCATCACCTTAAATTTGTTTTAAGACCAAGAGAGGAGATGCAATAAATGAAAAAGAAGCAACTGTAGGGAAACAAATGACCCAAGAATATGATGTTGCTCAGAGCATATTCCTAGCATAAACATTCACAACATCTGTTTAAATCAGCATAATCATTCACTTTTATCTAGAAAAGCTCTGTATTAATTTCAGCCTGTCAATCATATTTAAAGACTATAAGACTATAAGACTATGAATCCAATAAGCCCAATTCTTTTGACCATCATGTTATAGTATAAACTGAAACAGAATTCGTCTATTTCGTCTTTGATATACCTTGACCTTTTGTTGAAGGAAAACCCATCCTAAAATGTCATTTCATATGAAATCTTCAAGTTTATTAATTCTGCTGTTGCCTCTTTTCAACGTCCTTCATCTCAATTTAGGCTCAAGCCATCGACTTAGACCACAACTCTAACTAAGGTAGGTTAGTAAACAATTGATAAAAGTAAAAAGGCTGAGAGATTTACAAGGTACGACAGGCAAGAGATACAATTTTGTAATGGAAGTGGTAAGTGACTCTGAATCAGTGAAGTGATTTGGGAACTGAGATCACATGCTGGTGTCTGGGAATTTAGTTAATGCACAGGCAGGAGTGTCATAGATTGATTGCAGACGTTCGTTCTGATATGAGTCGATAATGTTATAGAAAAGGGACAGAGGTTGCAGTAGTCATGCTTCGAGAGGACAACTGATAAGGTGGATATTGTGTGGCAGTCCTACAGTCAACTATACAGGGCAAAGTTGACAAAGGTCACGAGTATGAATGTAGCAGGTGCATGATATCTGAGTGATGTGCTTGACAAAAATAAGGTCTTTGTTGAAGATGATTCTAAGATTGCAGAAGAAGTAAAGAAAAGAGTAAGGAAGAAGTGAAGTGAGAATTAATGATGCTTAATTGTTGACAGGGCAATTAAGAGAAGTTCTGTTTATCATCATAATAGACATCATATTCTACAGCTTAATTACTTGAAGCATAGGCCAATGTATAACAATGCAAATATGACTGACTTCATCCAATCTGTTCAGTTAGTTGAATTGCTAGTTGATCGGAATAAATGCGCAAGCAGTTTAGGCATAATATCTGACTTAACATGAATGTCATTTTTCAAAGTATGTTAGCTCTTAAGGGAGAGTCATAGAATCAGATCTCATAGCAGTCCCATGCATTCTGTCAGTTCCGTAATATCATTCAGATCTAAATTTAAAACTTTTATGTGTCATTGTTATTATTATTATGTAAATTTCTTATGCGTGCAAGGTCACACTGAAATGTGAATCTGAGGCACGGATAGTCAGCCGCCAGAGGAAGATGCAATTAGATAGCCAAGTACTTAAAAGCCAAAAATAAATACCAATAGTGAGTTTTGAGCCGTTTTTTGAAGGTAGGGAGTGAATTTGAGCAACGAAGAGAGAGTGGAAGTAGATTCCATTCTTTGGGAGCACAGGCATGGAATGCACGCGAGCCCATAACAGTTCTGCATCGAGGCTCAGCTAAAAGACCCATGCTTGATGATTGCAGGCAATGAGAAGGAATGTAAGGAGTAAGCAGTGACTGAAGGTAGGGAGGTGTTCCGGTGGAGAGGGATTTGTAGGTTAAACAGGCCAATTTCAATTTAATCCAGAACTCAACAGGAAGCCAATGCAGCTGATGAAGTCAAACTGAAGAACTTGATTGTAGTGGGACGTGCAGCACAACCCGAGCTAAGGAATTTTGGATGCGTTGCAGCCTATGTAACTCATAGTCTGAAATACCAACAAAAATCACATTAGCATAATCAAGGCGAGAGGAGACAAGGGAACAGGCTAAAGTCTTCGATATATCCTTAGTCAGAGCCGACCTAATGTGGCGTATTGACCTGATGTGATAAAAGCAAGATCTACAACGGTTAGTTACATGCATCCGAAATGTAAGCATACTGTCCAGGGTAACCCTAAGAGTTTTAGCAGAACCTGATAATGGTACCGCAGAGCCAGTGGCGTAACTAGGAACTCGGGGGGCCCCTAGACAAAATATGAAGGTGGGGCCCTCTCCCTACGGTACTTATTGAAATGTATTAAACTCGGGGCCCCTCAGGGGCCTCTACACTCGGGGGCCCTAGACTTTGTCTACCCAGTCTACCCTATTGTTACGCCACTGCGCAGAACCTGTGATGTCGATGGTGGAAAGTGAAGGAAAAGAACGCAGGCGTTGGCGTGACCCGAACAAAATTGCCTCAGACTTGTCTGGGTTTATAGCCAAACCGTTAAAACAGAACTAGGCATAAAAAGATTAAAGGCATTCCTCAAGTTTAAGTTTACTGGACTGATCAGTGTGTGACAGAGCAATATGGAGCTGAGTGTCATCTGCATACTGCTGTAATTGGACACCAAAGTAATTAGCTATGCGACTAATTGGGGAGGTCAAGATTGTAAATAATAGAGGACCAAGGACAGATCCTGTGGAACTCCAGCAGTGCAAACAGTGGGATCAGGCCGAGCGGTACCGATGCCCACCTGCTGATTCTGGTCACCCATATAAGACGCTAACCAGTTTAAGGCTATACCAGAGACACCGAAGTTTTTGGTGAGTCATGAAAGAAGTAGTTGATGGTCTACGGTATCGAAAGCTGCACTTAAGTCAAGACATACAGAAAGGCAGGCTTTTCCATTGTCAATAGACGAAAAGATGTTGTCCAGCATGGAAGTAAGGGCAGTCTCAGTGGAATAGCCTTCACGATAAGCTGACTGAAATGGACTGAAGTTGGGAGAGGAGGTGATGTGTTTCTTAATGGGGTGGGGGGTTATTTAGGTTCGAGATAGGTCTGAAGTTAGTCATCCACTACTTATAGCCTGATTACTGGAGCCTCTGATACTATTGGATTGTGAAGCAGATTACAATTATAGTTCATTATAGTTTCACCTGAAGCAACAATCAATGTGTCATCGAGAGAACAGTTCTGCATATATCTCAACCTCACACTCTGCTGCGACTGTCTAGCACTTTATGAACCTTTACTAACTAGCGCAAGTGCTTAATGATACAACAATATGCCCATGAGAATAGAGTTTGTCTGTCAGAAAGGTTTGTATCTTTGTATTTTACCTATATTAATTTTTGCAAAAAAAAATAACAACAACAAACACAATAAAGATAGCAAGTGCAAGGATGTTTGCAAAGCTGTGAAAAGAATTAAATAAACAAGTTTAGAATATGGCGCTAGACCAAAGTCACTTGAGAAAACTTATTTGTAAGTTCAGTATTACACTGGAGTTGGTCAGTTCATGTTTCAAAGATAAAAGATAAAACAGAAAGATAAGAATATTCTGAACTAATTGCACAGGTAAAGCAAGCATGATGCTGTAACACGCGGTTCAATCCTTATTAAATGCTTTCAGATCTTCTCAGAATCACCAGCATTGACTTTTCCTTAACCTGCTGGTCTTTGAGGATGCACGTGTTGTTGTTTTTACAAGTAATAGTAAAATAACCTGACACAAAAAGAAAAAGCAACTTACATGAAAGCAGGATCACCGCCCCCCCCACCGCCACCCCAATGCTACACAGCTAAGATGGACAGAGTACAGCAGATCACACAGCACAACCAAAGATGCAGCATGAAACCAAATGTACGGCAGTGATGGTACAGTAGATCTCCACCAAAGATCTCTATCTTTATTAAGACCCACCTGTTCAGATTCATTCGACAGCTATGTTCATAGTGCTTCTAAGAGTTTGGGGCATAAAATGCACTTCATTTAAGTCCAGATTAAGTCCAGACATTTTAGCTATGCATGAGTAACTTTCTAAACTGCTGTAATCTATCATAGTTTTACGATGCAACTTGGTTCCAGAGACTCGGAACAATCAGTGAACATCCATCCACACCATCTGTCAGCTGTCGACGGAATCCGTTGGTTGGCTCCACCTGTGTGTGTGTGTGTGTGTGTGTGTGCATGTGTGTGTGTGTGCTTGCCAATGGTGACTCTTCCAGCTTACTGTACATTATTTATGCTAACTGATGTAATATTATTGTTCTTAATGACACTCAACATAAAACAGGCGAGCTCTGAGTAGGTTTCTTGAAGAGGCACTCTATAAATTCTCAGAATGAATGAAATGTATGTAATCATTTTATGCAATGTCAAGCATGTGTCCCTGTCAGATGCAAATAAAGGCTGCTTACTTACTTACCGACTTACTTACTTACTTAGATACATACACCATAAAACAAACTCATTCATTAAGCACTAACAAACTGCCAAAATTTTATCTGTCAGCAAGAACTAAATTAATCTGAAACAAAAAAGCGATCCTAAGAAGCAAGCTAAATTGCAATGTACATAATTTTACGCGCGAAAAACGCTGTAAAAAGAGTTTCTAGTCACAAAATATTTAGATCATTTTATTAACATTTCATGCTTTAATTTTTCTGCTGAATGTTGTTGAATCATGCTGGCAAAATTAAGCAAAAATTAAGCAAAAATTAGTATATTTATTCTTCAACTTTTGTGTAAGACTATTTAATCATTCCTCTAAATGTGATTGAAATTCAAAAAGTTTAGAATTTGACAACCTTGATTTGCATTATTTCAGACTCCAATTAAAATTGAATTAAATAAAAGACAAATTGAAATAAAGACAATATTTACTAAAAGCATATTTAAGCTTAAGAATCTATAACATACGTCTTAATGCTGCAATTCTAAACAATGAAGTGATGTTCTATAACAAAGAAAATCAAACCCTAAAATGAACAGATGCCTAATATTAAATTAACGTTAAATTAACTAATGAAACTGGAAGTTTATATGAAGAGCAACTAATGCTAACAATACAATAATTACAACAAAAACCAACCACGAAATCTACAATCAATTGCAGCAATTATAAGACACCAAACACACGCAATACCTTTATGCTTTCCATAAATGAAAGATCTGCATTGAAAATCCTTCTCCATATGGAGGTCTGAACTGTTGGTTCAAGTATCATCATTACCCTATTTTGTTAACCATGGGCATATAGACAACTCACGAATGTCAAACCTACTTAAACATTGGTACATCTTGCTGGAAAAATCATATACCGGTACCATGGTACCAGGGCTGAAAGGGGTTTGGAAAGGTTGCCGGGTCTGACTCTGGTGGACAAACCGACGCCTTTCAGGTGAAATTTTTTCTGACAACCTTTTTTTTAGTCATTTGTCCAAAATGTTCCAAAACCCTACCATTTTTACCTATTTTTGATATCTGACAACCCTTTTTAGTCGTTTGACCAAAATTGTTAAACATGCGATCCGGTTGAGACCCGGCACCAGCAGGTCACAAAAAATCAATGCCGGGTCACAGACCCCGGCAGACCCGACTCGCTTTTAGCCCTACCTGGAACCATTTCCTACCAACTGGAATCTAATCTAACCTGGTGACTGCAATAGCTAGCCTACTGTCACTGGCCTCCATATTGGCCACGATATCAATCAATGAATGCCTACAGTCATCTCGTCGTTAAAGGGTTAAGGCAACTTGTCAGCAGCTCTATTATTTGATTTGATCAAAATTTCTCCTTTATTAATTATTTGTAGCAAACGGCCAAAGACATAGATACCCAGCGAAATATCTCGTAGTGCTCAGCACAATCTTCCAAGGATCGAGACAACATTGCAAAAATCAGTAATTGCCGAGATCTGTCTGCCTGCCACTGATCATCATGTAATCCTTAGACTCAAACCAGACTCTGCTAGAATAGAGCACTGTTACCTCCAAGTGACCTCCTATAATGCAACTTATGACAGCAAGTAGCGAGTTAGTCATGGCACACACAAAATGTGGAGAATATACAAATGCATGCAAACAGAAAACTGAATGTTTCACACATATCTTCAGAAGTTCATCTGGAAAAGTGCATTTCAGAGAGCTCTATAACACTCTTCTGCAAAATATAAATTTATTTTCTAATTCAGACATTACATGGCATTTCTCTCCTTTATTTCTATTTCAGTTCTAGGCCAAATAAAAGTTCAGGTTTCATGATAGTAAATAATTATGGCACATTGTATAAATTCTTGTTCATTGCATGATTTTTTACTAAAATGTTTATGTCTTTACCTTCATAAATATTGTGTTCATGGCTAATTCCATACTTACTTTAGGGAATTGCATTGTCAAAGTGGTACCTGGGAGATTGCAGTAGTCAAATTCTACAGTAGACTGGGCATCCATATTGCCCAGTCACACTGAGATGGATCCTGACAACAACTGACTTTGCAATGACATTGCACTAATCCTAGTAAGTCAAACTTTGGCTTTCAAAGTTGTTCAAATTGTTTACTTACATGCAAGCATAGGCCGCAGATTCCAGCTAATGAAAGAAATCACATTCTTAAGCAACCAAAGAACAGTATGTGTCTGCGAATAAATCAAAATGCAGCTGAGCAGCTCAGCAAGAAGATTCAATTGCAGATTTTTGTGTTAGAAATGAGCACACAGTGTTGACAAACAACAGAAACACACACAGAAGATCAGAAAAGGTGGAAACACACAAGTTACCGAATAGTCGTTAAATGTAGTGACATCAGGATCCATATAGGGCAGCATTTCCTTGAGATCCTTCATCAATTATGCAAAAAAAACTCTAAACGTGTTTAATTAATTCCAAACGGATAAAATAGCAGAAACCTGTTTTCAAGTGCACTTGCAGTTTGATGACTCAACACTATTGGTTACAACTGAGCAACAACTAACAGTCAGTGTTTGTCAGAGTTAAAAAAACCTCAATGACTAGCCTAAATTAAATGTAGTGCCATCAGGATCCACATATGGTAGCTACATGACATAAGATATTCTGTGTCAATCTTGGCACAGTCGTAGTTTTCTAAATTGCAATATTTACTCGTCTATCCTTCCCATTAAGTTGGTGAACAGGACCGAGTCCAGAATTGGTCTTTAAGTTTCGCTTAGCGGCTATTGGTTGCTGCACTTCTCGTCCTGTGATATTTTTATATTATATTATTATATATTATTTACTATTAACAGTCGTTGCCCCTGGGTCCTGTTCTTCTAACATAATGTTCGGTCCTTAATTTACATATCCCAAGCACTATACAGACAATTGGTCTTTCTGTCTGACTTGCACCAATTGGATTGAATTTTTATAATTTTCTTTATCCATTTATTTTATTGTAACTGGCTGAAGTCCGTCAGCAAGAGCTCAATAAAATGAATATATACAGGGTGGCTCAAAAAAAAACGTACCACCGGGGAAAATGCGATATCTTCGCCGCCGATTGAACTTTTTCTGCGAAAATATCCCAATAATTTGTAGGAGAATGAATTTCCAACAATCCCTGAAAGTTTCATTTGAAACTTTTCATGTTTGCAAAAGTTACAGCTGTTCAAACTTAAAATTTCGTTTTTTCAAATATCCGCGTAAAATTTACGTCACTTGTAGATTTCCATGTCATATGATATCACTTTTCCCTACGACCTCAGCATTCGGTTTTGCAGTTTATTGTAAGGTATAATGAGAGTGTCCACTCTCTGCCTTAACACAAGCTCAAATTCTTTTTGTGAAGCTCAGTATGGCCTTGTTGGTCGGGTCCTGCGGCAACTGACCCCACATTAGCAGCAAGACTTGCTTCAGCTGGCCAATGTTCTCCAACTTGGGATTAAATGTCTTGCAGCGTTCCAGCATAGCTCCCCAGACGTGATAAACAAGAGGGTTAAGGTCTGGCGAGTTTGTAAATCATCTTTGCCAATGCATTTACTTCAGTTGATGTCAATAAGGTAGCGCCATCATAATCAACCTTGCCGTGCGAGCAAGCAGGCGCACTGTCCTGCTGCATAATAAAACCAGATGTTAGAGCATACCTGGTCTTCAATGAGTCTGGGTAAGCGAGTTCAATGATGAGTTTGACATCTAACCTACTGAATGGGATTAATTGCAGTCTTTTCTTGCAGCCGCAACACACGCCGGCATATCTGATGCCGAAACCACGATTTGCTTTGCAAACTTGACCTTTCGATTACCAAGCGAATTTCGTGAAAATCGCGCTTTTTCCGTCAGATCAAGCGACCACTTCCTGCCTCTCTTCCGACATCTGATCTTCGTTACATAAACATGTTTGCAGATAGTCTTCAATGTGCTCAGGCTCCACTTTTCACTGGGTATTTTGCTATGATCACGCGATGTCTCAGTCTCTGTTCATGCAAAGTCCGAGTTCCCATTTTATCTTTTGCAGAAACTTTGCCCATGACGTTCATTGTTTGGGTTCACCAATTGAGACCTTAATCTATAAAATATCACCAAATACCAGCAGATTGCTTCATAAACAGCTTCTTTACAGCTCATAGTGAGGTCGTATGACATCATCATCAATGTGTGTGTGTTGTAATTTGCCAAACATCCTAATGAAATCACTTGTATTGGAGCATGATTCTCCG
This sequence comes from Lumbricus terrestris, assembly GCA_949752735.1. Classification (NCBI taxonomy): domain Eukaryota; kingdom Metazoa; phylum Annelida; class Clitellata; order Crassiclitellata; family Lumbricidae; genus Lumbricus; species Lumbricus terrestris. The sequence continues at coordinate 22,234,612 of OX457040.1, forward strand.
GATAATTGAAAAAACGAAATTTTAAGTTTGAACAGCTGTAACTTTTGCAAACATGAAAAGTTTCAAATGAAACTTTCAGGGATTGTTGTATATTCATTCCCCTTCAAATTGTGAAATTTTCGCAGAAAAACCCCAATCGGCTGCGAAGATATCGCATTTTCCCCGGTGGTACGTTTTTTTTTGAGCCACCCTGTATATATCAAGCATGTCCTATGAATCGCTTTGCACTCCAAGTAAAGTCATGCAGAGTCTGAGTCAATGTTTCCCACTATCAAATGTGATGTTGGAATTAAATCAACAGTGTTCAAATAGAAGATGTTATGAACCTCCAGATCTGACACGGAAACCAGTCCCAGATGCAAAGAAACTTTCGACATATATATCAGGTTCTTTTGAAATATTACTAGCTAGCACTGCTAAGCATATGGATCCTGAAATCTGGCAAATAAAACAAAGGAATAATTTGTACATACCATGTAATCATTAAAAGCAGCAGCATCTGCATCAATGAAGGTCATTAGGTCTTTCATGGTTTTGTACATAGGCGCTAGCAGATGCCTCATCCGACTGTCCAGGTGATGGAATTTCTTGTTGCCATATGTTAAGAAGCCAACCATTGCCCCAAGAGCTGCACCCTAAACAGACAGACTATGCATTCACAGCATCAACCTAAGACACCATTCGAACAAAGCTCATGCACAACTCCTAAATATGTTAAAGCAAGAAACAGATTACATCCAATCGCCGCTGTTTGATGCAAATGCTGCATTTTATACAGTGGACCATGATGTTCTCCTGAAGAGACTGTCTAACAAATTGCTTGTTTGGCTTACCTCCTATCACCAGGACTGTTCTTGCATTATGACTTGCAAAAGCTGAAAGAAAGTGACGTTCAGCTACAGCCAGTGTTCACAATGTCCTCCCTGTTCACGAACACATGACCGTAGACGCAGTAGTGTTGTACCTGTCTCGGGAGACACCCGGCTTCATCCTGCAGCTGCGGCCACCCAACAGTCCTGACCTCAATCCAGAATGTACTGGAGGAGCACGTTTTTCGTTCCCGTATTCATGACATTGATAACCTTAGGCAGTGCACGTCTGTTTGAAGAGTGGCAGCTGTTTGACCACATGATCATCGACCGGACCATCAAACAGTGGCGTCTACGTCTACATTCGTATGTCCGTGAACATGGAGGACATTTTGAACACTAGTTGTAGCTGAACTTCACTTACCTTCAGCTTCTGCATGTTGGAATTTCCATTTTTCGGCGCTGCATCTCAAACGCTCATAAACTTGACAGACTCAAGAACATTTCTAATCGGTGTTAGAATTTAGTGGTAATATGGCTACTATTGTTGTTTTTTAAATTTCAGGCAAATGCTTAAAGCTTAAACTGAATTATGACACTTTTTGTTGATTAACTCATTCCAGACATCGATCAGTGAAAGAAGTTCACTGGAATTCTGCCTAATTTTCGTCATGTCAATAAGAAGTGCGTAGTCTGCATCTGAAGAGCCAGCTGGTTCTTGCACCTTGAATGGTTTCATATCCTATTATTGCTATTATTAGTCATGGTAAGAAAGTACTTAACCAAGGTCCCTTCCAGGTCATGTATATTGGATTGCTAATGGACAATGAAAGTTTGAATAATCACTAATTGGGTGAGAACAAAACACTAAAGATGATCAACTGAGTTTCAAACTTTCAGTGCATTTTCAAAAGCTGTTTAAAAATGTTGTATTCCAGCATTTTTATCAAAAAAAATTCTTATATTTCCGACTTTTTGCGTAACCACTGCTGTATCAATCAATCAATCAATCAATCACATGAATTTATATAGCGCCCCTTCAAGATCTCTACTCAGAGGCGCTCCCAACCCAGGCCTGGTCAAAGAGAAAGGTCTTGAGAAGACGGTAGAAAGAGCCAGCAGAGTCACGGGGAAGCGAACGGAGAGCCGCAGGGAGGCCATTCCAGATAGCTGGACCCACCACGGAAAATGATCTTCGCTGCATAGTAGCGGTACGACAAAAAGGGACAAGAAAGTCACCGCGGGCAGCTGACCGCAGCGAACGACGGCCCAGAGAAACCGAGACTGGAGTAAAAAGCTCACATAGGTAGGATGGAGCTTGAGACAGAATGCAGCGCCAAGCTATAGACGAAACTCTATAAGCAATGCGTTGCTGCAGTGGGAGCCAGTGGAGGTCGTCCCTCATGAAGGCAGAAACGTGAGCAAACCGGGAAATGCCACCAACCAAGCGTGCTGCAGATCGAAGGACCCTAACCAAGGAGTTCAGACGGACCTGTGGGAGGCCAACATAAAGAGAGGAGCAGTAATCTAAGCGGCTGCAAACAAAGGCATGGACAAGAGTAGAAGATGCAGTGAATGAGAGAGAGCGAGCAACGACGCGCAGCTGTCGAATTTGGTAATAGCAGGCACGTGACAGGGAAGAGATGTGCTTAGAGAAGGAGAGTTCTTGGTCCAAGATGACCCCAAGGTCTCGAACAGAGGTAGAGAAGGTTACAAGGGGAAACTCATGTGCGAGAGCAGCCAAGTCAATCTTGGCCAGCTGCTGGCGAGTTCCCAGCCATATGAACTGTGTCTTCAAAGAGTTGAGTCGCAGTCGATTTGACGAAAGCCAAGAGGTAAGGGTGTCAGAAGCACAGACCATAAGGCGGACAGTTTTGGCTGCGTCCACAGCAAAGCAATGGGCATATGATTGTACATCATCAGCGTAAGAGTGGCTTCGCAATGAGCAAGAAGCGAGCAAAGAGCCAATGTCTGCAGTGAAAAGGATATAGAGCAAGGGCCCTAGAACAGAACCCTGCGGAAGGCCCACTGGAACGGGGATCCAAGGGGAACGGGTGGAGTGAAAGACAGTGGAAGAGGAGCGGTCTGCTAGATAAGATGTGAGCCAGTCAAGGGGCAGAGCAGAGATGCCAAAGGAAGTAGAAAGCCGATGAATCAGAATATCATGATCGACAGTGTCGAAAGCAGCACTCACGTCGTAGAGAGCCAGAAGAGTTACCTGCGATTTGTCAATCGCATTGTAAACATCAGAAAGAAGATGAAGAAGAAGGGTCTCAGTGGAGTGTCCCTTGCGAAAGCCAGATTGGTATGGAGGGAGGAGCAAATTCGAGTCCAAGTACCTAAAAAGCTGAATAGCAACAAGTTTTTCAACAATTTTAGAAATGAAAGTAACATTAGCTATTGGCCTATAGCTAGACGGCAGAAGAGGGTCAAGTCCCGGCTGTTTCAGGATCGGCGTGATGATCGACCGTTTCTGGGATGCCGGTAGAATGCCGTCACGAAGCGAGGCATTACACATGAGAGTCAGGAATGGAAGGAAGATGTCGATGGATTCCTGTATGAGGAACGGTGGCAAAGTATCCAATTCAGAGTACTTTGGCGGAGAGGAGAGAATGAGGCGACGTAGGTCGAGCTCAGTGACGAGGTCGAGGCTCGAGAGACGGCAGTGGGTAGGAGCGTATTCAGGAGGTGGAAATCCATCTGTTTCACGACGCACTGTGTCGATCTTGGAGGCAAAATGGCTGTAGGAGATGTGTTGCAAATTTGGAAGCCAGTGCAAAACATCACGCATGTAAGCAGAAACAGGGACATACTTTGGAATATGACCAAACCAATAAGCTGAGCAGCAGAGCGAATGACCCAGTCAAGTCCTGTTAAGACAGATTGGTGACCAGCAAGAACCGAGCAGCAATGATCAATTCTGCTGGTAATGAAGGCACGAACAAGGACCACAGCGGCATCATGGGTAGGGACCGCAGGGCAACCGCAACTGACGTGTCTGGTAGTAGCAGCTTCGTCTTACCAAGTTGACATGCTGTAAAAGTCTAAGTTCATGGTCACCCCAAGGTCGCGCACAGTATGCGAGAACGCAATAGATGGGAAAGGTCTCAGCCACCTGTCTAGACAAGCCAGCTGTCTGAGCCTGCCAACCCAAATGAACTGGGTTTTAGATGGGTTCAAAAGTAAGAAATTTGAAGCCATCCAGATAGAAAGGACATCATTGGCAGAGCATATTACCCCAACAGAGCCCACTGCATCTGCTGCATGGCAGTGGACACATATGCTTGAATATCATCAGTGTGAATGTGGGGCACGGTGGTGCAGTGGTGGGTTTGGTGCCTTGGAGCCAGAGGGTTCCAGGTTCGAATCCACCTCAAGTCACCATGAAGGGATCTTGAGCAAGTCCTTCACTCACAATTGCTCGTGCGCTTCGGCTTTAAACTCTGATGCAGTGTCCACGCTGTAGTTGAGAGCACCTCCGAGTAGAGAGCTTGAAGGGGCGCTATAGCAAATGCATGGAATAAATAAATAAATCAATTAAATCAGCAAATAGCTGGTTTCAACAACTTAATGGCTCATTTGATGTGATATCATAGAAATTTCTCATCCATAATCTGTGAACTCCACAGAGAAGTTACATTTACACATTACATAAATTCACATAAATTTATATAGCGCCTCTTCAAGATCTCTACTCAGAGGCGACTGTCTAGTATGTTCCCATGGAAGTTTGAGGGACATGACATAGTCATGTTGTAGTCATTTGGCTTATAAATTCTAGTCTATTCCACTCAGAGATGTATAAAGTACCTCTTACAGTGCAACCAAATCAGAGGTGCTCTCAGTGTAAAGAATACCTTGAGAAAAAATACAAATCTTTAGAGAATGAGCAGAAACAGCAAGCCTACTGCTCCCAGATCAGATCTCAGTACGATTTTTATGAGGAAAGTCATTCCTCAGCAAAGGGCCAACAGAGACATAGGCACGATGTCTTGCTGTGGCAGTCCAAGACCAAGGTACTAGAAGGTCATGACAGTCTAACTGCTCTCTCTCATGCAGAAGCATGCACTCTTACCAATGTACCTAATGTAATCAATTCTTCCGACTGTCAAGCTTCCAATGGACTGCCATAGATGCACCATTTATACTGTTAAGTCAATACTTTGTCTATGCAGGATAATGCAAAAAGCAGCAGCAGCCTACCAGAGTTGCCGTGAGAGCAGCCACACTTCCGCCACCAGGAGTCGGAGACCGTGCACCAACAGTGAGAATGAAATCCTTGACGTCCATTGAAATGAGAGGTCCATCTTTCTCTTTGTCAATCATATATCTAAAGCAGCAAATCAATGATTGCAAAACCCATCTGCCTCCAACATAAGTGACAGCCAAGTTTATCAGTGTTCCAAAGTGATGACTTTTGAATACAAACATAGTTCAGTCATCTCTCAAGTGAACTTCTAAAAGCAGGTCAGTTTTACAGTCAGCTCCAGAGGAAGAGATACTCTAGAATCAATTAATTGTTGATCACCAGGGTATTCAAGACGGTATCGTAAGTCTACTAAAGTTCTGACTAAATCTGGTTATAATAATATTCGTTTTATTGAAAAACCAATCGACATAACGCGACAGTTAACAAGCACAGAGGAGCAGCGAATAAAGTCTAGTAAACGTTTTTATACAGCATCCGTGTTATGAAATTTTTATTGTTTTTATTGGTAAGTTCGAATGGATGCGGCCTAGGACGCAGATTGTATTTGTCAGGACGTCTATAAGAGAAAAATTGATGTAAAACATGATCTTTGTCTTTAATTATAGCTTTAGTTATCAGTTTAGTTAGTTGGCAACTAACGGATATATCAGTATGCACAACAGTGTCTTATGTCAAAGAGTGTTTTGGAAGCACCATAGTTAATTCCGCTGACTGTAGGATGAGCCTATTTATACTTTTCACTTCCGCTGTCACAAAATGCCTTTAATGTGTGACAAGACACATTTAGATTGGATATAATATATGACCTGAGAAATTTGTCCTCGGGATGCAACTGCATTTATATCTTTGTTTATTAATGTATGGGGCCACCCACCTATTAGTATCTCTTGCACATGCACACTTACTATAACCATTAACCAGTGCTTAAAATGTAAAAAAAAGAAGTACCTGGACGCCCTTATACCTTTCCAAGCTGGCTAGCCTAATAAGTGGCAGGATGGCATTCAGATTTGAAAATAAGTGCCTAGATGCAGTCCATGACCGTCCAGTCACACTTAAATCCCTGACTATAACCACGAGTCCACGATATAGATACTGACTTGGTAAGTGGTCCTCTGAGTGTGTCTTGTGAATTCCCCCTGTCGCAGACTCTAAGAGACATCTTTGTTTGCTTAGTCAGCACTTAACTATGGTCCTGAATATAAGCCCAGAAGTTGGAGGTTAAAGTTCAATCTCTTATTATAGCCTCAGCATGAAAGCTCTAGACTCTAGATGTATGAGTAACATGGAATGTTTGAAGATATTTTATTTTTATTGTATGGTACGTATAAATAATTCACAAAGCACTTCTCACGGTGAAGCACACCAATCAGAGAATTTGGTGAGAAATGATTAGAGGTGCAAGTCTCGAGAGAGTGCATCAATGCGAGCAGCAAGGGCAGGTTGAGTAGAGGGAGGACGATGGACGAGCGCCAGCATATCATCAGCATACAGGTGACCAGTTAAGAAGTGTCTGGAGAATATGGTTGGAATGTCAGCTGTATATATGATGTAGAGAGCAGGACCTAATACAGAGCCCTGAGGAACACTAAGTTTGACCTAAACCCAACCAGTATAATTATATAATATATAGGGTGTCCAATGTCCAGTATCTATTCACCTACGGGCATTGGTCCCTCGGTTGTTGATGATGATGAGGGTGTCCAATAAGTTCGTGAACGATTTTGCTTGCAGAAAGCAGAAAATGTCCCATCCCAACCCACCCCACCCCAATGCCCACCCCAATTCCAAGCCACCCCATCCCATTCCACTCCACCCCACCCCCACAGAGTAGTGAAGGTTTGGATTGAAAAGGTGAAAAACTGTGAAAATGATCTTCCTCCCTCCTCCTCCCTCCCTCCATCCCTCGCTCGCTCCCTCCCTCCATCTCTCCCTCCATCCGTCCCTCCTCCCTACCTTCTCTCTCCCTCCCTCCATCCCTCCTTCCATCTGTCCGTTATTTTTTGCCTAAACCCGTCCAGCCATAAATAATGTCCAGATAGCATACGTATGACGACACGGTAGGATATTAATTACCAGTATCTATTGTCGAAACTTGCGATCAACCTTCAGATTATCAGTGCAAAGCGCGTGCTATAATCGGCCTTCGTAAAGAATGAGGTCAAAGTCATGACGTCATTAATGTGTGGATTCGTTAACATTGATCGGTTGAAGCAAATGGCGTCTAAATAGCTAGCCTACTGCGTTAGTTTTCGGATAGAAAATTAAATGTCTCAAACTCGGGAAAAGGTAATATTTTTAGATCGCCAACCCCTCCACTGGGTGTCCGATGCCCAGACCGACACAGTAGTAATGTTTGGAGTGAAAAGCTCAAAAACTGTGGAAATGCATCCCGGTCAAACACACAGAATCTTCTCTTTATATATATAGATATGTATATATATACATAATGTTTTCCAGATTGCAAGACATCTTTTCAGAAAGATGCAGTAACTCAAAACGGCAAAATCTATGTAAAATCTACATTCTAGATGCACCGTCATGAAGCCTATGTCCTCTGGGTCATTCATTGTATGATGTCGTGTGCATCATCTTCAAGATAGCAAATAATGTGTATGCTGTACATCTGCAGCTGCCAAAAAACATTTTCTAGTATTATTCAAAATCTCTTTGTATCTTAACTACATTGAAATGTGGCTTTTAATGCTATCATACTTTCAATAAAATTAGACTGTTTTCAATGATGTTACTTACTCAATGATTCGGTCCTTAGGACTGAAAGCTCCAACTGAATGCAGACCCAAACGATCAACAACCTTAAAATCAGAACAAGAATCATAACAATAGCATCAAAGACACTATAACACTTATAATAGGTCGAAGGTTAATGTAACATACGATTGACGAGGACTTGTTCCTCTATAACTCAGCACAAAAGCTTTGTTTTCATTGGTTCCGTGGTTTGGAACAACCCTTGTCTTAAACTACAGATGAGCCTATCCTCTTCTCTCTTCTGTAAGCCTTATAATGAGTTCATACTCTGAATTTGACTTAATAGTTTTGAATCCACAATTTCAAACATGCTCTATATATTGGAATTTTAAATAAACAAGAGTGATGCAAAGGTCTGCTAGTGCATTATCGCTAGGCAACCATGTCTGCTAGTTTTACGTGATTTGAAAAAGAAGATAGAAGTACAAAATAAACCTTAAAGACAAGCTCAATGAACACTGGATATTCATTCATTCACTCATTCAGAGATTTATATAGCGCCCCTTCAAGAAAATACTCAGAGGCGCTCCCTGTCCAACTACGACCAAAGGAAAAAAACTTGAGAGACTTGTAGAACCCAGTTGAATGGACCACAAGTAGAGAGCGAAGCGTAACCGGGAGGTCATTCCAGACAGTAGGTCCCACGACCGAGAAATCATGGCGCTGCTTAGTAGCTAAGCGAGCCCGCAGACCATAAGCTCACCCTTAGCTGAAGAGTGAAGCACAAGATGCGCTGCAATGTCAGAGACTGGACAGCAAAGATCACGCAAGTATGACGGAGCACAGCCAAGGACACAGCGAGAGACCACAGCAGCAATGCGGTATGAGATTCGCTGGGACACAGGCAGCCAATGCAGCACATCGCGCATATAAGCAGAGACAGGGGCAAATTTAGGAAGCTGCCCAACAAGGCGAGCAGCGGAGCGCAATACATGATCAAGTCGCCCCAGAACCCCAAGGGGAAGACCAGCAAGTAAGGAGCAACAGTTGTCAATTCAACTTGTAACAAAGGCGTGGACAAGGATGACGACCGCATCATGAGAGAGAGAGAGCGAGTGACCACCCGGAGCTGACGAAGCTGATAATAAGCACTCTGTACAAACAAGTTCACATCCTGGAACAGAGTGAGTTCAGAATCGAGGGTGAGTCCCAGATCACAAACTGTGAGGGGAAAAGGAGATATGAGAAAAGAGCAGAGCAAGTTGGGAAAGGTCAATACCCTGGAGTTGCCTACGGCCACCCAACCAAATAAACTGTGTTTTTGAGGGATTTAAGAGTAGCCGATTGGAGGCCATCCAGAGAGAGAGAGGACATCCATTTTCCTACACATCTGGCTGACAGCGGCCACCGCATCAGCCGAATAGGTATGGATGTAGGCTTGCACATCATCGGCAAATAGCTGGTGCAGAAGACCCAGAGATGCCAGCAAGGAGCAGACATCAGCAGTATAGAGAAGAGACAGTAGCGGGCCCAAGACGGAACCCTGGGGCACCCCAAGAGGAGCAGGAACCCAAGCAGACCTGGACGACCCAAGAACTACACAGTTTGAGCAGTCAGTTAAGAAGGACGTAAGCCAATCAAGACGCTGGTCCACTAAGCCAACAGAAGTGGCAAGGCGCTGCAGGAGAATTGAGTGGTCAACAGAGTCAAAGGCTAGAAACATATCTTTGATTTGATATGCTAGAAACATATCTTTGAATTGATATGCTAGAAACATATCTTTGAATTGATATGCTAGAAACATATCTTTGATTTGATATGCTAGAAACATATCTTTGATTTGATATGCTAGAAACATATCTTTGATTTGATATGCTAGAAACATATCTTTGATTTGATATGATAGAAACATATCTTTGATTTGATATGATAGAAACATATCTTTGATTTGATATGATAGAAACATATCTTTGAATTGATATGCTAGAAACATATCTTTGATTTGATATGATAGAAACATATCAAAGATATGTTTCTAGCATAACGTCAAAAATTATAGGCAAAGATATGTTTCTAGCCACACAACATAAAGTCAAAGAGTGGCAGAAAGTGAAATGGCATTGATTAAAATGGTAAGAAAAATCTTAGAAACATGCAGCAAGAAAAGACAGCTTTGCTGATTCAACCTTGTTTCACTTGCATATAATACAAGAGAAGAGTAAAGCTTACTAGACGGATCTTCTGGTCTTCCTCAAGAAGGAACAGATTTTCTTTCTCCATAAAGTAATCTGCTGACAATAGCATAGCCTTCAGAGGCACTAATCCAACAACTTGTGAGCCAACTACAGCAAGGTTTAGTTCCTGTCAGATGACACAAACACTAACAATACACAATACACCCATCTACCTGACCACGCTGACACTCATATGTACAGTCTAGTAATAATTACAGTTGCTTGGTTAAAACACGGCAATGTCATGCAAATTAGAGGGGCTCTATAGTATTTTAATACAACACAATAATCACTACTCAGTGATCATCGTTGTCTTGTCATATATCACAAATCAAGACTTTCTGTACGTGAACGAGCTTTCTTTGCTGTAAGACCAACTTTTTTCTCTCTCTCTCTCTCTCTGTCCCTCACTCTGCTCAGTTGCTTGTGTCATCTCATTTCCCAACTTAAAACCATTACCACAATTCAATTGTCTTATCCACTGTAGGTAGCTGATTCTCTGTCTTATAGACATATCTTCTGTGTATTGACCTCAATCTGCCTGTTTTGGGTTTTGCTGTGACATCAGATCATGCTTGGTGCTTCAGACACCAGCACAATAGTAGTTTCTAAATCTTACAATTATAATTATATCACTTACATGTTGACCAGTTGTCTGACATGCACAACTACAGATGATAATGTTTTGGCTGACACCATTGTCAATAGGCATTCTCCCAGTACTTGTCTAATATGAAGAATTATTTATGCCAGTATAATAATTCTTGAAATTAGGCAACCTAGAAGCTGCTATTTGTAACAATCATCATATAAATGCTGAAGAAATAAAGGTTCCTGCTAAAATAAAACATTTGACAATGAAATAAGGTGCCTATCTGTTGATTTCCATCTTGTCCGCATTCCTTTAATTGCAGAAAACACTGCCATTATTTGAGTTAAAAAAAGTAATGTTTTAGTACTTTAAAGGTATTTGGAAGAACAATTTCAAAAACCTGGAAAAATTACTAAGGTATGTTAAGAAGGAGAGACTGAAAAAGATTTTTGATCAATTGAACAAGTTCAATTACTATAATCAGTTACCTCAGCAGCTTTACACACTTCCTTGTAGACAACATGTATGGGAGTTGTTTCGTAGTCTGTAATGTTCACGGACACTTGAGCCATATTTGCTTCCTCCAGGTACCAGCCAATGGCCTGCACAGCCTTTAGTTTGCCTGGCTAGTACACATTACGCAATACAACAGATCTCAAGATCAAGACGACAATATTCAATGCCTAAACACAATATCAATCAACCACAAATAATAATATAATTTCTTATAAGATTTTCTCCTGTTCACCAACAGGAGCAGAAGCCTTTGATAAGAGATTTCAAAATGCATCAATATTTTACCTCTGTGTATATGTTGAAGCCTACATACTGTTTTCAGAAGAGATTTTTAAAATTAATATCACAATATGACCCACCATAGCAAAAGTTCTATTTTAGTACCTACATAATGTGTATGCAGAAAATAATTTAACAGAAGTAAGTACCTGATTGTTGCCACGACCTTGCTCACGTACATCAAGTGCAATTCTGTGAGCCTGCTCTTTAGTTGAAAGCATATTGATATTATAGGCAATCAAAAATTTCCTGGCACCAACAATTGTAGCACCCCAATTGGGTACAAATTCAACTGGGCCAAAGTCAGGCTTCCATTCATGCTTTGAAAGCTATTCAAATAAAGAAAAAGTAAACAAAAATTATAGGCAAGACATCAGAAATTCATTGCAGTCATAATCTTAATCTACAAATTTCTAAAACGCTACTCGAAAGCCAAGCACAGGGCACCAGCTTATTCACGAGCATTGTGTCTAGTCAGAGGGGTTATCCAAAAGAATAGTCCGATAGAGGTCATGGTCCGGTGACGGATTAGCTGTATAGAGCATTTGTTAAGGTGGGTGGCGTTTTGCTCGAGAAGTGGAAGATGGAAAGTCAGGTAAGAGTTTCTAAAGAAGTAAGACTTTAGTTTCGCATGAAAGGCCCAAGGAGTGATGGATAGGAGCCTTAGGAAGGCCATGGTGGGTGACCATAAAGGATGGCAGAGGAATGGAAAAAGAGCCGAATTCAGGAGGGAGATCATTCTAGAGGCGTGGGGCAGCGATTGATGTGGCTTGGTTGGAGAACTTGAGATGAGTAGTGACAGGAGGTTGAAAAGGAATGAGACACAGGTGGATGATCGGATAGAGCGGGTTGGCTGAATGGCCGAGTTCACGAAGATATCGTGATTGAGAGCTACGTAAGGAGTTGTAGGTTAGCGAAAGGACTTTGAAATGGATTCGCTCTGGAATTTTTAATTTTAACCAATGGAGTGATTTCATGATTGGAGTAATGTGATGTGTTTGGGGTTCTGGTTAATAAATTTTTGATGAATTTTGGCATCACTATCAGGCCAAACATCATAGATATGTGGAAATGACTTCCAACGTTAAATCCATAGGAGGGTGATATGCAGAGGCTGAGACTTTTGCACATAAAAAGGCATAGAATCTATTGTGCTTTTTCCTGCATTAACCTTCCTCTTCGAACAATCTTCCATTGCAAAGCCATTCTACACCGTCATCATCATCATCATCAACAACCGAGAGACCAATGCCCGTAGGTGCTCGATGCCGTTCTCGTTATTCCATGCCAGGTTTGTCTCTCCAAGGCGGCGTGTGTCAGGTCCTGCAGTGGTGCTCCGCACCATTCTGATATCCAGCCATTCCTTGTGTGGTCGTCCTTTCCTGTTAGATCCCTCCATTCTTCCAAGCACAACTGTCTTGATCTTTCTGCTATTGTCCATCCTGCATATATGCCCGAAGAGATCTAGCTTCCAGGTTATTATTTTCTGCATCAGGTTCTCTGTGTGGCCTATTCGCCTATACAGCTCTGCGTTTGTTACTTTCTGCATCCATCCAATTCGAAAGATCTTTCTGTAGCACCTTCTCTCGAAAGCGAGTATTCTTGCTTCTGACTCCTTTGTTATTGTCCACGCTTCACATCCGTAAAGCATGCTGCTGAATACGCAAGTTCTTAGCACTTCCAATTTTATTTTCAGTTGTATAGATTTACTCTTGGAGGGGGGGCCCGGTAGAGTAGTGGTTAACACGCTGGCCAAGAGTGCGAGAGGTTGCAGGTTCGAGCCCCCGTTGGGCGGATTTGCTTTGTAGGCTGCCATTGGCGCCGTGTAATTACAAAGCTGTCTGTTCAGTTGGTAGTTAAGTTTAATTAAGATTACTGCATAATCTGTAAATGTAAAGCGCAGTGCGTCTTGCAGGCGTTTAATTAAAGAAAAGATATTATTATTATTATTTTTCTTCCAAACTTTGTCCATTGCACTCAATGCTGCTGATGCTTTCCCAATCCTTACCCGTAATTCTGCCTTGCTATCTAGGTCGTATGTGTTGACGCATCCTAAATAGGTGAAATTTTCTACATTTTCCAGTTTGTTTCCATCTATTTCCATTCTTCTGGGCAGATCTTTTGCTCCAAACACCATTGTCTTACACTTCTCAAAATTCATTTTGAGCCCATATCTTTTCCCTTCGTCATTTAACTCCTGCACAGTGTGTTCTAGTCTCTGTTCGTCGATCTATCAAATCGATGTCGTCCGCAAAGCAAAGATTGTTTATTTTTGTTCCACTGACTGTTACTCCACCTTCATTCTCATTTTCCCTGATCTTGTCCAGCACTCTTTCCAAGAGTGTGATAAAGATGCCCTGCCTTGTGCCTCTATTGGTACAAAACCAGGGCCCGTTCTCTCCACACACTCTAACTGCTGCTTTTGCGTTGCTGTTGATCTCCTTTATTATTCGTATTAGCTTGCTATCTACTCCATACGATTCTAAGACTGCCCACGTGACGTTTTGGTCAATGCTGTCAAATGCCTTCTGGAAGTCGATGAAATAATTGTATTTTTTTGTCCTTCCTTCTGGCCTTCTCTCACCTTCTCTCACCTTCTACACTGTGCCTCAATGAAAAGTATACCCCCCAAAAAGTGTCATAATTCGGTATGACACCTGTAGCATTTGTCTGAAATTTTAAAAACAACAACCGTAGCCATATTAAAACCAAATCCTAACGCCATTTAGAAATGTTTGTGAGTTTGTCAAGTTTATGAGCATTTGAGATGCAGCGCCGAAAATGGGAAATTACCAACATACAAAAGCTTAAAGGAAGTGAAGTTCAGCTACAGCTGGTGTTCGAAATGTCCTCCTTGTTCACAGACACACGATCGTAGACATAATATTTAATAAATTATTGTTGATAATTATAAAATCTGACGTAATTCATCCCGTGTAAAGAAGTAACTCTTTACTAGGCTCCTAATGCTCAGTTCCCATTTTATCAGTGGAATAAAATACTATAATTGCATAAAGTTATAATCTCTGCACAGCTGCACTTGGCAGGTGCTGCAGAGGTCACACAAATTCCACCATATAATAAACAAGACACAGTTTTTAATACTAATCGTAACTTTTACCTTATCAGCAAGGCCTTCGTATTCTCCTGCTCTGATCTGCGGAACTGTCTTTCTACGTTCATCCGTAGCTGCTTCACCGTACAAATATACTAAAAAACGCATTTCTTAAAGTAAACAGAAAATAGAAAATGAACATAAACAAAACAACTGAACAAAACATCCAAATAACAGACAGAAAAACAGAATGGAAAGAAAGACATGCAGAAGAGGAAAGGAACTTTTATCAACGAAATTCTGCATTCTGTATAAGAATCCTGCATATAGTATGGAAAGGAAATCATGAAAAGAAAAGGGTAAAATATTTGTGATTATTAGGGAAATACCAAACATTGTGGCGAACGGAAAAGAAGAAGAAGTGACGTTTTTAGACTGATTATCAAGCAAGACCTGGTGGCGGACCGGTAACGCGTCCGCTTACGGAGCGGGAGGTTGCGGGTTCGACTCCGGGTAACGACCTTGGGCAAGTTGTTCACGTACACGTGCCTCTGTCACCATGCAGTATAATTTGGTACCGGCGTAAGCTGGGAAGTAAACAGCAAGTCCTGAGATACACTGGCCTCGTATACAGGACCTTGGGATTCGTCCATTGCTGGCTCAGGGCCATGGAAAAGGAGATGAGCGCCTCCCTATGTTCCTCATGGAACGGGATAGGACTTTACTTTACTTTATCAAGCAAAGAAACACAGCAAGCCATCTGTGACTCATAACCCCAGATTTATTCATGGACAGTGGCCAACATAACCAAACACTATGCTTCACTCTCCCTAATCCTATTTACTAAAGTTATATATGAAGAACATCAATAAAGGTAACACTCCAGGTATTCACATGCCTTTATTGAGCTATTCAAATACACAGGTTTCAGAGTTTGACTTTATTTATCAGCCAGAGCTCATACTGTGGAAAATCAATCGAAAATCGTTTCATTTTTGCATTTTTCATTTTGGGGGTGTTCAAATACCCAAGACACTCCCCTAGCTAAGTCCTTGACGAAACTACTGCCGCTTCATCAAAGTGCGGAATTGATCGCTCTCAGATCTTCTAGCCCGTTTGTAGAGATGTTATCTTCTTTAGCAAGAACCTGCTAAAATAACGTAGAAGTATGTTTGCTCATCGTCCTTAGCTCTTCTTATCATCTTTCAGCTAATCGTTTGATCCTAGCTATTGATGTTGCCATTGGAACCTCTGAATTGATTTTCAATTACAGGTAACTGCTTTGAAGTATAGATTAGACTAATTTTATTGCACCGATTTGTTTTACATCACATGTTTAAGAAAATTGTTTGATCTTGCACGACTTTGTTGGTACTACTTTCATGGGCTGTTTTGACTGGGCTATTTCGACAGGGCTATAAATTTAGTCGGTGAGCGATTTTGACGTGACTTTTATGGCGGTGGGCGGTTATGACGGGGCTGTTTTGTCGGTTATGACGGGGCTGTTTTGTCGGTGGGCAATTATGATGAGGCTGTTTTGACGGGGCTATTTTGACTGGGCTATTTTGACAGGGTGCCATAACAGACTATGACTTTTACTACATTTCCATTAGTAGGACCACTGACAGGTTCCTTATGCAAGTAATGTAATATGTAATAGGAAAATTTTAAAAATCTGCATCAGGTAGACCAGTTTATCCACCAAAACTATACGAATTTGGGGAGGTCAAGATATGGAGACAGCGTGGAATCATGGTGGTAATTGGTGATGATGGTGGTCACATGGTGGTCACATGGTGGCACAGGAGTAGAATAAGAATAGATTTGATGAGTTTGATTTTCAGTTGAACTGAGTGGAAAGTTGAACACAAAGTTCAAGAGGAAGAGAGGTGAAACTAAGAGGATAAGCAAGGAGTCCATTCCAAAGACCTGGTGGAGCATAGACCAAGGAGCAGTTGCAGAATATCGGAGAGCAAGAGACTGGTGGTCAAAATAAAGATATCATGATGTGCAAGTTGACTCGGGTAGACACTGTAGATCAGCGGTTCTCAACCTTTTTAGTACGGCGACCCCTTGGTAACATTTCTAAAGCTGTGACGACCCCCAACAACAAAAATTGATTGACTTTCCCCCACACACTGCATTTTTTACCATTGTCCAATGTTATGCATTTCACTTCATACGTAGGGAAAAAAACTGCTTGGAAACTATGTGAGGTTTCCTGGTTCTTGAGATTCTGAGAACTCGGCTACCTATTTGTAAATTTGAGGTTGAAGTTTCGAAAGTCTATTCAGCTTGTGAAGCTCCGACAGCTGCCACGTCCTGCTGCTGGATCTCCAAAAATCCCCATCTCAGGCGTGCCTTCTTGGCGTCACCAGCCTTGTTCTTAAAAATAGGTCTACTTGTCATATGGTTTCCTGCATGGTTAGGATGTTTAGTATCTGAATGTCTTACTTAGCACTTAGTCCTTCCTCGCGCTGGTAGCGCATCGGGCGACACAGCCTCTCCACGTTATCCTGTCCTCCGCAGCCATCCGAGCATCCTCCCACGTCATACCGCCGCCTTCCAGGTCCTGAGTGATAGTGCTTCGCCAATTCTTCCTGGGCCTTCCTCGTCCTCTTCTCCATCCCGACGGAATCCAGTCCAGGGCCTGCTTTAGGATGCCCTCTTCTCCCGATCTATGTATGTGACCCAGCCAACGTAGACGCGTCTTCTTCAACATGTCCTCCAGTTTCTCCATGGACGATCTCCTTCTTACTTCTTCATTCCTGATCTTATCCCTCCAGGTGATCTTTAGTATCCTTCTGAGCCAACGATGATGTGCCGCTTCCAGTTTCTTCATATTGGCTTTTGTCATAGACCATGTCTCTGCCCCATACAGCAATGTTGTCAATACCAAAGCTCTGTATAATCTTGTCTTTGTTGCTAAACTGAGTCCTTTGTTCTTCCATATATTGTTCAGCCTTCCAAATGTGGCGTTGGCTTTTCCCAATCTGAATGTCACTTCAGTTTAATTGTTGTGTTTCATCGATTCGATCGACAAAATATCATTGCAGCAAGTTTGTAATTTCTCTATTCATGCCACAACTATTAAACTTAAATAACAGGCTCCTCTGAAAATTAGTCAATCATTTTTCTTTTCTTAACACTCATTTCGCATAGCTGATCGATTTTTTTGGAAGGCTTTCAGTTTCGTAAACTTTACGTATGTTACATTATGTTTACTTGTCCCAACTTCTGACTGGTAATCCTTCCTCCTCATTTTATTTTCTCAAAACCTATTTCTTCTCTGGTGGCCTTGCGCACTGTGAGCGCCTCTGAACGGTCCACCTTAGTAGAGGCGCTTTATGAATGTTTTTATACAATACAATGCAATTTTTTATGATTGCGCCGAAATGGGTAGGGTTTAAGAGGCACATCCCATCTCCATTTTTTTTTAAATTTCCACACTGCAATGGTAGCATTTTAGGCTGTCATTTGAGCGAAATTGTTCATCATTTCAGTGCTGACAGTAGTCGTGGCTTATGACTTCAAAAGTGTATCCCTCCCATTGTTCAAAATTGTCTCAATTTCCACACCGCAATGATCGCATTTTCAGCTGTTGTCTCAAGAAAATTTATCATAATTTCCGTGCTGAAAGAAATCAGATTTCAATAAATGTCCCATACTTACAGTTTAATTTTTTAAATTTTATTTGCACATTGCAATTATAGCACTTAAAGCTGTCATTCAAAAAATGCTCATTATGGATAAACAGCAGATAACATTGTAGAAATTTATGATGAATATTATTAAATATGTTAGAAATATAGGGGGAATATAAGCAGCTTGGCCCCACAGACCCACACCACATTTCTAGGACCAATTCAAGTCTTTGCCCATGTGTTACATAGGCATCACTAGATGACAGCATAGTTTCTTTGCGCAAACCAGACATTGCTTAATTTGTTAGAAGAATGGTTACAGTGGAATTTAAATTTGAAAACTGAAATGGCAAGATTTAAATTAGCTGCTGCAAGCTAACAAATGAATCACAAGAAAATAATAAGTGAAAATTTATTTTAAGTTGCTATAGTGTGGTAGATAGCGTTGAAATTGCAATTACATCTTTTTAAAATTTCTGAGGGCTCAGGCGACCCCCGGCAAATCGTCAGGCGACCCCATGGGGGTCGCGACCCACAGGTTGAGAACCGCTGCGGTAGATGGATAGCGAAGTACTGGAGAATGCAACAGGGCTGAGAGGTTCAAAGAGTGTAAAGAGATACCATTGTAATGGATGTGATGAGAGATTTTTAACCAATTAAGTGCTTTGAGACAGTGGTAGCATTTGCAAGCTTTGATGACCGTGCATTGTGCAGGCGACAAGAGTGTTCTTATTTATTTATTTATTTATTTATTTATTTCAGAAATTTATATAGCGACTCTTCAAGGTAGGCTACTCAGAAGCGCTCCCGGCCCAACCACGGCTAAATAAAACAGTTTTTAGGTTGTTAAGAAACAGAGCGGAGTGACCCCTGGGAATTGAACGCAGTGTAACAGGGAGACAATTCCAAGCAGTAGGACCTGCAACAGAGAATGAACGACGCTGTCGGATAGCAGTCCGTGAGCGGGGAACCAGAAGTTCAGCGTGGTTCGCCGATCGAAGGGTGGATCGACGCTGAACTCCCAAGGTGGAACAACAGAGTTCTCGAAGATACGGTGGAGCTAGTCCTTCAATGCACCGCCTAACCAGCGCACAGACCCTGTATGCAATCCGCTGTGGAGAAGGGAGCCAGTGTAAGATATCCCGCATATAGGATGAGACCTGGCCATATTTTGGGATATGGCCAACAAGTCGCGCCGCAGAGCGGAGGACCCGTTCCAGGCAGCCAATCCGGTCAGACGGTAGTCCATGATAGAGGGTGCTGCAGTAGTCAAGGCGGGAAACTACGAAAGAGTGAACAAGAGTAGAGGCAGCACTAAAAGACAGAGAGCGGGAGACCACCTTAAGCTGACGTAACTGGTAGTAAGAGCTTCGGCATAGCAGGTTTATATGCCGAGTGAAAGTTAGCTCTTGGTCTAAAATAACACCAAGGTCCCGCACAAAAGGTGAGAAAGTAATCAGAGGAAACTCTAATGCTAAGGCTTTCATGTCAATTTTTTTTGTTCGCTGTTCTTGATCATTTGCAGGTCTTTCATTTGAGAAGAGTTGTTGCTGTAGAGAAGGAATTTCAGCAATCAAGTTTGGAACGCACAATTGAAGTGGCATCGTGAAATGGTGCACTATATAGAAATCATTAGATTAAAATGTTACTCTGGCCCTGAGATTAACTCCAACCAATTGCTATCTTGGTTCTCCATGATTAACTTGCAACCCATTGTAGTTCTGGTTCTCTGTGATTTTCCTAAAACTTAGTTTTACTTTGGTTCTCCGAAGTTTTGTTAACCCAATGTCACTACTCCATAGGCACAACCACCCTATGGGACCCACGGGACGCGTCCCCCAACTTTTGAGTGGTCCCCTAACTTTATTATGATGGTCCCCCAACTTTTAGGATGTGATTCATTTGGTCCCCCCCCAACTTTTAGGACGTGATTGCACCTATGCACTACTCCTGTCCTGTTGAAGGTTTACTTGGCACCTTTTGCATTGTACTCTCTGATATTTTCACCATTGTAACTCTGGGTATCTTCTGAGGCTTACCTGGAACTGAAAGCTCTGCACCCAGTCGTTCAGCAAACTCCCTTGCACATTCAATGCAATCATCCATAGTTACCCCACGCACTGGAATAAATGGACAGACATCCATTGCACCAATTCTTGGATGTTCACCTAAAACAGATATATATACCGGTAATATTGTGTGGCTTACTTAGAAGTTAGAAGCATATTCTAAGATACATTTAATCTGCATTTTTTTTAATGTGTAACTCATGCTATTAAACTTTAACATAATCTACAGTTTGAGTTAAAATGCATTGTATGTAACAAATAGAGTTTAATAGACTATTACTAATGCACTTTCATCTTGAATGGCAGATTAAAAGAAAACACAGCAAAAATCCTGTTTGGAAGCAAGTGAGAAACATTACTGATATCCATGGATGAAAATTTGAGCAATGATGTGTCAACTGTAAGTGTGCCTCTAAGGTTTACAGCATAGATGTAAAAAACAATGAAAATAAAAACGGGGAAAAACGCCGGTTTTTTAAAATAAAAAACGACAAACAACGGAAATGGAAAATAATTTGCCTTTGTTACATCTGAAACTTAATTTTAAGCTTTAAAACCTTGCTTATATGCAATGTTAGCTTAATCTGTAAATAGCACAACTTTATTATTAGGCCAAAATTAATTTGTATAAGTAATATTAATCTACCACAGTTATTTTGTCTTAACCCTCTTACCCCGTATGGGCGCTATAGCGGCTTGGTGGTCTATGACAAATACCCGTAAGGCCGCTATAGAGGTTTCAACATATAAACCGTATCCCCGTAAGGACATTATATATATATATATATATATTTATATATATATATAAAAATATATATAAATATATATATATATAAGGCCAATATATATATATATATATATTATAATATATATATATATTATATATATTATATATTATATATATTATATATAATATAATATATATAATATATATATAATATATATATTATATATATAATATATATATACATATTATATATATAATATATATATATAATATATATATATAATATGTATATATATAATATATATATATTATATATATTATATTATATATATAATATATACATATTATATATATAATACCCAGTGGTTATCTCTACTCCCACATTTATATATAATATATACATAATATATATAATATATATATATATTATATATATTTTATATATTTATATTATATATTATATATATATATTATATATATTATATATATATAATATATATATAATATATATATAATATATATATATATTATATATATTATGTATATATTATATATACAGGGCCATCGGGTGGGCGTTCCGCTTGCTGGGGGGCTATCGGGGTAAGAGGGTTAAACTTTGGTCCAATAAGAAATTCAGAAAAATTAAAGGTATTGAAATCTTTTCAAATTTAAATTGTAAACATAAGTCCACATGAGTTCATGCTGATCGACATAACGCAATAACACTTTTATCGGAAGCAGAGACAATAGACGAGTACTAAATTACATACTGTACATTTGTACTTAAAATTATTACTTGTAAATATTAATTATAGGCTCAAGAATTTTATATCAAAATAACTCTTAAAAATTTCATTTCTTGCAGGGACCTAGGCTACTACATGTATTTCGCAAATGATGACTTAAATAACGACACTATAGTTAGATGAATCCTTGAGAGTACGGTGAAACATATGGAATATCAGATAAAAATTAATTTAAGGAAAATAATAATAGACAGTAAGCTTAAATAAATAAATGAAGTTACATAACAAATAAAAAACGATAAAAACGATGCGAAAAATAAAAAACGAAAAAACTACTTTTTTGGAGAGAATAAGAAACGGGGAAAAAACGTTTTTTACAACTATGGTTTACAGTAGACCATGATGACACAGATGGGGAAGCAGATGTGCACTTATTCCAGAAGCCATTCACATTGTGAGTTAATACAACACAAACCATGCTGCCTTCTCATATCAATAAGGTGTGCTGCAGCTCGAGCACCATTCAGAGCTCCTTCGATGACAGCTTCAGGGGAGCCCACAAATGTGTAGACTGTTCGATTGGTTGAGAGACCAGGGTCAACGTCCAGCAGCTGACAGCCATCAGTCGTTGCTATAGCATTGGCAATTGCTTCTATAACCTGAAAACAACCATCAGCCAACAATAAATTCAGTTGAAAATAACTATGCAACTAGGCATCCAACCTCACTTCCCAAATGACCTTAGAAGTCCATTACGTTACTACCTCAGCATGTATGCACATTGCACACGCAGTTTGGCTGATCTAGTGTTTAACCTATATCTTATCCATTTTTACTTGGTTTATCTCAGATATTTTTCTCAGTGAGTTTTGGATATCACCGTGGAGTTGGATACACTATTTACATGCCAATTTTGCTTGAACTTGGACATATTTTGCACCTGTAGTTCTCTATATTCAAGTCCGGTATGCAATAATGTGGCATGTCTACACCTGCCATTTATTTGTACACACCAGACATCATCAGTTCTCTGAGTGTTGAAGTCGATTGAGTCGATCATTCATCAGCCAAGTCGATCATAGCACACGATTCGATCGACTATGAGGTGTAGTTGGATCGTCTATGCCAAATATCATCAGAGATGAGATCTTGTGTGTTGAGAAATGGGCATCAGAAAATAATTTATGCCTAAATAGTTGTAAAACACACGAGGTGTTTATTTCTTATGGTGGTCAAGCGATGTTGCATCTTATTTTGGATGGAATTGAGCGAGTCTCTGCCATGAAGACATCATCATCATTCTTGGATTGACAATTACAAGTGACCTTGGTGCCACAAATCATGTGGAGTTTCTGCCATGAAGATTCTTGGATTGACAATTACAAGTGACCTTGGTGCAACAAATCATGTGGAGTTTCTGCCATGAAGATTCTTGGATTGACAATTACAAGTGACCTTCGTGCCACAAATCATGTGGAGTTTGTGCCATGAAGATTCTTGGATTGACAATTACAAGTGACCTTCGTGCCACAAATCATGTGAAGTTTGTGCCATGAAGATTCTTGGATTGACAATTACAAGTGACCTTCGTGCCACAAATCATGTGGAGTTTGTGCCATGAAGATTCTTGGATTGACAATTACAAGTGACCTTCGTGCCACAAATCATGTGGAGTTTGTGCCATGAAGATTCTTGGATTGACAATTACAAGTGACCTTCGTGCCACAAATCATGTGGAGTTTGTGCCATGAAGATTCTTGGATTGACAATTACAAGTGACCTTCGTGCCACAAATCATGTGGAGTTTCTGCCATGAAGATTCTTGGATTGACAATTACAAGTGACCTTCGTGCCACAAATCATGTGGAGGAATTGCTGGTCAGTTGTAGTGGGACCTTTACATGCCCTCGAATACTTCAGTTATTTGGTCTTCCTGGTGGCACCCTCTGCCGGGTCGCTGAGGCTGCTCTCATCTCTCGATTGACGTATACCTCTCCTGCTTGGTGGGGTCTCACAATGGCGGAGGACCAGAAAGGTCTTGATCGACTTCTGCAGAGAATGGATCTCTTCCACCTAACTTGCTTGGGTTGGATCAGCTGGTGCGTGATTCTGTTGATGCCAGTCTACTGAAAGCTGTACTAAAGAATGAGTTCCATGTTCTACGCTCTCTGTTCCCACCATATGTCATTCCACATTATAACCTGTGATGATTGTACTCCATGACTTTACCTTGCCCACCAGCAATAATACAAATTTTATCCCATGAGTGCTTTATGATGTCTTAACTCAGTGCTGTCCAACCTTTTTGACCCCGTGGGCCGCAGAAGCATAATTTTTTTAAAGATGAGGGACGCAATAATAAGGTCAAAAGCAACGGAAAAAATTACTGATAATTATTAACTGTTTTATGGAATTATTGTTTTGTATATATAATTGAACAGTGTATAATACCATGAATTATAGCCTACACATACCACGTATCACATGCTTGAATAATAGATCGCACTGAAATTATTAGGTGCGTTCAACTCATTTTTAAGTTTGTCACTGAGCGACGGTTTGGCAAACTCAGCTCCTCATTTCGTCGCCCAGTTACAGTTCTTTTAGTTCAGTGGTTCTCAAAGTGGTGGTCCGCGGACCGGTGCCGGTCTGCGGAGGTATGATCGCCGGTTCGCGGAGAAGAGTTAAAAATAAACAAAATAAACTGTAATTGTTAGTTTATTTGTTTGAAGTTGTGAAATTATATGAATAATTTCGTTGTCCAAAATTTATTCAAATTTCTGTCTTAATATTTAAAAATTTGAAATAATTCAACGTGCCTTATTTTAACTTGCCAGATGGCGAATTCAAACAATTTAAATTTATTCTAAGTTTACTGAATCGATGACTGCAGTTTCGAGCATCGACGTGGTTTCGAGCTTATTTATGCTGATCTATGATGAGCAATAATCTAGTAAACGCCATATGGAGAATTTAAAAAATTCTAACATAGTATAAAACGTTTAGTTTAAATATAGCCTAAACAAATTCTTTGAACAAAAATAAAAGAACAAACGTAAGCAAGCAAATCTGGACAGGTTTTTTAATAGTAAAAAACAGCGAATGATCGTGATTGCTGAGAAACTCAGAGCAAGGGTGATTCAGAATTGGCTTCTTGTTCGAACAACACGTCCAAGGTGAAAAAGAACCGATAGCTCAAGCGAAAATACGATCCTCAATATCTAAAATATAAATTTATTTCAGCCTTTGCTGCTCGCAATAAATCTTAAACAAGGTCATCAAGGACATGTAAATGTAGGCTGATTGTAAATAGCCTTATATTTTAGCCTTTTTTATAACATAGGTCGCTTTTATTTGGCATCGCCATTTTTCACCAAAAATTATTGCCGGTCCGCGGCCTACTGAAGTTTGGGAACCACTGTTTTAGTTCATATCCACCCATGCTGATCCGAAACCAGAGTCAATTCGATCTAAAGAATAGTCATAGCCATCGGCTGAAAATGAGCCGAAGATATCGCCATTCATCGGTTCTACAGACTCTCATCGATATAGTTTCCTACTTTCCTTTCAACTATCAGGACTCCAATTGAACAAATGCTCGAAAGGAACTGTTGCAGCTACTTACAGACGTGCAGCGTGCTGAAACGCTGTGCAATCTCAGAAACTAACTAGAAGTGAACGGTTTGGACCCTGTTTTGATTTGGACTGTATGCAGGGCAGTTTAGTCGAATATACAGGTATAAAAGTTGTTCAAAACCAGAAGTCGTTTGTCAGTCTTTTCACAGACTACATCAACCTAACCCCGATATAAATCAGATTTTAGTTGTCGAATTGGCTTTTCCGGTGGCTCCCCAAACCCCAGAACATCAATAAAAAAAAATGTTAAATTTGACTAGACTTTGTTCTTTACTTCATTTTGCACACAGTGCAAGAATTTAGCATGCTCCGGTGGGTCGCTTGAAATTACTTCGCGGACCGCATGCGGACAGCACTGTCGTAACTGACAAACATTTTATACTCCTACTAGCTGTACCCGGCCACGCGTTGCTGTGGCTGAAAAGACCGTCCAACCCTCCCTACCTCCATTGCCCTGCCTTCCTCCCCTCCTCCACCCTCTGACTCCCTGCATCCGTCCCTCCCGTTTCGTCCCATCCGGTCCCTCCCCTCCGCCCCTCCCGTTCCTCCATCCCTCCCCTCCGCTTTCTTCCCTCCCTCCCGCTACCTCCTTCTCCTTTCATCCCTCACCCCCTCCCTTCCCGACAG
Organism: Lumbricus terrestris; assembly: GCA_949752735.1. Classification (NCBI taxonomy): domain Eukaryota; kingdom Metazoa; phylum Annelida; class Clitellata; order Crassiclitellata; family Lumbricidae; genus Lumbricus; species Lumbricus terrestris. The sequence goes on from OX457040.1 coordinate 22,260,468, forward strand.
CAAGACGCGTGGATAAAAACCCGTCCGCACACGGCCGCAACGTACAGATGTAAGGCATCCGGAAGCGTAGTAAGAAACGCGACCGCATTGGATGGCATATTGACCGGCGGAAGTGTGGAATTTGAACTCTAATTAGGTCGAATCGAATTTAAAGTTGTGTTTTCTTGTCGAAAAGATTGTGCTTTTGCCCAAAAATTATTATATAAACCCGCTCATGTTCGAATGGAACGTTTTGCGAAAATTTTCAAAACAATCGGTCAAAAACTTTCCGAGATCCTTGATTAGGCACGGTAACGTTTTACATTTTTATTTATATAGATTATATTATACAGACCTTAATCCCTAATTCACTTCTCAGCCTTTTTATCGACAATTATTTTTCATTATCCTTACTCTAATCCGCAGCCTTTGTACCTTGTTGTGTTTGTGCCAATCAACTAAATGAATAGTAACAACATTTTTATAAATTGTGCTGCCATTTACACTCTCTGTGTTGAATCAGTGTTTTTTGTTTTACGGTCATTTTGTGTATAACCTAAACTATCAGTAATTTTCCATTGCTAAACAATTATAATAAGCCAATTGTGAAATCTACAGTAACCAATGACCAGATCGTGAAATTTTGACCAAAAAAGATTACACGTGGCCAGTTTCTGTGCCCACTATATTTATTTTAAATAGTAAGATGGAAATCTTTTAAACATCATGGATTAGGGTCTTGCAAGGTCTAAATCTGGCACTGCAAGATGCCAAATTAGAGGAACATTGTTTGTAGATCTTAGCCTTGTTAACTTTACTACAGTTCTCAGAGTTATAAAATGCGATGGCCTAGCATTAGACAAACACAACAATGACTGTCAGCCTTAACTTTGGAACCAGTTAAATAGTTTAAAGTGTTGTTTACTGGCTGTACAGACAAAGTTCTAGCAGAGACTGAACTGCATAGAAAACAACTGTTTTGAACAGAACCGCATCTTTCATCAGTAACCAAGGCAACTGCTACATTGATATCATCCGACAGCAAGTGAATATAATGCATAAACTAGACAAATGGTAGCAACAGGACAGGCAGAGTATCTGCGAATGAAAATAATGCTAAGTTTGTTTTTACAAGTGCTGAGGGGTCGTGTCTACTTCAGCCCATAAAGAGCAAAAGTGAAGATCAATGTAGTATTAAACAGGTAAACCAGTAGCAAAAGAGTAACTTTAATTAGATTTTGAATATGTTGTAAAGATGATAGCCTTGAACTATTTCAAAGCTAGTATATAAATACTACCAAACTATCTATTATTGTGATAATCTTTTGCTGATTTAGTTTTACATAGAAAGATAAGCCTTAATTCTGGTCAATGGTGGATTCAAGGCACTAAACCAGTCACACTCCCATTTGATTTGAAATGCATGCCAAATGAATTTAGTTCTCAACCAGTATTGGCAAAGGATTGCCAGTGATATGACAAAAGATAATACTATTACAGGAAATAAAGGAAAGTAAAGCAGAAATTTACACGCAGCAGAAATTGCATGAATGTTTAAAAAACAACAGTTGTGTGTCTAAAAAACACACAATTAAGGCGATGATACCTAGGAATAGTATAAATTCACAGAAAATAAGTTCAAAATTCAAAGCATTTTGTCAAAATGAGCAAGAATCATGGCAAAATCATGGCAAAAAATCACGCTTTATTTGCTAAGATCCAATCAAACAATAACGCATATATATTTATACAACTAAATAAGAAACAAAAGGCAGTTTGCAATGTACAAATAAATGTCAGTGTAAACAACCTGCATTCAAATCATATTTGCATTTACTGAGATCCAATGAGTCTAATTCTATCCATAACAGCTTAAAGCAGTGACAGACTTTTGCTGTGTAATGTCACAATTGTCACATGTTCAGCATAAAAATTATAGTCATAGTTAGTTATATTATATTGTTTGTGTACAGTGACCGCATGTTGAATAATTGGACTAACTGTTAGGCCGAATGTGAATAAGAATATGAAAAGTGCATCACTGCATGAAATAGGTCTACCAACAACATGCAGTCACTGTACACAAACAATAAGCCCACTGACACCACAATGGTCCACGTTGGAGTGGGCAAGACCTGGTTGCAACAACAGCATATGCTATGTTAGTTAGATAGTTACTTCAGTCCAATGGCTATATATAGGTTATCAGAAAATTCGACCATATTGTGTACTCACCTCAAATTTTACCAGTACAGTACAGCCCTGACTATGATCATCAATCATCTATGGTCTGGAACTGAATGACACGGACTTCTGTGATTCTATGGTATGACTGATCATCTATAGAAGACATTCTGTGATAGGCATGTGTTTTGGCAGGTTTTTGTGTTTTTACGTGTCTTTTATATTATACCTAAGTTATGTAACAGTTATGTACTTCACCAGTATTTCATTATAACTTTTTTAAATTCAGAGTGGCCTCCCTCAGGCAGCCAGGTTCAGGGGTCGTGAGGGTCGGTTAGGGTTAGTGTCGTCATCAGAAACTGTCCAACATATTGCATATACTTCGGTTCCCGATACTGCAATTATGCCCTGTCGGCGCTTTAGTTGTAATCAAGCGATGCCCACGGTTTAGCTTCGATATAAGTCGATCGATTCGCGTTCTCCGATGACGTAGCATTACTACGCGGCGTCTACGCTAAAGGGCCTATGCCTCTAACCGACCGATCGTTTATGAATAGGCCTACTGGATGCGATTACATTTTGTAATGCAGTCTGTCTACGTCTGTATTTAAAGCAGTTGATGGACACGGCCACATGGTAAATAAGTGTAACTCATGAATGCTTTACATGACTAATTGTTACGCAGAAGTGCTCGCATAGCTGCATTCTTACCTCCTTGCGCTGCCCTTCAGAAAAGTTTGGAACACACTCGACGATTCTTGCCATTTTTGTCTCAGCGACCGAACAGTGCAGATGACGCAGTATCTATCTAGAGAACTTTGAACTCTTCAACCGGTACCTTGGCCTACTTCTGCAAGGAGTTAGTCGTTTGGTCATCCGCGGTACTCTTCACAGAATGAGACTCTGTCCTCTCCACTCCCTTGCCCATCAAGCGTCCCTTGAACTGCCAGGCAACGGCAAAGACACCGATCAGCCCACGCTGATTCAACACCTAGATGACGTAGGCCTACATGTAGGTTGCGATCTATTTTTGCTCTACGGCACTTCGTTTTCTTATGGAATTAGAAATTGCAAAAGCACGTACTGTTGTGTGTCTGGAACAGCTAACCTAATTCATGTCGGTCGTGGGATTTGATGAATGCACCACAAAATTCAATGCCAAAGTGTTTGCTTTATGAACCTACCAGAGAGCTATCCTGGGATATGTGATAGGCATGTGTTTTGGCGGGTTTTTTGGGGTCCCGTAGCTCAGTGGAGAGAATTGTGAGACGGCCAATTGCTTTCATGTTAAAAAAAATAGTTAATAACCGAACCAAAAAGTGGTAGTGACTGTCACCACCACTTTAAAAAGTGGTGGTGACTGGACACCACCATCACAATAGAAAGTTACGCCTATATATATATATATATATATATATATATATATATATATATATATATATATGCCTATAACCACAGTATAAATACTTGCACACTAAAAAGACAATATTTTATACTGTGCCCTTACCGACCCTGATCACGACCCCTAGACCTGAACCTAATTAACCGACTCATAGGCGGAGACCTGGGCGGAGATTTGGGGGGGGGGAGGCGGAAAGACGCGAGATTTTTTTACGGCCGAATGGCTCTGAGTGTCGCCGAAAAATTTCCATTTTTGCCGGCCAAAATTTCTGACGACCGGCAAATTTCGACGAAATTTTTCGAATTTCGCCGCCAAAAAAAGTTGATGACCTTTTTTAAGTCATCCTGTCCGAAAATTTCGACGAAATTTCTATTTTCGCCGCCAAAAAAGTTGATGGAAGTTGATGACCCTTTTTTTAGTCATCCGATCCGAAAATCTCGACGAAATTTTCTCTTTTCGCCGCCAAAAAAGTTGACCTTTTTTTAGTCGTGACGCTCAACGATTGGGGGGGGACAAATGCATGGGCTGTCCCCCAACACCTACATTGGGGGGACCGTCCCCCTGTCCCCCCTATAGGTCTCCGCCCATGAACCGACACATCGATCGGTCCCGGATAAGCTACTATAACCAAAGATACTAGAGTTTTACAATGACCCTTTTTAGCCCACGTTAGCTGCATCGGTAAGAGAGCTGGCGGTCGCGCGTCTGTGAAAGAGAGCGTGAGGGCCGCGCTCAGTTCGAATCCCGAAGGTGGTTATTTCAGAGATTCAAAATCTCAGGCTAGCACGGTCCGTCCACGGGGGCCTAAATGGCGTGGAGTCCATTCAAACGGTGGTGAAGGATCTCACCCTCAGGGTCGAGGCCATAAGACAGCCGCTATATAAAAATCCGATTACATTTACATTTATAGTCGGCATCGACGATATAGTCTGTCCTTGTTTCGACCCTCTAGGCGATAATACCTCATTGGTGCATGTGACCGTTGTTTTGAAGTCGATCCACCCAAATCCAGTTAAAATTTGTTGCTAAACTGGTTAAATTGTATGATATATTCTGACGCTCAGACTGACACGGTGAGTAGCAGAATTGTTTCTGTAAACCCTAAATATGTTTTAATTGTTTTATTTAATCTACCTTTCAATTAGTCGGTATGTTTCGTTAATCTGTTTTATTACAAGTTTTGAAGCTGAGGCTGATTAAAAATGCACGCATAAGATTACGAATTTTCTATCATACTAATAATTTAAGTAATAATATTCATCTGAACCAGTCTAGACAGGAACTAGTGGCTTGCACTGCTGATCAAAACTAGTGTTGTAGGCCAGTATTTTATTGTATTGACGACAATTTCTCATCGTTGGTAGAAAATTTTCCCGAAAACCCAAATTTCACGGGTGGCGTACCGGTGGAGGTCGGAGTTAGGGGTGAGGTGTTGTCGGGTGGGTGGGAGTGGGTGAGGGGGTTGGGAGAGTGGGGGTGGGAGGGAAATTTTTTCCGAAAACCAATATTTAACGGCTGGGGTACCGGTGGAGGTCGGAGTGTTGTGGGGTGGTGGTAGGGGTGGGGGTGGAGGGTGGTGTGGGGGGTGGGACGAGGAAATTTTCCGAAAACCCAAATTTCTCGGGTGACATACCGGTGGAGATCGGAGTGTGGTGGGGTTGTGGCCGAAGCGGGTCGAATCCTATATTTCCCGGACAACGCCTGGTGCCCCAGCTAGTACACAAATATATGCGTGTCTCTGTGTGTGTGTGTGTGTGTGTGCGTGTGCGCGTGCGTGCGTGCGTGTATATATATATATATATATATATATATATATATGTATATATATGTATGTATATAAGACACACACTCTGAGGTAAGACTGTCAGGTAAACTTGAAGCATTGCTGTTTGGCCTGCAATTCTATCTAGCCACCCATTGTTGACAAAGAGAAGATCGAACCTTGGCCTGGATCTATCACTCTTCTCCCACAACCACAACTGTCTGCCTTGTCAAACTGACTGTGAAAAACTATTGATTGCTCTAATTAATGGCCCCTGATATACCTTTAAAGAGAGTTGTTTAGGAAGGTCTGCCTTAGTGAATGCTATAATTATAATGTCCCAATTCTACCTGTGGTACATGGAAGGCAATGTCACTGTACTATGTCAATACAAATAAAAACTTTTCACAAAAATATCCCAGTCGCGGCAATAAAAGAGGGTCGGTCGGGTTTCCGGAAGCGCAACATTATTTTTTACGCCTTATGGAAAGAGAATCTATTAGATTCACTAATTTAAAACACTTGAAGTTTTAGGTATAATTCTCACTTTTTGTAAATGTTTTTAAATTTAGAAATTGAAATGGCTGGACAAGTTGCTGCAAGAGGAAAGCTGATTGCCGTAATTGGAGACGAGGTATCTAATGTTGACTTGTTCACATGCTGTCTGAAACTAAATATTTTGTATTTATTTAAATATGACATCTATAAGTCTCTGCAACTAAATTGAATTGGCTATATGCAACAGCTTGCTGAACTACTCTTGCGATTTTCGTACAAACTTAAAAAATGATATATTGAAATCTGTTAATTTCCTTATTTGTACTTCTGTTAGCGAATAGTACACAGGCACATACTTTGCATTTGAGCTAAATTAATGTTGGACACGTTGCGGTAGAGGTTCTGATTTGCTAAGTTGTTCCAGCTGAATTGAAATTTTACTTCATGGTATCTCACATCAAGACAAAGTCAAATCGTGGATCATGATCCATAGATCATAGACTTGACCACATTTCAGGTAGCCGATCCATCCTCACAAAGGATTGTGGTAGGAAGTGGTTTGAGAGCTCAGGATTTTGATTGTATATTAATATCGATGACGTTTGCACCTCAGCAATAGAATATAATGAGGGTCTTCAAAGATGTCAGTAGCTGGTGACAGATATAGTCATAGCTGTCACTGGTCAGCTACTCGTTGTGTCAATGAAGTGAAGCAATGAAATGTGGTAGCTTCCATGTTGCATCATAACAACATGATGATCATAACACCACTTTCCTGCAGTCCTGCACATGACTCAGGCACATGACTCAGGACTTGGATATCTGTTGACATAGGCGTAGGAGGCAGGCAGTTCAGGGGGGAAAATACTCCCCCCAAATTTCGAGTGAGTCTGTTTTTTGGGCACGAAGGTCTGGAAAAATATTAAACAAATATACTTGAAGTTCAGCCCTCATTGTCACACCACATTAGCTCCAAGTCCCAATTTGCCCGAATCGAGTTGGATAGGCTATTAGCTCAAAACCACTATGGATAGGAATAGCACAAATTTACGGAAAGAAGTTCTGAATTCACGGTAGCATTTTGTAAATAATGGCGAAAATTGCAGAAAATTCACGAGCCGAAATTTGCCCGAAAATTGGCATTTGGAGAAATTCACAGCATTCAAGCCAAGTGTCACAGATCACGGAATTCACGGTTTGAATGACACCAAAAATTTCTACTATCGTAGCCATGGAGCAAGATAGACACGATAATCTTACGACCATCAAAATTGAAGGTGCAGCTATAGGCCAACATGTTCTGCAGCGGCAGACATTCACCGGTCCGTTATTGAGACTTTTAGCAGGCTAATGAAAGAAATTCCTGACCCCTAGGCAGAGCTTTCATGGGTCCCTAAACAAGCTTAAGGCTTATATGAGGAAAATAGTGGCCCACTTAAATATAGTTTGTATTTAGTTGTGTGTATTAAATCTCTTACTAATCATCTCCACTTCTGGATGTCTTCTAATCATATATCGCCTTTCCATAATATGCTATTTATAGCAGCTCTAGAAGCTTGATATTGTTCTCTTCTCTGTAAGCATGGGCAGAGTTTGGTTTCAGTTCTTGTGGGGGGGAGCTAAAAATAACTTGGGCAGAGACTTGGCCCAAATGGTGCCAACAATATTTTCATCTGCCAAATTTTCCTGCCAAATTTTTTTATCCATGGGCCTTCTTGGGGGCTTAGCCTCCTGCCCCTGATAAACTCTGCCCATGTCTGTAAGATTTCTAGATCGCTTTATAGATGATTAAATACGATAAAATGCAAAACAATTGACAATTGTATACTATACTATAATATACTAGCCCTTTTTGACGTTAGTGCAGCATTCGATACATTAATTAAACGCCTCTCTATCTCTTGGACTCTCTGGCCATCCACTTGATTGGATCACATCTTTTTTAAGCAGGGCGGTCCAGTTGTGTGATTTTGGGAGAAAGTAGGTCACCCTGGGCCCCCGGCTTTACTTGCTCTACATTTCTGATATTGGCACGCTCTTAACATCTTATGGCGTGCTACACCAGTTGTACGCAGATGACACACATGCATATCTGCACTGTTATCCACTCGCAGCCATTGAGGCCACCCACACCATACACCGAGCAATGGGGGCCCCTCACAGATTGGATGTCCTCAAACCGACTCTGCCTCAATTGCCAAAAACCCAATTCATTTGGCTGGCACTATAGGCAACAGCTGGCTAAGCTCGACGTAAGCGTTCGCTCTTCTCAATTCTCATCTATGACTTTTTTGTAGTGTGTGACCTTGGGTGCTCCTGGACTCTAAACTCGCCCTTGCATCTCATATAGATTAGGTGTGCCGCAGCTGCTACTACCAACTGCGGCAGCTCAGGGTCATTGCTCGCTCTCTGACTTCTAAAGCTGCAGCTTCTCTTGTCCAAGCATTTGTGCTGAGCCGCCTTGACTACTGCGCCTCCATCTTTGCAGGTCTCCCGCGGGTTCGGATTGAGAGGTTGGAGAGGGTCCACCGGGCTGCCGCGCGACTTATTGGGGGATTCGCCAAGTCCAACCGTGTATCCAAATATATGTGCGAGGTCTTGCACTGGCTTCATTTCCCACAGCGCATCTCATTTAGGATTGCATCCTTGGTGTGGCGATGCTTATCAGGCTGGGCACCCTCTTTATCTGTGTGAGCTTTGCCTCCCTCTTTCCACTTGCATAGGCCACCACACACTCGCTCTGCAACAATGTAGTGGCATTCGTTCTCTGTGGTTGGTGCAACGACCTGGAATGGACTTTCCTACGCGACACCTCCCAAACTGTTCTCAATTTCACAAACTGTTGAAGGCTGTTTTATCCTTTGATCTCGGCCGGGAGCGCCTCTGAGTAGGTGCCTTGAAGGGCTCTATATAAATTACGATTCATTGATTATTCAGTTGTTCATTTGAATCTTAAACTGATTGCAGTTAGTGTAAGAAATATACTTTAAAGGACACAGTGGCGTAGCAAGGTTTTTGGAGGCCCTTGTGCAGGACTTCGATGGTGGGCCCTTTCATTACTCAAACCTCCTCGATTTCCAAAAAAAATTAAGGCTGTGCAAAAACGCCTTGGTCTTTTCCGACAGACTCTATTTACATTATGTCGAACCCGAAATGAAATAAAAATTGACTCATTACAATTTTAATTATTTCTCCCGTTAGTCTTTATAATCATTTTCTATTTCTTCAAGCTACCAGAGAAAATTCAATTCGAATACTTGACAAAATTTAGCCAAAACATTGTTTCATCTGTTAAAGTATGAGTTATTATCATCCACGCTTAAATTATGTAAAACAGTTGGGTTAGTTGACTAAAAAATAAACAATGGATATATAATGTGAAGTGACTCAAGTCTCGGTTGCTACGATAAGTCTAGAAGAAGAAATAAAAAATTCCAAAATGTAAAAATGTTCACTTGGGCGAATTCCCTTGCGTAAAAATAATTGAGATGCCTTCGTTCCTAAATCCTTTGGTAATGCGCTGGTATACCACCATAGTTTCTGAAGAGCTTCTCTGCTCGTTGTCAATATCCACTGAGCAGCACTGATCACTGCAGCACTAGACTTGATTATTTATTGGCAAGGTAATATTCCTGGAGAAGTTTTTGCGTTCTCTAGTAAATGCCATTCTACTACCACGTTGGTTGTCATATGAGATTTTGCTATGGTCCAAGTATAAATCATTACTTCACGATTTTAAAACTGTCCAATTTATTTTGACTTATAGTCATTAGTCAAGTATATAACTATATACAGGGTGGCCCAGCATAAATGTCCTGACTTTGCACGCGTATAACTTCGCCAATTTTTAACATTTATTTATACTTGATGCATCAAATTAAAGGTATTTCACTCTAGTATTAACTCTAAAAAAGCCGAACTTATACTAGTTTAGGATTTAATTATATACTTGGAACAGCGCTAGCTACCATTTTTTGTCATTACTGACGCATTATGACGCTGTTTCCCCGGGAAATTCTATCGCTTTTTTGCTAAAACGCGCGTAGACACGATCATTTTGGGTGTTTGTAGGGTCCCTACCATGAATATCTTCTAATCCAGGGGTTCTCAAACTGTGGTACGCGTACCCCTGGGGTACGCCAGGCGCCGGTAAGGGGTACGCGAAAAATTCCAGAAATGTAGATTTTCTTTGAGTTTATGGTCTTCATGTCCATCTTTCTCTGTTTAGCATTTATTTCTTTCATAACATATAATTAGACTCACACCGAGTCTGACTTAGACTTATATAGTGCGCGCAACATACTAATTTTATGCTTAGGTCAATTACTATAATTTTGAAACAAATAATGTACAATTAAATGGTTGGAATAGCCTACCAAAGTCAGAAAATCTCAGCCTGTGGAACTCAATTAGCGGAGAGCTGAATTGGCCTAAGGATTAATTAATTTTATGGTCGAGCTTCAAATTTTGTGATTCCTTTCAGCACGTCATATCTGGGTGAAGCTGTTTTTTTAACTATTTTTGCTATCAAAAACAAACATGGGGTAAATATGCGTTTGAAATTGACAAATATTAAACCAGATATTTTATATCTTTGCTATAGTCTAAACAACCACACAGCACTATATGGATTGGTTCTTTTGTATACAGAGGTTATGGACCAATTTTCCCTTTTAAATTTGCTGACAAGATTATATAATGAATCAAATACATTTTTTGCTCCTTATAAACGACTCTAATAAACGATGTCACCAATGATTAAATGGACTTCTAGATGTCACTGCAAGAGGACCTTGCAATGGCATTTTGTTTCTGATCTGACTTTGTTGGGGGTACGCCATTATTCGAATTTTTTTACTTGGGGTACAATAAAAATAAAGTTTGAGAACCCCTGTTCTAATCGCAAAACCACGTCCTTTCATTTTTGCTAACAGCCATGCACTGCCATGCGCTGCTTCAGACACTTGCACGCTGCCAGTCGTTTCTTTGCGTAAGAGCTGAAGAGTTCGCTGGAATTCTCGTCGACAAATTGCTTTAACTTTAGGTCTATAATCTTTTCTAATACGTTATTCAGTGCTTCTAAGACTGCCTGTTTTGCGCTGAATTTGCATGCTGGGCCTGCCCTGGTCATTGTCGTGACTGCAAATGTACGCGGACAAACGAGCAATGTTAGCACCGTGCGCACCGATTTCCATGGTTTGCGAGTAGAAAGTCCTGTTTTATCAATTTTCCGTAGTAGATAATACAAGGTATTGTTTATTCCATCCTCTGTTAGAATTAAATCCCTTATCAGTTCGTAAAATTAAGATCGAAACGCGATCATCGTCTGTCAACGGCGCCAGGTTGCATCACAAATGACAGCAAAATATGGTAGCTAGCGCTGTTCCAGGCATATAATTAAAACCTAGACTAGTATCAGTTAATACTAGAGTGAAATACCTTTAATTTGATGCATTAAGTATAAATAAATGTTAAAAATTGGTGAAGTTATACGCGTGCAAAGTCGGGACATTTAGAGGCTGGGCCACCCTGTACATAGGTAATAGTTGTCATAGAATTTACTCGTCCCTCCCTCCTTCCTTCCTTCCATGCCTTGCACCTCTTCTCCGATCTTGTGTAACCCTCTTCCCTCGCTCTCATAGTTGTAAAAAACGTTTTTTCCCGTTTTTTATTCTCTCCCCAAAAACGTCGTGTTTTTCGTTTTTTATTTTTCCCATCGTTTTTTATTTTTTCTTTAACTTTATTTATTCATTTACTTTCTGTTATTATTTTTCTTAATTTTAATTTTTTCTGATATTCCTTATGTTTTCCACCAACTCTCAAGGATTCAGCTAACTAAAGTCATTATTTCATCGTTTAGCATCATCATTTAAGAGATAGCCTACATGTAGTAGGTTCCTAATCAATGTTTTCAAGGTTAAAATGCAGTTTTAGACCTAGCAAAGTCAAATTATTTACCGTTTCCGTTTGTTATCGTTTTTTTGTCATTTTTTTCTTTCATTCCATCGTTTTTTACATCTATGCTCCCTCTCATACTCCCTCTGTTCATCCATTCTTCTTCCTCTGTCCCCATATCCCTACACCTCCAACCATTGGTCTTACGCCAAACTCACGTAGGAATCTTGACACTATGAATGAAATACAAACATTTCTCTTAGAATTTTAATTACTGCACTAAAAAATTGTGGTGAGATTAGGTTTTAATTGTTTTGGAAATTAAATAAATAAAATTGCTGTATTTACATAGTGGTGCTATGACTTTAGGACACATGCACTGGCTTCCTGCTTGGTGGAATTGGAGAACTTGACAAACACAGGAAGCCTAACTATCTACTGGTTGATAAAAGTATGTCACCTTGAATCTCCCTTACATTCGCTTATTCACCCTTGCTAAGATAGTTGATGTTTTAATATAGAATAAATTGTATGCTATAATTTATTGGAATGTGTTTTTTCATTGAGCACTAGACATGAACCAAACCAGCTTATGTTCAGCATTCATTCATTCATTTCAGCTCAGTTTTGAGAATTTGAATCTTCAGTATCTTAAACAACACATTGATTTTGTTATAGCATGTTTAACTGTCTGGATAAGCTTTTCGCTTAAAGCTACTGAGTTTGTCTGAACATTGTTAGTTACTTAAAACAAGTTGTACAAAAATGATTTCTGAGAAGGTTTAACAGTGGCATACTAATGAATATAAAAATGTTCCTGTTGGCTTACCATAATTTGTTTTTGCTAGTTGAAAGCAGCTCTTATGTTATTGCATCAATTTCATGTGGGAAATGAATAAGTTTTGCGTATAAAACTCTTCCTTTATATCAAGAAATGCTGCAGAACTTTGATTAGCTTCACCAACAGAAATATTAAAGTAATCAAAAAATAACTTGAAGAAGAATAGGGGATCATTTTAACCCCCTCAAAGTCAGTCAAAGAAAAGCAATACTTGCTTTTAACCTGAGATGAGCATTTTAATCAGGATCTCAAATGACTTGGGTGTTGTAATAATTAAGTGAACTTATGCAGCAAGAGATATGATTTTCAACAAAAGCAAGTACTCCACTGTTAGTATAACACAGGGTTTCATTCCAGATAAAAGATGTCAAGGGGATTAGATCAGAAATGAATGCTGAGAACAGGTCTCATTCAAAACATATTTGAATTAAGGGGTCTTTGCATAATTACGTAACGCCGAAAACAACCGTTTTTTACCCACCCACCCTGTAGCGCTGTGTAATGTTTACCTTGACCCACCCGCTCCAGCGTTACGTAACTATTGTTACGAAAAATTGGTTAAGATTTAGCCTAAATGTAGGCCTACTATATATAGTCTATGTGAACGTGTAATTTTAATTCATATATATTGACCGCGAATTTGATATATTATGTGAATTATAATTTGACAGTTGGCCTAGACTAGGCTTCAAATATACAGGATGTTTTATTTATATGACAGTCATGAATGCTTTAAATGCAATTTGTTAACATTTTACGTAAAGAGTAAAATTTTACACCCTGATGAAAAGTTTCAAGGGCTAAATTTCTCATTAATAATTAATCAAGATTAGGATGAACAAATGATTTGCTTAATCAAGATTAAGCAAATCATTCTTCGAAAATTATTAATAGAAATATTGCTTATGATTTGTTGACCATCAATTTTAAACGTTGGAAACTCGTGTAAACTGAGTAAAATATGCTTCAAATTGGTTCTTCGATGTCAGGAATATTATAAGGCCTATCACATTGTTCCGTCGGCAACTATAAAAACAAGCAATTTGAGCAGTGCCTTGGGCTTTGCACCAACGAATGAACTGCAATGCTGACCTGGAATTTAGCGGGTGTCGTCTGCTGGATCTTATTCAGATATAATAGGCTAGGTTTTAAATCAATGTCACGAAGTTTAAAATTTGATCACATCATGTCTAATGTATCATTTGATGTTTATTTAAAATTAATTTATAACTTAATTATTGTCAGCAAAAATTGTTACGTAACGCTCAACTTCACCCATCCACGTCACGTTTTCAATGACCCCACCCACCCTTGAGCATTACATAATTATGCAATGACTCCTAGGCGTACAAGGAAAATAGTGAAAACTGCTGTCTTGTTTCAAGGAGTACAAATATTCAGCTGAGAAATAGCCAGATTCTATTTATAAGTGGACCAGAGTTTATATCAATATCACCAGGTCATAACTTAGTTCGAAACCCGATCATTAGAGAATTTGGAATTGGAAGATGTTGATATTGACACAAAGAAAATGCATGATTTGCCCATCATTATGCCTAATTAACTGCAACATGACTACTTCCCTGACCATTTTTTCTGGTCATCTTCAAATGCAGGAAAACTAGATTTTGCTTTGATCATGTTTTGTATTGTTAGGATGGAAGTACCCTGAGATGAGCTTGTCTTGAAGAATCATTCGGGTCCATTTATATGACATTACCTACCCCTAAACTCATATTTTTCAGCCCCTCCTCCTGTTGAACTCGTATATTTAGTTGAACCCTCATACGTATGTACAAATAAGCTTCTCTACACTCCCTCTTACAAAAGTTAATTAGCTAAGGTCATGCATATAATCTGCAGTATTACAAGCCACGCGCCCTAGGTACATCGTATATTCGTGGGCATGTTATGTAAATAAAATTTTGCACAACCAAATTTTTATGCCAGATTATTTTCAAGTCATGGATAGACAGCACTGAGCGATATAATGCTATAACACTATAACATACAATACGGTGGAGGCATGGACAACAAAATTGATGAGACTTGACGTCCGGCATCAGTAGTAGTTTTCATTTATTACTATTATTATCGAAATATCATAGTCAATATCACAAGCGGCAGGAAAATTGCAATTGGATGTTCAAATAATTATGATTTGACTTAATATAAAAGTCTGATATGCGACTTTATATAAAGTCTCATCTATATAAATAAAAATGTAAAACGTTACCGTTCGACATGAAGGATCTCGGAAAGTTCTTGACCGATTGTTTTGAAAATTTTCGCAAAACGTTCCCTTCCAACATAAGCGGGTTTGTATAATGCCTTTTGGGAAGAAGCGCAATCTTTACGACCAAAAAAACACAACTTTGACTCGATATACGTCGATGGAGTCCACCCATGTCGATTTGAACTTTCACGCATACGTCTGCCCATTCTTCGATCGCGTTTCAAACCCATTCTTCGGACGCGTTTCAAAACGTATATCCGGCGCTTTCTATAGCGCAAATTTATATGTAACTGTCGGTTTTTACAAAATCGTCCATATGCGGCCGTTTTCCGCGCGTCTTTCTACAGTTTCACGCATCTGTCCGTCCAGGCGCGTTTCAAAACGTATATCTGGCCGTCTTTCTATAGCGCAAATTTATATGTAACTGTCGGGTTTTTACAAAATTGTCCCATTTGCGGCCGTTTTCCGCACGTCTTTCTACAGTTTCACGCATCCGTCCATCCAGGCGCGTTTCAAAACGTATATCAGGCCGTCTTTCTATAGCGCAAATTTATATGTAACTGTCGGGTTTTTACAAAATCGTCCATTTGCGGCCGTTTTCCGCGCGTCTTTCTACAGTTTCACGCATCCGTCCATCCAGGCGCGTTTCAAAACGTATATCAGGCCGTCTTTCTATAGCGCAAATTTATATGTAACTGTCGGGTTTTTACAAAATCGTCCATTTGCGGCCGTTTTCCGCGCGTCTTTCTACAGTTTCACGCATCCGTCCATCCAGGCGCGTTTCAAAACGTATATCCGGCCGTCTTTCTATAGCGCAAATTTATATGTAACGGTCGGGTTTTTACAAAATCGTCCATTTGCGGCCGTTTTCCGCGCGTCTTTCTATAGCGCATATTTCTAGGGATGGAGGAAGGGGAGGGACGGAGGGGAGGGAGGGGGAGGAAACGGAAGAGAGGGATGCAGGGAGGGAGAGAGAGATGGAGGGAGGTACGGAGGGATGGGAGGGGAAGGGGAGGGGAAAGGAGAGGGGACGTAGGAATGGAGGGTTGGACAGTCTTTTCAGCCACAGCAACGCGTGGCCGGGTACAGCTAGCATGTTAAATAAAAATTATAATTGTTTCCAATTTTACAATGAACGAATATACACATGTGAGGCGCGATGGTGTAGTGGGTATGTTTGCAGCCAAAGGGTTGCAGGTTTGAATCCACCTCAAGTCGCTGCATAGGAATCTTGGGCAAGTCCTTCACTCGCAATTGCTTAGTGCTTCGGCGTGAAACTCAGATGCAGTGTCCGCTTTGTAGTCGGGAGCGCCTCTGACTAGGGAGCTTGAAAGGGCGATATAACAAGTGCACATGCAAACAAAACATGCAGTATTGTGTATTATCACTCACGTAGTGCTAGATATGAAGTTCAGGGAATAGTAACTTATAATAGATATAGCACATAATTTTCCGGTTTTTGAAACAGTCCAGTTAATCCTCTTTTTCTGTGACTTCCACTGCCTCTTCCACATCACAAATACAATTATTGTCAGTGGCATCGAAAAGGAAGTGCACATTTGGCAGAATAGATTGCCCATCAACCAGTATTTCCATCCCACTTTCCATTTAGGAAACATTGTGCTGCATGCCTTGAACTCATGTCAAAGTTGGTATTGCCTTTAGCCAAACCCACTTTATTTTCGTCACTTGATATATCCTACAATTTTTAATTGTCGGATTTACCGAAACCATCATCATTTGAACTTAATTCTTGAAAGAAATGTCGAGTTTATTCGCGAATCTATACCTCCATGAGGGCCGCCATCTTTGGTCATTTCAATATGCATTAGCTCATAGGTGGACGCATGAAAATGCGTACACAGGCCCGGCCCTAGGGTTTGCTGCAATGAACAGCACTTGGTAGAAACTTAAAGATCTTTTATTTGCATTACATCATTTATGCACATATGCGTTTTGCATTTTGCTTAGAACACCATTGTGGGGGGGCATGCATACCACAATTGCCCCCAAAGTTCACTGTCGGTATATAGGTATACTTATTAATGTTCTGAAATCAAGAAATTGCTTAAAATTGTTGTTAGAAGACATCACTTTCTAGCACATTGAAGTCATCAGCAATCCGACTATACATATAAAACACACGAAAAATCATTATATCCCCCCCATTTTTGGGGGTGATCCCATGGACCGATTTTGTCTGATTTTGGATGTGTTATTCAGCAAACGATTCTGAGCAGGAAACCGTTGAAAAACCTTCTGAAGCAATTTTGCCCAGGTCAAACTGTAAATGACCTGGACTATGAGGCTTTCCCTACTAACTTATATAGGCATAGGTAGGCCCATCTAAGTAATGCAAAACCATCAGCGCACTTAGGGGCAAGAGAGGCCCCCCTCGAAAATTGAGAATTTCAGCAACTGAGGTTTACGTTTTGGTGTTTGACAAATTTCATGTGATGATGCTAATTATTCACGAAGTAAATTTACATTATTTTAGACACCTATGAAAATATCCATGTTCTGAATTTCCTGCTTTGCATTTTCTAAACTCTTGCTAAAACTGTCACCCCATCATTGTGTTTTGCCCTTTCCTGCAAAAAGTTTGCAAACGTCCATTTGCGCATTTGAAGCAAAATGAGTTAATTACTGTTTTCTGCAGAAAATTCTACATGCAGGTATAGACTAAAAAGTAGGCTAGCTGTGAAGAAGTTCCGTTCTTTCAAAATTTCCCTATCGCATTCACGTGGCAAATTGACTGCAGCATAGTTGTGATGCATCGTTACAGCCATTGTCAATCTCATCAAAGAAAAAATTATAAAGTCAGCAGCACGGGCCCTGGAAGCGCGGGGCCCTGGAAGCACGGGGCTAAAGGCAGCTGCCTCACTCACCTTGTCCTAAGGCCGGGCCTGTGCGTACGTGTTATAATTTGGGTGCGTGCTATATAATAATAATTTTACTCAAAACCCTAAAAGTACCGGGTTATATACGGATGCGTGTTATGCATTGGTGTACATTATACACGGGTACGTGTTATATCCGCGAAAATACGGTATGTCTGATGATATCTTGTGTTTGCTGAATTGCTTGATATGCATCCACAATATAAAAATATTCTTTTGTCTTGTGGTTTACAGGTACCAGCATAGCGGACATTGAGGACGCCTTTAAATCATTCACAGCTCGAGATGACATTGCCATTATTCTCATCAATCAGAATGTTTGTGGTGTTTATTGGTTTATTTTTTATTGATCTGTCTGTTGTACTTGTTTTTCATTTGTTGTGAAATAACATTCATGAGTTTGGGAGATTTCCCCGACATTTCCCGACTTTGCCCTGGACACAAAAGAACATGTGCGTGTGATTTCAGTTCTATGAAGTCATTTGTTTTTAATTTATTACATACTAGCTGCGGTACCCGGCATTGCCCAAGAAATTTTGGATTCGTCCCGCTCCCGGCCAATTCCTTATTTCCCCATCCTCGCTGTCAACTCCCCAAACGCCCGCTTTCCAACACCACCCCAACATAGTAGTGAAGGTTTGGAGTGTAAAGCTAAAAAAAACTGTTGAATCGCATGCCGGTGAAAAAGCAAAAATTAGGTTTTTCTCCCCACACCTGGCCCTATGGTCGTAAAGATTCGCCAACCCCTCCACCGGGTGTCCCATGCCGAAACCAACACAGTAGTGAAGGTTTGGAGTGAAAAGGCTGTGGAAATGCATTCCGGTCAAACAGCGAAAATAAGGGTTTCGCCCCACTCACCCTGGCCCCCATAGTGATAGAGATTCACCAACCCGTCCACCGGGCGTGTCATGCCAAAACCGACACAGTAGTGAAGGTTTGGAGTAAAAAGTTTTTAAAAATGTGGAAATGCATCCCAGTGAAACAGGGAAATGAGGGTTTTCACCCTCCCACCCTGGCCCCCATGATATCCTGCCCAACCCGGCCCCTGCGGGGCGAGGTGTGTTTGGTGGGGGTGAGGTGACCCCGGTAGCACTTGGTCTAGCTGGAATGTTTCAGGTGAATAGCTGTGAAACTATGGCGATGGAATGGATATTGCAAAAGTTTGTTTTTGCGCCCCCACCCCCACTCATGGTGGGAGAGATTCGCCAACCCCTCCACTGGGTTGTCCTCATGGCCCTCTGTCTAGAATGTTTCAGATGAATAGCTGCGTTTTACCGAAAAAATTGGGGTTTGCTCCCCACCCTGGCCCCCATGGTGGCAGAGATTCGTCAACCCCTCCACGGAGTGTCTCATGCCGAGACCAACACAGTAGTGAAGGTTTGAAGTGAAAAGCTAAAAAAACTGTGGAAATGCATCTCGGTCAAACAAACGCAGACAGACAGACAGAATATTCTCTTTATTTATATAGATATTTGTAGGCATATGACTTCAGAATTCATAGAACAGGGTTGAACTAATCTACTATTTTAACAAGCTCTCCATTTAATTGATCCGTCATCATTATTTGAGTGCTATAATCTGTAAAAAAATTGCTTAAGGAAATGACAAAATAACATGATTACTGGAATGTTCTGTGGAAATTTGAAAAAATGGATAAAACGTTTAAACAGCTGTAACTTTTGAAGTAATGAAGATTTCTTAGTGAAATTTTCAGGGATTGTGTAGAAATTTATCTTATATAAATCTTTATATCTGCATAGAAAATTTTCGATTGTTTGCAGAGAAATTTCATTGTTACTGGTGGGACTTTTTTATTGAGCCACCCTGTATAAATGACCTTTGCCAAGAAAAGGGGCCACTTTTCTCTTAATAAATGAGCCATAAAATGGAGTTTTCCACATTGTAATTATTGATTTTTGCATTGAAAATATTTAAAGACATGAGTTTTGAAAAAAATATTATGAAATTTTTCCATGACTTTCTTGTGATATCAGAAAGCTGTTAATAAGTCTATTCTCAGCAGGCGTCCTGTTTCTTGGCTGAGGTCATGTATGTTCATGTATGTTTGTATGAGGTTTAGTTTCGTACGCCAAAACCCATTTATCAAGTTGTCACCGATTGCAAAAATGTATTCATTTTATGTGTTTAGGTATAATGATTTTGAGGATGTATTCTTAAAAAAAGTTAAATGGAAGTTTCTATCTTGCTGTTTGAACAGATTGCTGAAATGATAAGGCTTTTGATTGACCGCTACACTAAGGCTTTGCCAGCAATATTGGAAATCCCATCAAAAGATCATCCGTATGATGCCAACAAAGATTCCATTCTTCGTAGAGCAAGGGTCAGCAGCTGACTATAATTTTTTAAATGTACTCTTTATCTTTATGGTTGATAATGCTTTTCAGACTTTATATTTTCATAATTCTGTCTGCATTTCTTGCTCTGGTCCTCAAGTCCAAATTGGGTCTTGTGCCGAAATATCTCAAGCATCTCATTCGTCCTCCTCTTTCTGCACCTTCCTGCTACATGAGCTGGACGTCTTCATTCTCTGTGTCCTACAAGCTAGAACCACGATTGCTCAAACTCATGGAATTCCATTCACTCCACTCTACATTGGACTCTGGATCGCTATCTACATCTCTCTCTTTAGACCTTTTTTCTCTTGGGGTTCTTGCACTGGGAGCACTACTGAATGGCCATAACATATATTTAACAGATGTCTAAGAAAGAAGTTGGTACTGTAAAAATGTAATGTAATTAGTCATTCCTATAGCGCTGCTCACAGCAGCAGCGCTATAGGAATTACTAATTACATTACATTTTTACAGTACCAACTTCTTTCTTAGACATCTGTTAAATATAATATGTTAAATACATTCTAGCAGAGCAAGTAATGTGTAAGGCACTAGCGGGATTTGCCGTTAGATTTAGAATTGGCAGAAAAACCATCAACAATCTCAGATATTGTCCTTATGGCCACAGCATCGGAAGAACTACAAGAACTGGTGAAACACATTGAAAGTGCTGTAGGAGAATATGGCATGTCAATCAACGGGGCAACACAAAAGTCATGACAACTACTGAGGAGTTTCTTGAGATTTTAGTGAATGCCGAAAGACTGCAACAAATAAATTCCTTTCCCTATCTAGGGAGTAGAGTTACCATAGGTAAGATGCAAATTGTACGAGTGACGTTAAATCAAGGCTGGCAATGGGGATGACGGTTATGGCGAAATTGTCAAAGCTATGGAAAAATAAGTCCATCAGTAACAACACCAAATTGCGGTTGATGAAGGCTTTGGCGTAGCCAGTGGCGGCGTACGGGTGCGAGGCCTGGACTTTGAAGAAGGAGGAAGAAAATTGCATTCAGACATTTGAAAACAAGTGCATCCAAAGACTATTTAGAATCCCGTGGATAAAAATGATAACAAATAGACAGGCGTACAAATCAGCAGGGACCAGAAAGGCATTATTGACTCAAACAAAAGCGAGAAAACTGCGATATTTTGGCCACATCATTAGACAACCGCATGACAGTATCGAGAGCAGTCATCTGATGACGGGTCTCGTGAAGGGAGTCCGAAGACAAGGCAGACCCTGGATTTCATGGCTGGACAACATCTCGCAATGGACTGGCCTCATGGGCACACACCTGTTAGACACAGCTCGTGACAGGAAACTTTGGACAATTACACTCCATTCTTGTAGCCAACTGTTGTGAGGCGACGAAGGCGTTTTGACACGACATGACAGCCTTTGAGATGGTATGTGAACGTAATTTGTGACAGTGTCAAAGAGTGAAACGGAAAGAAGCATATCATTCATTCATTGACATGAGATTGCCAGCCATGCCTAAATGACTGCCAAGACAATTTGGAACTTTATGACGTTCTGCTATATTTCCAAGATGATGGCCAAGTGTATCTCAGAATGATCTCATCCACAAATGAACCGACTGTTTGCAAGGCTAAGACTCCGATTCATGCAGCTCATTAGACAATCACGATAATAAAGTCGTATTACTCTGTGGCACATTCAAGAAGTATGGATTTTGGTCAAAATTGAAAGAGAACGGTCTTGAAGTGTAGCAATGATGTGTGTAAAATTAGTTGCAGGAATTTCCAGAACTGTCTTGAAATGACATTCATTATAAATTCTACACGACTAATAAGTTGCGGATTATGAGACGGTAGTAGTTTCGTTATTTTCTTCCCCAGTGTAGCTTTGTTTCATAAAGAATGTCGTGTTTAATTGTACCTTTTGTCTCCTTTGTTTCAGCGTATGTGTGCAGCAGAAGACTTCAGATAAAACTGTGTTGCTGAATGGGATTGGATGGATGATCCTACTCAAATTGTAGTTACTGGTGATTGAGTAGCTTGAAAACTTATTGTGCTTGACACTTTTGCGATGAGAGTGTGCTAAAAGCGACTGTGAAACCTATCCTGCTCATCATTAAAGTGTCCAGCCACTTTTAGAATAGCTGGCCAAAGTTAAACACATTTTAAGTAAGTTTTTTCGTAGTTGGTTAATTAATCAGTCTTATTCTTATGATGATTCTTTTGACATTTTGACTTAAGCAGCCTTCACAAAATAGCACACAAACAAGATTACGTAATAATAAAAGTTCTAAAACTCTTACATTCATGCAAATCTGTGGTATGAATTTTTTTCGTAAATCTGTTATTAGTTGTAAAATTGAAAAGTTGTCAACACTCAACAGTATAAACTCTATCGTAGCTCGTTACTCGTAGGCCCTAAGCCATGGGTCAAACACTCAAACCTAAAAAATGTTTTAATATAGGAATATAATTATTGTTCTTATCGGATTCGCTGTGGATAGTGTTTCCTACACAGTACGCTATATATATTCTTACTTTCTTAGTCTCTTAGAGCGGTGGTGTAGCCAGGATTTGGAGTTTGGGGGTAGTGTAGAAAATGAATGGGCCCTGGGGTGGTGGACGAATTCGAGCGGAACGAGTGCACGATTAAGGGGCTTGTTTTTAGCTTTTGAAATTGATTTTTTAATCTGCATCAATTCATTAAAATTAAGTTAAAAGTTTTAACAATATCAGTTAACTTGACAAAATTGACCACATTGTCAATTTTATTGAAAAAACAGCAAATATTCCCTCTGGGGCCCTAACTAATAGTCTATTATCTATATAAATAAAAATGTAAAAAGTTTGTTCCTAATCGAAGAGCTCGGAAAGTTCTTGACCGATTCTTTTGAAAATTTTCGCATTATTTTAATCTAATCTCTTACAGAAAGATGAAGAGATCATTCGAAAGTGGACATGAGAAACGAAAGAAATTGGCTCGACAAAAGGAAGCTGCTTCAGCAAGCCAAAAAAAATTCAAATTTCATTGCACATCCTGATAATAGCAATAGGCTCAGCCAGACTGAAGATCTTCGAGAAATAAGTTAATCACAAACAGAAAGTACCTTCAAGAGACTTTGACGATTGTCAGCGGCGCCCGCAGGCGTACGCACTTACGCAAGTGCGTACAGCAGCGGCGCCCGCAGACGTACGCACATAGGTAAGTGCGTACAGCGCGGCGACCCAAAAAAAAAAAAAGGTCATCAGTTTTTTCGGCGGATAGAAAAGGTCTGTTTTTGGAAAATTCTGGGTTGATGACTAAAAAAAAAAAAGAAAGAAAAGGTCATCAGTTTTTTCAGCGGATAGCAAGTGCGTACAGCAGCGGCGCCCGCAGACGTACGCACATAGGTAAGTGCGTACAGCGCGGCGACCCAAAAAAAAAAGAAGGTCATCAGTTTTTTCGGCGGATAGAAAAGGTCTGTTTTTGGAAAATTCTGGGTTGATGACTAAAAAAAAAAGAAAGAAAAGGTCATCAGTTTTTTCGGCGGATAGAAAAGGTCTGTTTTTGGAAAATTCTGGGTTGATGACTAAAAAAAAAAAAAGGTCATCAGTTTTTTCGGCGGATAGAAAAGGTATGTTTCTGGAAAATTCTGGGTTGACTAAAAAAAAAAAAGGTCATCAGTTTTTTCGGCGGATAGAAAAGGTCTGTTTTTGGAAAATTCTGGGTTGATGACTAAAAAAAAAAAAAAGGTCATCAGTTTTTTTGGCGGATAGAAAAGGTCTGTTTTTGGAAAATTCTGGGTTGATGACTAAAAAAAAAAAAAAGGTCGTCAGTTTTTTCGGCGATCTAACGAAAAATAAAATTTCTGTGCGTACAAAAAAAAAAATCCTGCGGGCGCCGCTGACGATTGTAACAACTGTGACTGACAGAGAATGGAGTTTTGAACCAAGAAAATGTGAAATTATTGTACAGCATTTAACAATTGTCAATGAATCCGAAAATTCAAGACATGTTGACATTGGAGCAGGATCTCATAGCAATCCAGAATTTCAACGTAGATTCTTGAGTGAGAAGGTCCTGAAAATTAGTTGTGGCCCTGCCGCCCTGGGCCTCCAAATCCTGTCCAAGGCCCTGGATAGACTGCAATCCGTGACACACAATCACCAATAAATTATATTCATGGCATTATAAATAGCCTAATACTTTGATTATTATAATATTTATGGTTTTGTAATATAATAGGGCAGCCTGGGCAGGCTTTGTTGCTCCTCTAGCTCTTCTTCTTCTCTTTGTTGCTACAGTAACATTATTTGGGGGACATTGTGACGCTGTCTTAATTCAGTTTGGGAAACAACTAGATTTAGGGTAAGTCTATGTCTCGTGCCTGTAAAAGGATATATGCAGGCTACCCGACGTACCCGTGGCCCACATTTTAGACTGAATAGCATATCATATTCAGAACTTTTTGTGCTAGGACTTTAATCCGGCTGCCTTCTCTTTCACATATTGACACATGTAATGTAATCTAGGCTAATGTAATGTAAGTCTTCGAAAATTTCTCGGCACCCTCAAAAGCTACGTCAGAGAGACCAGCTTCTTCACTGGCGCTATATCAAATCAAGTCCGCAATAGCCAGAGCTGCCCATTTAATTCCGGTGCCAGGTCAAAATCCCGGGAGGCCAAGCCAGGCCATCACTTCACAAAGACCCTATTGGTGTGATTGTGTTAGTTAGTTACAGTGAATGGTGAACGTCCAGCTGCCGCCATCAATGTGCTCTTGGTCCTCGTAAAAGTGCGTTGTGGTCAGGTGATTGTCTCATGTACCCAATCCAGTAGATGAGATTCAGCAGAAGGAAAGTGAGTGGAAAGAGAATTCGCGAAACCTTATCTATTCTGCTGACGCTGTTGATACCTGTCGCGCTGGCTGTCCTCCGCATCATCCGACGGTATTTAGTATTGCTCTGGAGACATTTAAAGAACCTTGTCACAAACGAATCTCTCGCTAATCCAGGCTGACGTCCGTTTTGTGCTGCGTAACTGTAGCTGGGATCTGACAAGCCTTGCATTGTCATCTGATGCTGTGCTGACCTTTCGTTGTTGCCATCGTCGAAATTCCGAAACTGCAAAAACATTCACCGTAATAAAGCCATAATAAGTAAGTAAGCAATCGTGCACATGTGCGTAGCTAAGTAATTAACTATATTCGTGATTACTTCACTTGCAAACGCACAATGAGACATACAACACCGGCATAATACAAAAGTGCGCTGACAAAAGAGCGCACGGGCAAAATGCGCGCCGACATACGCGGCGCGGTCCAAAAGGCTGTAATATCACTTCGCCTAACACAATTTAAAGCAATACCGGTAGTGCGTACCACCTATACTTCACCTACATGTAGACTATATTAAAAGCTTTTCACCACACCAATGATTCAGCCACCTATTTCGGTTAAAATTGTTTGTCCACAAATATGAAATTAAACTAACCACTGCCTTGTAGGCCTAATTGCCGATTGATGATCGAGACTTCTAAGGAAACCGAACGATTCTAGGAGGCCCGCTACCTACTAATTTTTCACGCTATTTGCATATTTCCATTGATTTGTTTAGACAATCTTACCAATATAATTTCTCGAGAACTTTGGTTTAATTTTTTTTACATTATATTTTTCCGTTTTCACGTTATTTGCATATGAATTTGCTCGAGAGTTTCTTCAGTTTTTTGTCTGTGCATGTTAGTCTGGTCTTGTTGACTGCATGCTAAATGTCGGCGCGCATTTGTCCTGCGCGCTTTTGACGGTTCGCGATTATGTCGGCGCACTTTTGTCGGCGCGCTTTTGTCCTGCGCGCTAATGACGGGACACACAATCACACCATCAGCGCATCATTGATGAATCAGTCAAGCAGTGGCGTACGCGCCTTGGCGCATGCGTAACTCCTAGGGAGGTCAATTCGAACATAAATTTTAACTTTCTGAGGCCTAATGTTCAGAAATAACTCCTCTATCTTCACTTACATTTTTTTTACATAGGCCTAACCCGATATTTGACGGAGTTACAGTCAGTGGCGGCGCCAGGGGCTAGGGGCTAAGCCCCCTAATTGCGGCTCGAGCCTTCACAACCCAAAATCACTTTCACTTGGCAGAATGACCTCAGTATTGCTGCCAAGCGAGCTACCAATAAAATATCATCAAAGTAAAAAATTAAGGTGAGCAGTGCGGGCCCTGAAAGCGCGGGGTCCGAGGCGGCTGCCGCCTCGTTCGTCTTGCCCTAATGCCGGGTCTGTTTGTGGTTGGGGAGTGGGGACGGAGTCTCGGAGATGCCTATGCCCAAATATTTCAGCAATACTTAAGATAAATCATCATAAATTTCTAGAGTGTTATCCATTCTTTATCCATAATGAAACATTTTGTTAAGACGACATCATATAATCAAAGACCTTATCTTTGATATAATTCTACCTTGGCAAGTTGGCAGTGAGGAAATTCAAAAATTTAAACAGCATGTAGGAGACATTTAAGCTTATTGAACTCTTAAACAATTTTTTCAGCAATGAAATTATGAGAAATTTGAAGAGATGACAGCTTGAAATGTTACCATTACAGTGTAGAGATTGCAAAGTTTTGAACAACAGGAGGGACGTACACTTTTGAACTCAAACCACGAGTATGAGCACCGAAGTGATGAGCCATTTAAGTACCAGGTAAGTAAGTAAAAGTAAGAATATTCTTTATTAGACTACCAGCAAACGCACAGTAGTTTACAGAGGAAATAAATGATAGAACACATTTATTCAAAGTTATACAACATTCGCGAGGTGAACAGGCCTAGCAGGAACCCTGAACAACTGGTTAACGTGGACGGCAGCTGTCTTGGGCTAGACATTAAATTGCAACCGGAATTTTGGGCAGCAGCAGGGTATCTATCGGAGGTCTGCGGAAGAATCATCTCAAAGGCGATTTTCGACTTCATGGGTCGACAGATGTCGAGTCACACTGCGAGTTCAATCAAAGATTGAAGAGCTTAATCGAACTCATCTCTTTCCCTCGACGAACATGCATGTGGCCAACCGTCGCGCGGCGACGTCGATGATTGACATGACATACAACATTCGCGAAGGCAACGGGAAATCACCTCACTCATCTCATTCCCAGGTGGGCGTAAAGCCAATGAACCTGCCTTCGGGCAGAGAACCATCGTCATCACCACTCGTTTAGTAGGCTATATAATTGGCCATTGTTTTTGCAATGGAGCGTTTCGACCCTTACGTCTAAGCAAGGCAGAATTTGAAAGTCTAAACGGATCATAATAAGCCATTGATTGCCATAGCAAAGAGGCCCTTATCCTCCGCCCCCAAACGGCTTCAGCGTAGGCTATGCTGCTTCGGTTACAGCGTTATACTTACGACCTGGTCTACACTCCTGGCAGCCAGTTGATCCTCACAGACACCTTCTCGCGTGCATACCCTCACTTCCCGCTGAATTGGCAGTGTTGATGGACGAACAACAGCTGCAAGGCCTGAGCTTAGTAGCCTCACAGGACACTATCAGAAACATTTCAGCAGCCGCAGCGTCCGATGAAGAATACCAACAACTTCTGTGGCAGATAAAGGCTGGATGGCCAGCCACCACAGCGAAGTGCCAGCGATTAGCCTATCAGGCCGTACATGACGTTCGCTGATGAACTATTTTAGCAGAGATCTGGCATTCAAGGGTCAACGCGTCATTATCTCTCGACCGGCAAGAGACGACATCTTGCGGCGACTTCATTCAAGCCGATATGGTGTTAACGGCTGCATCCGACGAGCACAAGAATCAGTTTACTTCCTATAGGCATTACAGCCGCCATTAAGGACTTGGTCTCAAAGTGCGACATCTGTTCCCGATATCAGACAGAGACTCAGAAGGAGCCGCTTCTATCCCACCCACCACCACCCCGCGCTTGGGACAAAGTTGGACTTGACATATTTATGCATCGCGGCCAAGATTACTTGATCTCGGTCTGCTACCTATCGAGCTATTTCGAAGTCGACCGATTGCCATCAAAGAAAGTGAGCGATATAACTTATGCCCTACGCCAACAATTCGTCATGAAAATGACGTAACAACATTCAGTCGATGGAATTTATCTCTCGTAGTATTTTACTGTCTTAGCACGTAACGCGAGCTCGTCAGAACACGTTTTCTATACCGTTGTACTTCTACCGTTCTCAGGATCAGGAATATCTATAATTTGTCTAACGTCGTATTCGGAATTTTGAAGGTTTTCAGTCGAAATGCGTGGATTATTGTGCATCTGGAAACTAGAACGGATTTCATAATCTACAACGGTAAACAGTTTAACATCTTATGACGTCACAATACGTTGCCTAGCAACGCAGCAAAGTTGCTCGCTTATTTACATTTCAAACATCTTTATCGTTCAGTCAAATTCCTCTCACTCCTGGGTATGACGTTAAACTACAGCCGGGTATGGGTTTCCCTCAAACCTAGAGCCGCGGGCAGCAGCACGGCTCTTATCGGTAGCTGGCGGATGAGGAGCGTAAATGCTCCCAACGGCAGCCGTCGGGTGTATGATTAGGCGCATACTAGGTCCAACATAGTACCACGGTTAATCAACTGCGAAATCAGCAAGAGAATATGGATATTCGAGCTGTTACTCAATAATGGAGTCATGCGTTCCTGGGTACGACGCGAAACTACAACCGGTTGTTGGTTTACCTTAAACCATCAGAACCATGGGTGGCAGCATGGCTCTTTTTGATGATTGGCGGATGAAGCGCTTGAAACGCTGAAACGGTGGTCATCGAACTATGATGAGGCGCACGCCGGGTCTAACCTGGTACAACGGTGAATCAACTGCCAGGCTAACAAGAGACTGGGGTGCTCAGTTAGTCTTTCAACTCCCCACAGAGCATGAATGGATCGTACAAAAAAGCAATCAATACTGGCTCGGACGTCGCCCAGGATAAAAAGGTCCGCGGCACCCATTGCAGATAGGGTGGGTGTCGACAAGTGTGCTACTGTCTCCTTGATACTGGCGCTGCCGTTGTCAGCAGCACCATCAGAAAAAGGACCTGAAATGGAAAAAAAGGATATGCACTTCTTGAGCGGGAGATGTCGCGCAAAAATGGGACAGTGGAATGTGAGAGGATTAAACTCATTAGGAAAGTTGTCGATACTCAGCAGCGAGTTAACAAGACTTGACATCAACATGTGCGGGTTATCGGAAACTAAATGGTCAGGCACTGGACACTTTAAAACACAAGATGGAC
Organism: Lumbricus terrestris; assembly: GCA_949752735.1. Classification (NCBI taxonomy): domain Eukaryota; kingdom Metazoa; phylum Annelida; class Clitellata; order Crassiclitellata; family Lumbricidae; genus Lumbricus; species Lumbricus terrestris. Next base: position 22,289,758 of record OX457040.1, read on the forward strand.
ACACTATACTATTCTCGGGAAAAGAGAGCCGTGAGCATCATGGGGTTGCCATTTGGATTAATAAGAAGGTCGCCACATGTTTAACATGTTTAACATCGTACAACCCAGTGAGCAGCAGAGTAATAGCAGCCACGTTCGCCTCAAAACCTAGAGACATAACTATGTTGCAGTGCTACGCACCAACAGCGTACAAGCCAGATGAAGAAGTGCAGGAATTTTATAGAGAGATGAGAGAAGTGCTGGCAGCAACACCTAAACGGAACATAGTTGTGGTTACAGGCGACTTCAATGCACGAGTAGGGGAGGACTCATTGGAGACAGATGTGCTTGGGAGATATGGTCACGGCATGAGAAACGAGAGGGGCCAGACACTAGTAGACTTTAGTGAGGAACACAAACTGGTGATCGCCAACACACTCTTCCGACTACATAACAGACATAGATATACTTGGAGGAGTCCAGACAAAGTCACCAGATCGCAGATTGACTACATATTGATCAACAAGCAATGGAAACAATCAGTAAATAATGCACGAACGTGTTTGGGCGCGGACTGTGACTCTGACCACAATCTCGTGGTGTTGACACTACAGCTAAGGTTTAAAAAGAAACGATTCAACAGACCAGTTCTGATTGATATTGAAAAACTTGGTAACCAAGAGGTCAGACGGCAGTACCAACTTGAAGTGACCAATAGATTCGAAGAGTTGGATAGAGTCACCGAACCATGCACACCTGACGAACTATGGCAACAACTGAAAGACATCACACATTCACACTAGGTGCTGCTAGTGTGACATTGCAAAAAGACAAGATCATACACAAAAACTGGATCGCAGACGACACCTTTGAAGTCATAAAAAAGAAGCGTGAAGCAAAAGCAAAGTCTCCAGACGAGTACAAAAAATTACGAAGTGAGGTGCAAAGGATGCTGCGTAGGGACAAGCAAACAGAGCTAGAAACGTTATGCAGTGAGTTGGAGGAAAAAAAGAGGCAACAGCAGATCCGTCTTCCAGACCGTAAAGAGACTCACCAAATCATTCACTCCGCGCACCACAGCCATAAAGGACATCGCAGGGACAAAAATTGTGGATCCGAAGAAGGTGAATGGAAGATGGCAAGAATACTGCGAGGAGTTGTATGACGATACGGACGATCATACATATATAGATGTTCAGGAAAGGGAACCACCACCTTTGAAGGAAGAAATCAGGCGAGCTTTGTTAAAATCAGCTACGAGAAAGGCACCAGGCCCAGATGCAATAGCCGCTGAAATGCTTAAGTACGGCGGGGAAATGACGCTGACCAAACTACATGACATATGCACGGAGGTGTGGAGGAGCGTAGAGTGGCCAGATGAGTGGACACAGTCAACTTTCATCCCACTTTTCAAGAAAGGTGACCCGCTTTATTGCGGAAACTACCTATCACACTGGTCTCTCATGCTAGCAAGATCCTATTACGAGTGATACTAGAACGGATACAATCCAAACTTGAAAGCGAGATCACCCAGGAACAAGCTGGCTTCAGACCTAGAAGAGGAACACGTGACCAAATCGCAAACCTCCGAATAATTCTGGAAAAAGCAAGAGAAAGGAACCAACCACTATATTTCTGCTTCATTGACTTCACAAAAGCGTTCGACATGATACAACACGACAAACTCTGGCTGACTATGTTAGAAATGGGTTTCCCGCCTCAAATAGTTCAGCTGCTGCAGAAACTTTACAAAAAACAACGCGCAAATATTAGAACAGATGGACTTACGTCAGCATGGTTCAGAGTTAAGAAAGGAGTGCGACAAGGGTGTAACCTTTCACCATGTCTTTTTAACATTCTAGCAGAACAAGTAATGAGGAAAGCCTTGCAGGGATTCAACAGTGGATTCAGAATCGGGGGTAAAACTATTAACAACCTAAGATACGCAGATGACATTGTATTACTGACTACATCACCAGAGGAGCTACAAGAATTGGTGGACAGGGTTGAGAGGTCTGCAAACGAGTATAGCATGAAGATTAATGCCACAAAGACGAAGGTCATGACTAAAATGCTACTGCAGCTGCAATGTGGAAATTCATCAAATTTGAACAATGGGGAGGAGACATTTATTTGGCTCTTTAATCTTGTCTTTCAGCAATGAAATTATGAGAGATTTTGCTGAGATGACAGCTTAAAATAATACCATTGCAGTAAGGAAATTTGACAGATATAAACTATAGGAGGAGAGACTTTTGAAGTCGTAAACCAAGACTAATAGTACACCGTGTCTCAATAAAAAAGGTGCAAAATTGTTTTTGTCAGAACTTCGCCAAATTTCCACCAATCTTAATAACTTTTGGTAGGTAGACGGGAAAATGGCTGAAATTTCATGCTATATATAAATTTTCCACCTCACCTGACTCATAGTATCGCACTACCTTGTTAAACACAGATGTACCAATTTTTCATATAACTGCGTCTCGAAGCTTGGCTGCACTAAAATCCATTGCATCGAGCCGGATGTCAAAGTGAATGGGGCATAGACCTAATATCGCGACAACCTTCTTGCCCAGAAGATACCGTCAGACATACGCCGGATATCCCAGGGCGAGTTTCTTGTCTTCCAACAGGATGGCGCCCCGGCGCATCGAGCGCGCGACACCGTCTCTTTCCTGGAGCGAGAGACGCCCGACTTCATTCCTCCAACTCTGTGGCCGCCGAATTCACCAGATCTTAACCCAGTCGACTTTAGCATATGAAGTGTGCTGCAGGAGAAGGTTTGCCAGTCCAGAATAGCCAGTTTCGACGAACTCAAAACGCGTCTGATCGACGAGTGGGCGCGCTTTGACCCGTCGATTGTTGATGGCGCTATCGACCAGTGGCGTCGCCGTCTTAGCGCTTGTGTCCATGCATGCGGGGCACATTTCGAGCATCAATTCTAATTTCTAACACTTTTAAGCAGATCTGTCATAACAATTAAGAAACTCTGCTATTTACTTTATTGCGTGCTAATTCAGACGTCAGAATAGTTTGTTGGAAGTATTAAAATCTAAGCATTATATGAGAAATTGGTACATCTGTGTTTAACAAGGTAGTGCGGTGATACGAGTCAGGTGAGGTGAAAAATTTATATATAGCATGAAATTTCAGCCATTTTTCCATCTACCTGCCAAAAGTTATTAAGATTGGTGGAAATTTGGCGAAGTTCTGACAAAAACAATTTTGCACCTTTTTTATTGAGACACGGTGTATATATCAGCACTGAAAATGATCAGCATTTTCGCTACGATGACAGTATGAAATGCTACGTAGAAATTCAAAAACATTTCAATAATGGGAAGTGGCATATCTCCTTCCCCAAATGGCTGCAGCTCTGCTCAGTGGCTCAACACTAAGCAATGGTCGCAAAGGTTAAGCCTTCACAGAATTAGCTTTAGGAAATTAGGAAATTACACATTTTGGGTGGGTTGAGCTTGTAAAACACCCTAAATACGACATGCCCCTAGGGTTTTCCTATACGGTACCCATATGACAGTATATGCCTTATTATAAAATTGTTATAGTAATTCACTGTTAACTTTTGTGATTATGGTAAAGAGGAAATCCATTTCTTTTACAACAGAACTTTGATTTTGTTATCCTCGTAGACTGCAACTCTGCAAAAATAACTTTTTCTTGAAGTTGTCATGACTTTATCATTCATAAATAGCTGGCAAACAAGAGCCTAAAAATGGCTCCAGTTGAGGTCAACACAGCTAAAAATTCGTTGGTTGCTGGGGGATCCGCCTCATACTCTGCTAAGACGCTCCCCAGACCCCTTGTGGGCTTTGTGCCTTCGCCCTTCGGCACTTGCAGCTTCGCGTCTTCGGCGCTTGAAATATGGGTACTTCAAGGATAATGTTCTAGGAAGGGCTTAGGGCTTCAGACCCCAAACCTGAAATCATGGCTACGCCACTGGTTACAGTAAAATATGTAGGGTAACGTTTGTTGTGAATAACTGTGCAGTTTGTGAAAGACGTTTGAGTTCTCTCATTCGGATAGAATTCCTTTTGGAGAGCGATCCACTTTGGATAAACAGACACTGATATTAAAAATTCCACATTTTTGGCAGGTCATAAAATGAGACAGGTCATGAGCAAAATAGGCTGGTCAATTAAATGACATGCCGTGACCTGCTCTAGCGCCGCCACTTATTACAGCTGAACTGATATCACGCAATTAAAGCTTTTGGGAAGTCAGAAGTGACTCCCCTCAAACTACATACGGTCTTAGGCTATTTGTATAGTCAAGAGAAAACAAAATTTTCGCTTATCTAGTAGATAATAATATCTACTTCAAACGGCTGCAATCAGAACATTGTGCACCATTCACCTGTCCTACTGGCTCCGACAGTATAGGCCTATTCGTTGGCTTTGACGTCTGCTGGATATCCATCGAGAAGTCATCGGGCTCTTCGTCCTCTGGGATAGTTTCCATGTCGTCGTCATCCTCTGAACTGTCTTCAAACTCGCCGCTGCCGATCTTAGTGAAGTAGTGCACACCGGCGAATTGCAGCAGCGTGCCAATGACAAACCCGAAGCACATTATAACGAACCAGTCCAACGCAGTTGCGTAGTGAACTTTCGGAAGATCATCTCGAGTGTCCATGCTGGTAGTGGTCAGTGTTAGAACAGTTGTAATTCCTGAAAGCATTAAATAGCACGATAGGCTTATAACGGTATACGGACTATATTGGTCATAGGACGATTGATCATACGATTATCGGTCGGCTACATGGTCAACTGGGCATAATTTACAAGGATAAATTAGTCAATTATAGCTATAATCTAATATACAGGATGAGCCATAAAAAAGTAACCAACCCCAAGGGTGGATAAAGAAATTTTCGAAGGTGGGCAAAAATTGTGGGTCTTGGGACAGGAAAAAATCTCCAGCATAATTCTCCACACTTGATAATCATACAATTAGCAGAAATTGTTACAAATGCTATACAAACCAAGCAAGAACTACCAAACTGAAAAATTGAGTGATGTGTTTAGCGCCTCTGATCAGTGTGCATTGCGAGAGGCATTCCATAAATTTAAAGATATAGTACCTGCCGTTTTTTGCAATACAATAAAATAAAATAAAATGTAGGCCTATGTTACGTAATAAACAATGTTGACATGGGCGGAGTTTATCAGGGGCTAGGAGCGCTAAACCCCACCACCCCAGATTCATTTTTTTACCGTGTAAATGGTATATTTTCCCGGGCTTAGCCCCCCTCCAAGAAGGCGCCGACTCATAAATGTTTTTTCGGGGAAAATCGTTCAGTTCACGAATGAGAAACTTCCAAATGACTAAAAAAAGGTCATGAACGTTTTTGCCGGGGAAAATGTGTATGCTACTTATTTTTCACCCCGAGGATGAAAAAGGAGTCATCAACCTTTTTAGGCCGAGAAAATATTTGTCGGCGCCAGTGGCGTAGCAAGGCTTTTGGGGGCCCTTGTGCAAGGCTTCGGTGGTGGACCCCTTCATTACTTGAACCTCCTCGATTTCAATAAAAAAAGGCTGTGCAAAAACGCCTGGCTCTTTTGCGATAGACTCTATTAGCCTAATTTGCATTTAGTCTATTTCGAACCCGAAATTAAATAAAAATTAATTCATTGCAATTTTTATTATTTTCTCCCGTTAGGCTTTATAATCAGTTTCTATCTCTTCAGGCTACGGTACCAGAGAAAATTGAATTAGAGTAGGCCTACTTGACATCATAAAAAAATTGCTTCATCTGTTGAAGTATGAATTAATTTCATCATCCACGCTTAAATTCTGTCAAACAGTTACGTTGGGTTGGTTTAGTTGACTAAAAAGAAACAATATAGTAAATGTGAAGTGAGGGTTGCTTTTAGATTTATCGGTTGCTCCGATAAGTCTAAAAGAAGAAACCAAAAATTCCGAAATGCAAAAATGTTCACTTGGGCGAATTCCCTTGCGCAAAAATAATTGAGATGCCTTCGTTCCTGAATCCTTTGGTAATGCATCCGAAGATCCTCTCTGCTCGGTGTCAATATCCACCATCACCTCGAGCAGCACTGATCAGCACTGATAACTAGCCTACAGTAGGCTACATGTAGACTTGATTAGTCTACATTCTGAATATTCTGAATGTAAAAACTTGACTCTGACCACCAGGTGCCCCTAGTGCAGTCTGCACAATCCATTGCAACGCCACCGCCGTATATGTAGATAGAAACAAATTCTGAAATGGCTAATTCTTAAAATAACAAACTGACTCCTACCGCCGGGGGCCCCTTAACAGCCGGGGGCCCTTGTGCACTGCACAAGCTGCACCACCTATTGCTATGCCACTGGTCGCAGCCGCTCGTTCTGAATCGAGTCCCAGACAACAAAGCTCAAGTTCTTCCCAAGTTCTTTTTTCGCCCCTCCAAGAACAGAAAACAAACTCCGCCCATGGATGTTGATTTACTAAGTGTTCATTTTGAAATTTGACAGTCTGAATTTTTTAAAGATAACACTGGTAAGAAGCCATTTAGTTGTACAGGTATCAACATTAAATCACATTCATTATAATATGGTTATAGGCCTATCATTTATTAAAATAGTAAAAATTATTTATTAATTTAACAATAATTATGATTATATATTATTTTAATTTATTATTTTTTAACAGCAAATTTTATTATGGTAACCTACACTATAACAGTTCATGTGATGCAAATATGTAGAGCAACTAAAACCTATTAGCTAATTTGGGCTGACCATTTTGTAAAAAAATTCTATATATATATTCGTTTAATTCATGAAAAAGAGCAGGTTGACACACCGCAGCCTGGTACATAGTGAAGTTAAGAGATAAGAAACAAAAACATGAAATTAAAGCGTCTTTCTAAATAGATCATTGTTGATGAGATTTAACGATTTAACGATTCAATGATTGTTAGCACTCTTGTAGAGGACTCTGGAAATAAAATTTATGTTGTCCTTTAGCGGGAGCCGGAAATTATGACGTAGGGGTCGAAAGTTGTAAACAGTACTAGTCATTGGTGGAAAAAGGTCGCGAAGGACATGGCAACTGTTCCATAAGACAGCGCGGAGCAAGCGATCGTCAGCTTCCTCAACCATCTCAGCAACAGAGGGCGAAGCCTCGGGCAGAAATCCCATCCGTTGGATTCGGCGCAAGAAACGATCCAAGCGTGAACGATCTCCTTCCGTTGTAGACCCCCACCAGGCGGGAGCGGCGTACATGATGAGGCGAGCAACTGTTGTGGCCTTCGTTACCACGACGTGTAAGGCGGGAAGTAATTTATGGGGAACTTCCACCTAGAGATGCCTAGATTAAACACGGCCATCCGGCATGATCGGCCTCCCCCCACTGACGTGAGTTTTAGCTCTTTTCTGATCCCTCTGTTTTTCACTGGGCTCACATTGCGCTCGCCATGTAGGCCTATAGAAGCCCCTGCCCGAGCTGCCTGTGCTAAATGGATAAGACGGCCTTGATAGGTGTACGTGAGAGAAAATCAAATGAAACCAATCAAAGTGCCAGTTTAATTTCGCACAGAGGTAGCTAGATTGTATACGTAGGTCTACACACTGCTCTGTAAATCAAATAGCCCCTCGGGAAGCAAAATGCTGCCCTTAGGTGCAATGAAGTGTAGCCCACACAGCTGAGCATCTAACTTACCCAGTCCAACTCGATCGGCTGTTGCTTCACGATTCAGCCAAAAGGAAACCCACGAAAGAACGACTATCAGTATGCATGGAACATATACTTGTATGAGGAAATATCCCATATGCCTACTAAGACGGAAAGTGACTCGGAGAGTTGAAAATTCACCTAAAATAATCAAATACTTCGAATATATTATTAGGCCTAACAAAATAGACAGATTTTAATGAACAACACATTTTCGTCGTTGTCCTCCTCCTCCTCCTCCTCCTTCTGACCTCCTCCTCCTCCTCATCATCATCAGTTTCTGCATCGAGCCACTTGGTGATTGTTTTAGTGATAATCAACTTTCTTACTCCTTAAAATAAAATCGAGTGTTCAAGTATTCTATCGATTCGGGTGAGACAACGTTACGGCCGATATATATATATATATATATATATATATATATATATATATATTATATATATATATATATATATATTAGGGTGTCCCAGAAAATATTTTTTTCGAAATCTTCTATGCAGTTTCCATATGGTCCTGGTATAACACCTGAAAATTTTTATGACACTACAAAAATATTTACGGCTCCCTCAAGGCACCCAAATGTTTCCCTTATTGGCATAATTTGCGCCTGATGTGTCCAACTTCTAAATGCCTTTAGATCCCGACCCTTGATACTATTATAACAAATTTTATACCATTGGAAAGCACTTAAATTGTAGAATTTACAAATATCTAACTTTACTGGATACAATGGATATTTTGGGCATAGTCTTACGCTCAAAATATGCAAAAATCGAGAAATTCAAGATTTGTGGACTTACACTGTATCAGTGTACTCACTGGGGGTAATCAGTACAAACTATTGATAGCGTAACAAGTCATGGTTTTAGCTCCTCCATACCTTCATCTGCTTCATGGTATGAAATTCTGAGGGACTGAGGGTTCAACCACTATTTTTTCCTAGGACCAGTGGCCACACAGGAAAGTCTTAATTGCACCCCGAGCTACACATAAATCAGCGTCTGACCCGTTATTTTTTCACTATTCTCATACTGATCTACTAATTCTACATCACTGCACACACCTCAAAATTGTTCTTCAGTTCTACCTTCTACATTTATATATGTCAGCAAGATTGTCATGATTGCAGTTAGAAAACATGTGCCTATGTTTTTCGGCAACTTGTACGAGAAATTGTCTCTGATCTTCGTTCTTCCTTATTGTCGAACTGAAATTCTGTATCAGAGCTGCGTCACGTTCAGCATGGTCAGTTGCACAGACTAAGTTAAGAACAAAATCACACGTGATCTTATAGATTGACAATCTCGTCACTCTCTCACTGAAATATCGAGAAAACTTTCATCGAACGCAGTATAGTTCGTGAAAAACTTGTAGGAAAAGATAAAACTCGTTAATGCCACATGGATGAGACAATCACTGAAACAACTGAGAGAATTGCTATCCTTGTATCTTCTTAAGTACCAAGAATGATGTTGCATCATTTGCAGAATTGTCGTCTAGTGCAGCAGCATCAGAATTATGCAGCTTTGGATTAGTTCAATGAGAGCAGTGACTCTACTTGAGAACAACGACTGACAGTAGAGGTCAACCACAAATCTGAAAATCATTGGATGTCCTGTAATTCACGGTTGTCAACAGTGTATAATGTATATGCAATTCGTTTCCATCTGATACTGTATATATTATTTTAAAGTGCTCAAGTAGATCTTCACTTGTCTTGTTTTGTCTTGTCGTCAACCATACTCGATCCGAGGGTTGGTCGCATCATGGACGAGAGTCTTCACTTTATTGCCTTACTCATGCAACTCGCTCTGTGATGGGCACCAGGCTTGCGAAATGCTACCGAATTGCTCAATCCAACCATGAATACCAAGAGTAGAGAAAATTCATGATAGTCATATTTCGACTATGGTCACTAGGGTGGTTCTTAAAAATGAAAGTGGTTTAAATTTTTTTTCCAACCCACCATTTGGTGACGCCAGGTGTTAGTAGGTCACAGTTAAAAAATTATAAGAAAATATCAATATTTAGGACTGGCGCGGAGCTGACGAAATTTTCCTAATTTCGTAATGGTTTTCATCAAACTTATCAAGACATCGACACACGGCAATGTGAGTAATAAATGCATACTAGTCAGCCACAAATTCTGAGGTATGCAATTTAATTAATTTTCTAAATAATGTTACTACAGTCATGTCGGAATGAGTAAATTTTTGGTAGTTTTAAGACATTGACTGCAAAAATTGAAGACAACAATGTCATGAAAATGTATCCGAGAATATCAACACTTTCCGATGAATTTGTCAGTCATTCGATTTCTACCAACTAGATGGTTGCCGTCTTGGTTGGCTCATAGCATTGCCTCTTGTGTTTCCCTACGACCTGTAGCCAGAACACTGCCTTTGTTCTGCACTTTAAATTTTTGAACTGAATTAAGTGTCTACTCAACTTCAGCTATACAGTTAACCACTTTAACGGATTTGAGAATCACATAGCTCTTTTATTACATTCGAGCTCCAATAATTATATGGGTTTGGATCATACTGTAAAAAGTCATTAAACAGTTCCAAAGAGTTGAAGAGTGTCATGAGTGATTTAACGACGGAAATACAAATGTAGGCCTAATGTGGAGTCCTCTTTTTGCTACAGGTTCATTGAATGGTGGGATTCGTTCTAATGATCTCACAGAACCTGAATTTTCGTTTAGGGCCATTGCCATGAGTCTCTTCTCATCCACTTAAAAATGATCGTAAGAAACGCAAGCCCAACCAGCAACTCAGGCAAGTCCTAGAAGTAAAAACTAAACGTGCTTGCGGTAACCTTAGCAACGTCCCCGTTCTTGTCGGTGGACAGCATGGATAGCAAATTCGTGTCATTTTTGAGAGAAACTGTTCACGCTGCGCTCTGGAAACAGCATGCCTACTTGGTATTATAATATCATGTGAGCCACAAAGAGTGACACTTCCTTCAGATGCCTCCAGACTTGTTCGCCACACGAAAGACACGAGACTTCCGTGATTTCGTTGATACTGGCAGCAGACCGCGTCAAGGTTCATATTGTGAGATGAACATCCACAATTTAAATGTGTAAATGGCTCTTACCATCATTAACCCCGACGCACAGCTGCTGGAGAGCGTAAACATATTCGATGTGGTGGAATGTCACCGAGAAAAATGGCAGATAGCTCAAGACGTTTATCAGTAATCATCACCGCAAACTCAATAACCTCGTCCTTCCATGGACCTGGTCGTCATCTGCTCATCCTCTGTGAGTGTCTAGAAGGTGGCCTGATATATAGCCTAATGGGCCGGAAATCTTTAAAGCGACTTGATTGCTCCATATTGGAAAAACGTGGATGCATCATAAGAACCTAAGACCTTCTCCAACATGATTTCAGAATTGTTGTGGTGGCATGCTAAATTTAGGAGCTCTCGATCTAATTCTCTTTCCGACAATGAGCACACGCCATTTTCGGAAGTCTTAAAATTTAGCGGCACTACCAACTAAACAACTTGGAGTAGCAGCTTGACTTGGTACTTTACTGTTTAGCCTTTCCTTTCCCGCAGCACATTTCATTCAGGACTGCATCTTTTGCGTGGCGATGCTTATCAGGCTAAGCACCGTCTTATCTGCGTGCGCTCTGCCTCCCACTTTTCACCATTCCTTTTCTGTGGTTGGTCCAACAACCTGGAGCTTGATTATTCGACACCTTTCAAACTGTTTTCAGCTTTAAAAACGGTCGAAGACTGTTTTTCACTTGATTTTGGCCGGGAGCGCCTCTGAGTAGGCATCCTGAAGGGGCGATATATAACTTCTGATTGATTGAATGATTGATTGACTGTTTGATTTACTGACCAAGACAAATTTTATACTAAAAAGTAAGTGGCAAAATAGTTCATTATTCATTAGTAAGAAATCGCCGGAATATGCGCAATCATCTAAACTTCAGCTGGTTCGCGCCAGTCCTAAATACGTTTGGAATCTGAAAATATTTTGGATAAAGAGTCTCTATAAGTCGTATCACCAAATGGTGGGTTGGAGAATAAAGAAGAAACAACTTCAAAAGTTGCCATTGTCGATGGAACCACCCTAATGGTCACGCTGAAGCTGTTCAGTAATGAATTCCTATGATTTGTTAGATGCAGACTGTAGTATTTAGCATTGGTCGAGGGTTGGGTTGACGGTGAACCAGATCGGACCATTCATCTTTAAATGACTTGAGCAGCTTAATTACAGACCATTGATGAACAAACTTTACCTACATGACATAAAGAATGCACCAGGCAACAGGACTTAAAAGATTTCTGTGATGTCAACAAGATGTCACAACTGATGGATGATGCAAGGGTGCAAGCTCTACTTAATATGCAGTTATTCAAGGCCATTGTGTCAAAGTATATGCCAATAACAAAATAATGCATCGCACTGCCACGACATCAAAAGGTCCAAAACTGCTACCGTTGATTGCTGTCCTAATCCAGAAGTCAATTTTGGCACACCAAAATATTTTAGTACTTCCACCAACTAGAGAAGAAATCAGGACTGGCAATCTGCTAACTTTATGCATAACCAATCCAGTGATAATTGTCATGTAGAGGTAGCAGCCTGCAATCCAAGTGCACGACAGATTTACATCATTGGTGTGCTCGAGAGCTTAACTGTCGTCCTTATGCTTGAAAAACCTCATTCACAAATACAAAAAGGTTGCATGTTCGTGGATTTTAATATTTCAGAGAAATAAAATGGTATTAAGCAATATGTAAGCATGCTAGTGGGATCAAAGTGCAGACCTCCAAAATTTTCTAACTCGGAGACGTCGTACGCAATTTATGACAGATTTATACAAATTATATGAGCTTTGAGGGACCTCTAAATATTTTTAAAATTTCATAAAATTTGGCAGGTGTTATCATGGGACCATAAGGAAACTTTTTGGAGGGACTGCATTTAAATTGTCAGGAAAATTTGTTTTCCTGTGCAATTGTGGGACACCCTAATATATATAAATTATATATATTAAAAATTGTTTTCCTGTGCAATTTTGTTTACCTGTGCAATTGTGGGACACCCTAATATTTTTGGCTATGGTTTGTGGACCACTCTAATATATATATATATATATATTTATATATATATATATATAAAATAAAAAGACCGATCAACTGATCAACTGACCAAGTCACACGTGCACCACTTGCACTAAAAAGTCATTGTCAGTGTAACGTTCTTTAGACCATCAAAGTATCTAGCTAGTTATTACTTAAGCCTACTGTATTTGTCACTGTGTTATAATTCTCATTTAGCAATAATATTGAAATGATACATACAGTTAAGCTAAAACCTTAATTCTGATAAGGTCACGTGGGGAGCCAGCCGATACAAGTATTGCGCTTCGTCAGAAATGCAACTTCTGCCTTCTTCGTCTCTCGTTTGAGATGACAATCCTGGTCTTCGGCCTGGATACATTCCACAGTCGATAAGTTAATTCGTTCCACTTATAGCCTACTAGCTGGGGTACCCAACGTTGCCCGGGAAATTTAGGATTCGCTCTGCTCCCGGCCAATTTCTTACTTCCCGACCCTCACTGCATTAAGTTCCACAATCGCCCGCTCTCCATCCCACCCCACCCCACCCCACCCCACCCACCGTCCCCACCCTCACCCCACCCACCTCCTCGAGAAAGCGAATCTACAGGGTGCGCCAGCAAAAAGACCCCCTTGGTTTTTTCCCAATATCTAGGCCAAAAGTAAGAATTTTGAAATGAAATTTTGCAGTCTTAAAGACAATTCATATTTACACATGACGGTCAGATAATTATCATCAAAATATTTCAAACAGAACAAAAGTTATACCACTTTTAGGGAGGCCAACCACAGCTCCTCCAACCATAGCCAGAACTGGCACCAGAACGTCAAAACATCAATTTATCATTCATATATAGGCTACAGTGGCGGCGCCAGAATTTTCGTTTTGGGGGCTGGATTTTCGGGAAAAATTCCCGTTTACAGTCGCAAAAATTTCTGACGACCTTTTTTTAAGTCGTCGACCAAAATCAGAAGAAAATTTTCCATTTCCGCCGTCAAAATTTCTGACGATCTTTTTTCAGTCAGTTGATCGAAATCTTTGAAAAAGGTCCTTTTCATAATCCGCCAAACTGTCTGTCTGTCAAACCTCGTGCGCATCTTTACGGTTATTGGGGGGCTAAAGGGGTTAATCGTGCAAATATTTTATTTTTACATGGAAAAAGGATGTCCTTTTTAGAGGGCTTAGCCTCCCTAACCTCCCCCCTAGGGCCGCTACTGATAGGCTATGCTCAAATCACTCCATCGGCTAAAATATTCACCTCAAAGTACTGTCGCTATAGCTTTCAAGTCACCGTCGGTAAGCTACTTGGCGATACGTGGTTTACGTTGAATTGAGCGCGCACATTTCGCGACCTCAATTCGGCCCCGCGAAACACTGCAGCGCCTAACCAATTCGCCGCGATCAAATAGAGCGACTACACAATTCGCCGCTGTCACGAAATAGAGTATCCCCCATACTAATTGTATCCCCCCCAAATTAAAAAAAGTCAAAAAACCGTATCCGCGTGTAATTTCTTCTACAAATTAATTTTCATCTGCTTTGTTTTGAACAATGACACTAACAGGTATGTTTATTCCTACTAGATAATTTGTTTTGCCCTGTTTTTAGAGCACTTAAAACATTTAAAACACTTAAAAACACTCAGAGTCACTAAATAAATTTGAGTTGCCTTTATCTGAGCATTGCTTAGGACACCCAAAACAATATTAGAGTCACTTTGAATTTTGATTACAGCATAATTTTTTTTATTATGCGCATTTTTCAAAAAAGAGGATGAATTAATCTATCCCCCCGGATAGCCTTCAGGGGGGATACTCCGTTTCGTGTCACCGCCCTTCATTTCAGCGCTGCTTCAAAAGGGCGTTTCTAAATACCGGGCGTAACAACACGTGTTCTTGTTTTACCATAAACAGCACGTGTTCTTGATTAGAACTAACGATTTAAGAACCTCCAGTTTTGGTTTAGCTATTGCCTACTTAACATGTAACTGAATAACTGAACAAACGATTTAACTAGGCCCTATTTGAATTATTTCCTCTTGCAGCGCTTTGTGTAGTAGCCTACATTTAAACTGTTTGAAAGTTTGATCGTTAAAATAAACTTTGACATTGTTATCATAAGAGTTGCACCTCAGTCGCTGATATGTAAATTAAACTGTTTGAAAGTTTTATGATTAAAATAAACTTTGCCATTGCTGTTTGAAAGTTTTTTTAAGGTTTTATCATTAAAATTAAATTTGACATTGCGATCATAAGAGTCGCTGAAATGAAGGGCGGCGAATTGTGTGGTCGCTGTGTTTGATCGCGGCCAATTGTGTAGGCGCTGTGTTTGATCGCGGCCAATTGTGTATAGGCGCTGTGTTTGATCGCGGCCAATTGTGTAGGCGCTGTGTTTGATCGCGGGGAATTGTGTAGTCGCTGTGTTTGATCGCGGCCAATTGTGTAGGCGCTGTGCTTGATCGCTGGGAATTGTGTAGTCGCTGTGTTTGATCGCGAGGAATTGTGTAGGCGCTGTGTTTGATCGCAGGGAATTGTGTAGGCGCTGTGTTTGATCGCGGCCAATTGTGTAGGCGCTGTGTTTGATCGCGGCCAATTGTGTAGGCGCTGTGCTTGATCGCTGGGAATTGTGTAGTCGCTGTGTTTGATCGCGAGGAATTGTGTAGGCGCTGTGTTTGATCGCGGGGAATTGTGTAGGCGCTGTGTTTGATCGCGGCCAATTGTGTAGGCGCTGTGTTTGATCGCGGCCAATTGTGTAGGCGCTGTGTTTGATCGCGGCCAATTGTGTAGGCGCTGTGTTTGATCGCGGGAATTGTGTAGGCGCTGTGTTTGATCGCGGCCAATTGTGTAGGCGCTGTGTTTGATCGCGGGAATTGTGTAGGCGCTGTGTTTGATCGCGGCCAATTGTGTAGGCGCTGTGTTTGATCGCGGGGAATTGTGTAGGCGCTGTGTTTGATCGCGGCCAATTGTGTAGTCGCTGTGTTTGATCGCGGCCAATTGTGTAGGCGCTGTGCTTGATCGCTGGGAATTGTGTAGTCGCTGTGTTTGATCGCGAGGAATTGTGTAGGCGCTGTGTTTGATCGCGGGGAATTGTGTAGGCGCTGTGTTTGATCGCGGCCAATTGTGTAGGCGCTGTGTTTGATCGCGGCCAATTGTGTAGGCGCTGTGTTTGATCGCGGCCAATTGTGTAGGCGCTGTGTTTGATCGCGGGAATTGTGTAGGCGCTGTGTTTGATCGCGAGGAATTGTGTAGGCGCTGTGTTTGATCGCGGGGAATTGTGTAGTCGCTGTGTTTGATCGCGGCCAATTGTGTAGGCGCTGTGTTTGATTGCGGGGAATTGTGTAGGCGCTGTGTTTGGCGGCGCCAAATTGAGGTCGCGGAGACGAAGGTCGGCGAAACGTGCGCGCTCAATTCAACGGATTATATACGTTAATAAAGTCGCCTCTATTAGTCCAGGCAATCTAGATAAAAAATACCGTCAACCTGGGCAAAATTGTAACCTAAGCTTTCTAAGCGTTTCCTGTTCAGAATTTGTTGCTGAATAACATATCCAAAATCCTCCAAAATCCCATCATGGGATCACCCCCCAAAATGGGGTTCAACATATGATGGTTTTTCATGCTTTTTTGCATTGAATATCGGGCTGCAGCCTGGTTAAAAATTGTTCACATGGTGATGCAAGCATGAAATTTGGTACATTCTACGAACACGTCATAGCAAAAAGATTTGGCTATAGGGCCATCGTAGATTTGACCCCTGGCCCCAATGGCAGCCATTTTTCAAAATGGCCGACCGGTTTACAAATTTTTAATTATCTCAGCTTCCAGTAAGCTTAGAATCGTCACCTTGGTGTCTAAACATACATAGTTAGGGGCGGGGATTCCAACAGAGCCATTGCAAATGTTCCCCACGGCGTCAATGGCGGCCATTTTCCAAAATGGCCGACCAAAAATTGGATTTTTCAATATCTCAGCTTCTAGTACACTTAGAATCGTCATCTTGGTGTCTAAACCTACATAGTTAGGGTCGAAGATTCCAACAGGGCATAGGCGTACGAGACGGGGGTCCAGAGGGCAAATGCTCCCCAAATTTCGGGCAAATGTGTTTTTCCGGCAAAAGAGGCATGAACGGGCAAAAAAATTTCGGCATTTTTTTCGGAAAAAACAGGTACGGGAGGATTTTTTCGGGCGCGCAGGGGTAAAAAAGGTCGTCAGATTTTTCGGACGGGTAAATCCAAAGTATTTTGGGCGGATGACTAAAAAAAAGGTCGTCAGATTTTTCGGACGGGAAAATCCTAAGAATTTTGGGCGGATGACTAAAAAAATAAAAAAGGTTGGCAGATTTTTCGGGCAAAAAAATTGTTTGCCCCCCACTGCCGAAATGTCCCGTATGCCTATGCAACAATGTCGACTGACTTAGTTCCTAGCTGTTCCTTGACAAATGTTTCGAACTGCTCTTGTCCAGTTTCTTCGAGGCTGCACATGGTGTTTATCACTGCTCGATTGGCCAAATCTCTGGTAACCGGGACAAGTAGGTTATTGCTGTCGATGGCAGAGATATAGAAAAATCCGTATTTTGGTCAGCCATTTTGGAAAATGGCTGCTATTGAAGCCATGGGGAACAATGCAAATGTTCCCCATGGCTTCAATAGCAGCCATTTTCCAAAATGGCCGACCAAAATACGGATTTTTCTATATCTCTGCCATCGACAGCAATAACCTACTTGTCCCGGTTACCAGAGATTTGGCCGATCGAGCAGTGATAAACACCATGTGCAGCCTCGAAGAAACTGGACAAGAGCAGTTCGAAACATTTGTCAAGGAACAGCTAGGAACTAAGTCAGTCGACATTGTGAGTTGCCATAGAATAACTGATTCCTACTTCAACAAATGATACCACGGCAGATATCCAACCAGGCCATTGACTAGGTCTTCCAATTGTTGATGCTCTTAAACTGGATAGAGCAGTCATAGTCAACATGCTGAAGCTTGGCACTGCATGCACCTTTTCAGAATAGGCCTTCCATATTTTCTTGCCCCACATCACAGGACAGCTAGAGCATGTGCTAGAGCATGAGTAGATGTTGTATGGGATGGGTATGTACATGGCAGCTTGAAGACATACGGCCTACACACACGCAGTGTGAGGGATTAGGGAAGTCGAAGGCGCATCGAATCTTCCAGTGTTCTACCCAGAAACTGACCAGAATTCCTGATGAATGACTAAAACAGGCCAGAGTTGTTTTCTTACTTGAGTCTGTAAATAACAAAACTAGAAATAGAAACAGGAAGACGGATCACAACCACAAGGACTTGCCACAAGGACTTGCTCTGTAACTGGACTTGCTCATTGTACTCAGGAGGAAAATGCTACAAGGATGTTGCTGCATGTCTCCGATGTCAATCAAAAGATGTTTATCATAAAGCGATGATGTGCACAGTTGACTCAGACATGTTAGTGTGGTGTTTGCCATAGCAGCAGTTCAGCTGAGCATTGATGAACTACTGGTTGGTTTTACCTCAGGCAAAAGCTTCAGATACCTGCCAATCCTCGGTCCAGAAAATTGCGTAGCCATGCTCTTCCAACACGCATTCCACGGATGTGACACAGTATCATCCTTCACTGACCACTGAAAATGGCTGTCTTGTACTTTTGGAAGACATTCAGCAACGTCACTCCAGCCTTCTGCACCTTGGCATCAACTCCCAGCTCTGTTTATGATCAGCTCGATGTAATTGAGCGCTTTGTGGTTCTTCTGTAGACCTACAACTGTGCTAGTGGTGAGGAGAAGGTGAACGAGGCAAGGAAGCAACTGTTCGCACAGACAGACCTATGAATAGCCTTCCACCAACTCAAGCTGCTCTGGTGGAACACACAAAGAGAGCTGCCTACCAAGCAGGTCACGTTTGGGCACAGATGTTCATAGCTGCTCCGAAACTACGATGTCCTGGTCAATGGGAGTTGCTGCAAACGAACGAAGGCGGCTGGGAAGTGACGTGGATAACACTTCCCGAAGCGTCTCGTGCCTGTCGTGAACTGATCAGATGTGACTGTGAGAAGGGATGTAGGGGACAGAGCAAATGTGCGAAAGCTTCACTACAGTGCACTGGTCTCCTCCGTCTCTGTAGAGGCCTATGTGACCGTGAATGACGTGGCTGATATTGTATAATTCTGTGGTCAGTACCTTGTCTATATTAAGGTTCCCAAATGTGGACTTAAATATGTCACGACACACTTTTACAAGAATATCAATAACATGTTGAATTGCATATAGTCCAAAACTTGTCTTATTGCTAAATGAACTTAAACACAATCAGAAGTTTCAAAAATAGTATGTTGTAATAAATATCTTGATTTATACTAGGCCTATATTTATACTTGACGCACCATGAGCCCATAACAGCTGTTTTTCAAGTAAGCAGGAAATTTCTACCTTGCTGCACCATTGACGCCCCCTGGCTGCAAATCTTGTGAACAGAAACGTTTCTATTTAATTCCATTGGAATGCTTGCCCTTAACAATGTTTAGGTAGCCCCAACATGACGATTCTACGTATGCTTGAGGCTGAGATATTGAAACATCCGTATAAGCCGAGATATTGAAACATCCGTATTTTGGTCGGCCATTTTGGAAAATGACCGCTATTGAAGCCATGGGGAACATTTGCAATGGCCCTGTTGGAATCTTCGACCCTTTCTATGTAGGTTTAGGCACCAAGATGACGATTCTAAGTGTACTGGAAGCTGAGATATTGAAAAATCCGATTTTTGGTCGGCCATTTTGGAAAATGGCCGCCATTGACGCCGTGGGGAACATTTGCAATGGCTCTGTTGGAATCCCCGCCCCTAACTATGTATGTTTAGACACCAAGGTGACGATTCTAAGCTTACTGGAAGCTGAGATAATTAAAAATTTGTAAACCGGTCGGCCATTTTGAAAAATGGCTGCCATTGGGGCCAGGGGTCAAATCTACGATGGCCCTATAGCCAAATCTTTTCTTATGACGTATTCGTAGAATGTACCAAATTTCATGCTTGCATCACAAAGTGAATAATTTTAACCAAGCTGCAGCCCGATATTCAATGCAAAAAAGCATGAAAAACCATCATATGTTGAACCCCATTTTGGGGGGGTGACCCCATGATGGGATTTTGGGGGATTTTGGATATGTTATTCAGCAAAAAAATCTGAACAGGAAAACGTTTAGAAAGCTTAGGTTACAATTTTGCCCAGGTGAAACTGTAAATTTCCTGGACTATAATAGAAGTCATAAGACTTCATGAGTCCAATTAGAGAAGAAGGGCTAAAAACCAGGATAAACTCAGTGCCTGTCCATCGCAACATTTTTACCAAATGAAGTTCTGATAGTTTCATTCCAGGCTGGCGTATCGATTAGGTCGAACTGAGACAGTCTCATGCCCTCTGATGTCTGAATAGATGACGCTTGACCAAATTTCCATACGTACGCTACTTGGTCTGACGTATAAGCATCTATAACATTATAACGTTTTTAATTCAATTAGATGAAGGACTACCTCTGTAACTAATGCTTTTGTTGCTAACTTGCTGTAGCCTTCAAGCGACCATCTGCAACTCAAGAATTCGTCTCACTGTTACTCTCACAGGCGGTAGTGTATGTGAACGTGTCTGTCATTTATTTGTTGAAATCGTGGAACAGCAGTGGTTAGAAGGGGCATCGTGCATGTATGCGTGTAACATTCTGCAACTACAGTACCGTACTACACCGTGATTTTAAAAAAGTAAGCCAAATTGGTTTGCATATATCTCTAATGTCTGATAGCATATCACACTAACATTTTCTAAATATTTAGAAAATTGTACCAAGAATATGATTCCAAAATTTCATGAGATAATGGTGAACGGATAAAAAGATATGAATCTTTCAACTTCATATATCGAAATTTCAGTTTACAAGCAATTTTCTGTTAGATTCAATAAAATGTAAGTCATGCTGCTTATCTTATAGGCCTATCTCTAATGCCTCACGATTAATTATACTAAAATTTTCCAGATATTTAGAGAATTGAACCAAGAATAGGATTCAAAAATATCACGACATAAATTTGAACGGATAGAGAGATATGAATATTTCAACTTCATCTGCCGAAATTTCAGTTTTGTTAACAAGTCTGTTATGGTTTCTTTGCGGTTTCGACGCTTGATAGTTCCCAATTTTGGTATTCAGTGATCCTGGAGTAAAAATTAATGGAGCCTATTATCGCGACGTTCTATACTGTCACAACATCTTCTACCTGCAATCAGACATCTAGCCCCAGAAGGCTGCTTTGTTTTTCAACAGGACGTACAGTGCCCCAACTCACAGAGCCAAGGAAACCATCGAAATGCTGACAAGAGAGACGCCAGACTTCATGTCTCCCACATTATGGCCTCCGAACAGCCCAGATTTTAATCCTGTCGACTATAAAGTGTGGAGCGTGATGCAAGACCGAGTCCACCAGACAACAATCCATGATATAAACGATTTGAAGCAACGCTTGTTGGAAGTGTGGGATGGCCTGGACCAGAGGATAATCGACGATGCTGTTGCCCAATGGCACCAGCGCCTCCAGGTATGCGTGCAAGCAGAAGGAGGAGGACATTTTGAACATCTTATTTAATAAAATAATTAAACCATACTGTTGGAATCATATTGTCAGTTCAATTCTCTACATATCTGGAAAATTTTAGAATGATTAACGATCAGGCCATAAAGATGATGAAAAACAGTTTGACTTACATTTTATTGAACCTAACAGAAAGTTGCTTGTAAACTGAAATTTCGGCATATGAAGTTGAAAGAGTCATATCTTTTTATCCTTCAACTTTATCTCATGAAATTTTGGAATCATATTCTTGCTCCAATTCTCTAAATATTTGGGAAATTTTAGCGTGATATGTTTTCGGGCATTAGAGATAATTTTTTATATGAAAAACAATTTGGCTTCCTTTTTTTGAATCACGATGTATAAATCCGCGAATCAACGCACTTCAAATGTTCAAGACCACTGTCCAGCACGGATACTTGTTAACCAAAGTACTTGTACTTTAGACCAGAGTGCATGTACTCATACTCGAAAATAAGTATCGTAGAGTACCTGAGACCTGAGTGCATGTAGGCCTACTCGTAATTGAAAAATAAGTATCGTAGGGTACCTTTTCTGCTAAGGGAACTAGAAAGTTTGGCTGGGAGTAATTCATAGATGTAATAATTTTCATAGAATATTGCTACATGATATACGTACATGGCGTTTCATTAAAATTTAAATTCTATTGGGAAGTCTAATTGTCATATATCGCTATAGCTGCAGGCGCTAAAAGAAGTAGATCCTATAGCTACGCTGTGCACCTAAACGAAAAATATAGTAGTTAGCAGGTCTATTCTGTGTTTATAATTCTACTGCAACATCAACACTTTCATGCACATAGCTAAAAAGTCGTCGCCAACAAATAGGCCTAATGAGTCATGACTACAATATTAGGCATAAAATGCTAGAAGTTCTTACAACTTCCGAACTGTAGAGGACAAGACTGCTCATCAACCGGAAAATAATGCAGGTACATTGGACAACTCGCCTTTATCGTCAATCTGCTCAAATAAGAAAGCAACAGAAAATTCCCATACCGCAATATTTAAAATTTCTACAATTAGGATCATCATTGCTTTGGTATCCTATCGAAGGGGCGACCATCAAAAGAGTGAGAGTTCAAAAGGCGTCGCTTATAAAAGTCGTCTGTTTGAAAGACAGTTAAACAAATTTTTGTCGACGGCAATTAACGGTCTCTGTATGGTCTGCTGTCTTATAAGCAGCAGCTGTCGTTAAAACCTGGATCCACCATCATCACCCCGTGCACCGATCAAAAGAGCGCGCCAACAAAAAACCGACGATCGAAAAGGCGAGGAAGTTCGCGACAATAGAACCTATAGATTAGGTCTAGGCCTATGTATTTGTAGATGTTTTCGCCGGTGCAACCCCTTACGAAGACGATCCCTAGATCCGCCCTCGTCAAGGGGAATGAATGCCTCCCCTCTCCGCGCTACCAGAAAGGGTTTGAATGAAGCATCTGCAGCAGCTAGTGGGCCTCTAGTGTCTGGGATGATACAGATACGACTATCGCTCTCGGACCCTCTCGCTTCTGCGAGGCTGGAAGGAAGCTGCACTGGCTTCCTGTCTCGGAGCGTCAGAGGGATAATCGAACTCGTACGATCGGTCAAGGATAGGGTAATAGTGATTCTTGACGAAAGGTGCCTAAGTGGAAGAGCGCTGCTCGTGGGAGTCAGAACTTCTTCTCCCTAAGAGAAGGAGTCAGGGTCCGATTTGGGTTGGGTCCACACGATCATACCCGAGTCCTATCTCTCTCTATCTCTCTCTTTCTATATATATATATGGTCGTTGCCATGGTGAGTGTTCCTACTCTACGTAAGTATTTATATGAATAAAGACTATCTTCTATCTATATATTTTATTAAGCAGAGTAAATAAGTTCTAATCTAATACTACTAACTATTTAAGCAAACAAAGTAATGCATTCATTCATACTCGAACCTTTGACAAAGCACAACCGTTACAATCCTCGATTCTATCTTAGTAAAATGGGGGGGGGGGCGAAAGGCAACTCTCTATGAATTTAGGATTCACAGAGCACTCGAATGATTCCTACTGTTCATACCTTAGATCCGGTCCATACCTGTTTGTACGGCTGACAGTGGCAAAGGAACAGAAAACAACTTATACTCCCGATCAAGGCGGGGATCTCGCTGTAGACTATCCATTCCGAGTACGCGGTTAAGGACTCCTGTCCTGAGGTAGAACGGATCGGAAGAGGACTATCCTGCTCTCGACGAAGGAGACGCTAAACTCTTCTTTGAGTTGGTTACTCGCACTTCGGAACGCAGGTCCTTAATTCCTGGATTTGCGGAGGGGATCAGAGGCCTATTCTGCACTTCGACGAAGGAGTTCCTAAAATCGGCATCTCACACTTCGGAACGCAGATTCTTAATTCCTGGGTTGACGAAGGCGGCATTGTCTTCTTCACCTCCGGGCTCGGACTTCAACCAGTCGCAGGTCCTTCCTGGATACAGAATCTGGGAGTCGGCACTTGGGTTCTTTGTAAAAGGGCTTTTATATGGTTCTGGGGGACGCTTCAGCCCCCGTCGTTGCTACTACCATGCTCTGGCAGTCTGCCAACTCATCAGTACACGCTGTCTTCCCAGGGCAGGCCGAGTTAATTCTGCAAGTCATTCTGACTCGGCCACACACTCTCTACACGCAGGGAGCACGTGGACACCAGTTGCAGCTACAGCAAGGGCGTAGCTATATCTATATTATGTGGGCCTAGGATCTCCTTTCCCTACATATAATATGGGTCTTATTACATTACTATTACATTACTTAACGTTTAAATCCTTTGTCAACAGTCCTACTGTTGTACATATTTACGCTGTTCGGTCGAGGGTTGGCATAAGATATCTTGTAAACTCCTCGGGCCTGGTCACTAGTTGTCAGTGGCGCAGCCAGGAATTCATGATGGGGCGGGGGTTATACCTGAGCTTTTTCAGAAATTTGTAGAACTGCACAACCATGCAGGAAGTTTCTCTAGTCCGGATTTGTTTGGCGAAAATTTCTGGTTGTTTCAGAAAATTTTCCCCGAAAATGTCGCAAGTCGGCGACGAAAAATCTGATGACCTTTTTTAGTCGTCCACATGAAAATTGTTTTTTTCAGCCTTCCTGCTTATTTTTCACTGCACAGGTATTTCGTTCGTCCGTGGCGAACCGGCTGCAATTACCGTTTCCTAATGATTTTCACGGCACAGAACTGCTTTTACAGCTGCACAAATTCTTTTACAACTGCACATTTTTTGTGGAACGGCACGTTAAAAAGTCCTGCTGGCCGGATGCCCTTCCTGACACCAACCCAACAGTATTACGGTAAATACACGGTGGTTCAAAAAAAGTAAGCCTAACCATTTTTCATCTATATATATATAGGCTCCAACGCCTGATAATTTATCATTCTAAATTTTTCCCTATATTTAGATAATTGAACAATACTCCGTTCATTAATTTTTACTCCAGGATCTCTGAAGACCAAAATTGTTAAATATCAAGCGTCGAAACCGCAACGAACACCATAACAGACTTGCTGAAAACTGAAATTTCTGGAGATTAAGTTGAAAAATTCATATCTTTCTATCCGTTCACATTTATGACATGATATTTTGGAATCCTATTCATGGTTCAATTCTCTAAATATTTGAAATTTTAGGGTGATTAATCATCAGGCATTAGAGATATAAGAAAAACAGTTTGGCTTACTTTTTATTGAACCACGATGTAAAAATGGAATAAAGTAACAAAGGGAATAAAGTAAGAAAACAATTGTTACTACAAGCAATTGTTTTTTTTCTTATTTAAGTGGATAAACAACCTTTAAAACTTTCTTCCTGAGCCAATGGGGGTTTAACCTCCCGTCCCCCCTGAATTCCTACGCCACTGGGCCTTGTCATCCCACCATATAATTACGAAGGTCCATAGACAATTTTTTAAATGAACAGAGCTTCGACGAAATGAAGTTGGAGCAATTCGTTTGGGATCGACGTGAATGTCATCGTTCGAACGGAAGAAAATCTACAATCAGGATGTCGCCAAACGTATTAAGTTCGTCGATGAAGATTACGACAACAGAATCAACATGGGTCGAGTATCTCCGAGGGGCCGCTCATATTGGAATAATTAGATCTAGGCCTATCTCGAATTGAACATTTGAAAAACAGACATTACTTCTATCGACTCTAATTGGACCCACTTGCATTTGAACTATAATAAAGCTTGATCTACGAGAATATTTCAACATAGGCTAGTTATTAATCGCTCTTTTGTCAAAATTCGTTTTTGTTGTATTTACTATTTAAATACATTACTTCATCATTTCCTCAAGTCACTTTTTTATTCTGTCCGGGATTTGGGTGTTACACTTCATGAATAACTTAATTAATTTAGCTTAATTCTCAATGCACGTCAACCAGCTGATTCGTCGCTGTTCCACAAAATTCGTCAGCCACGGGTCATCCCTCGCTCCCTATCCCAGGATTCTGAGCTCTACCCTTGTCCATGCTTTTGTCACCAGCCGCTTGGACTACTGTTGCTCTTTTCTGGTTGGTTTGCTTCTATTTTTGATATCCCGACTAGACCGTCGTATTCTTCGCACTGCAACACGGTTAATTGAGCGAATCTCTAACTTTGCCGATTTTGTCTGTAGCTAGGTCTATGTAATAGACCTAATTATAAAAAGTTCAAATAGTTTTTTTGCGACCTTAAATTGGTTGTTTAGTTCTGTCCACCGATTGATGCCTGGATAACAAAGTTACGTGATCATGGATCATACTTATCTAGTGTTTCGGTATGTTTTACACTGTTATTTTTGCTTGCATCAGAAACCTTGTAACATTAAGTCTAGCCGATTTGAAAATGCAATAACCTCATTGAATAAAGTATGGTGCCGTTTCTCATGATACGCAGGAGTTTATTAGGTTCCGTGATGGTGTGCAAATACGATCCCATCCCGTTTAAGAAATACGTATCAGGCTTCCAGATCTTCTGAAGCATTTTGATGTGAACAGCCATCTCCCTCCGGGTTCCATTGAATTTTAGTCTTTCATCGTCCCACGTTTGACGGAAGTACGTGTCCATCGAATAAGTCTACAAAAATCATTAGCCTACACTAAACTGTTGTTGGTGAGAATGAGAATTTATAATTAGTCCTACAAGAAAGTTCAATCTCAAACCATGTAATAAAATTCCAGGTCTCGTTTTTTTATACTAGCAATCTCAACAGTGCCGGCGCTAGGATACCGGAGGCCCCCGAAAAAAACTTGGGGCCCCCATACCTTACCTTGAGCTCTCATCTCAGCAAAATTTCTCATAATATAAGTGCTAAAAGACATGGTGTCAATAAATGTCTCCTCCCAATTGTTAAATTTTTGGAATTTCCATGCTGTAATGGTAGAATTTTAAGCTGTCATCTTTTCAAAAATTGCTCATTTTTCAATGCTGTTAGTCGTGGTTTAGGACTTCAGAGTGTCCCCTCTCCATTGTTTAAATTTGTCCGATTTCCCAACTGTAATGGCAGCATTTAAAGGCTGTCATCTTAACAAAATTGATCATTATTGATGGGCAGTGGATGATACTTATGAAATATTTCTGAAATATTGGGGATACAAGGATTCCGTCACAACCACAAATTGTGGGCCATGCCCCTGTCCACACCCCCAAGTCTCCTCTTTGGTTGAAGGATAATGCTCTATTGGTTTGAGTAATATAATTTTGTATGCTTTGCGTTAAAACATAATTCAGGGCGTGGTTTCATGGATGAACAGTCATGAAAGGTATAATTACCAGCTACATTTGAGGCCCCTTGCAAACTTGAGATCAGACACATAACAAGGACATCTGTGACTCTATACAGGCTTTACTGTTTGGGCCTCACACAGGTTTTATTTTGAGGCCTCATCCAATTAGCAATTAGTTACAATTTATAAAGGTTGTGTTTGAGAAAGTGGATGAAATTGCCTGAGTTAGTTTAAATGGCTTTATACTTACGTGCAAAATCAGTATGATATTTGCATTAGGCTGCTATATCAGTGCCATATGGTTAGTTGAGGCATGCACCAGCCAGGATCTGTACAGTCACAAATAGGCATAGGCCTAATGACCAGCTAAATTTGGGGGCCCCTTTCAAACTCTAATGGCTTTATACTTACGACCAAAATCAGTATGATATTTGCATTAGGTCTTCTATGGCAGTGCCATATGGTTAGTTGAGGCATGCACCAGACCGGATCTGTACAGTCACAAATAGGCATAATGACCAGCTAAATTTGGGGGCCCCTTTCAAACTCTAATGGCTTTATACTTACGACCAAATTCAGTATGATATTTGCATTAGGTCTTCTATGGCAGTGCCATATGGTTAGTTGAGGCATGCACCAGACCGGATCTGTACAGTCACGAATAGGCATAATGACCAACTAAATTTGGGGGCCCCTTTCAAACTCGGGGCCCCCCCGGTTGGGGGGTACGGGGGTGCTAGCGCCGGCACTGAATCTCAATCTCAAGTGCACCGAGATGTTCAAGATATATTATAATAGCCTATAAACAGTGTTACTTTTCGTCAGTGCTTGGAAATTAATGTAGGCTAGATCTGAACATCATCGGCAAGCTAGAATGGCATTGCAGTATGAAATTTGGAAAATATTTTTGGAAACTTAGTTTTTGTTGAGTCATACTTTCAAATAACTTGTCAACATAATTATTTGGCTGATTCGATTAAACACTGCCAAATATATTGATATAGAGACTATAGCGTTAGACTCTTAGCATAATAATTATTATGCTCTTAGCATAATAAGGCTCGCAGGGCAGCAGAGCGGTCCAACAAACACTTAGAGCAACTGCTAAGAATTAAGCATAAGTGGTAGACCTACGTACCATATCAGCCTCTGAAATTGGTCCCATGCTTCTTATGATTAAATCAGCTCGGATTACGGTTGGCGGACCTGAAACAACATGTCTAGTGTTGTAATAATAATTGAGCATGCATCAATAATATGACCTACATACGAACAGAAAGGTCATAAAGTGAGCTATTGCTAGGCTACTGATAGACTCATTCGTTTCGGTGCGTGACACTGCTATTAAGTGGCGCTGCTGCTATCCCTTTCGTGCAGGTCGTATAAAAAGTTAAAAACTTGAGTAATTTCACTAAAAGCATGCACGCACATGGATGTAATTGTTTACAAGATTAATTCTCGTCCAACAACAATTGGATAATGTGTCTTCCAATTTGAATTAAATTATTACAAATAAAGATATAGAAAAAGCACGAAGTATACGCTACATGTATATCAAATTACGAAGTCAGGCACGAAGTTAGTCCCATGGGCCTACTTGTTCTTTCAGATTGTTAGGGGCTGCCCGAATTTCCTTAAATTCTTCTTACGGGACATTATATAAAAATGTCTTATTCATCTAGGCCTATGTCATTATTGCATGTTATTTAATGTAACGTTTAATAGCGTATAGCAGTGGTTTCGGACACGTGGCCCGGGGCCAAAAGTGGCCCACCAGTGTGGTCTCAAAATATGCCCCTCGTCCCACAAAGACTTAACCAAAATATATGACAAAACTGAAAATTTGGACAGGATAGAACACATAATTATTTTCCCCAAAAATTTGTTTTTTTGACGTCTATAAATAACATCAAACATTCTATTTTGATTCAATTATAACAATGTTATATGCTTTTAATTAAATTTTAGCATTGTGGCCCCTTAATGCCCTTCAACTAAGAAAAAGTGGCCATCGTGTTCTCCAACCTAGAAAAAGTGACCCTAGAGTCAAAAAGATTGGGAACCTCTAGCCGTCTAGCGTATAAGTTGGCAATAGGCTTAAATACTAACCTCCAAACCCAGGTCGTTTCCTGTTGTCATAACCATCCAGCAGTTGGTTGAGCAGCTGGGTAGCATTGCTTTGGAGCGTCGTTCGCTGGGATTCCGCGTAGCCTCCTCTTAAGAGCAGTAGACATCCACCGCAAAGAATCCTCAGAGCAACTGATAGCATGAGCTGATTCATTGTTCTCCTATAAGTACATAGGCTAATCATTATATCTAGATCAATCGAGCAAGAGCATCGATTAATAAGTATTTCATACAGATAGACAAGAGCGAAACGGTATTCAGCAAATT
Source organism: Lumbricus terrestris (assembly GCA_949752735.1). Lineage (NCBI taxonomy): Eukaryota > Metazoa > Annelida > Clitellata > Crassiclitellata > Lumbricidae > Lumbricus > Lumbricus terrestris. The sequence goes on from OX457040.1 coordinate 22,319,277, forward strand.
ATTCAAATCCAGATTCAAAACTTTCACTGTCAAAACCGCGCGCACAAAAATGTGCAGCTTAAAACCGCTCCCGATCATAACCACGGCGATCATAACCACGGTGATCATAACCACGGCGATCATAACCACCGCGATCATAACCACGGTGATCGTAACCACGGCGATCATAACCACGGTGATCATAACCACGGCGATCATAACCACGGCGATCATAACCACGGCGATCATAACCACCGCGATCATAACCACGGCGATCATAACCACGGCGATCATAACCACGGCGATCATAACCACGGGTTTAACGTCACTGTGTGGTAACAAAGACCATTAGCGACGCCCTCCACCTTTATCCAGGCTTGGGACTGGCACTGGCAGAGTGCGACCAGTGGTGGAATGAAAAAAAATGATGATGGATGGATCCGATTTGACCAGGGTCTATGACAACAGAGGCCGTTACCCTGGACAGAAATTTGCTCGGCGCATTACAGCACTGAAGAGCTAATGCAATTATATTTTGATGACCTTTTGTCCCGAAATCTTCAAAAAAGGTGTTCAATTTCCCTTCCCAAAACACTGATGACTTATTTAGTCATCAGTCCAAAATCTTCAAAAAAGGGTGTTCAATTTTCCGTCTAAAAAGCTGATGTCTTTTTTTAGTCATCCGTCCGAAATCTTCAAAAAAAGTTTTCAATTTCTCTTCTAAAAAACTGATGACTTTTTTAGTCATCAGTCCGAGATCTTCAAAAAGGTGTTCAATTTTCCTTCTAAAAAACTGATGACTTTTTTTAAGACTACAATAAATAAAATACTTCCCACTACTGAATGAAATATAGTAAAATATAAATAAGAACAAGAAGTAAACATGTGTGATCATTCACCGCAGTTTCTTGCACATTATAGACTAAACTCAAAACTTAACATGTTTCGCCCTGAAATTTTATGGCATCTGGGAAAAAGAAATTACATCCCTAACACTGTTGTTAGCGTTAAGTTGATTTGCATTTAATAGTTAGCCTAGTTGTACTTAGTTATAATTGTGTTTATTGGTGTTAATATTTTTACATTTTACTATGAATATATGCACAAATAACATACATTGTATGCCATAAATCATAGTTGGATACTATTGAAAGATTGTTTATTTTCGTTGCTCTATATTAAGACAATGCAATTGTGTGAGAGGCTTAGATTAGATTTTAATTACACTTAGGGCCTATATATTATTTTTAATATAGATTTTAATTACCATTATAAATTAATTCTTCTGTGCATGACTGACACCCTGAATTTTTTTGGGGGGCCACCATGGATGGGGAGGACCACGTCCCATGGTGATTTGAAATGGGGGCCATGGCCGGATTGGCCCCCCTTGGATACGCCCCTGGATGCCAAGGAACTACATGCGTTAACTCCGTAGTTGAAGTGTCACTAGATGACTGAGAACTTAGTTACATCAACCTAGCATAGACGCTGATATAAATTTAATCTTAAATAACCATTCACGGCTGAGTATTTGTTTTCCCGCCATAAAACTTCATCGCAATGAAAAACAATGAAAATGACCACTTTATCCACTGTATAAATTTTATTTGCGATCCCAGAAAGAAATGTTACATATCAATCTTCTTTGTCTTTTAATGAGGATCATATTTGCTGTTTTATATTTCTTAGTAGCTCTGACGGTTCAAGAGTTATTGTAAAAAAAACGAATTTAGGCCGCCATTTTCCAAGATGGCGGCTCGAGCACAGCTCGGATTTATGGGAACTTTTGGTATTTTCATCACTGGGGTGTACTTAACAACTCTGCCAAGTCTCTACGTAGTGATAATTTGTTGAGTCGATTTTCCTAAAATTCTTCCACTACATGTATGTTCATTGCCATCTAGCTTTCGTAGGCCTATAGTATAATTATGCTATCTCTTCCACACGTTGGAATGTAGTTTTAGCGATTAGCTCTTGACTGTTGACAGCATCACAGATTCACAGTAGGCTACTGAATGCCTGACACGGCGACTAGCCTATATATAATTAGGATAGCCTATATGTAACATTATATATAAATTATATATATATATATATATATATATATATATATATATAGCCAGAGCTCAAGTGCAACTTAAAGCATCAGGGCTGGTATGCACAGGACACAGCATAAGGTAATCACATATAGTGCCTAAACGCTGCTTTGCAATTCCCTATATAGTCATTGGAATGTATCCATATGCACGAGAAAAAATAGCGAAGAGAATAACTAATCTACACATTCCTTGCACCCGACGATGCATGACGCTTGCTCTTCCCCCCAATTCAATGGGTTATAGCTGAGCGCGCATGCGTGAAAGATATTTATATGCGGTCGGTGCAGCGTGGGGTAAACAGATTCAGACCTAAAGACGGGCCCCAGGGAAATGTCGACGGCTGCCTATTGTTCGCGCTGTCCAGCTAACGTCGGCCGTCTATTGTTCACAATGGGAGTAGCCGGCGTACTCCTTCCTCGGAATTGGAATAACGTTATACCTAGTTTTATTCGCTAATCTCAAGCCGTGCATACGGAAATAACCCAGTATTCCTGTATAGGCCAGATTTAAGCCAAATATACGAGTTATACCCTCATGTGCATACGGGCCCAGGCACTTAAACATCGTTCTTGTCGTCGGATAGGCCACACAAATAGGTCTATCTAATATCTTTTTGCAGAAATTTTCCTAGAGGCTCGACTAACTGCATGACTGTCATCCCATAGAAACAAAGCGCAGGCTGCATGCCTCTGCAGATTTAACCAGGGTTAAAGTGGGTGGGAACTTAATTTCAACGGACCATATGCAGGAGAGATATTGTGAAATGATCTCCAATAATTATAGGCTAATCCGATCTTCTGTAAGTGATAACAATTCAGTGGTAAAAGTGGTCTGGAGTGAGCAGTGGGAACGCAAAATGTGTGAACAGTGGGAACGCTGAAGAGTTTTACTGGAACGCACGTGTTTTCATGCGTTCCATGCAAGGTGTCACGATGGTGAGCAGTGGGAACGCAAGCCAGGAATTTAGCCTAGAGAGCAGTGGGAACGCCGTTCCCACCCACTTTAACCCTGGCTAACATAATCGTTAATAGCATTTGAAAGACACATTACCCTATTGCGAGTCATGCTTACGCACTCTAGAATATAAGATTCCAACCTGGTTAAATCTGCAGAGGCATGCAGGCCATTGTGAAGGCGAAGACAAAATGAACAGCACGGCTAATGATAGGAGCGACCGTCCGTTGATAGGTTCAGCCTCATTGATTCAGAGATGCGGAAACCTGGACACAGATGACATTATAGGCAGCTAACAGCAGCTGCTGCTTATGCTTGTAGGCCTAATATTTGACGATGTCATCGGAGATCATATGCTGATCTGCAAGTCCATATAATTTTATAACGAATATACTGAACGCTGAGAATGCCAATATTATTGATTTATGACACGTGGCTTTGAAACAGAAGTTGATGACACCGACAACCTCATTCAAAAGCAGTAGCCTCGGCCTACAGGGACTAAGTTTTTTTATTAGGCTAAAACTATAGCCAATACGTACCGTAGGATTGAATTCTCTCATAGGCCTAGTCAACGCGTCATCTTTAACATTATTATGGCCTAGGCCTACATAGCACGGTCGTTACTATTAGACCTGGGAGTGACTTTGGTCAGCTAATCTGACCCCACTTGACCCTAAAGTGACTTGAGGTCGACTTTAAGTCGACTTCTCGGCGTCAAAACGACTTGACCCGACTTGGTAGAAAAACAACCGACTTCCGACTTGAAGTCGACTTTTGACATGGTAGCCTAATAGCGATTAGCCTGTAAGCCTAGGTGTATGTGCGGCAACTAATGCAAGAAGTCAAGCCAATTTTTTCTGCAAGCATTAATTTCATTTAGGCCTACCAATGAGTAATGAGGCATCAACACTTAATTGATGTGTAAATTTGTTAAAAGTGTTATTATATTTCAGGCTGTTTGTGTTTCAGTTTGAATGGTTTTTGATGATTTGGGCCATCTATTAGCCTAGCCTAGACAATGCGACGGAAGATTAGGCTATTAGGCCTTTGAATTTTAGCTTGTTCATTGTCTGTGATTATTCAGATTACACTCATTATTATTATTATTATTTATTATTAATATTAACAATAAATAAATTTGCAAAACGCGCAAGGTCTAAGATAAAAACGGCGGTCTGGTTGCACTGAATGAATGGCGTGATATGATAGGCCTAATTTGCAAATCTGTTTTCATAATTATTTGGCCAGTAGCATGATTACTCAACTTAGCATTGCAAGCGCATCATCCTACAGTAGGCTACTACAGCTACTAGGCCTACTCCCTGACAATAAAGTCTTTCATTGTCCAATTGGCCCTACAATAGTTTTCCGTCTGCAGCTAACTGCCAAAGTAGCGCTAAACTATCGGTTTATTCAACTTTATTGGTAGGTCTTGAAGATCCAGCTTTCTTTGCGCGGAATTCACTGACCACTAGGAGTTCACTGATTTGCTTGATAAGCATCATCATCATCATTCGTCGCCTACTCCACCAATGGGAGCGTTGCACAATGAGTTTACCAAATTTCTCCAGCGTGTCCGATCCTCAGCCACAGTAATGGCCATGTTCAAATCCATACCCAGCCCAGTTAAGTCTTCGTTTATCATCCCGAGCCACGTTGTTCTGGGTCTTCCTCTAGGGCGCTTCCAGGAAGGCGGAGCCTGCGCCAGCAGTGCCTGTCTAGAGTCTGAGTTAGCTGGCATTCGAGCAACGTGACCAAGCAGCCCCAGACGTCTCCGTCTAATAGTACCGCATACTGTTGTTTGTCCTGTTCTGTTGTAGACCTCCGCATTGGTGATGAAGTCGGACCACTTGATGCCGCATAAGGTCCTCAAGCACTTAGTCCCAAAGGCATCTAGGCGCAGCTGATCCCGTCGACCGAATGACCATGTTTCAGAGCCGTAGAGGAGAACTGGCATGATATATGAGTTGAACAGTCGTATCTTGGTACCGAGGCTGATACGAGTGGACCAGATGTTATTTTTTAGGGCTCCAAACGCTCCGCTTGCCATTCCCAGGCGTCTTGAGATCTCCGCAGTGCTGCGACAGGACTCGTGAGTGAGCACGCCCAAATAGTTGAAGCCCTCAACACACTCGACCGCCTCCCCCTCTACCATGATGTCCGGAGGTCGTGGTAGAAAATCGCTCAGACTCTGCACCTTTGTTTTCTGCCAGTTGATGTGTAGACCCAACTCTGATGCCTCCTCCTCGAAGATTGTAAGTGTTGATGCCAGCAAGTCATAAATTTGGGCCAGTAGAGATACATCATCAGCAAAATCAAAGTCAGTAAATGCAACTTCGCCGATATCAGCTCCAGGCATAGCCCTGGCAACAGTCCTCCCCACAACCCTATCCATGGCCACGTCAAACATGTCTGGAGCTAGGATACAGCCTTGTCGAACTCCCGACCTAATCCGAAACCAGCCACTGGTATCTCCCTCACAGCGAACACAGCTGAGGGTATCCGTATAGAGAGCACGGAAGAGAAGGACCAGCTTATCAGGGATCCCGGCGATCTTCAAAAGCTTGTAGAGTGCGTCACGGTCAATTGAGTCGAATGCTGCTTTCAGGTCAACGTAAGCAGCGTAAAGAGGCTGTCTGAACTCTCTCCTCTTCTGGGCAAGAAGGTTGAGAGTGAGGACCCGGTCGACAGTCGAACGCCCTGGCGTGAATCCACTCTGTTCTCTTCTTCTGCTGGCGTGGATAACCTGCTTCATCCGCTCAAGTAGGACTCGGGCGAAGACTTTCCCAGGAACCGAGAGGAGTGTGATGCCTCTGAAGTTCTTACACTCCGTTCTATCACCTTTGCCCTTATACAGCGGGAGGATGATACCTTTGCGCCAGTCAGAAGGAATTTCACCAGATGTCCATATCTCCTCGAACAGCGAGAGCAGCTCGACTGACGTGCACGGCTCCCCGTACTTCAACATTTCTGGTGTGATACCACACACCCCGGGTGCCTTCCCCATCTTCAGTTTCTGGATTGCCGAAGACACCTCAGATAAGACCGGTATGTCACATGACACAAGACATGAGGGTGTTGACGCATCTGCCTCTTCTGCAATGCATGTCGAAGGAGTCGCAGGCGGGCGGTTCAGAAGATCATCAAAGTTGATAAGCACACGTGCTAATATTTTAGTAACATTTTGTTTCACTATTTAGCATAAAATAAATTATACGAATAGATCGGCAGTCTGCCTACCGGTAAAATAATCAGTAGTCCTAAGTCTATGTTTTTCAAAGGCCTCATTCATTCTTGTAAACACACTTGGCAACAAAAGTTGCTTAGATGCTGTCACGATCATTGCATGGTTTGAAGTGACAAATTTAACTGTGTTTGTGTTTCAAGTCGGTTTAAGTCGACTTGAGGTAAAAACAACTTCAAGTGACTTCTGTCTACAAAAATCGACTTAGGGTCAGTTGCGGTGAGCAGAAACGACCCGACCCGACTTGGGATGACCAAGTCGACTGGGGTCGACTTATTGGGGTCGACTCCCAGGTCTAGTTACTATCATGAGTCTTATGACTACAGCCTAGTGCCCGTACTTTTTTCATTCCAATTTGTTCTAATTTTCTCTCGTAAAGCCTAAATATAGCTTAGTTGCCCGTAACTGCTCTGCCCCTGTGTCATGTCATGTCATTCCGCCATCGTCGCTCTGCGACGGTTGGCTGCACGAATGGATGAACATTTTCCACAGTTGTCTATCACTTGCCATGTTCATTAGCCTCCTCCCCAAAGTCCACTACAAGATGTTGTCTATCCATGCCGTTCTAGGTCTTCCTCTTCCTCTTTCTCCCTCCATCAATCCCGTCATCAGGCTGTTTTCTATGCATGCTGTCCTTTTGCTGTCTCATGTCTCTGCCTATAGGAACCCAGAATATCTCTAGCCGGTGTGGCATGAGATCTTGTCCGGCATGAAATAATGTCCGGAAAGCCCTGTCATTGGTTCACATGACCGATGATATCAGATGGCAACTGTCAAACTACAGTATTAATAGCACCACGAGATCTTGTCCGGGAAAGACACAAAATAGATAAGATAATTATTCAGCCTACCAAGACCAATAATACGAAGCATAGCCTTGCTAGACCTAACTATAATATTATTAAAACTAAGGCTTACGTGTCGAAATCCTGTATCATCCAAAATTATGGGTTTTAAGTAAAATTAGCTTTTCATAAAATAGGAACTAACAGATTCTATTTTAACGACTATTTGAAAGTGAATGCGTATGAAGTTAGAAAATGAGTAGGCTATAATCACACTTCAGACAGATAACCTAGACTAACAAGGCCTATCTCGAGATCTGCTGTACGTAGTAGGCCTAGCCTATATGAGCATTATACATTCAACAGCAGTAGCATCGTACCGTCTCCATAGATTTAGGCTAGCCTATAGGCCCATAGCGCTTCTCAAAGAAGCGCTATGGGCTCATAGTCGCCCTCAGGACGAAAACGCAGATCCCGAGGAAAATAAAATAGGCCTATTGCTTCAAAGAATGACAAATTGACCGAACAGAAAAACGAGCCGTTAGTATGGCCCTCAGTGCGGAAAGAAGGTCATTCCATATGGAAGGACCAACCAGAGCAAACGTCCGATGTTGGGCAAGAGCAGTAGCCTACCCTATAGGTCCCAATTCTGGGAACAATTAAAAGATGAAGAAATCAGTAGAACAATATAGACCTAATCATCGATATGAGGATGCGGTTAACGGCTTTTGCGCATAGTTTTAGAGTTTTTATAGAGGCTTTTCGATCCCACCTGTGCTTTGGAAATCTGAAAGACGATTGATCTTGTAAAGATTGTAGGCTAGTGGATGCGTGTAGTGATAGGTAGCCATGCAGTGCATGATTTCAAGCTAATCAAGCATATGCCTAATATCAGTAGGTCTACTTGATACTTGGAATACATATTTCAAGTATCAGCAGCCCAGTTGAGCAACAGGTGCAAACTATACATACATACACACATAGAAATTTACAGCTACAACAACTAGGTGCCAAAAAAGAATTGAAAACTAAGGGATAAATGGAAGGTCTAATTTTTAATGGTTTCAGAACTCCTTTCTATGCTCTGAAAGCGATCTTACTCATTTACACAGGCCTCGACTCATCGCCAGTTCGCCACGTTCCGCGATGGGAATTTCTTTCTAAATATAGAACTAGCGTCATCGTGGTCACAAGTTCACAACAAGCATCGCACAGTAAAACAATAATTAAACTGTTTACATCCTTGATTTCTCGTCCCATATATAAAATTAAATTATTGACATTACATCAGTAAGATACTTTTACGCGGATAATTTATATGATAATAGTAGGAAATACTGTTTCGACAAAGAAAGGCGGAGTCGTGTCCATTTCATGCCGGACAAGATTTCATGCCGGACAAGATCTCATGCGTATGCCGTATGAAATACTGTCTTGACGACGGAAGTGGGCGGAGTCTCACACAATTTCATGCCGGACAAAATTTCATGCCACACCGGCTCTGATCATTGACAGTCCGCTGAAGTTTTGCTAGAAGCAAGGTGAGCAATATTCTAGTATGAACCATGATATGAACTAAACAGCCTAAATCACTATGACCTGGCCTCGATCTCGCCATGCATGCATCATAGGCGCAACAATCCTATGGAACCCACGGGCAGGCAAGCCGACAGAAATTCCGGGTCCCTGGGCTGAGCAGTCGCAGGCCCCAAGCTATCTTTAGGCTTGTTGATCAATTTTACACAAAAACAAATAGAAATAACAATAGTGTGGGAAGGTCTCCCAAAGCCGTAGCCAGATTTAATATCGCGGGAGGGGGTTTAACCAACTTTTGACCAAATTTCTGACGACCTTTTTATTACGCCTAGTCGTCGAAATTTCTGATGACCTTTAAAATTTAATTTCATGGTTTTTTCTTATAAAATCGCGACTTTCTGCGAGTTCTGGACGACCAGTACATTAATTTGCACACTGTATAGTAGGCCTACTTACATAATATGCTAGATTAAATGCATTCTACAATTTTTACATTTTTCATTTCGGGGGTGTTCAAACACCCAAAACAGTGAAACCCCCTCCTATAGCCTATATGACAGGATGGTGACCGTGGTTATAACAGTAGGCCTACGTCTCAGTACAGTTTAACAACTTAATATGGCAACTAATCTAGTGTTAGCAGAATAGCAAATAGGCCTAATTAGGCCTATAGTATAGGCCTAGGACTTTGTAGATCACTCTAGTCCGATAGTCAGCAATAGACTGGCGTCGTTTCTTGGTCAGCAAACCCTCTTTTTCCACTGCGGTGGGCGTGGCCTGTGCTGACCAATAAGAAGCCGTTACATCCCTTTCCCAAAAGTTAGTTTTGCCACCCGCGAAAGTTCCTGCAATACTATAATGCCAGAAAGTTCTTACAATGCTAGGCCTACATGCTACTTCTAAAGCTATTACATGACCTACTCTTTTTGTGTTTGCTCTTACGAACTGCAATAGGAGAATATAGGCCTAGGCCTATCGGTTTCTGAATGGGGCTGGTTTGCTAATTAATCGGCCAGACCGCGTTCTGACATCCCCCTGGGGAGATGTCGCTGGAGGGCGCTGTGAGGGTTGGACGGTCGGCTGCGGTGGTTGGATACGGCGCGGGAGGTGGTGTGGGAGGCGGTAGTACTGGTGTGTTCGTTTCATCGTCTGAACTTTCTGTCTTGATGGTAATAGGAGGTTCAGACGAGAAATGCAAATGTCTTGATGTTCGCCTTCTGGTAGACAGTGGTAGTACCGTCTTCAAATCGCAGCTGGTATGATCGGTGTGGGACTAGTAGTACCCGTGCAACTTCGGCCTTTCGCCAATCACGCTCGTCGAATCTGGCTCTAGGCTAACTGTTTGGCCAACTGATAGGCCCAGTTGAACTGTTGACTAAGGAAACTCGGGATGTCATTCCTTTTAATCTTTGGCCGCTAAACGGCCGCCCGCCTAAATCCCGCTGTTGATAAGATTTGGAGACTGATGGAGAAGGTGTACAAGACAAGGAAAAGATACATTGAAGATCTCCATGAGCGAATTGTTAATACCTGCATGGGAGGATCTTGATCAACAGGTTATCAATGCTGCTACTGGCTATTTGCGCGAGCCAGCGTTGCCTGGTTGCCACTCTAAAATATAAAAAACAAGTTGGAGGGTCAAAAAAACCCAAGAAAACCCAAGTTGAGCCAATATTCCGAAAATGCCCAAAATTTCCCGTAAAATTCCTGAATTTCCCACAAATCTTCGAAAATTTCCCGGATTTCCCGGCCGAAAAATCCGACGACCTTTTTTGTCATCCGGCACAAATCTTCCGGAAAAAGTCCACAATTTCCCGAAAAATGTCAAAAAATGCCCAAAAATCCTTTTTGCCGTCGAAAAAAATCAAGAAAAAACCCAAGTTCGTCTCCAAAAACCCCATTTCCCCAAGTTCAGATTTTAAAAAACAAGATCTTGTGAAATAACCCAAGGAGTGGCAACGCTGGCGCGAGCGTTTGAAGCTTGCCTTGAGGCCGAAGGTGGACACTTTGAGCACATAATTATTATTGTAATATAACATAATTTAGATATGAAAATTAAATCAAAATAGCATTTATTTTTGATAAATGACATCTTAAAATAATATTGAAATTTTAGAAATTTTTTGTATTTTCTCTTAAATTTGTATTTTTTATGCAAATGACGTCACTATATATGAGAAGATAATTATATCGATGGCGGATTGCATATACACTTGTACAACCATAGACAGCAAAGGAAGCAACGAAGCTCTACTGTTCTCAAGCATTAACATGGAGGAGATCGCATCGCAGAAAGTGAAGGCCATTCGACTTTTTTGTGGATACAGATATCGAAAGGAGAGAGAAACAAGGACTTCTCATTAAATTGCTAGTTTAGATGTCTTGAATGTAGTCTTAGCTTCTCATTAAATTGCTAGTTTATACTTCTTATATTTATTTAATATGCATCTTGTCAAATATTAAGTCATGTGGTGGTCGATCTCTTGTCTTTTGTCCAAAAAATTAATTTTAGAACCGCTATGCCAACTCTTCAGCGATGTTATTTCTTTTAAGAGCGGTGCTCTTTTGTCGGCACTCTTTTGTCGGAGCTCTTTTGTCGGTTGCTCTTTTGTCGGGTCACCTACAATTTCAATGATGGCGCCACCGCCATATCTATATCGACTTCGGCAGGTCGCGCCAGGGTCATAATGGGAGTTCAGCTGCTCGAGCTCATGACGCCACTGAAATACAGCAATTTCTTCAACAACTTGAAATGCTGTCATTGTCAGGGGCGGATCCAGGGGGGCCAATCCGGCCATGGCCCCCCCCATTTAAAAATTGCATGGAACGTGGCCCCCCCCATTTGGTTTCAAAAACATGTAGTGGGAGAGAAAAACAGGACATCTGGCCCCCCCCTATTAGAAAATCGTACGGGACGTGGCAATACCAAAAATTTTGGCCCCCCCTTCGAAAATTCCTGTATCCGCCCTTGGTCATTGTAGTGTGGAAATTCAAACATAAACAAAAATATAAATGGATACATCTCACCGGGGGACTGGCCGCCTAATTCGCCGGATTTGTCACCAACAGAAAATGTTTGGAGTATTATGGCAGCAACTGTTTATGCCGATACCGAACCCCAGACATTGAACATCTTAAAACGTCGGCTTCGTAAGGCATGGACATCGATACCTCTTACAACTCTGAAAAATCTAATTGGCTCGATGCCTAATCGACTTGAGGCTGTAATAAAGAGTAAAGGAAACATTATTAGATACTAAATGATAATTTGTATTAATTAATTAATTATGTGTGGATTAACAATGATGGTCGTACAATATTGTTTTCGGTCTAACTGGACGTTTACTTGGCATGAATTTGATGATGTCACCAGGGCTGTACTGGTAAATTTTGAAGTGAGTACACGCTGACCGGGAGAAAAACCGACTTTTTCGGGCAAAAAATTTCTGACGGCTGTCATCCGGGAAAAAATTATCCCGTCCGAAAAATCTGATGACCTTTTTTAAGCCATCGGGCCAAAAGTTTCTCCATTTTTCTCGTCCGAAAATCTGATGACCTTTTTTTAGTCATTTGCTTCGGAATTCATGAAAAATACACCTAAATATCCTTTGCCTTTTTCGTGCGTATACCCATTACCCACACGCCCTTTGTATACCCACGTATACCCTGGTTTTCCGCGGTGAGTATACGATGTCGTTTTTTCCCAGAGGTAAGTATACGCCCTATACCCGCGTATACCCTTGATTACAGCCCTGGATGTCACGGATATTGGCGCTAAAATTTGAATGAGTGAGCTAGTGATCTAATTTTTTTGGCGTAACATTCTCATTTGAACAACCTATCCGCCAGTATACAACTTTCCACATTATATTGTGTATAATATATATTTGTCTGCATTCAGAATCGTTCTCGACCTATCGAGTCACCCTATATATATAGCACTAGCTGGGGTACCCGGCATTGCCCGGGATAAATTGTATATACTCCTTGGCCGCTACTGAAAAACAATTAAAATACGGCGTCAATAGCCTATAGTGCATACAGCAACGTTTAAAGTGAATAATGGGGCACTCGGCGTTGCACGTGAAATTTGGAATTTTCGTCCCCAAAACCAGGTCCACACGTCCCTGCGGGGCGGCTTCGCCGCCCATTTGGGGTTTATAAATGGTAATTTTATGCCCCTAGCTCTGCTTGGAAGGTCTTCCGCGGTCCACACGTCCCTGCGTGGCGGCTTCGCCGCCCATTTGGGGTTTATAAATGGTAATTTTACTCGTTAATCTCATGTGACATGGGGCGCCGCTCCTCTTAGTTAGTATATATACTCCCTGCTTGCTGCACTGAGAGCGTGGGAGCGTTTGAGTTTCATGCTAATAAAATTATAAGCTTTGGCGAACGTCAAAATGACGTCAAAGGCAACGTGCATTATTACAAATGGCGTTGTATACTTCAGCGATAGCATAATTAACACGGCGAATTTAAAATGTCTATATTTTGAAATCTAAAGTGAATAAAAAGCTGAAAATAGCGTACTTGGATGGTTTTGGTGAACGTTTATCTATATGCAATGTTTCAGGTCAGTAGTTGCAAAAGTGTGAGCGTGCATAACTGACAAATAAGCGTACTTCCTTTCTTATAGATATAGATAATTGAAGAGCATACCTGACAAATTTCACCAACTGTACTTGTATTCAAATAACACAAGCAACTTAGTTTTAATAAACTAAAACTTGATTACACATCTTCAGTATCTTTGGAGCATCAAAACATCAGTGAAATTGGCAATGACAGCAATGTTTACACTAATTTTATATTTTAAAACTGTGGTATACTAAAACTTTTTACCGGTACACTGTGCAAACATGATTACTATGTTTTGTGACATCTCCAGCAAGTAACAAAATAATGTCATCAAAGTTCACCATTCACCTATTCGAGGAACATGACAAAGATCCAAAATGCTTTAGTGTTGAGAGTCTTTTGTGATCTTGGATAACTTAGACCTAGTGCAAAATTACATTACAGTTACGGTATTGCCATGGAATAAAAAGATCGCTACATTTGGACATGCAGGTCATAAGATTGTCCAAGTACCACAAAGCCTTTTAAATAAATCAAAAGTTAGAGATTATTGTAAAGCTTTCTGCACAGACCAAGCAAAATGCTGCACATCCATTCACCATTATTTTTATATTCTTTCTCTTAATTATCTAGTAATGTCCAAAGTTTCATAGCATTCTTGCGATACAAACGTGACTGAGAGCCAATAAACAGAGTCCTCTCTGGTCGTGGATGATCACGAAGAACACAGAAACACTGACGAATGTGTTCTTCAAAGTAAGGAGGTTCTTGCTCAGGTGAAGTGGAAAAATTCTGTAAAAGTAATGGAAAAGCAAAGGTTTACCCATAATTATCTCTCTACAAATACTACTTCCGAATTCTATACTATGAGGACCAATGTTTTCCTGTAATTTTTGGCCATTCACATATGCAGCAACAATTGGGACCTGTGCGATGGGCTTAAAGTACTAACAGGCCACACAGTCATGTTGTCGTAAAAGAAAAAAGATTAAAAACAAGTTAAACTTCTATTAGGGTGTTTATGATTTACCTTGATACAATTTCCAACAAGAGTACTCATGATCTAGATTAGTTTTTGTTCAGAACTTTAAAAATGTCTTGATTCCTCTCAGACAGTAGAGGTGATCACACTGAAGACAATTACATGCTCTTTTACATTCAACTGTCCACCGTGTCACCTTCTCGTGACAGCCCTGCTTGGGAACAAAGTGCTTAGTGAATAACTGAGCCCTCATCAGGTTAAGTGACTACCTAAGGGAGAACATACCAAAGGATGGACGATGGAACTCATCAATGTAAGAAAGATGGTGTTTGGAGAAAAACAGAGAGAACGTACTTGGGAGACCACGTCTCTCTCTATATATCGTGAGGATATGAAATAGGATACCAAGCGGAAAACCAACAACCTTAATGATTCAACCTGAATACCAAACAGAGTTGCCTCTGGCAAGGGGGGAGGAGAGCCTTCTCAGTTGTTAACCAGCGAAACCAAAGTATAATCAACAAGAGGACAAAACTTAATTAGCTAAGGACATCTATAAAACATTTATTTTACTGTACAATACAATTTATTTTTGTTAAACATCATGTCATGCCATGTCACTTCGCCGTCGTTACTTCGCAACAGTTGGCTACATGAATGGACCAACGCATTCCAGCATGATCTGTCCTTTATGGTCCTCAATAGATACGGTCCCGATAGTCCGGTCCACAACATGATGTTATCGAGCCAGCTAGGTCTACTGCGGCTACAAACACCTTCCACCAGTCCCGTCATAACACTACTCTCAATATTACATCCATATTCGTCTACAAGTCAGATGTGACCAAAGTAATGTAAAATTTCCAGGTTTCGATATGACCTAATAACTTGCTTTTTTGTCCCTGCTAATTTGTGCACTCGTTAGTCAGCATTTCTGTCCATGAAATACGGAGTAGTTTTCTAATGCATATGTTGTCAAAAGCCTGTACTAGTCTTTCTTCCTCAAACATCACATTTGCTAGCTAAAATTTGTTAACTACTGATATTATGGTTTACTGTTTAGGTCTGAACAATCTAATCTAATCTAATCAAATGTGAACATTTGTAAAGCGCTTCTTACAGCAAAGCTACTTAGTGTGGCAGGCCCAAGAAGAAAGAAAGGTCTTCAAGCAGCGAAGAGATGCAGGTGAATTAACCACCAGAATCATGCTACGACTTTCAGAGGGTAGGTGATTCCACAATGAGGGATCCACAATAGCAAAAGCTGGGTTAATGAGGTTTTGAACGAACATGAAAATAGATGAAGACAGTCAGCAGAACAAAGAGGGCGTGAAGATCGCGTAGAGAGCGGCTTGCACAAGTCACAGAAGTATTTACATGTATGCACTAAATCTGGGTGCCGGTAGTTTTAGGAGTTCCACAGGGATCAGTCCTTGGACCCCTACTCTTCATTCTGCACACGGCTGATGTTACTTCTCTGTTTCCAAGTCACTCTGCTACTGGTCACCTCTTTGCTGATGATGTTCAGGCCTATGTTCATGGTTCTCCCTCTACTCAACTCATACTAGTTCGCCATATTGAGGCACTTTCCCATGATTTGCACATGTGGATGTCTTCAAATCGCCTTTCACTCAATTCTAACAAAACTCAACTCATCTGGCTTGGCACTCCCCAGCAAATTAAAAAAATTGACTTTTTGCTTCTATCTCGGACCTTTCCTGAATTTAAATTTTCTACTTCTGTTCGTGACCTAGGTGTCACTCTTGACTGCTCGCTGACATTCTCAACACATGTAACCAACCTTACGCGCTCCTCTTACTTTCACCTCCGTCGTCTCAGGTCCATTCGCAGATCTGTCTCCCTTTCAACCATGACATCAATAGTCCATGCTTTTGTCTGTTCCAGAATTGATTACTGTAACTCCCTTCTTATTGGTCTTCCAAAGGTCCGCCTATCTCCCATTCAATCTGTCCTTAATGCTGCTGCTCGATTAATTGCGCGCCTTCCTAAGTACTCTCATATACCATCGTTTATGATTAACCAACTACACTGGCTTCCTCTCTCTGCCCGCATACAATATAAAGTCTCTCTGGTACTCAAATCCAAACTGGGTCTTGCACCGATGTATCTCAGTGATCTCATTCGTTCTCCTCTATCAGCATCTTCTCATCGACCTCTCCGTTCTCTGGACAGGGCTGACTTGTTTGTTCCACGAGCTAGGACCACTATTGCTCAAACTCGATCCTTCACCATCATTGGGCCCTCCTTGTGGAATTCTCTTCCCTCCACTCTGCGTGGGACTCTACTTTCAGGATCGTTATCTACATCTCTCTCTCTTCTTAAGACCTATTTTTTCTCTAGGGGTTATCGCACTGGGAGCGCTACTGAATGGCCTTGGTTGTGAGCGGCGCTATATAAATTACTAATTACATTACATTACATTACATTAAATCTGAACAGAATTAAATTATAATGTAATATATGTCATTGAACAACTATAGGATAATACAGGGTTATAAATAGGCTAATTTGGACATCATAAATTTTATAAATATATTTTCATATGTATATATTTTGTCGAGAATCCTCCCCCGCCATAATTCAGACTCACTAAAGCATCTCAACCTGTTATGATCATCAGGATAGAGCTGGAAAAGCATTACACAATCTCTTCAGAAGATCACAATTGCTTTGTTTCTTTTTATAATTAAGTTCAGAAATAGTATGTCTAGACTTAGAAAGCCTTACACTGCGAATGACTTGATCTGGTGCATTGGCATACTGCACCAACCAAGGACTTGGAGACCAGTGAAAAGGACCAATGGTTAGGAGACCATCTTTAAATATATCAGTCACCTACAACAGATAGAAGCAGTTTAAAACTATTCACATACAGATTCGCAATTATTTCACACGATCTGAAATTGAGTACAGAACATATTCGTCTACAAGTCGACATTGCAAATAAGCAGAGCCATAGCAAGCAGTAATTGTGACAAGCGCAAATCTACCATACAACCCACCCACCCCAGGTCAACTAAACCCATAACAACCCAACATGTTATCTCAAATAATATTATAATATGAAACCTCTGTCTTTTAAAGAAAATAGAAACAAAGAGTCTATATTTCTATTCTAGTCTTTATAAGTAAGTAAACAAGTGCATTCCTTATTAAACGTAAGTAATAAGTTTAGTGATGTACATACAAAGTCATCAATAAATAATATTATGTAAAAGAAAAGATAAATCATATAAAAAGTGAACTAAAAAACAGAAGACTTTATGGAATGACCTTCCCCGTGCAACTCAAAGTAGTGGATTCCATTTGCATCTCGTTCATGCTTTCGCTTTTCATGGGTCTGTGTCATGCTGAGAATGATTTTGAATGACTCTGCTATGAGAATCGTCTTACAAAAAATGTTCATATCAGATTTAGATCAGATTAGATCATAGATGTAAAAAACGATGGAAATGGAATAAAGGCGCCGTAACAAAAGCGCGCAGGACAAAAGCGCGCAGACAAATGCGCGCAGACAAATGCGCGCAGACATATGCGCGCAACAGAAAACACCAAAAACCCCAAAACCGACAAAAGCGCGCAGACAAAAGCGCCCAGCTAGTGTTTTCAATGAATGTATTTATGTATGTATGTATGTATGTGAATGTATGCATAGGCCTATATGTATATAGATCTATGCATGTATGTATGTATGCAAATATATGTATGTATGTATTGTATGTATGTACATACATATGCATGCATACATACATACATACATACATGTATGTATGTATGTATGTACATACAAATGCACACATACATACATACATACATGCATACATACACATACATGCACACATCATCATCATCATTGCGGCCCATTGGCTCAGTGCCCGTTGGTGCACACATATATATGCATATATGCATACATACATACGCTTTTTTACTGTTGCGCAATTTTTGTTTGCGCGCATTTGTCTGCGCACTTTTGTCCTGCACGCTTTTGTTTTGCGCGTTTTTGTCGGGTCACCGGAATAAAACCTGAAAAAACGTCAGTTTATTTTTAAAAACCCGGAAAAAACGAAAACGGAAAATAATTTGACTTTGTTACATCTTAAACTGCATTTTAAACTTAAAAATAGGGCTGCCAACTTTAGATTTTGCCATTTCGGGACGCCCACAGTCACTAGATATGACATTTAGGCTATACCAATTTACATCATCCACATATACTGTATAGGCACAAAGTCGTGGAAATCAGCACGTCATCTCTCAAAAAAGCATTAGGACGGGCTGACAGTACAAATAGGACACAATATGCTACTGAATGCTAGTGGTTTGTAAAGTTTTCAAGACTTGAACCCAGAGCTGTCTAGCATTCGATGTTCAGCCAACAACGTTAAATTTAATAGAGCGCAAACAGCAAAATCGTCACACAACTTGCCGAGTTTAGTGTGCAAAATAACAACATTTTGTCAAGTGCATCTCTACCACAATTTCCGGGACAATTTGAGATCAATCCGGGACACGGGACGCACAGAGCCGATTCCGAGACTGTCCCAGCGAATCCGGGACGGTTGGCAGCCCTACTTAAAAACTTGTTTATTCAATTTTTTCTCTCAATCAGCAAATAACAATTTTATTAGTAGGCCAAAATTAATATAAGTGACATTAATCTAGAACAGTTTTTTTTTCTTATAACTTTGGTCTAATAAGAAATTGAGAAAAAATTAAAGGTCTTGAAATATTTTCAAATTTAAACACAAGTCCACATAAATTCATGCTGATCGACATAATGCAATTAAAACCTAATCAGAAGAAAAGACTCTAGATGATGCGTACTAAACTATATATATATATTGCCTAAAATTGATATTCATATAGGCCTAAGAAGTTTATATAAAAAAACACTAGCCTACTAAATTTAATTTCTTGTAGGAACCTATTACATGTATTTCTCAAATGATGACGTTTAACAATTATTTAATAACATTAGTTAGCGGAATCCTTGAGAGTGCGGTTAAAATGTAAGAAATATCAGACAAAAAATAAAATTAAAGAATACAATAACAGCAAATAAATTAATAAAGTGTTATGTGTGCGCTCATGTTCACTTACATAAAAATAAAAAAGGAAATAAAAACAATAAGAAAAATTAAAAAAAACTTTTTTAAATAACCTTACCTTAGACCTTAGTCCTTCCCGTGCAGCTCTGCACATCGGGCAATGCAGTTTCTCCATTCCACTCATTCAACTCCGCCACAGGGTACCTCTTGGGATATCCTGTGCCTGTCCCAAGCCAGGATAAAGGAGGAGGGTTCTGCGGTGGGCTTGCAACCCACCCAGGTAAAACAACTTGCGCAACATAAACAGTGCAGAAAGTTCATTCTTTTAAATAAAAAAAGTTTTAAACAACTAGGGATTAGATATCATATTCAATTGACAAAACTGACAAGCTCATCAATCGGTCTTGTCTCATAGTTGAACCTTATTGGTCGTATCCCAAAATTTGTTCATATATATTCGTTTTATTGAAAGAATAACCGGTCGACATAACGAGACAGTTAACAACAGTGAATCCATTAAGGTCTGAATTCTTGGAGTCATGGACGCATCACATCAAAAAAATTGGAGTCCACACCAAATGGATAAGAGTCATGGACTCCACACCCATCCATTTTTGGAGTCCCATCGGGCCATAGTAGGCCAAATGTAAAAAATTACGAATGCGACAAAGGGCCCAACCATTAGGCCTATTATTATGTAACCTACAAAAAATAGTGTTTTGACCCTCTCATTCTGTTGCAACTCGTACATTTTGCGAACAGCCACATGCGTACGTAAAAATTGGCTCTAACCCTCCTCCGTTTACAAAAGTTCATTTAGGCTATATAGCTAAAGTCAGCAATAAAATTCATTTTACCGTTGGCTATTTTTTGTGTGTTAAAATCTGAAGTTGTCGATACCAATACAAAAAATACCAAGTCATAAAACTCGTAAATTACAGCCAGCTTCTCCAGAGGTAGGCTGAATTGGAATGAAATATAGGCCACGTAACGTGGAATCGTGAAAGGTCAAGTAGGCCATTAGCCTATAGGCTATAGCCTAAGCCAACGATAAGTAGAAGTTTTTAGTTTTTAAAATTTGAGAACAAATTAACAGCCATTTAGAAGCAAAAGCTGGCGTTAGAGCACAATCAGATTGCATCATATTGCAATAATTGCATTAATATTGACTGGAGAACGCCTCTGATAGGGCTTCTTGTAGAGGCGTTATGTAACTTATTGAAATGAATGAATGAAGGCAGAGCCTGAGAGTGCTAAAATGCGATTGTTGTTAGCAATGACATATCATTTAAAAAATAAACAGGGAAATTTTTAGGACACTATAGCCTACAGTGTAGATAACTAGTACCAATCTTCCCGACGATAATAAATTTTATACTTTCCAAGAAAAAATATTTTAGCATCGTTGTACTTCTTATAATTTTCTTGATTTTAGGATCTATCCGACGACGATCATTACTTTTTAAGCCAGCTCATGGGAACGGTTGAACGCTATAATATTGCTGACATGTCGATGGTTTAGGTCTAGGCCTGCATGTAGTCAGTTAATACGCAATGCATAAACTGAGACAGTTACACATAATGGACCCCACGGTATTTCTTATTGGTGTCCCATGGACGCATCGTTAATTTATTTGTGCGTCCATCCACAACTTCAGTGCGTCCATGGACGCACCGCCTTTATTTTTGTGCGTCCGGCGTCAAAATTTGTGCGTCCGGGACGCACGAACGCACGTTAACGGAATCACTGGTTAACAAGCACAAAGAGAGCAGCGAATAAAGCTTAGTAAACGTTTTTATACAGCATCCGTGTTATGAAGTTTTTATTGTTTTATTGGTTAGTTCAAAAGGATGCGGCCTAGGGCGCAGATTGTGTTTACCAGGACGTCTATAAGAGACAAATTTATGAAGAACATGATCTTTGTCTTTAACTATAGCTTTGAAGAGGGGAGCATCAGCAGCCTCAGCCATAATGTCTGCTTTTGGGGAGTCTGAGGGGAGGAATCCAGCTCATCTGACACAACCCAGGAACATCGATGCGGTCGATCTCATGTCACCGATTATTTGGCTCCCTATCCACAGCGAATTATATACCAGGTTTCTGCTTTGGTGTGGCATTGTCTCTTGTGCTCCTCTATATTTGCAAAAACTATGTCACTCTACTTTGGTTATTCAGGGGCATCGTGTCAGGGTGAACTCCTCATTCCCCGAGCATGAGCTGCTCATAGACAGCACCGTGCTTTCTCTGTTATTGGTCCCATGGTATGGAATGGGTTTTCACTGTCTATACTGTAAGCTTTAAGCCTACGGTTTGCTCAGATGCATTTTATCGCAGTCTTAAAACAGTTATTTTCAGCTGAGGTTGGATCGGGAGCACTCCTGAGTAGTAACCTTGAAGGGGCATTATATAAATCGCCATAATGAACGAACGAATGAATGAATGAATGAATGAATGAAGGAAGGAAGGAATGATCCCAAATAATTTTTCACAAGTTTCAGCTTGCAGAAACGTCCATCATATATATGACGCAACTGTTGCTGAAATTGTCAAAAATATGCAGTATGATTTCAATGTTGGGTTAAAAGTCTGTAAGAAAATTAGTATAGATCAATAGGAGAATTTAACTTTTGAGTGTTTTTTTAAAGATGGCCAGCAACGACTGCACTTCAAATTTACAACTCTACATATCTGAAATGAATTCACTGGCATCCAGATCATTTCTAGACATCTTTGACAGAGCAGCTGCGCAATTGCGCATTTCTGGAGCTGCTCCAGTTATGAAATCAAAATCTGGCAAAACTGTTGACATTGCAGTTGGGTAATCATAAACAGTATTAATGTGACTTTTGTGAGCAAATAAAACTTATCTTCAGCTTCTAATGCCACACGTTTTGCTTTGTGCTTCCGCTTATCTGTAAGTCAAGGTGGATTTACTACCAAGTCCACATGAGCGACGGCCAATTTTTTAAATAAACTTGTACATTCGTTCATTCATTATATTCATTTTATAGCGCCCCTTCAAGAAAGCTACTCAGAGGTGCTCCCAGCCACAGTGAAAGAAAAAAGACTTGAGAGATTTATGAAGCAAAGTTTGACTGGTCAGATGTAGGAAATTAAGCTTTGAAGGAAGTTCATTCGAGATTGACGGCTCTATAACCGAGAAAGCTCGGTGTTGTCTCGCAGCTAAGCGAGCCCGTGGAACTAGGAGTTGCCCCTTTATAGCAGAGCAAAGAGGCCGACGCGCTTCAACGTCAGAGACTGAGCGACAGAGATGTGTAGGTAAATTGGAGTGCAACCAAGGATGCAGCGTGAAACCAGAGCAGCAATTCGATACGATATACATTGGGCTATAGGCAACCAGCGCAACACATCATGCATGTAAGCAGAGACAGAGGAGAATTTGGGAATTTGTTCAATGAGCAGAGCAGAGGAGTGCAGAATCCGAGCTAATCGTCCCAGAACCCCAAGGGGAGGCCAACAAGGATCGAGCAACAATGGTCAATTCGACAAGTAACAAAGGCATGCACAAGCAAAACTAGCGCGTCTTTCTCGGCTATAGGGCCGTCAATCTGGAATGAACTTCCTTCAAAGCTTCATTTTAAAAACTCACCTCTTCAATAATTGCAAAGTTAGCAGCTGATCGGATATCAGCATCAGGACCTTTGTCCAGAAAGCTCGCTGGAAATATTTCACCGGTTCGTACTCGTATCCCTGAAAAGGTAATTGATTTCAAGAGCCTCAAGGCTTCAACACTAACTGCTAGTCTGCTAACAATATCAAATTGACACCAGAAAATTATTTGCATGTGTGATTCACCATTACACTTGCACTTGGGGAGATATGTGATGCTTTGTCATACCAACACCAGCTCAACTTGGTTTGTGCTTAATGGCTCTATTTCTGATTAATTCTGGTGGCTCTCCAGAGTTGACTTCTATCCAGGGATCCCTCTTATGCATCATAACGTCCACCATTTTCACTTGGGTTGGGTGAAGAGCACCTGCAAGTAGAAATCTTACAGAAGGGGCACTTCACATCACACATTTTTTTAAAGGAATTGTATTGCATTGAAACTCTCCAGAAGTGCTTGCAGTGAGCAAGGGCACGAGAAAAGAAGTTTCCCAATGGTGTGTTTGACCATTTATCAGTTGCGTTCATATACTGGTACTCAAATTCCGTAGAAAAAGACCTACTGAATTGCTAAGATTGTTCCCAAAAATATATTTTTGTCACAATGCCAGTTTTCATCCACTGTAAGAAATAGCAATGATTGCAGTGATTCGGCTTAGAATTATTATTATTAAATAAATTTGTAATGCGCGCAATGTCACACCGAAATGTGAATCTGAGGCGCGGATAGTCAGCCGCCAGATGAAGATGCAATTAAAGATCCAAATGCTTGAAAGCCAAAGAGAAGTAGTAAGTTTTCAGCCGCTTTTTGAAGGAAGGAAGTGAAATTGAGCTTCGAAGAGAGACCGGAAGCCGATTCCATTCCCTGGGTGCAGAGGCATGGAATGCACGCAAGCCCATAACTGTTTTGCATCGAGGTTCAGATAAAAGACTTGTGCCCGATGAACGCAAACAACGAGGAGGAATGTAAGGAGTTAGTAGTGACTGAAGGTAGGAAGGTGCGTTGGTACTGAGAGATTTGAAGGTCAGACATGCCAATTTGAATTTTGTCCTTTACTGAACAGGAAGCCAATGCAGTTGATGGAGTAGGACTGAGGAACTAGTTTGTACTGGGACGCGCAGCACAACACGCGCTAAGGAGTTTTGGATGTGTTGCAACCTGTTGAGCTCAGTGACTGAGAGACCGACAAAAACGGCGTTACCATAATCAAGGCGGGATGAGACAAGAGAACAGGCAATGGTTTGAGACATATCCATAGTCAGGGCCGACCTGATGTGACGTATTGCCCGAATGTGATAGAAACAAGATCTACAAATGCTAGTTATGTGAGGTCGAAATGTGAGCTTATTGTCTAGGGTTACTCCAAGTGTTTTGACAGTATCTGACAGATGAACAGCAGTGCCCGCAAGGTCAATATTAGAAAGTGGAGGGCAAGAGCGCAGGTGCTGGCGTGACCCAAACAAAATTGCCTCAGACTAGTCAGGGTTTATGGCCAAACCATTGAAACAAAACCAGGAATACATAGATGACAGACACTCTTCAAGTTTAAGTTTGCCAGACTGATCAGTGTGTGATAAAGCAATATGGAGCTGGGTATCATCCGCATACTGCTGTAATTGGATTCCAAAGTGATTAGCAATGCGACGGATTGGGGAAGTAAAGACAGTAAATAGTAAGGGGCCAAGGACAGATCCCTGTGGAACTCCAGCAGTGCAAACAGTAGGCTCAGACCGAGCGGTCCCAATGCCGACCTGCTGATTGCGGTCACGCAGGTAAAAAGCTAACCAGTTTAGGGCTGTCCCAGAGACACCGAAGCTATTGGCAAGTCTTGAAAGGAGTAACTGATGGTCAACAGTGTCAAATGCTGCACTGAGGTCAAGACAAACTGAGAGGCAGGCTTTCCCATTGTCAATAGACGAGAATATGTTATCAAGTGTAGAGACAAGGGCAGTCTCAGTGGAATGGCCTTCGCGGTAAGCAGACTGGTAAGGACTGAAGTTAGGACAGGAAGTGATGTGTTTCTTAATACGAGTCAGAAAAAGACGTTCCAAGATCTTAGAAATGTTATTAAGGTTGGAGATAGGTCTGAAGTTTGAAAGATTGCTGGAGTCTAGGTTAGGTTTTTTAAGCAAGGGTGTGACTAGAGCAGATTTGAAGCATGACGGAAAACGCCCTTCAGCAAAAGACAGGTTGGCCAAGCGCGCAATAAGGTGGGAGAAAACATCAGAGTAGGAAAGTATAAGTGATGTTGGTATGAAATCCATTTGGGATGATTTAGGAGCCATGCTTTTGAGAAGATTGTAGACTTCAAAGTAGGTGACAGAAGGCAAGTCAGAGAAGCTAGATCCAGAGAAATTAGAGTCAAGCAGCAGGTCATTCCATAATAATTTAGCTGTGCATCTAGCAATTTTACATTTTAAATTGTTAATCTTATTGACAAAAAACGTAGCAAAACTGGAACACAGAATCTGATTCTCAGAGTCTGAGCGTTGGCAGTCGACAGCATCCTTCGAGTGTAGAAGACGTTGCGAGATGCGCCATCTATCCCTTGGATTCTCAGCACTTTCAAGTTGGCTATGAAAGAACGAAGTTCTAGATTCATTAATTAGTTTGTTAGTTACACGGCAATGGCGACGGTAGTGTTGTCTGTCCTCATCAAGCCCAGAACTTTTCCATTTCCGCTCTAATCTCCGACGATCCTTCTTTGCTTGGACTGCATCGGAAGATAGCCATCTTGTGATTGGTTTAGATGGACGCCTATCACGAGTCTGAATAGGAGCGAGTTTGTTTAAAGTACATGATACGGTTCGCTTAAGTTGTTCCGAAAAATTTTCCGCGTTAGTTGCAGGAGCAGTGAACAGATCAGATTCGATGAGCAAGTCACTAAAATTTAAGGGGTCGACTGCTTTGATGTTACAAAATACGTGCCGTACTGGTTGGCGGTAGCAAGAAGTCTTCATTTTCCACAGTATGAGCTTATGGTCAGATACAAGACCAGCATCGCTCACCTGTACATCGAAGACTGTTGTACGGTCATCGGCAGCAAGGACGTCTAAGATGTTTTCTCCTCGAGTCGGGACTTCAACGTACTGATGAAGACCGAAGATGTTGAAGGTGTCGGACAGCATGTCGTTGAAGCGACCTTCAGAACCTGGGCAGTTCAGGTCACCACAGAGGATAAATCTTTCATCGGCCTCGACACAGATGGACGAAATGAGGGTGGCAAGGTCATCGTAGAAGTCACCGATTGGACCAGGTGGACGGTAGATGTTAGCCACGGTTATCGAAGATGGTCCTCTACCTAGTCGAACGAGCTGAACTTCACATGATGAGATACAGAGTCTTTCTTATTGAGGGTGGATGCTGACATCTAACGTGGATCTGTATATAACAGCTAGACCCCCGCCAGCTACTGATCGACCAGCAGCCGTTTCGCTTCGATGAACGTGAAGAGCGGAGAAGCCTTCTGGTGCAATGTCACGTTTAATGCAGTCAGGGGTGTCTGGGCATATCCATGTTTCACACAGAGCAAGTATGTCCAATCGCTCGTCTCTCATCAGATCATGTATTATCGCAGAGCGACGGATGGCTGAACGGATGTTAAAACTGCCAACGTTAATGACTGATGGCTTTGAAGATATCTTATTAAGCTGGGTCTTGCCAGTGGGTGGTCCAGGGTTAATTTCGATGTCACCCGACAGAAGCAGGAGAAGAGCGACCGCAGCGGATGACAGAGAACGGCAGCGACGAGGTCGAAAAGGTCGGCCCGTTCGTAACCACAGTAGCATTCCTGTGATATGACGTAGAGCAGGGCTAATACGTAGTGTAAATATTTTCAGTAGGCTTAGTTGATATACCGATACCGGCTGACATTGGCTATCGATAACAGCATAAGTTGACAGATTTGAGGATTGACTTTGATCGAGAGAAGTTAGTAAAAATTCAAAGGCGACGTCAACAAGCATAGATGTTACATTCAAACTGGCCGTACAATGACTAAGTAACGGCTGTGCTCGATAATAGCGGTGTTTAAAAGTTGCGTTACCGTAGTCAGTTCTATTAAAATCCGTTTCATAATCCAAGTCGTGAAGTGGTTTCAAGTTTGTTGAAGTGTGCATCGATATTATGATCGATAAAACGAACAAAAAACGAGCAAATATGGAAGAAACAATGAAAACAAAATGCGCTGAAAACATTTTGCGACCATCTTGGCCACCTGGCGACTAACATTGCTGATAAGAATAAGACTATGATATGGTATATATATCAGGTCTCAAGCAATTAATAACTACAACTTATCAATATTGTATCCTGTAAATTTTTAAAGTGCCTTTCACAGTGCACATCAATCAGAGGCACTTCCAGTGCAAAAGACCGAGAGAAAAAAGACAATGGCTTTGAGACACAGCAGAAATAAGATGCAGATGGGTTACCAGTTAATAGTGAATAATGCGTCGATGCCGAGAGCTGATTCCATAGTGCAGGACCAAGGCAAAGGCTTGAGTTTGGTAATTGTAGTCTTTGCTCACGAGACAAGGAGATCATGCTTGTCAAGTGAGCGTATTGGACAAACAGGGGAAGCTGAAGTCGGCAGACAGAAGAGATCACGAAGATTTTTGGGTGCTAGGACCAGCAAATTAGACTAAGAACTAAGAAGACTAATCAAGCTGAATTCGAGAAGGAGCCTTTACTGGCTCCTTCTCGAATGGTGGTGGTTAAACGTGAAAGAGGAGATGTAAGATGAGGGAGGAAGTCAGGCAATTAGTCTGCCAGCTGATTTTACAATAAACTGAGGGGTAAGTACCGGTATCTGAGAAACAGAAGAATCTGGCTGATGCAACAGATCAAAGATATTTGCAAAAATGTGAAGATAGCGGTCAGAGTATACAAGGAGCTTGTTCAACACTCAAAAGGCACAAGACAGAGGAGCATATACCTTGCCAGCAATATAAATTACATCTGGCGGCTCTCTGGACTCAACTATATCATCTTCAACAAATCAATCGCTATCGAGATAGAAACAAAATCCAAGGCAATGTAACATAGGTTAAGGCAAAAGAGGAAATTGTGGAAGTTCTTCAGAGAGAAGAGAATGCATAAATAAACCAAATCGCTTAAAATTAACTAAAAGATAACATGACCTCTTTCAGTTGTGATGGATGGCCAGGATATTGAGAACAAGAGAGAATTTGTTATCTGGGAACCTTCTTGAAACAATGGCTGTTCTAAGGGAATGAGGAAAAGAATAGAAAAGGTAGCAAGCAATGATGGATTTTGGAAACATTCGGAGGAGCCAAGAAAGCAATGTTCAGACCAAGGTGAAGGTTATCAAAATTGGTTTCAAATGTTTTACTATACATGTGTGAATAAAGAAAGAGCTGTATAAACAGAACAAGACATCAGACAATCAGTCTCTCCTTCTTTTACTATAAACTAGGGCTGTTGATTTAATCGCGTTAACGCGTGCGATTAACGCGTTAAAAAAATTTGCGATTAAACATTTTAACGCATTAATCGTACGCGTTAATTATATCTCATTAAAATGGAATCACAGGCAGAAAAACTCGTTTTAAACGGAAGGCTCATACTTCAAGCTAGTGATACATTCTTTGGCAAATATTCCAAAAAGGAATTTGAGTATTATCGTAGCAATTCGTCGCTCAATTATCGCCTGCATGCGAACCAAAACATGCGTTAAACGCTAACGATGAGTCGTCGACATTGGCCGCATCGCATCGGCCAGTAAGGTTGTTTCCTTTTTCCTCACTCCGTCAGACGTCAGACTACGTTGGTTGAACTCCATGAAATGGCAAGACCAATGGATTTTAGGTTTCAAATGATAAATGCTTACAGAAGGACAACTGAGACGAGGTTTGGCAAGAACCGCAACCTCTTGTGAAAAATTGTGATTATAAATGATGAGGTTCAATAGCAGATCTACTATTGTTAATTAATAAGAGCATCCCTTGAACCGACCAGGGTAAATAAACTGGTCTACCGGTACAATTGGCTGAATAAATAATTCATCTTGATATTCAGAAAACGGTTGTCTAATTTCACAGTTAGGCCCATGTTATGTTAATTAAAGGTGGCTCAAATGAAAACAATTAACGGATTTTGAGCAGTTGACTCACTGATGATTTGAACAGTGTTTCAATTTTGTCCGTCATACAAAACTGTTCAAAAAACTAAATGCAGAAATTCAATACGCCTAAGTCAAAGACTATTAAATATGTTTGCAATAGAAAGAATGCATTCAGTCATTAAAATTTTATGCTTCAGGGCTCCTTAAAAAATAGTAAGATTAATATATTTGAAGGAAATGCATTGCGATTAATTTGGCGTTAATTGCGATTAAAAAAATTAATCGCGCGATTAATTTCGATTAAAATTTTTAATCGAACAACAGCCCTACTATAAACAGTTCATGGGTTTGTTGGTGATGCCTATTGGGGAATGACCATGGCTACTTGAACAAGCTCTGCTGCAGCAAAGTCAGGTTTTTTGTACAACATGACATGACCAGCAGCTATCACACCACTTATTCATAATTCAATCATTTGCTCTGAAACTCTTGCCCATTCCAAAGACTATAGCTTTTGTTGCATAAAAAAATCTGCGAGTCCTGTCACAGATGGCAGATTAGTTTAAGCTTCACATTTTCCAAATGGAACAGAGAGAAGCTGCTGCACAGAAAACCCGAGAAAATACCAGTCTGGCTTTCATGTAGTTCTCTGATTAACAGTCAAAACTGCACAAAATTCAGAGCACACTAGAAGGAATATCCCTACAAAATAGCCTACAAGACAAATTAGGATACAAGTTATTCCAGTATAAAACAAAAACACAACAAACAAGAATAAGACAACTGAAAAATTTAAATAAAATATATTAACAGAGTGAACTTGTGCAACTGAAAGAGTTCTAAAGTTCTGTCATTTTAAAACAAAGGCCTGTAAAATTCAGATAATTATGGCATTGTATGAATTGCACTATGTTTAATTGGAACTTACCTAACCCATAAATTATTGGATAATGCACACCCTGGCGAACAGTGTCGTTCAAAGCTTCAACAAAGAAATCACAATTATCAATTAATTATTTGAAAATCACAACACTGCAAAATAAAGTCTTCTTCCCTGCCATCTTATAATTTCAGGAAATAGCTTTATAGTAACTTCATATGTCTCAACTGGTTACTAAGGCGATTTTGTTAAACAACAACTACCGATTATCTCCACAACAGCCAGTCATCAAAAGCTTTCTGCCAACAAGCACATCAAGACTAAGGACAAACAGCTGAGTTCAGTCAGAAATCACACTTCGTTTCTTGATACTTCATTAACCTTTGAGCATGTGCCTGGAGGCTGGTGCGCTTCTTGCCAGACATACCCTACGAATAATGTTGCGTTCAGCTGGGGCTATACCCCGCAGCCGATCGATCCCCGGACGGTTCGTCCACGAGCCGTTAATAGAGCATAAAAATATAATTTGTACATTAGTCGGCAGGGTAATACATCATCCCGGTGAAGAGTCACCTATTCTATTGTTCTATCATCACCTATTAAAGTGTCAACGGCTAATTACAAGTTTTATAGGCTGTTATGATATCTATTTGTGAGGTGCTCTATCAAAAGCAGGCTCATGTCATTTTTCAAAAACGAGATTATTTCATTTTATTTTACAGCATGAAATGATGTTTCCGTCAACGCAAAAATTATTCAGATATCTTCAGTAGAACCTGAGATATGATCATTTGAAGTATTAAATCATGAAAATACTTAAATCGAGAAAATCGCAATTGAAGTATACATAAGAAAGTCCTTGACAACGTATAGTAATAATAGAGCTATTGCTATGAAATTTGGCGTGCACAATGTCCATGTCAGGCTCAATGCACATTTTTAATGAATTATTAAAAACCCGTAGAAATAATAAATCTGAAGAATGCAAATTTCAAACCACAAACTTTCATCCTGCAATGCTGTTTAAGTTTTACCATTCATTATTACATTTACATTCAGCATATAAACTCATGTTTGCACTAAAGATTGAAAGCAAGACATAAATAAAAAATGCTTTGTATTTGCACCACACTGAATGTTGAGTTTTGAAGGAACAAATTTAATGTGCCTTTTATAGAACGAGGCGACATGTAGTCTAGTATTGACTTCAGCAAATTTGAAGAAAGGAGCAACACTTTCTATGACCTAGGCCTAACATAACATGACAATGGCTTCAAGTGGTTTAGAAGACCGACAGTTCATGTTACAACCACTTCTAATTCACCTGGAACGCTGAATAGCCCATTTCCATAACTTCCACATAAAAATCATGACACTGTCCATGCACTGAGACACTAGGCCTACTGTTATTCAAGCTATTCCATGAATCTGCAACTCTTGCACTGAAGACTTTCTGCACTAATTTCTTTCTTAAATAGCCTAATGTATAATGTGACATCGTCGATTTACCTTGTTCTTGTCTGGTGCTAATTTAATAACCTCTCCCACTTTGCTGCTTCCTTTCCAGTGACTATCTTGTAAGCTTCCATTAGGTTAGATCTCCCTCTATCTAGCTTCGTCAAAGCGTCACGGACGCATGTTAATGACAATTGATAGGTCAATTATCGAATCCGTCTTGGCCATAGGCTAACTCAGTGGTGGCCAACCTTTTGTACACAGTGTGCCACAAAAAATCACGCGTACCGTCCGCGTGCCGCCACATAATATACCAAAGAGACGTTTTGACCTGTTCCAATATGAGATATGCACTTACATAAAGTAACTATGCAGATTCGGTGTAAGCACAGTGTTTGTTCATGGCCAGCTAAAAAAACATGATTCTTTCTTACTCCCAGTAGCCTACTGAGCCTCATGGTAATGTTGCGTTCAAGGGCAATGTCACTCATTATTATTGCTTCGATTTTGGGCACACATGAATCTTCAAAAAATTTGAAAAAGCCTTTATGCTCGCCCTCAGAATAAGTTTTTATCAGACTTAACTCGTATAAATTTGACCATCAATATCAATTGATCCACTTTTCTGAATTTTTTTTACTGTTCTGCCTAAAGGTGCTTTCTCTGGCTGGTAAAATTGTCCTGATAGCTGAACCAGTTCGGTATTTTTCATTAGAGTCCCCATGTATATCTTGCTGAAGTGACGTTCAACACTAATTATTTACATACCACAACTGCTATAGTACACAGCAGACAAACAGAATTTGGATGACTTTCCCAGAGTAAAAGTAATCTTACTTTTCTTCTAAAAATACTGATCTTCCAAATTGACACCATACTCCTGCAAGACAATCTTCGTACTTTCTTGAGGAACTAGCTGTCTTGCTGCAAGCAGAAATGCTAAAGACAAACCTGCTGCCAATATAAGAAAACCTATTTGAGAAGATCAGGCAGTCTCTTCCTTTGTCTGATCCTGCAACCCTACAGTGGGGGGGGGGGCAAATTCTTATCTCCGAATGGCAGAAATATGCTGTGGAGAAAGTGGACTTTGACCGTCAGCCTCAGTCCGCCTGTAGCTCCTGTGCTGCGTCCGTCTGCAGCTGTCAGGCTAATTGACCTCACCGCTGGTCACTACAGCTACAGAGATGCAGAGGCACCTAAGATTCACCCAAGAGATAACATTTTAAACTAGCAGAGCTAGCATAGTAAATATTTTTCAAAAATCCCATGGTCCTCCGTGCCACTCATCAAAGGCTGGCGTGCCACAAGTGGCACGCGTGCCGCAGGTTGGCCACCACTGGGCTAACTCATCCCTCTAAAATTAATCGCTATGGTAGGCCTAATCGAAACCATTCAGAACTGTAGAAAATAATACCATCGACTCACTTCTAATTCGTCCGCAAAACACGCCGATGATAATTTCAACTTCAATGCGTCGGGGATCCTATTCTCTTCCGAAATTGAGATTATTTTACCTCTGAAAAGTCATTTTCTCAAAGAGAAAAGTGAAAAGTAAATTAAAACATCTATAGGCATCATATCGAGTGTGATTGGACAGTAATTGGGTCGGGCCAAGTCAGGCATGCGCAGTTTGTGCCTGACCTGGCCTGACCTAAGTACTGTCCAATCACACTATGGAATTTTGATCACGTGACAGGTTACTAGGGACATTTAAATATGTTTATGCTAATCGGTCTATCGGGCCTCTCGGGAATTCTCCTATCATTGCTTGGTGTTTGAAAAACAAGGTCAGTACATTGATAAATCTAAAAATAGACATGCTAAGCTTTCTAGAGGTATACAACAAGTCGCACCTATTCGCGACATGGCCACGTTAGATGGCGATCTATTTGCATTAAAAATGGACGTTTTCGTTTATTTTGTTTCGGTACCTTCTACAATAACATGATTTACGCAGATTAAAACGCAAAATTTGGTCATCCAAAGAGGTTTTTCTGATAAAGTAATGATTATATTACACGAATCTGATTCAAAGTTAAAACACACAATTTTGACCCGGTCTATCATTTTTGGCCGATATCTCGAAAACGTATCGGGCGACTTGTGCCTGGTCTCCCAAATCACCTCACATTTAATAGGCTTATGTGTTCTTTTAAGATTTCTATCTAATTCCAAGTTTCATAGACTTTTTATATCTATTTAATTGCATGTTTTATAGACCTATATGTTCTTTTAGAATTTTTAGGATATCTATTTAACTGCATGTTTCATAGGTTTAAGTGTTCTTTAATGATATCTATTTAAATAAAAGTAGCATACAGACTTTCTGTATCTATTTAATTGCATGCTTTATAATAGGCTAAAGTGGACTTTTATATCTATTTAATTGCATGTTTTATAGGCTCATGTGGACTTTTTATATCTATTTAATTCCATGTTTTATAGGCTTGTGTGTTCTTTTAAGCTATTTAATTGCATGTTTTATAGGCTTATGTGTTCTTTTATGATTCTATTTAATTCCAAGCTTTATAGCCTTTTATATATTGCATGTTTCATAGGCTCAAGACTTAGTGTTCTTTAATGAGACCTATTTAGAAGCAGTGCCTTAAATTTCCGTTCGTGGATGAACTGTCCGGGGATGAACCGTCCATTGGATGAATCATCCGGGATGAACCGTCCGGGGATGAACCGTCCGGGGATGAACAGTCCACTGGATGAATTGTCCGGGGATGAAACGTCCTGGGATGAAACGTCCACTGGATGAATCGTCCGGGATGAAACGTCCACATACCGTCCAGCCACTTATTGGCCAGCAATGACTAGAAAGGTAAGGGGCGTCCAGGCACTTCTTTTGGAAAGATAAGGGGCGTCCAGGCACTTATTTTTCCACACTTTAAGCACTGCATAAGATATTGTAACAGCAGAACGTCGCGATAATAGGCTCCATTAATTTTTACTACAGGATCACTGGAAACCAAAATTTGGAACTATCAAGCGTCGAAATCGCAAAGAACTCCATAATAGATCTGATGAAAACTGAAATTTTGGGAGATGAAGTTGAAATATTCATATCTTTCTATCCGTTCAAATTTATCACATGATATTTTGGAATCCTGTTCTTGGTTCAATTATCTAAATATTCGGAAAATTGTAGTGTGATTAATCATCAGGCATTAGAGATATAAGATAAATAGTATGACTTACATTTTATTGAATCTAACAGAAAATCGCTTGTAGACGAAAATTTCGGCATATTCATTCATTCATTCATTCGGACATTTATATAGCGCTCCTTCAAGAAAAAACTACTCAGAGGCGCTCCCGACTCCAGCGCGCACAAAAAAAATAGTTTTAAGTTTAGTAAGAAAGGATCCTGGCAGAGTCCCAGGGTGTAGGCGTAGCTCAAAAGGAAGGTCATTCCAGACCACTGGTCCAACCACAGAAAAGGCTCGATTCTTCATGGTAGTAGTACGAGCAAAAGGAACTAAGAGGACTCCCCTATCAGCAGAGCGTAACTGACGACGTCCTTGGATACCCAATGTAAAGCTGCATAGCTCACGGAGGTAAGTTGGGGCAAGGCCCTGACAACATCGCCATACCAATGCAGCTACCCTGAACTCAATACGCTGGCGAATAGGGAGCCAGTGAAGTACCTCAAGCATGTAGTTTGAGACATGACCATATTTAGGGATTTGCCCAATTAGGCGCGCAGCAGAGCGCAACACCCGGTCAAGACAAGTCAATCTGCTGGATGGGAGGCCAATGTAGAGCGAAGAGCAATAGTCGATGCGAGATGTAACGAAAGAATGCACTAAAGTAAGAGTAGCAGCAGACGAAGTTGAAAGATTCATATCTTTTTATCCGTTCAACTTTATCTCATGAAATTTTGAAATCATATTCTTGGTCCAATTCTCTAAATATTTGGAAAATTTGAGCATTATTGATGGATGGATCCGATTTGACCAGGGTCTATGACAACAGAGACAGAAATTTGTTTGGCATATTACAGCACTGTTATCAGGCATTAGAGATATATCAAAAACAATTTGGCTTACTTTTTTGAATCACGGTGTATGTAAATGTGTGCATATATGAGGCGTGGTGTTGTAGTGGTGGGTTCAGTGCCTTGGAGCCAGAGGGTTTCCAGGTTCCAATCCACCTCAAGCCACTGCGTAGGAACTTAAGCAAGTCCTTCACTCGAATTGCTTATGTGCTTCGGTGTGAAACTCCGATGCAGTGCGCTGTAGTCGGGAGAGTCTCCGAGTAGAGAGCTTGAAGGTGCGCTATAGCAAATGCGAGAAATAAAAAATAACTAAATAATTATATACATATATACATCGTTCATTAATTAGGTTCCAGATGCTTTCAAGAAAAACCAGGTATATTCCTACATAGATGGTCATATATATATATATATATATATATATATATATATATATTTATATATATACCTGAAACACAGGCTGTCATTAAGTGAACAACTTCAGCCTGGTTCATTAGGGCACCTGAAAAGACAAAAGGACCACTGTTAAGAAATACTAAATAGCTAGTCAGTTGCTCAAAGCATTATAACATTCAATCATTAACAATATGTTTAGGGAAATTTTCATCTTTTAATAATATTCGTTTATTCAAATTCAATCTGACACACTGCAGAACGATTAAAGGTACAAGTTATACGAAATACTGCCAGCTTCGCACGACACGCAGGTCGGCTACAACAGGTTCGGTAACTTAACACTAATGGCCTAAGTGTTGGAACGCTCCTGATCGGCCAAGCCAGGAGTGGGAGGGGCTAACTTATTTTTCAACAGACCCGAGGCAAACAACACAACAAATTTCTGTCCAAAACAACACAACAGAAGATCTGATCTGGCCTTTCTTCTCTATTTTCACATGAAACTGAAAATTTGCTGAAGGACAATTATAAGAAAGGGTGTTATTTCATGCCTGAAACTAAAACTGTTGTAGGGGAAAAAATTGGTGTTGATGGACAGAGCTGATAATTCTGCTTAGTCACCAGGGCCCACATGCTTGACGCGATCATAACTCCTAGTCCAGATTTGGCTCCAAGACTGACTAAGAAATTAGACCAGTGTGCATGAAGAGGTTAAAGTACCCTTAGGCCAGACTACAGTTAGGCCACTGAACAACCAGGTGCAAATTGGCAAGTCTGGCCTTGATGCCACAGAAACAAGAAGGAAAATGGCAGCTGTCATTCTTCATCGGCTTCAAGGGAATTTAAATTGCCAAGAGTCTTTAGAGATAGACAAAAAACATCTTGGTCTCTACTCAACTCATTCTCGGAAGACAAACTCTATGATGCTTTTTGTTTCCACTACCACCAATTACTGATTATTTGCGATGAATTAGCTGAATACACTGAATTCGACATGCCAAATAAGGTGTCACGGAATACCGGCACACCCCTAAGGTGATGCAGATTTGTCCCTCCCAGAAACCTCAATTCCCCTTCCCCAGAGGAAGGAGACTAGATTAAACACTGGCGGCCGTCGTAAGAATGTACGCCTTTGATGCGGCTGACACTGACGAAAAGTTGCGCACCACTGAGAAAAGCAGAACAAGTTTTAAATGACAGAACCTGAAACCAAAGGAGATTTTCATTGAAATGACTTCTTTCAAATAGTTTGACACACAATTTAGTCAAGGTTGATTTGTTAATGCAGACAAGACCATGCCCCGCTTTTATGATACTGGGAGGTAACTCTTGCACAGTGAGAAACATTTCGAGCAATTGGCAACTAGGCATACTATGAAAAAGGAACAATGTCACTCAAAACGTCGGTAATAAAAAAATTGTTGGAAGAGGTTTGAGTTAACAGGATTTCTGGTTGATACAGCTAAGAGTAGCTAGACAATATGCTGCCAATCAGAATATGGTAGGCTAATCTTAACTCTCTCTCTCTGCACACCACTTACTGAAAATTTTATTTGTCAACTTTTGTGATATTCCTCTGTCATCGTTAAACCCTCCAACTAAATGCACTTCTAACCTGAAAAAGAGAGCAAACAATGTCATCTTTTAATGTCCAGGTCATTCACTACCAATCACATCACATTGTTGTGTGGTCTTTCAATTATATCTGCATCTATATCTGGGCTTTTCTGTGCCCTCTTTGTACATTTCAAAAGCACATTTTATGGTAGCCAAAATGATGTAAGATATTATTAAGTGTAACTATGACAACGAAAGAACACCAAAGAGAAGTAACCAATAAAAGAAACTAGAGCCAGAGACAACACTGAAAAAGCAAATATCAACTGTCCTTATTATATATATATATATATATATATATATATATATATATATATACTTATGAATCGCACCTTAGCTACTCATGCTATTTAATCCGTCCTTAACTGCTCTTTCTGTATCTCAGCACCTATGCGTACTAGAATCATAGTGAAATGTTTAAAGCATCATAAATGCCATTCCTGACTACCCTTGAAAATATCCGGGTCTAATGCAATCAGTTCCTGATATAGTCGTTTTGCTGAGTAGATAACGTTTTACCATGCAAGAACCCCACCTTTGGTACTCATCACTATATGTTAGCAAGAAATTAACCATAGCTACTTGTAACGTCTCCGTTTTTATGCTTATTTTAGCGGGTAATTGAAAATGTACTGCATTTAAATGATCTGTTCAAAGAGACACCAATTCTTTATAAATGTATGATATAATTGAAAACTATTAAATACACAATACAATTACGCAATATTCCTATTTACTTATTTGGCGTATCACTAATTATAATTATCTTTTAGCTTATCTGTGCTCCACAGTTGAGATATATGACATGTCGTTTCTGCAGTGTAAACGGCCTTGAAATAGTTCTGTAGATCTCTGTAGATTCACTGAATGAAGATAAGCAACCTCGTGCTATATTTGAAGAAATAGTTCTGCTGATTCTCCGTAGATTCACTGAATGAAGATAAGCAACCTCGTGCTATATTTGAAGAAGGATAATGAGATACTGCCAAGCTGTGGAATCCAGATCGAATACCAGACAAGACAATATTCAATACTTCCGTAGCATCAAATTATCACACTCCAGCCAATGAGAATTTCCTTCCCAATTGAAAATGACCTTGAAATGTCAACCAGAGACAACGAGCCCAAAATCGTTTCTCTACACACGAATATCGTCTCACCAACTGTCACGATCACAATGTAGACTTCACGGACGTTAGAGTTCGCAACTTCGAATTTCTAAATCGCCTCTACTCTCACACGAATGCCTCGTACTGTTTTACGACCAGATACGAGCATAATCATCATCCTCACCATTGAATAAACTTCAAATGAATTGCCAGCCACAACTGAACAACCATCTTTCTCAATGTTCATGTAAGGAATCAACCATTTATGTCAAATTTCAATGACGTGGCTGTTTCCATTCAATTCTGTCCGTTACGCTCATTTCGATGCTTTTTATTGGTTACGCGTCGATGCAAATGTTTTTCGCTTACGTAAGCGTCCGTAGTAACTGCTTGACGTCACCATGACTGCCTCGCTCATGTACGCAAGATTCGTGGTCTCCTAGTTACTAATCCACTAGACGCCAAATTATTAATCTAGATACGCCGACTAAATTATCTAGCTTAACTCCTACTTAGAATTAACATATAATATCAGACAAGTTAGTTTGATAGATAATAGCGATTTAATACGCTACAAATACCCCTCCTTCAAAAGTCTGTAATCAGGCTTTACAATCTTACCTAATTATCTATCAACTAAATTTCTATCAACTTCCTTATTCTATCTTACACAACAATACAACATTACTGAACTTCTTATCTACACTATTATAATACATTACTGATATATTTAAGTACTATGTAATTCCTCTACTCAAATAATCAGACATAACATTATTGCTCCCCTTGATATATCGTATCGTAAAGCAATAATTTTGAAGTGCTAGACTCCACCTCATGACTCTCGCATTTCTCATTCTCCCTTCCTTCATGTACTGTAGTCCGCAGTGGTCCGTCTCAATCACAAACTGCTTTCCACACAAGTACCTGTCAAACCGACTAATTCCCCACATTATCGCTAGACATTCTCTCTCCTCAACTGAATATCTCGTCTCTCTTTCCAATAGTTTCCTACTCGCATATGCAATCGGGTGGTTTATCCCTTCATACTGCTGTATCAGGACACAACCTATTCCTCTTCCCGAAGCATCAGTTTGAATCACGAATTCCTTCTCCAAGTTTGGTAACTTTAGAATCGGTGTTTTAGCAAGTGCTGCTTTCAGCTTACTAAAACTCTCTTCTAATTCCTCGTTCCAATCAACATTATTAGCTGCTGACTTCTTTGTCAAATCACTTAATGGTGCCATCAACTCAGCACAATGAGGAATAAACTTTCTGTAATAGTTTATTGCTCCCAAAAAGCTTCTTATTTGTTTCTTCGTTTTCGGTTGTGGCATCTCCACAATTTTATCTATTGATTCTCCTTTAGGACTGATGTCGTCGTTGTTTAACGTATGACCCAAGAAATCTATGCGACCATACCCTAATGAACATTTCTTTGGTTTCAAAGTCAGGTGAGCATCTCTCACTCTTTGAAAAAATTCTCGTAAAATCTTCATATGTTTAGTCCATCCTTCTGTATGAGCTAGTATGTCATCAACATAACTCTCCAGATTCTCGGTTCCATGCAAAATCTTCCTTATCAGTCTGTTGTAGCTTGAAGCACTGTTTACTAATCCAAATGGTAGAAGTCTTTTTATTATTACTTATTATTCAACTTAAAACACTTTATCATTCTACACCTACTCTCACAAAATAAAACTCATCTACTTAATTTTAATTTCCAAATGATGACTCACTCTCATCTCCTTTCATCGAATTAACTTCGATTTACTTGAATGTCTCATTAATACACCCACTCAACTACTTCTTCTTAACTAGTTTCCTTTTTACTTCATCTCTTAACTAATCATCTACAACCCTTATACTACTAA
The DNA here is from genome assembly GCA_949752735.1 of Lumbricus terrestris. Taxonomy (NCBI): domain Eukaryota; kingdom Metazoa; phylum Annelida; class Clitellata; order Crassiclitellata; family Lumbricidae; genus Lumbricus; species Lumbricus terrestris. The sequence goes on from OX457040.1 coordinate 22,359,560, forward strand.
ACTATTTGACTCTTCAGTCTACTTAATTAACTATTCTCAAACTTCATAACTACTTAACTGAACAATTCAACTCAACTTAAACTTGTATTGTATTTTAGTTACAACTGTCTTAACTAACTATCCCATCTATGGATACACCTACCATCTTTCATCTATAACTTTCCTCCTCTTGCCTTGACCTCTCATTTGGTCCACACATGAATTCAACGTTTTACCATTTCTTATTTCTCTTTTACTTAAGTTCAATGTTTTACCATTTCTCATTTCTGATTCCCTAGGGTTATTCTCTTCCCAACTGTATTCACTTAAATCCTCATAAGACTTCCATCTTACCTCTTCTAATGACTCGGTCTCTCTACCATAGTCATTAATATTCTTTCTCTCATTTATCAAATCCTTAGGATATGACCTCTTCTTGTCATTCCATGTTCTTCTTCTCCATCTATTCTCATCATAGTATATTCCACTTGTTTCTCTCTGCTTACTCACAGATTCTTCACCATATGTTCTTCTACAGTATGGTTTATTTCCACAATACCTTCCCATAATTTCAACACTATCACTATTGTCTCTGCTTCTCCAATTTGATTTATTAGACCTACTATTGTCTATTCCACTGTTCCTGTTGAACTCTCTAGACCTTTGTCTATAATTTCTCCTATTGTCATTGTTCACATATCTCTCATCCCAACTTACATATCTCCTATTCACTCCTTTATCATAGGTATTTCTTCTATACATCCATCCATCTTGTCTCTTAGATTGGATCTCATTTCTCCTGTGATCGTTCACATTATTTCTCCAATCCACTTGCTGTCTTCTACATCTCTTCTTATTCTCATGAACGTCACCTGATTCACATTTACCACCTGTGATCATATATCTATCTGGCGTCTCTATCAACTTCAACAGTTCACCTTTGTAACACCTTCTCACTTTTGGCCTATCCAACAAGCCATTCTCCTTTACTTCGAGAACCTCGTCCGTTCTCTTCTCATCACCATTCCGTTCAGATGCTTTACCCCAGCAACTCTTCAATGTTTCATCTGTCTTCTGTAATTCCTTTATTTCTTTTGTGGTTATATTCAGGTCGGGCATTTCTGTGACCTTGAGTGGTTTATATTTCACCACCTTCTTCGACTCAGCTCTCGTTTCTATCGCTGCTGTCGTTTGATGTGCGTCACTGTTCATGACGTCATCACTTACATATTTCTCTACTACGTCATCATACTCCGTGCTCATTTCATCACTCTCAAATCTTACTGTCTTCTTGGCATCTTGCCAACGTGAATTAGCATTCACATTTCTCTTGAGTATTCCTTTATACTCAACTTTTTCTTGTTTCTCACTCATAATCGTCTCATCCACTTTCTCTCCCTTGTCACAATTAATCACATTTTCATCCGTGTTCTCATTCGTTACGGTATATTTCAACCCTCTCACGCGTCCAATAATTATCGGCTTTACTGGTTCATCCATAACCATTGCCTCAACTTCACCAGTAAAATACTCGCTCTCAATGTTTACATTGGCTGTAGGAAAACACCTTAAGCTCCCATCAACTAGGATGCAGTGCGTTTCCTTCCCAGTCAAATCACTATCCTTGATTAGCGATCTCCTCACGATACATGTACTCGCTCCAGAATCGTAAAGACAATTGGCGTCTACGCCATTGACCTTCGCTTGACATTCGTCTATACTTTCAATGTCAATGCAACCATCTTTCCGTTCTGTAACTACCGTACTCGCTGCCATATGTTTCGGTACTTCTTCTTTACCTTTCCTATCCTGGCGTTCTACTGTTCTGTCAATTTCATTCGATTTCGTATTTTCATTTGTCTGTACAGCCCTGTACGCCCTATTCTCATAAATCTGTACTGCTGCTGCTGTGTGTTTAACAAACCCTTTGGCTTTATGCACACAATCAAATGCTTTATGACCTACCTTACCGCATGCAAAACAAGTTATCTTGTGTTCCGCTGCCTGTTCTCTATCTCTACTAAATCCTCTATTCACATTTCCACTGTGATTTGTCTCTTTGTTCTGTCGCGTTTCGACTCTTCCTCTGTTCATGTTTCCTTGGAATTTCTCTCTCGATTTCTCTTCAAATGGCTTTCCATTACCTCTGTCATTATTGAATCTCCCTTGAGGTTTTACAGAATTCTCTGCATATCTGTACCCATGAGCTTCGATGTAAGATTCTGCACACGTCAATGTGTCTTTTAAGCTCATTTTTCCTTTCTCTTTAATGAACATCCTCAACTCGTTACTGCAAGTGAGGAAAAATTGATCTTTTAGCAGTAGATCCTCGATTCCTTCGTAGGTCTGCTCAAATCCAGCTTGTAGCAACCATTGCTGCAAATATCGTTGTAATCTGTAAATGAAATTTGAAGGAGTCTCTCCTTGTTCCATCTTGCTAGTCTTAAACTTGTTACGATACCCTCCTTCTGTTAATTGGAATCTTTTCAGGAGATGCTTCTTTAAACAATCGTAGTCTTGTGTTTCTTCAGCTGACAAACGCTGGTACACTTCTAATGCTTTCGATTCCAGATGTCGCGCTAGCATCAGCGACCATACATCTCTCGGTATCTCATACGTCGTACACGTACGCTCAAATCTAAGAAGATACGCATCGAGACAGTCCTTTGCCTCGTTAAATATTGGGAATTTAATATTCTTCATTCCCTTATGACTTTGGTTTCCTTGGTGGTTGTCACCCATCGTCATATAAGAATCTCCATCATCTCTGTTTCGTCCATCTCTCGATTCCATTTCTCTCAGTCTCATTTGAATCTCAAGCCTCTTATGCTCTAAAGCTTCATTCGCTTCTCTTGCAAGCCTCGCCTCAGTTGCTTCTCTTTCCAGTCTGACGTCATTTGCTTCTCGCGTAAGCCTCGCCTCGTTCATCTCTGCTTCACGCATAAGCCTAGCGTCAGCCATCCTCGCTATTTCTATTTCTTTTTCTCTAACTGCTGATTCTGCCTCTCTATTAGCCTTAGCTTCTGCAGCTGCACGTAGCTCACTTTCCTTTTTCTCTTCTCGTTCATCCGCCCTCTGTTGTCTAAATTCGTTCTGTCTGTCTCTGACAAACGTCTTCAGCTCTTCACCTTCCAATGAGAATGAACGTCCCATATCCAACCACTGTTGCCATTCTGCGATTGACATTCTTACTTACTCACTTTTGGTCAAGTAGTAATAAATTTAACGCTCAAATATGCGCTATACAATTTCACACTCGCTTATAATAATTATTAAAATTATTAAGCGTCACACTAATGCTCCCTCTTAACGTGATACAATCTCTGGTGTATGTTACGCAATAAGGATTATCGCACCGACTCTAATGCTTAAAATCTATACACGCGCGGCGCTTGGCGTTGCGCTGTGCTTAACAATTTCCAAATAGATCGTCATTTTAATTAGCTTTGTCTCTTCAATATAAATGTCAGTAAAGTTCAATCTAATCAACAATAATATTGTCAATTTTATCCCGACGCGAGCATCCCATTTGTAACGTCTCCGTTTTTATGCTTATTTTAGCGGGTAATTGAAAATGTACTGCATTTAAATGATCTGTTCAAAGAGACACCAATTCTTTATAAATGTATGATATAATTGAAAACTATTAAATACACAATACAATTACGCAATATTCCTATTTACTTATTTGGCGTATCACTAATTGTAATTATCTTTTAGCTTATCTGTGCTCCACAGTTGAGATATATGACATGTCGTTTCTGCAGTGTAAACGGCCTTGAAATAGTTCTGTAGATCTCTGTAGATTCACTGAATGAAGATAAGCAACCTCGTGCTATATTTGAAGAAATAGTTCTGCTGATTCTCCGTAGATTCACTGAATGAAGATAAGCAACCTCGTGCTATATTTGAAGAAGGATAATGAGATACTGCCAAGCTGTGGAATCCAGATCGAATACCAGACAAGACAATATTCAATACTTCCGTAGCATCAAATTATCACACTCCAGCCAATGAGAATTTCCTTCCCAATTGAAAATGACCTTGAAATGTCAACCAGAGACAACGAGCCCAAAATCGTTTCTCTACACACGAATATCGTCTCACCAACTGTCACGATCACAATGTAGACTTCACGGACGTTAGAGTTCGCAACTTCGAATTTCTAAATCGCCTCTACTCTCACACGAATGCCTCGTACTGTTTTACGACCAGATACGAGCATAATCATCATCCTCACCATTGAATAAACTTCAAATGAATTGCCAGCCACAACTGAACAACCATCTTTCTCAATGTTCATGTAAGGAATCAACCATTTATGTCAAATTTCAATGACGTGGCTGTTTCCATTCAATTCTGTCCGTTACGCTCATTTCGATGCTTTTTATTGGTTACGCGTCGATGCAAATGTTTTTCGCTTACGTAAGCGTCCGTAGTAACTGCTTGACGTCACCATGACTGCCTCGCTCATGTACGCAAGATTCGTGGTCTCCTAGTTACTAATCCACTAGACGCCAAATTATTAATCTAGATACGCCGACTAAATTATCTAGCTTAACTCCTACTTAGAATTAACATATAATATCAGACAAGTTAGTTTGATAGATAATAGCGATTTAATACGCTACACTACTCATTTCTATATGTTCCACAAGGATTAATTTATTACACCACCTATATTATAGCAAGAAATTAACCATAGCAACTCATTTCTATATGTTCCACAAGGATTAATTTATTACACCACCTATATTATAGCAAGAAATTAACCATAGCAACTCATTTCTATATGTTCCACAAGGGTTAATTTATTATACCACCTATATTACAGCAAGAAATTAACCATGGCAACTCATTTTTATATGTTCCACAAGGATTAAATTATTACACCACCTATATTATAGCTTGAAATTAACCATAGCAACTCATTTTTATATGTTCCAAAAGGTAAAATTTTTGCAACAGACCATTATACACCGAGTGTTATGTTCTCCAAAGTATAAATAAATATTCATAGATAAGCGCCGAAAGAGAAAAGCAGACTTTCTCTTAATATACTCTCCAATAGACTCTCCTAATACTTTTGCTCACCGGTCATTGAGAGACGCAATATAAAAAATCGAAGAAAATATCAAATACTGGATCTTTGTTGTTTACAATCCAATGCTTTCTCTCATAAAAGTGGGAGAGCAGAAATTAAGAGTAAAGCTGAGAGTTAAGAATTTTGCGTGGACGAAAGGAAATCGGCTCGATGTCAATTGTTCTGGTTTCATTGAGAAAGCCATTGGTCCCAGATCTCAGGATTTGATTGAAAATCCGATGGATTGATAATCAATTTAGGAGAGCTACCGGTATACATGTATGCTGAAGAAATACAACAATCTGCGACTAAAACCTAGCTTTCATGGCCTGTATACATGCATAGGCAGACAAACATAATGCAACCCACTACACATATAGATGTACTGCTTATAATATAACAGCTCCTGCTAACTAAAAGAATCGTCATTTAACTGAAAACATCATATTACATATGCACAGTTAGTCATAAACGTTCAAGGCAAAAGGGAATTTAGCAGTCTATTTAAAAAAAACCTGTAACCGGTGTCACATAGTTCTATGGTCTAGCTGCATACAGTTTATAGATGCACCTACACGCAATGAAAAGATATACTAGCAACAGTTACTGTTCATGGATTTTGAGCAACTACTCATGCCCTGATTTTTAAAAAAATCGATGATTAACTCATTACTAGGCCAATGTATGACAGGCCTCAAATCATCACTTTCAAAACAGTCGAATATCATTGAAACTGAAACTGTGTTTCATGTACACATAGCCTACTAACATTGATAATGCACCCGCAACTTTCTGGCTGAAACAATTCCGAAACCAGCTGCTCGCAATCGACATATAAAAATATCTGTAACTGGAATAAGATGAGCAAGATCGCACGAGGGAGAAACGATGCAACTGTGCTGCTGATCTCTTAGCTGTTCAGTTGATGTGTCGACAGTAGAAGCCCAGCTTCTTGCACTTCTCACACAGATGTTGCGGATGGACTTTGCTCCTCCTACCAACATCAAAGTCGACGTTCTTCTCAAGAGGGCGCTACATAATAAACACACACCCATATACAGACTGCAACTCAGAATATGCACAGATTCAACTTTTCAACTTCATTGCAATGTCCAAGAAAGGTAAGTCGCGGAAATAATAGCTAATTCATGGCAGGCGCAAAGTCAACAACAGTTGACAAGCTCTTTGAAAATGTTTCCCATCAGTAGGCCTACACACATAACGTTACGTCAGGTTAGAATCAGAGTTCCAAGAGACAGGTAAGCCGAGTGGGAGGTGTCTATATAATTGGAGGAGTGGCAGAGATCAGGGAGGGAGTAATTTGTAGAATGGTATCCCAACAGCAATAAAGATGTAGCCTTTGGCTACGTTTTGAATTAAAAATTGGGGCATAACGAGATGTGCAGAGCCTGTTAGTTGGGTGGGGATTCAGTCAAAATAAAATCAATGTAAAAGAATACAAATCAATCTGAAGAATATATTGCAATAGACCATACCCTTAGACCGACTCCTTAACCTAAAACCTAATAATAATAATCATAATACATGTTAAATGTTAATGGCAATTGACTCTGGGGCCAACTATAGTGCTGCAATTTCAACTTAAATGCAATCATTCAGAAATATCTAGAAACGGCTAAGTAGTTCATCGCCAGCAGCTTCAATTCACAGCATAGATTTTTTTAATTTTTCACAATAGATCGACTTTATGCACTTAATCTATTCAAACTCAAGTTATTGGTGATGATCATTCATTCAGTGATTTACTGTTTGTTACGTATTTACCTGTTTATGAGGGTAGACATTGACTTTGCACGTGATGCAGTCCTGTCCCATATTAGCCCAGCTGTTTCCAGACATCCACTTTCGTTTGCACTTGGGGCATTTGTACTCCCCGAAACATCTCTTCTTGCCCTGATAGGGCGTAAGTCCATCATCCCGAGGTCGAGCCTAAGCAAACATTAGCTCAAATGAAACAATCCCTACTAAAAAAAGCCAAGGCTTAATCACAAGCATCCATGACAAAGGCAAATCAGTGAGGTTGATGGATGTATGGTTAGAATAAATGTTCTCCATCGTCGAAGGAGGTCATTTGTCATGTCTAGTGTTGTTAGCCCAAGTGATGTCACGTCCTCTTCTCTATCCAGAGTAGTCTTGGTTGTCTATGTTTTCCTCTTCTTCAAATCTTGCATGTAGTGTTTTGGAACTTGGCATTCTCGATCTCTGGATTATGTCCACGTCTGTTGCAATATGTTTACTCCCAAAAATGTTTAACCATGAACTGGTCAGGAACTGAAAGCCTCACAGACTAATGTGACGGTTAGCGGTTCATTAGTTTCAATTGTTGCGCATCTCTATCAATGCTAGTAAGACTACTGAGATATTACAGAGGAATTTTGCTGGAAGGTTAGAAAGCTAAAAGGTCTCTTGTGGCGAAAATTAAATTCGACTCGGGTAGACTTGTATTATATCATCCGTTCATACCATGAAGGTGCACTTATAAGTTTGGAATCAAATAACATCATCATCATCATCATCGTCGTCGTCATCATCATCATCATCACAATCACCACCATCACCACCACCACCACCACTCAAAATGTCTTACCATGGGGCAGTCCTCGATGAGGTGACCCTTCTGGAAGCAAAGATGGCACAGATATGTACTCGGTGGTTTCTTCGTTGACCTTCGAGCGTTGCTGAAGAGCTTCAGTTGATCAGCCAGCTCAGGCATCGTATCAACCAGACCCCAGTTATCATGAGGAGTAGCAAACGGGTCAGTGGTGGCGGTCGTGGTCGTCGCGATCTGGAAGCAGGCAGCCTGCGTCATCATCTGTTGGGCAGTCGGAGTGTAACGGATTAGGCCTATATTATACCCTGTACCTCATTCTGATGAAATCACAAGTAGGCCTACATCAGCGCCAAGGTCACAGTCGAATGAGACAGAAATGTATATCAAATGTTTCACCAGAACTCTGGTAGAATTCTGTTCTAAATAAAGTAGCTTCCCTATTTTTGACGCTTTAATTTTGTCCCTACGTGCTCTATAGCGGCTGCCCGCATATAGGCCTCGGCACAGCCAATTGGATCACTAAGAACTTCAATCAGCAATATTGTACTGTTTAGTTTACAGTTATCAGATTAGGGTCTATATTTGATGCGCCTACATGTGAATGTTCAGCATTTTTAGCATATCTGCGTATTGAACCCGCATTGACTAGTATCCTTGACGGAGCGCAATAGAAACTTCAGTAATGAATTAATTTTATCACCGTCGTTCACGCATTGGGTGTAAGGCATCCTAGAAGTGGCATGCCACTGACGATGACATATAAATTGTCTGAATTACATTACATTACATTGCTCACATAGGCCTACCTTCGCAAGAATTTAGTTACCGCTGCACTTCATAATTAACGGATCGATATGCTTTAAAAATGTAAATAATTTGCAATAATTACCTTTTTATTAACTGGATAATCGAAAAATAACTCCAAGCCGAGCTTCTGATTCTCCGATCACGTGTCCGGTCACGTGTCTTATTCAGCATAAAAGCTACCTTAGCTACTCAGTGTTATGTTTCCGTAAGGTATAGGTTTAGCGCCAATATATCATATATATGATTATATTTTCTACCTTATCTGCTCAATTGCCGTATTAAGACCACCCTATCTACTCAGCACTATATGTTCCATAAGGTGTAGTTTTTGCAGCAATGTATCATATATGATTACATTCTTCACCTTAGCTACTCAATTGCAGCATTAAGACTACCCAAGGTACTCAGCATATATGTTCTTCAGGGTATGTATTTTAACACTAGTATATTATAAATGATAATATTCCGCACCTTAGCTCTTCAATACCAGCAAAATAATACCGTTGATTAAGACCACCGTAGAATACTAGGACGTCGTTGCTCTTAACGTCATTTCGCTTGAAGTCACGGCTAAACACTCATATATGCCTAGTCTCGCTGATAATAATAATGTTAATAATAATAATAATAATAATAATAATAATAATAATAATAATAATAATTGCAATGCACTATATTGTGAAAGTATCATTGTCTGCCTGTTTCTATTTATGAGATCATTAAACACATTGAATTGAGAAATTTGAATATAAAAATTTCTTCACCACATCTTCTCTCAGCATTAAAGCTACCTTAGATGCTTAGTATTTTGTTTCCGTAATGTGTGATATATATATATATATATATATAATTATATTTGATACCTTAGCTACTCAATCGCAGCATCAAGACCACCCTATCTACTCAGCACTATATGTTCCATAAGGTGTAGTTTTTGCAGCAACATATCATATATGATTACATTTTTCACCTTAGCTACTCAATTGCAGCATTAAGACTACCCAAGTTACACAGAACGTATCCTCAAGATATATATTTTAACCCTATCTACTCATCACTATATGTTCCATAAGGTGTAGTATTTGCAGCAATATATATAATATATGATTACATTCTTCACCTTAACTACTCAATTGCAGCATTAAGACTACCCAAGGTACTCAGCATATATGTTCTTCAGAGTATGTATTTTGACACTAGTATATTATAGATGATAATATTCCGCACCTTAGCTCCTCAAGCCCGGCAAAATAATACAGTTGATTGAAACCACCGTAGAATACTAGGACGTCATTGCTCTTAACGTCATTTCGCTTGAAGTCATTTTTGACGTCGTTTTTTGCCTAAGGCACGGATAAACACTCATATATGCCTAGTCTCGCTGATATTAATAATGTTAATAATAATAATAATAATTGCAATGCACTATATTGTGAAAGTATCATTGTCTGCCTGCTTCTATTTATGAGATCAATAAACACTTTGAATTGAGAAATTTGAATATAGAAATTTCTTCACCACATCTTCTCTCAGCATTAAAGCTACCTTAGATACTCAGTATTATGTTTCCGTAATGTGTGATATATATTTAATTATATTTGATACCTTAGCTACTCAATCGCAGTATCAAGACAACCCTATGTACTCAGCACTATATGTTCCATAAGGTGTAGTTTTTGCAGCAACATATCATATATGATTACATTCTTTACCTTAGCTACTCAATTGCAGCATTAAGACTACCCAAGTTACTCAGCACGTATCCTCAAGATATATATTTTAACCCTATCTACTCATCACTATATGTTCCATAAGGTGTAGTATTTGCAGCAATATATATCATATATAATTACATTCTTCACCTTAGCTACTCAAATGCAGTAATAAGACTACCCAAGGTACTCAGCATATATGTTCCACAAGGTATGTATTTTAACACCAGTATATTATGCATGATGATATTCTGCACCTTAGCTCTTCAATACCAGTATAATAATACCGTTGATTAAGACCGCCGTAGATTACTACGACGTCATTGCTCACCCCTCTACTCAGTACTATATGTTCCATAAGGTGTAGTATTTGCAGCAATATATATTATATATGATTACATTCTTCACCTTAGCTACTCAAATGCAGTAATAAGACTACCCAAGGTACTCAACATATATGTTCTGTGGTTTGCAATTGCACGACATGACATTTAGTTAAGTTAATGCATTTTGTCAAAAATTATTTCCTCGTTGGGTTGTTCGTACTAGGGATAATTCGATTGTGCAGTCTTGACCTCGTGAAATGAGATAGTGGCCTCAAAGATGGAAGGAGTTATGAATTAGGATCAATACGTGTCCTTGATCAAGCGGGACAGCTGCGATGAGCCTTCTGTCCGCCGTTCTAAATAACTGCTCGAAGCCTCAAAGGTAGGGTAGTCCTCGGGAAGATAGTGCATAGCGGATCGAGCTATCCAATACGGCCTGCAGTCTACCGCGTTCCTGCTGCCTTGCGAATCCTTGTCATGACGGGCCGTGTATAGCGTAACGTAGCATATCCTTTTATTGCAGTAATTTTTCTTGATTACGATGCTTAAAGAATAAAACTGATCTCAGAACTGTTCGGGCGAAGCCTGGACGGTCTGCAGTCCTTCTACGCTATCCGTATTTGCCGCAACAACCGGCAGTTGTTGCTGATATTTCTCAAATGCTGCAGCCACGAATTAACGTTTAATTCGATAAGTTGCCTTGTGCCCTCTGTCCTTTATAAATTTCTTCAAATAGTCTAACTTTCATCGATTAATGTCAATCATTTTCAACTATTCGCCTGACCTATCCGCCATTTTTGATTCTGTTTACGTGCGGTGACCTAAGACCTTTCCCGTCATACCTAGCGGGAAATAATGCTGAGGCTATTTATAGATCACATTCGCGAAAAAACAGGGCGCACTTTTTAATTTTCGTTGATAAAAAACGCAAGAGAGCACAAAATTCAACTAAAACGTCAAAGCCTGTCAATATTTGTGATAAAGTATGCTGGGTAATTTGTTTTGAAAATAAGCCACCTAGTTTTTTAGTTATATGAAATATATGTTGTGAGTAGCTATGTTACGTTTTTACATATACCCTGATATAGGCGGTCAAATTTCAGTTCTAAAATTACCTATGAATCAACTTGAAATCTTGACTGCTCTACTGGAAGGCTGGTACAAGACTATGTTATTAGTCTGCTTCCAAATCAATTTCCATCACCAAACATCTTTAAATATTTTTTTCAGGACGTCAAACGTTAGCTACTCAGCAATTCTGAGTACTTAAGAACAGTGAGTGGTTAGCGTATAGGTTTTATAGCACAAAGTGAGTAGCCAAGGTGCGATTCAGCCTAATATATATATATATATATATATATATATATATATATATATTGTTAGGTCCCACGACTCACTCTCTACGACTGGTTCTTGTCATGGGATAGGCTATAGTCACGGTCACTTGACTTTGGGGCGACACCTGGTGACAGACTTGTTCTATATAAGGTCTGACTTCAGGGGGCGTCTCTCTCTTTGAGCTTGTGCTCTCTTGAGCGTGGTGTGGTTGCTCTCGCTGGGTGGTGGACTCTGATGTTCTCAGCTGCAGGGTGCCTGCATGGCAGTCTTCTTGTCAGAGTTCGTTTAGTTAAGTTAGTTAAGCTTTCGTTCATACACCTCGCCTTGGTGTCGTTAGTTAAGTTCGTTCTTCGCCAGCCTGTTGCTGCTTGAAGACGTTCGTCGCAGAATGCCGCGCCGTCGTCGACTTCCCACTGGGGCTACAGTGTGGTAATTGTATCATTTTCGTTCTTTATGTTAAATTATACCTTTAAACTAGACACGAGTTATTTTATGTGAGTTGAACCAAGTAGGGACCTTTCTGCGTCCATTCTGTCGAGCGAGACAGTGTCTTCGCTCTTGGCTCTTTGCGAGTCGGCGACTTCGATGTTCGCTATGGTGTGTCGGCTCACACTGTGGTTTGGCTGTGTGCCTTGGTTCTTCAGTTTCGGTCAGTCACTGAAAAGAAATTTTGCGAAAGAGTTGTTGGAACTTGCGTCTTCGATTGTTTCGAGAATGTGTTCTTGGAACATGCGGCTTCAAGCGCTTCGATCGTTTTCGTTTATTGATCTTGTGTGCAGATTTTCTTTTGGCGATTGATGTGAAACATTATATGACTTTTCGAGTTTCCTTATCCATGTAAAATATTTATGGAAACTTCATTTTGATTTTGTTTCGAACTGTTTTTCTCGAAATCTTGAGTAGAATGTTTTAGGGGGAACGTACATGTACTTGAACGTTTCGCTTGTATAGTTTAACTGATTGTGTTCTTGTCATGTATTTGTACTTGTCGTAATTTCTGATTAGTTATGCGATTCTTGTCTTTGAGTCGTGTAACCTTCTTTCGTGTGCATGCTAGTTAAGTCAGAAACCCTTCTGGTTTCTGCCTTTCGTGGTCGTTCGGGGGTATGTTAGGTCCCACGACTCACTCTCTACGACTGGTTCTTGTCATGGGATAGGCTATAGTCACGGTCACTTGACTTTGGGGCGACACCTGGTGACAGACTTGTTCTATATAAGGTCTGACTTCAGGGGGCGTCTCTCTCTTTGAGCTTGTGCTCTCTTGAGCGTGGTGTGGTTGCTCTCGCTGGGTGGTGGACTCTGATGTTCTCAGCTGCAGGGTGCCTGCATGGCAGTCTTCTTGTCAGAGTTCGTTTAGTTAAGTTAGTTAAGCTTTCGTTCATACACCTCGCCTTGGTGTCGTTAGTTAAGTTCGTTCTTCGCCAGCCTGTTGCTGCTTGAAGACGTTCGTCGCAGAATGCCGCGCCGTCGTCGACTTCCCACTGGGGCTACAGTGTGGTAATTGTATCATTTTCGTTCTTTATGTTAAATTATACCTTTAAACTAGACACGAGTTATTTTATGTGAGTTGAACCAAGTAGGGACCTTTAACTTAGGGAACACTACTCACAACAATATATATATACTGCCGGTAAATATATACAACTTGTATTGCCAAACTGCCATATTCAGATAAATACTCCAAGAATCCTACCTTCCTTCAGGTCCACCAAAAGAAAGCAGTTGAGTCTTTTTCAGCATATCATGAATTGCTTTCTTAGTCTTACAGCCATCTAAGTGGCCAAGACACATCACACCACTACCTAAACACAAATGACATCAATAGTACACCTTATAGAATGAAATCTTATAAAAGAAAATGGGCTGTAAAGTGGTAATTCTAAAACTTTCTATTTAGCTAGTCACCACAGATCTGTACATAAAGGGGGATTCCTTTGGTTTTGTGGCTAAGGTTACCAAACTAAACTAAATAGCTTTTTACAATTTACATCATCATGGTGTGATTCGCAGGTTCACATTATTTTTTAAATACTTTTTATGTCATTGAATATTTCACCCCTTTCACACTGCAGACATATATATTCATGTTTTTTTAAAAATTTATTTATGAATGAACCCAGCTCACATTACAAAATCTACTGCCATCCTTTTTCTAAGTTTATACAGTATAATATCTTATGACTCTTAACAGATAGGATATGAAGGAAGCTAAGAATTGTTAATTGTGATATGATTTGATATGATTTTTAGTATTTTTATTTTGAATCCTGTGATATGAAGGCAGTTAAGAATTGATAATTTAAAGTTCTAATGGCAAAACTTTTGCAAAAATATTGGTATATCCCTAGTAATTTAAGCTTATGACAAAATGCCAGTCATAAAGAGAACACAACAGCTAAAAAATTGAAGAATAAACTAATGGGAAACATGAGTTTGTTTTATCTCGACAAGCAAATCAGTGAAGTCAGTCAGAGCGATTCGCAGGTGACTACCGGTAAGTGTATTGAAATAATTCCTGTTTTTGACATCTATTATTTTTATTCTGAACCCTGTGATATGAAGGAAGCTAAGAAAGATGCTCTCAATGGACAAATATTAACTGCAGTGCTCTTTACTATATGCTCATGTTGAATTTTTTATTTTCTGTGCTTCTTTATGAAAAAATCAATTGCTTTGTCTTTGTAAGTTGGATGAATAGAGGCAGTGATGCAGCTTTCATGACTTCATGGCATCATGACACGGCTTAGCACCCAAATACCTCTGTGACTTGATGTGCAAAATCGCTTTCTGCAAGATCTTCATGCCCTCCATTCTGCTGACTGACCATCTATTTGTACCTCAGACACAAACTTCATTAACCCAGCATTGGGCTATTGCTGCTGTTGGGCCCTAAATATAGAATGACATACCCTTTGGAATTCGTACCAGGATTCTGGTGGGGAATTCACCTGCATCTTTTTGCTGTTTGAAGACCTTTCTCTTTTCACAGGCCTGTCACACTGGGAGCACTTCTGAATAGCTCTGCTGTAAGAAGCGCTTTACGAATGTTATATCTGATTAGATTAGATTAAAAGGTGTGGCACCGCATGCTGTATTGTATGTTCGTTTAATCGACAGAAAATTTGCTGTCTAAATGCAGCAATTAACAATGGATAGAGATTTGACTGCTATGCTAATAGAGGCTATTCTCTCCAAGTTTCTTTTGTGGTCTAATAGATTGGACAAGTGCCAGCAACTAGCAACCTATGGGGTCTGTCTGTGTATCTTAGTTATAACACAGCAGGTTCTGGGCTCTTTTCATATCTGGCAGAAACAAATTCATATTCTAAGCATTCTGGGTAATATGTTCGTATGAACAAACGATTCTTCTTCGATCTAGAAAGTCTATCAAAACCGGATGCACTTAGCAATTATTATTGCTCTCCTGTTCGCTCTCACAAGCAGAGTGATCACATTGCTGCTGCTACTGCGGTCTTTTACTGCTTCGAAAAAGTCCAGAGTGGATTGTTTTTCTTTATTCATCTTCACAAGGATGAACTTTTAAAAGAATTATGTAATAACAAACGACCACTTTACTAAGCCTACTCAATAACTGCCCCAGTGGCAACAAATGAACATGAAATATTCCTCATTCTTATTCACAAAACTGTTGTTTTGTAGCGCCAACTAGTGAATAAAATTGAATGTTTATTCTTCTTTCCCTTCAGGCTAGAATTATTCCCTCTGGCGAGGGGTCAGCCACTCGGATCCATCTCCACCACTTGTCTCTGCTTCCGGTGTCTTCTAACTTCAATTTGAGCAGCTTCAGGTCTTGTTGTATCACGTCCTCCCATCTTTTCTTCTGTCGTCCCTGACTGCGTCGACCATATACCTCCGCTTGCATGATTCTTTTGACACAGCTACCCTCCTCTTTTCTCATTGCGTGTCCATACCACCGCAGCCTGGTCTCCCGTGCTTTGTCAGTGATGCATGCCACACCGAGCTTCTTCCTGATGTCCTCACATCGTTTCATGTCTTTCAGTGATATTCCAAGCATCCATCGCAGCATTCTCATCTCTGTTCTTTCCAGCAAACTGTCATCCCTTTTCGTTAATGCCCAGGCCTCTGCTCCATATAGCATTACTGGCCTTATCATTGTTTTGTAGATTTTTCCCTTGAGGTGAGTCGGCATTTTAAAGTTGCACAGCACTCCTGATAATTCTCTCCACTTCTGCCAGGCTACTCTGATTCTGTTCCTGACATCCTGCTCGCATCCTCCCTGCGCATTCATCGTCGATCCCAGATATTTAAACGTTTCCACCTGTTTCAGTGGTTCTCCTGTGGTGCTCTTTATCTCCACTGTCTCTGCTGTTTTTGAGCACACCATGGACTCTAAATGTTTATTGGCTCTAATTAAATATTAAAAACAATGAAGCAACAGCTTTATAACACTGTAATATATAATTTTTTTAAATTAAATATTGTCAACGATTACAGATTTTAATTGAAACACACTTGAAAGATTATACATTTTCACAAATAAATAGAAAAATAATGTATTTTCAAGAATGTAACAGACCATTGGCAAAATCCTAAAGTCCAGGTCATTTGTCAATTATATAAAAAAGCAAGAGACAACTGCCTCCTCTTGCCTACAAGTAGCAATGCCTATGCATGCTGTCTTTTATTGTTTTGTAAATGAATAGGACTTTGAAATTGGTGAGAGCAATTACCTAATTTTGGCCAACCTTTTGGTTGCCAATGTATCCTGAGCAACTGCTAGAAGCTCAAAGTTGATGAATGCTTAAGTGGACGTACTGGAAACAATTAAGTATTTCACTCAACATAAGCACTGCTGCTTGCCATTGTTCAACAAAATCTTTTGAAACAACTCGTTGAAACTCTGGACAATCAGGCATGAGCAATCAGTAGTTTCAAGCACTTTCTGCATCACGTCACAGAGGTTTTGCTGTGGTCTCATGTGGACAGGTCAAGAAAGTTACTTAATAGCAGCCGCATATGCAGAAACAGATGTAACGTGACCACTATTCCTATTCGGTCCGACTGCTACTATTCGGGACAATGTAATGTAATGTACTACCGAAGAGCCAATCGGCGAATGTAATGTAATGCAATACTAAATAGCTATTTGGCTCGCTATTCCACCCTAAAGCGAATATGAAGCTATAGTGTTCAGTACAGCCCCAGTTGCAACATTGACTACAATTTCGCTTAAAACAGCCATCGATTGGTGATCTACATTTATGTATATTAAGATCACAGTATAAAAATTTATTGGATCAGATCAGATTCTGATCGGCTGTTTATTTCCATCAACCAATGTGACATCCATGAATAGGCACATTCATTGTGTTCATGTATAAATATTTCATCAGGTCCATTACATCCACTATTATTCAATGCAGCAGCAGTAGCTATGCAGATGGCAACAAAATCCACTGAGTAAACGGCTGTCAACAGGTCAACAATTGACACCAGTTGCCAAAATTCATTTCTAGTTTCAATCACGCTGTTCAGGACAAATATTCAATCAACCCATTTTTACAAATCAACCTAACAGAAATGTAATGAAGTCATTCATGAAGGATGCAGCATTTCTGTTACGCTCCTGTTTTTTTATGACGATTCGCTGAGGGGGAGGCAACAAGAATATCTTGCACAATGAACATAAATGAGACGCAGCTGCTAAGTACCAGCCACCCTTGCTATGGGGCAACAATAAATAAGTTTCAAATTTCTTTCAACTATCATAGTATGGACATAAACATATATATATATATATACTAGCTGGGGTACCCGACGTTGCCCGGGAAATTTAGAAATCGATTTGGGTTTTCGGGAAATTTTCTCGTCCCAGCCCCCCCACTTCCACCCCAACCCTCCAACTCCCACCCCAACCTCACCCCTACACCCCCACACCACCCCACCCCACAACAATTCGACCTCCACCGGTGCGCCACCCGTGAAATATTGGTTTCCGGGAAAATTTTCCCTCCGACCCCACACTCCCCTAAACCCCCCACCCCACCCACCCGAAAACCCCACCACACTCCAACCTCTCCACTGGTACGCCACCTATGAAATTTGGCTTTTCGGGAAAATTTCCCCCACCCCTCCCCCACCCACCCCACAACATGCCAACACTAACTCCGACCTTCACCGGAACGCCACCCATGAAATTTTGGTTTTGGGGAAATTTTTTTCTCCCCAAAACCCGCCCTCCCACCCTGGCCCCCCATGGTGGCAGAAATCCGCGAACACCTCCACTGGGTGTCCCATGCCGAGACGGACACAGTAGTGAAGGTTTGGAGTGAAAAGCTCAAAAACTGTGGAAATGCATTCCGGTCAAACACACAGAATCTTCTCTTTATACCGGTAATATATATGCTCTGAAAAGCGGTGGATTGGATCCGACTAATCCCGGAAACTATAGACCGATAGCGAATGTTACGTTCCTCTCGAAGCTCATCGAAAAGGTCGTCGCCATGCAACTCGTCGCTTACCTAGAAGGGAATAATCTGCTGCCTCAGAATCAGTCCGGTTTCAGAAGATTCCACTCAACTGAAACGCTTCTGCTCCGACTCCTCTCAGACATCTACGGAGCGATCGACAGAGCTCAGCTGACCCTGCTGGCCCTTTTTGACGTCAGCGCCGCTTTTGACACTGTAGACCACGAGATTTTATTAGAGCGGCTGAGTGTTTCTTTTGGTTTGTCTGGTGCATTTTACAAATCATGTCTCAAACTACATGCTTGAGATTCTTCACTGGCTCCCTATTCGCCAGCGTATCGAGTTCAGGGTAGCTGCATTGGTATGGCGATGTTGTCAGGGCCTTGCCCCAACTTACCTCCGTGAGCTATGCAGCTTTACATTGGGTATCCAAGGACGTCGTCAGCTACGCTCTGCTGATAGGGGAGTCCTCTTAGTTCCTTTTGCTCATACTACTACCATGAAGAATCGAGCCTTTTCTGTGGTTGGACCAGTGGTCTGGAATGGCCTTCCTTTTGAGCTACGCCTACACCCTGGGACTCTACCAGGATCCTTCCTTACTAAACTTAAAACTGTTCTTTTTGTGCGCGCTGGAGTCGGGAGCGCCTCTGAGTAGTTTTTTCTTGAAGGAGCGCTATATAAATGTCCGAATGAATGAATGAATGAATGAAATGGATAGATTCTTTTCTTCAGGAGCGTTCTCTCTGTGTGGTCCATGGTTCTTCTAGGTCCTCATGGGTGCCTGCACAATATGGTCTACACCAGGGTTCAGTCCTTGGTCCCATACTTTATATTATTTACACCTCAGGTCTTGCCACTCTACTAACAGCTCATTCAGTTTTGAGTCAGCAGTATGCTGACGACGTCCAGGCTTACACTCATTGCCTCCCTTCTAATGCTGTCAAAGTGGTTCGGATAATGAGCGGGACTTTGGATGCTCTAGAGGCATGGATGTCATCCAATAGACTACGCTTGAACCCAACTAAGACAAAATTTATTTGGTTGGGCACACGGCAGCAGCTTACCAAGCTTGATCTAGTTTCCCTTGCATCTGAATTTCCTGGCTTTGTCTTTGCAACCACGGTTCAAGACCTCGGTGTCCAACTTGACCAAGAACTCACTTTTGCTCCTCAACTTCACCGTCTTGCTCGAGACTGCTATTATCAGCTGCGCCAGCTTCGCACTGTCATCCGTTCTCTTACGTCTGCTGCTACTCTTACTTTAGTGCATTCTTTCGTTACATCTCGCATCGACTATTGCTCTTCGCTCTACATTGGCCTCCCATCCAGCAGATTGACTTGTCTTGACCGGGTGTTGCGCTCTGCTGCGCGCCTAATTGGGCAAATCCCTAAATATGGTCATGTCTCAAACTACATGCTTGAGGTACTTCACTGGCTCCCTATTCGCCAACGTATTGAGTTCAGGGTAGCTGCATTGGTATGGCGATGTTGTCAGGGCCTTGCCCCAACTTACCTCCGTGAGCTATGCAGCTTTACATTGGGTATCCAAGGACGTCGTCAGTTACGCTCTGCTGATAGGGGAGTCCTCTTAGTTCCTTTTGCTCGTACTACTACCATGAAGAATCGAGCCTTTTCTGTGGTTGGACCAGTGGTCTGGAATGACCTTCCTTTTGAGCTACGCCTACACCCTGGGACTCTGCCAGGATCCTTTCTTACTAAACTTAAAACTATTTTTTTTTGTGCGCGCTGGAGTCGGGAGCGCCTCTGAGTAGTTTTTTCTTTAAGGAGCGCTATATAAATGTCCGAATGAATGAATGAATGAATATATATATATATATATATATAATAAGAGTGTTCAACTTTCTTATGGGGAAAATTAATTTCAAAAAATCACCTCGCATACCCTCTGGATTTGTGACATTTGGTGTCCTGAACTACTCAGTGAAATATTTTGGCTTGGGGATCATGTTAAGTGACACCTCAAAGCTTGTGAAGTTTTCAAAAAGTGCGATTTAAAACAAAAAAATCACAAATTTAATGCATTATATCATTTACTGTCACACAATACAGACTACAGTAAACAAACAACACTTTTTGCAGTGTTGTGTAACAATACAAAGTAGTAGCGTCTATGTTTTTTATATAAAAATAAAGTCTATGCCTGTAGGCCTACTGTAGTTGGAGTGAAAATCTGCAGTATGAGTAGGTTTTCAGTGGTGTTCAGCTTCTCGGGAGATGAGCTGAGCTGTCGTTGCTTGCTGCTCATCATGTTTGAGGGCCAAGTTAAAATCAGTTGCCAACTTTAGGCCTACTTCACGCCCAACAAAGTCAGTAGGCCTAATAACAGAAAGTGCAGCAACAATGTCCTTGGAATGCTGGTGTTCTTCTTGTCTTATCATCGTTTTGGGATCAGAAGAGAGAAAATTTTGACCGTCTTTGAGGGTAGCAAATAGATGCATCGATTGCTGTGTCACGAACTCAGATAAAGTTCTATCCTGAAATGTCCTGATGGTTTTGGATCAACAAACCATAAATCCATTTTCTTCTGTGGCCTGCGTATGCTGCGCAAACTGTTTGTTTCTTCTCGTCAGCAAAGACCTTGTCAGAAAAAGGGACAGTCCTGCTTATTCTTTACTGACATACCAGAGATGCATCTTCATTTTTTAAGGCTACACCTGAAGCTTGGGTCTCAATGCTGTGAACTTTTCTCATGTTATATAGCATACACAGATCGTAAGGAGCATCCCAGGTGATGGGTACAGCGGACCATGCCTCAACGTACTGGGCTACAATAAACAGGCTGATCCATCTTGTAAGCCTACAGCTCTTTGGTATTTGACGGAAAAGATCTGTATCTTCAAGCAATTGAAGATAGGCCCTTTGATATGCACCATATAGACTGAATTGGATGCTGTCAACATCACCAATATGGGTAGCCTCATCAAGTGCAATAAGACTGAACCTTTATGAATTCTGAGTGGTCTTGCACCAGCTGCCAGCTGGTTGTCTGAACTCTGCTGTGCAGTGCACATAAAACTGAACCAGTGAACCACAGCTTGGTGGTTCTGCTCTAGCCATACCCTCTCACTGTAAGCCAGGGAACAGCCTTTGTATCCTTGTTATTGAGAAACAAATTTGTTCTTGTCAGTGAGAGGCAACTGACGTTTGGACATGGCGAAAACTGCAATTTGAGGTCCAGTGGAGACAAAGAGCAAATCAAAGCTGCATACTCGCTTTCAAGAGAAGGTGCTACAGAAAGATCTTGCGAATTGGATGGATGCAGAAAGTAACAAACGCAGAACTGTATAGGCGAATAGACCACACAGAGAACCTTATGCAGAAAATAATAACAAGGAAGCTAGATCTCTTCGGCCACATATGCAGGATGGACAATAGCAGAAAGATCAAGACAGTTGTGCTTGGAAGAATGGAGGGATCCAACAGGAAAGGACGACCACACAAGGAATGACTGGATAACATATCAGAATGGTGTGGAGCATCACTACAGGACCTAACACACGCTGCCTTGGAGAGACAAACCTGGCGTGGAATAACGAGAACGGCATCGAGCACCTACGGGCATTGGTCCCTCGGTTGTTGATGATGATGATGATGATGATGATGATGATGAATTGGACAAACAAGTAAAAAAAAGAAAAAAAGAAAAGGTCTTCAGATTTTCCGGCGACTAAAGAAGAAATTTATCCTTGCCCAACACCGAAAATTTTGGCCCCCTTCGAAACGTTCTGGATCCGCCACTGACGGCAACCGATTTTCCATCGCTATGGTTTTGGTGTTGTCTCCTTGGCTATGCTCCGGCCTATCTATGTGAGCTCTGCTGTCCAGTATCTCTTGTCCAAGCTTGCAAAGCCCTTTGCTCTGCATCCGGCTGTTGAATGGTGCCTCATGTTGAAACCTCAACCTGTGAGCATTGTGCTTTCTCAGTTGTAAGTCCATCTGTCTGGAATAGTTTCCCAGTGGAGATACGCTTGTTACCTAAGGTTGACCCATCAGTGTTTTATAGGCTCCTTTATACCTGTCTGTATCACCGTGATTGGACTGTGAGCGCCTAAGTGGGCTTCTTGAAGTGACGCTCTATAAATTCTTGAAATGAATGAATGAATAATGAATTAATCTAAGCTCTTTTTTTTCTTTGTGAATATACAAAATTCTCATTAAAGGAATTTATCCAGCCCTAGGAAAGGCAAACATCTAGTAATAATAATAAAAACTAATAATAGCGGCTACCACACACCTTTGCACATCTTACAAAATGCTTCTTCAGCCTTGAAGACAAGAGCAAATAGAAAAGATGATACAAATTCAGGCTTACCTGTGTGTTTAATTAACAGAATGTGACATGTTGTTGCATCATCTGCACCCAAAATGTCAATGTTTTCTGTTAAAAGAAAATATCTTACTAAAAATGACAAACCAAAAAATTGGACTATTTCATTCTTTCAAGAAAAATTGTATCACCTATACCTTAAGCCAGGGGTTCTCAAACTTTATTCTTATTGTACCCCCAAGTAAAAAAATCGAATGAAGGCATACCCCAACAAACTAAGATCAGAAACAAAATTCCATTGCGATGTCCCCTGGCAGTGACAACTAAAAGTTCATTTAATCATTGGTGACATCGTTTATTAGAGTCTAGGCCTAGACTATAGGAAGCAAAATCTAGTTTTGAATCATATAATCTTATCAACAAATTTAAAAGGGAAAATTGTTCTATAACCCCTGTAAGAAAGAGAAAAGAGCCAACCTATAGTGCTGTGGGCTTGTTCAGACTTGCACAGATTTACAATAATTATCTGGTTTAATATTTGTCAATTTCAAACGTAAATTTACCCAATGTTTGTTTTTGATAGCAAGAATAGTTAACAGTTTCACCCAGAAATGATATGCTGAAAAGAATCACATAATTTAAAGCTTGACCAAAAATTAATCATTTGGCCGATTCAGCTCTCTGCTATTTGAGCTGTATATTAGGCCTAGAGGCTGAGATATTCTGGTTTTGGTACTTTCAACCATTTATATAATTATTATTTGTTTCAAAATTATAGTAATAGGCCTAAACATACATATGTTGCATGCACTACTGTAGGCTATATAGTATATGTGAGTCGAATTATATGCTGTGAAAGAAACAAAATGACGATGCTGTTATATGTTGCAAGTCAAGGGAATGTAATCCCGGGGCACTTGCTCAATCCCGGGATTATAAATGAGTCAGTCCCGGGATACCGGGATCCCGGGATTGGCTTATAATGGCAGTTCAAAAATTTCTTAGACATAGTATAATAGTAGGCCAAATACAGAACAGCTTTCTCTTTGCTTAAGGTACTTCAACCGCGATCAATTATGACTCACGGCAAGGACTTTAGTCATTGGTCCCTGGCAACTGTGGGGTTTAGACCTGATAGTGATGGGCCTACGACCAGTGGCTTCTATCTCCACTAAACAAACAAGTTAGACCCCTCTCCTCCCCGCCCTGGCCTGCCCTCTCATGTCTCTCCTTTGACCCAGATTACCCTGAGTTTAGCTCATTTCAGATTCCCCTCTTTAACTGGGCTTGCGATCACTCTGTATAGGGCAATTAACCTCTGCATACCACGATCCTGCAGGCTAGCCTAGCTGCAGTCCTCTGATATTAAGGCATCAAGAGAGCCCGTCTGTATGCTGTCCAGGTCCTTCCAGTCACCAATCGGCCAATTATAGGGGCGGGGTGTCATCAGCACGCGTCAATCGGAGTTAGGCGCTGTGATGCCGCCGGCCTCGTCACCTCGTCGGTCAGCTCTGCTAGCATCTGACATCTGTTTATGTTCTATCAGTCAACTGAATGGTGTGTGGATGATTGGTGTGATGAGAACTCTGTAGTCTGTATTCATGAACCAAGCTAGGAATGGGGAGGGGCAAACCTAAATCTCCTGCCTGATCACTCAGAAACGCCTACCTCCAGTCACCCCTCTGGGTTTTCTGCTGGCCGCCAGCTTACCTTCATTAGGGTCTCTGGTTATCCGTCGTTTTCACGTCATTGACCAAGAAATTGTTGCAAAATTGGTCAAGTAATTAAGTAAAAAAATCCGAATTTTCTGTGATCCCGAAAAACGGGATTCCATGTATGTCAATCCCGGGATTACGGGATTGTAAAATGTCCGGGATTCCCGGGATCCCGGTATTCGGGATCCCGGGATTACATTCCCCAGTTCCAACGTTAAAAATCAGTGCTAATCAAAGTAAAATGGACACAAAGTCCATAAACTCAAAGAAAATTTAAATTTTTCGAATTTTTGTGTACCCCTTACCGGCGCCTGGCGTACCCCTGGGGTTACGCGTACCACAGTTTGAGAACCCCTGCCTTCAGCCAAACCTTTAAGATCTCTCAGAAAGCATACATATACATACTTTCACGCACTTTCAGTTGAATCACATTCAAATCTCGAACTAAATCAGCATTCAGCAGGTACCAATTTTATTTTGATGCTATGTGCGCCTTACTACAGTAACACGGTAATCATTTTATCGATATTTCATCAGTGTTCCTCAAATAACTTTCTGCAGTTTAAACTCGATGAAACTTAAAATCATCTCAGCCTTTATTTACAGATTTTGTTCCTGGACAGAGGGCTACCAGGATCAGTGTCTCACTCTCTGTCTTCCTCTTCCGATTCCACCTTGGTCCATGTCTTTATAGCTAATCGATTGGATTACTGTTCTTCTCTCTACTCTGGCCTTCCTCAGGTTCGTTTAAGTGGTTTGGAGGGGTACTGGGGGCGACTGCACGCTTGGTGGGTGGCGTCCCTAAGTTTGGCCACATTTCTGACTATATTCGTGATGTCTTACACTGGCTTCCAGTTCAGTCACGCATTCATTTCAGGGTTACTTCATTTGCTTGGCGCTGCGTCTTGGGCACAGCACCTCCCTATCTCTGTGAGTTCTTCACCTTGACTTCAACGGCTGTGGGTCGCCGATCTCTGCGCTCGGCCTCTAGAGGTGACTTTATGTTATGGTTCCTTATGCCCACACTGCCACTAGGCAGAACAGGGCATTTTCGGTCACTGGACCTTCCCCTTGGAATGACCTTCCCTCTAACCTGCGTTCCCACCCTCGGAACATGTCTGGCTCTTTCTATAGATTGCTCAAGACTTTTCTTTTTGACCGGGCCTGGGTCGGGAGCGCCTCTGAGTAGACTCCTTGAAGGGGCGCTATATAAATTGCATAGATAGATAGATAGATAGATAGATCACCCAGTGGATGGGTTGGTCAATGTCCATCACCATGGGGTGGAGCAGCTGGGGTGAAAACCACAAATTTCAGTTAGCAAATACATACCATTTTTACACCTTGGTCACACTTTCCCAACTATTCATCTGAAGCCTTGCCCCAAGATGCAAAGCAACCAGGACCGCTCCACCCCCCACTCCACCCCATAATTCATGACCCTGTGGCCGGGATGACGGTAATTTTTTTCCTATTTTCAGACCATTACCAGTTTTGCAAGGAGTGAACCAAAATTTCCCGGACAATGCTGGCAACCTCAGATGGTGGAGTTGAGCAGGGCAGGGTTGGCGCGCAGTGGAGGTGGGGCATTGGGAATGAAGGAGTGGGGTGGGGAGATGTAGAGGCGTAAAACCGAAATATACCAGGCAACGACTGCTACCACTGAAGGGTTCGGACTTGGTGGGATGAGGTGAGTGATCGGTGGGGCGTAGTGGGCGACAGGGTGACTGATTATGAGCAAGATGCATGTGGGATAAAAAAACAAAATTTACCATAGATGAGTGGCGGCTGGTTGGTGTTGAGTAAACCAAAATTTCCTGGGCAGCGCCAGTTACCTCAGGGGAGGCGGATTGGTGGAGGGTGTGGTAGGTGGTGTGATGGGCAAGGTGGGGCAAACACCGAGATTTACTGGCTATACTGGGTAGCAGGGTACCCCATAGAGGTGAGACTGAGTTGGGGTAGAATGAGTACCCCACCCCACAAGGGTGGGGCGAAAACCCAAAATTTTCCAGGCAATGCAGGGTAATCATTGTCGTACAGCAAATTTAAAAAATATGATTCTTCACTAATGTCGGACCTCGAGGTCCGATCAGGTCAAGTCAAGGTCATATCAGGGCATCAGGATCGGTTCAAGGTCGTCAATCCGCCTCTAAATATTTCCATGTGTTTACCAAGGAAACATTTTTGAGTGTGGATATAACAAGAAACGTAGAATTTTTCATATATGTGTGCAATTAAGTACAAGATATAAGTAGGGACACTAATTATTGTATAAGTGGGTAGATAATTAAAATTCGTCATAAGAATTGAAAAGTCTCGCATAATTTATCAGACCAGGTTCAAACTGTTATCGAGCGCAATTGATTCATAGGCCTATTCATGCCTCTTTTTGCTTCTTTGAAAACATGCTTATTGAGCCATTGTTTCAGAGCAATTCTAAACACCACCTGTGTTCAAAGTCATTTTCTTCAAGTAAATATTTGAATTAAAATTTCTAATTGCAGATATTGAAAGTAAACAAATGCTTCAATACAAATACACCATAAAACGATATTTCATATTTTTTACCCCTCTCGCCTATTTCGGCTTATAGCACAGTATTTAGGAAGCGATGAGCGATGGGTTTTGAGTCTTGGCATTACATATGTATATTTTACATGGCGCACATGGGATTAAAAGACCGTCGCAGCGAAGGGGTCAAGGAAAAAAGCGTTGTCCAAAGATTTTAACTCATTTTTCATCAATGAAACAGCACAGAACATTTTTGTCATATACATGTATGTAATAAATATCTTGGTTTCACAAAAAGTGGATATAGAACAGCATAGTTCTAGGGGCACACTCTGCTTTATAGAAGGATTAGGCTCATCTATCATCATGTCCTCCAACCTCTCTCTCTCTCTCCCCCTCCCTCCCTCCCTCCCTCCCTCCCTCCCTCCCTCCCTCTCTCTCTCTCTCTCTCTCTCTCTCTCTCTCCCCCTCTCTCTCTCTCTCTCTGATGAACAGTTAGTAGCCTAAATATATAACAAGTAAATCATGTGCAACTCTCAGCAACAGTGGTACTATCTTTTTGTTCTTCAGAAATTTTATCCAATTGCATTATTAACCTGCACCCGGGAGATGTCAGCTCGTTGGTCATTTGGATGCTGCACTGCGGCAATCGCAACTGCTGTTGAGTTAAATATGTCATCATGTGCCGTGCTATGCGCAACAACTCAGTGAAAAAATCCATGCACAATACCCAGTTAAATAATTAGTTTACATTTTGTAATATTGATTATTCAATGCATTGCTACAATATTTCTGCATTTGTGATCATTCATCTTAAAAAAATGGCCACCGCTTCACAATATTTTAGGCCTATGTGGATGCTCACAAAGTTAAGAGTTTTCAAATTGATTAATTAGGTTAAAAACAAAATCATAACTAAAAAACGAGTCTGGATTTGAGAAATGAAAGCAAAGGGAAGAGAAGGAAGAGGCATTTTAAAAAGATGAAGGGGTCTCTTCTCAAATATTTGACATAGATTATAAGTTGCGTCCATGTCAACTTATAATGATAAAATAAACAAGCAGCCAGTATTGATTCACTAATGACATCAATGACACAAGTTCTGAAAGTGAACGCTCTTCTCGAAACTCAAACTTATAAAAAATGATGTGCAGTCAACGCTGGGACAAGAACGGCTGTCTTCCCTTGCACTGCTTTCAATTAAAAAACAACTCAATGCGGGACATGACATTTGAGGATAATCAAAATTCAAAATTATTTATTGTTCCCGAAATAACATAATAAACAGAACAGTATAACACAGAATTGTAGAATTAGTATTTAGTGGTATTTAACACAGTAAGTCATTCAACAGGAACTGTGGAAATAGATTATGGAGCAATAGGCACACCTGAAGGGACAAGTCCTGTTTAGTAGGGGCCTATATACAGGGATGAAATTACAAGGTGGTGGAGGTGGGAATGGAAAAGGGAATGGACGTTATTAAACTACATACATTTATACAGTAACATATAAGTACGAGTTAAGTCTTAACTATAGCTTAACTAACAAACACAAAGCTGAGTTTAAGTAATATAATGTGTGTGTGCACACGACGAGTGGTCATGCATAGTTAACAGTTGGCCACTGTACTGTAAGTTATGCTTTAAAAACCTTGTCTTATTAAGCCAAAGTTGTATACAGTTAGCTGAATCCCAGCTGTAATTCTGCATTTATAGTGCAGTTGGTTGACCATGAGTAATGATATATGGGAGTGTCTAGGAAGGTGAATGGTAGCTAAGGCAAATGGTTACTAAGGAGAATGGTTACTAAGAAGGAAGGATTCTAAGAAAAAATGGTTGTTAAGGGTCTGTAAAACCATTCTGAAGCATCCAACGTGTTTAAAATTTGACCAAGGAATTGCCCATAGGAAACTCTAATTAATGGTGCAATTATTTACATTGAAAGACAGATAGCTTACCAATTTCCTCCCCACTAGTGAATGCGCCCATAATGTTACAATGCTTCACCACCGTATTTGATGTGCATTGTGTAAATATAAAAAAATTTCAACAAATTTATCCCAGTAGTGCCAAAACAGTGACTTGGTCTCACTACCGGAAACACACGATATTCTGGTGTTAAGAAGAATCTGGACCTGCATCTGGTGTAATTGCAGCGTATTCTCTCTGTCCAACATAGAGAACGCCCTCTTCACCAATCTTCTGCGATGGTGTTGCTTTCAACGATTCAGTTGAACTCTGTCAATAATTGAACTCAAAAGAATAGAAATGTAGTTAACAGAATAACTCAGAAGATATCTCTTTTAAAAATCTCTCACTTTAATGACAAGCTACATTGTTTTCCCAGAGGCTTTTTGTGCATGCCTGCTCATCGTTTTGAAAGTGCACAATATATACATGTAACTACACTAAATAACAAAATCACTCAAATCTACAACACATGCACAAAGTTGGCTCTGCACAGATGTCTCAGCTCTTCTATATCTGGGTTGATCTGGAGGTTGCGTCGGTGATGCTCATGCTTCTGCTGGACTGAAGATAGAAAGCTTTCGAATGTGGTCAGAGCAGCCAACTGAGAAAAGAAATGTGAGATGAATCTCCAGCCATGCAGCAACAACAATGAGGTAGTAAGACAGTTAGAAGTGCAGTCTCAAAGGGAAGCAGGTAAAGCTGGTGAAACAAATGCTAGCATTCTCTGGGCTCAAAGTCCAGCCAGTCTTCAAGTTCTGTAGGAGTGTTTGGTTTCATTTAGTTAGTGGCTTCTTTTTCCAAACAGCACATTACAAATAATAATAATAACAATAACAAAAATAACAGCAGAAGTAGCAGTAGTAGTACCAGCAGCAGCAGTAATAGCAGTAAAAACTGTAGCCACACTTGATAACAACCACCTCATTATCACATAAAAAATAAGCCATTTTACTTTCTCCATTATTTATTCCATTGTGCTCTTTTCACGCTAATAGTTCTGCAATAGATGGTGTTGCCAAATCTTTCATTGTAAAATAGACACCTAATTAGAAAGCTCATCATGTATCCGTCTTACATTTGTACCTTGATACACTAGCGTTTAGTAAACTAATTCATTAATTAGTAAACTATTACATATGAAATGTTTCTATAATCTATCAAAGACTAAGGAAAACTAAGTGAAATTAGGAGATGAATAGTGATGGGAAAAGATGATTTAAAGAAGTGGAAGGAACTGCTGAGGATTGAGTAGAAATCTTAAGAACGATCAAAGCACTGATGTGGAGCGTAACACTAAATGGATCAGAACAGTGGTTTTCAACCTTTTTCTAGTGGCGGAACCTTTCCAAAGCTCGTATTTGCTCGCGGAACCCTTTGAGTTTCACCCGCCCAGTCAGAGGTGGAAACATAAATTTTCGAAGGGGGCCAAAATTTTTGGTGATCTTTGTTTGCCAGAAAATCTGATGACCTTTTTTAGTCGTTTGGTCGAAATGTCTGGAAAATACACCTGTTTTCCCTGCCAAAAGATTTCCCTGACAAAAGAACTGATGACTTTTTAGTCATCGGTCATCTCGGTCGAAGTAATCTCTGCACAAGCAATAATAAATAATATACCACGGCCTCTCTAGTATCCTACTTTTCTCTCCCCTGCATTGATTTAATGGCTTGTTGAAACCAAATGAGGGTGGGGCCACGACCCATGCACTTTTTAAATGGGGGCCATGGTCGGATTGGCCCCCTGTATCCGCCCCTGCGCCCAGTAGCCTATGTCAAGAAATACATAGCCTACAGTTGTAATTTTTGAAATTACGTAGGCCTAATATTTAAATGTACGTTACTTGCACTTTTAGTCAATATATATAGTATCACATTACAAATACTTGCTTTAGAATTCTAGAAGTGTAGGTTCAGTGCGCAAAGCACTGTCAGAGAGGAACTGCACTTCTGCTCTATTTCACCAACAACTATCAATCCATCTGACAGACGGAAAGAATATTGAGAAACAAAAAATAGGGCCTACGTTCTATTCTGGATCAGTGTTATGGACAAATTGTATTCAAGTATTTTTTTCAAGTTTAGGCTACTGCAAAATTTTTGACTGGTTTAAGTCATGGACGCATCGTAGATAGAGACACATAATGGTTCAGTGGGGGGTTCAACCGCCATGAGTGAGGGGAGTGAGATAGGCTATGGTCACAGTGGGACATAGTGGCTTCAGCTTATTTGGAGAATGTCAGCTTCGTTTGCTAGTTATCCCTGCACCTGAAAAAGTGCTTCTGTCACAACAATCACACATCTGATTCTTATTTCACACATCTAATGTGATTTTCTGATAAGCAAATAGCTAGTATTGCCCAGGCCTGTCGGTTACAGATACTAGGCATAACAGATAAATAATTATATGCTTAAAGTGGCCTTTACATTTGTAAAAATGTGAATATCCGCTACCTATGGGTGAGAAATTTAACCACTGGCGCTTCAACATGAACTAATCAAAAGAGGAACAAACCAAACAAGCCGTTGGCTTTAAGTGCTTATCACCTTCTGTTTAGTCAGAACGGATCTCGAGCATCCAAATACTTTAAAGCCAAAGATGAAAAATGTTCTGTCTGACTGGACAGTTGGAAACGTAGGCAATTTATAGATCCCCACTTGATGCATGTGCCATTGTGCCTTCCAAAAAAACAAGTATTGGGAGACATAATTAGCCTATAGAAAACAGCAATGCATTTACGTAATAATGTTTTTAAGCAAGAATGACTGAAAGCTGGGAAAGAATCTATTCATTGTTGATACTTTTAGATAAATTTAGAATTTCAGTTGATACACTAAAATTTCGACCAAACTACCGCGGAACCCCTGGCCGACCTCCGCGCCAAGGGTTCCGCGGAACCCCGGTTGAAAATCACTGGATCAGAAACTTGGACCATACGACTGGAGACCTCTGAAATGTGAATATGGACTGAACATTATATCAAACGAAGAGGTACTGCATCTGGTGAAGGAGGAAAGATCTCTAACGATTACAGCAAGAATAAGAGAAAGGAAATGGATAGGAGCAGGGCCGGATTAACAAATGTGGGGGCCCTGTTCGGTAAAACTGTGGGGCCCCAAACCTTACAGAAGACAAAATGACTCATAAAACGTGTTATATGCCTATTCAACGAATCAACATTCGTCTATTATTCATTACTTATGTTATATTATTTTTAAAAACTAATTATCAACAGGTCTTTTAATAGTGTTAAACAACCGATACATCTCTTACGGTTTAAGAATATTAAAGTGATTCATGGTCAGTCATTCTTCTGACCAGCGCACAGCACTCGTACAAGCGAACAGTGCAGAAGCGATTTTATGCCCCAAATAAATTCTTGGCTATGAAAATTTCTGGTAGGCCTGCGGCAGAGTAACGGCCAGGGCAAATGGTTCTTACCAGGGCATTTGGCCTGATTTGCCCTGCTGTGCATGGTGCCTACACTGTTTACAAACTAAAATATATTGTCGCGGTTATACCAGTAGCAGACCCTGGCTCAAGCTCCATCCTGCTGATGTGAGCTTTCACCCCGTGTATGTCCCTCTGGACAGCCGTTCACTGCGCTCAACTGCTCGTGGATAATTCCTTGTTCTTTTTTCGAGTATTGTGACCATGCAACGACGAGCATTCTCGGTAGAGGGCACAGTTATCTGGAATAGCCTCTCCGTGGCTCTCTCGCTTCCCGTGACTCTGCCGACTCTTTCTTTTGTCTTCTCAACTTTTCTTTTTGACAACGCCTGCGTTGGGAGCGCCACCAAGTAAAAATCTGAAGGGGCTCTATATAAATTTATGAGATTGATCGAATTCGTAAAAATAGAGCGCGAACTGCATGTAGGCCTACTCAATGTTATTATCACGCCATCTCATACTGCGTAGCATAGCACTGGAGTTACGATCAGGTGATGTATTAAGTGTTTAAATAAGCAAAAAAGTATAACTCTTACTAGTATTTCTGACTGATTTTAAGATCAATCTGCCTGGCAATGAAAACTGTAATAAGGGTCCCCACATGTGCAAAAGTTGCATAATGCTAAAGTCACTAGTTTTTGAATAATTTGACAGGTTTTCATATATTTTAAACTCAGTTTACTATTATAATTAGCAATGATGAAAAAATTCCTATTGCATGTGTGGGGGCCCCCTAAAGTGTGGGGGCCCCTGTTCGGCCGAACATGTCGAACATGCCTTAATCCTGCCCTGGATAGGAGACATATTGAGAGGAGATTCCTTTCTGAGAGTTATCACTGAAGGAATAATTAAGAGAAGAAGACGAAGCTGAAGACAAAGACAGAAACTGTTGGACTAGATGACGATGAAAGACTACAGGGAACTGAAGGAGAAAGATCAACATCGAGAAGAGTGGTGCCATTGGACGTTCGAACCTGCCCCCTTGCACAGAGAACTTGAAGAAGAAAAAACATTGCAAATAGCATAATAAAGCACAGTTAACAACTTAACATACTACGATTCCTTACAAGACACTACCTGTAAAAGTAAATCTTACCAATAGGCCACAATGAATAGAAGCGAACTTCAGAATGTCAGATGGAACACTGATCAACTGCTGTCCACTGATGTACAACGGCATCTTCAATGTCAGTTGATCTGCAATCACAGAAATCAATCGATAGACTGAAGCTTTTTATTGATTGGTCAACACAATAAACAATACAAGCATATTGCAATAAATAAAATATAACAGTTTTCTGTTGCATTGACTTTTAGAACAGCCACTCCACAAAATAAAATTTAGACAGCATAATGTTTTCATTCCTGCTGTTTTATGCTTGTCCTTTGCATTCACCGTTTCAAGATTTTCTGGTGATTGCCTAGGTCAAGATCAGATGCGTACAACACTTAGTTCGAATGTTACTCAACAAGTAAAGTTAGAAAACATGTGTGAAAATAGGATTTTCATGTTTGGGCTCATTGGGGGTGGGAGCTCCCTGCTGACATGAAACCCATTATGACCTAGTCCCAAATGGCGCCTGCATGAAGCACATTATGGATTACAATTAATTACCAACAACTACTGAGAAGGAAAGGCTCTGCACTGTCATAGAGCGAGTGAAAGGAACCAATAAGTCACCATGGACAGCAGAACACAGCGTGTGGCAGCCTATGCAAGTTGGAAATGAGAGGCAAAGCTCATGCATCTATACGAGGGTGCCCAGACATGTATAATGAACAAACCTAATTCCTGCATCAAATCATAAGCCTGCTAAAAACGTTCTCGATTGCATTAGCGAAGTAAGTAATGGCATAATAGTAATATAAAATAAATAATTATAATAATAAATATTGTAAAATAAATGATCAAGAGTCAAGAGGCTTGATCGTCTTGTGGCAACGATTCTGCCACTAAGTTGAGACGTTTGGAATGTCTTTCCAAAAATTAACAGAGGACTATTCGGGCATAAACCTGCATATATACTTACTTTGAGTGATGATGTGCACAGATTTCTTAGCTCTCAATGTGCTGTCACAAATGTTTAAAATGTTATATTTAAGGGTGTCATCATTTTACCCCAAGCAGAAAAATAACTAATCATCTGAAGAATGTAACACATGAACAGGTAGGGCTTTTTCAAATATTTGTAATTTTAATGGTTTTTTGCCTATATATGTGTGCTGTCTCCATTCTTATTTGCTCTCGTCATCGATTATATCATGAAAAGAGTGATGGACGATACAACAGCCGGCATTGGTTGGGATCAGGGTATTTATTTATTTATTTCAGAAATTTATATAGCGCCTCTTCAAGGTAGGCTACTCAGAAGCGCTCTCGGCCCAGCCATGGCTAAATAAAACAGTTTTTAGGTTCTTAAGGAACAGAGCGGAGTGACCCCTGGGTAGGGTAGGTTGAAGGATCTGGACTTTGCGGATGACATAGCTCTGTTAAGCGATACACACATGGATATGCAGAGGATGACTACGAGACTACAAGAGTTGGGGGAGGGAGCGGGGTTACGCATCAGCAGTGCAAAGACTAAAGCTATGATAATCGGTGACAGAGAACATCCAAACATCAGGATCGGACAGGAAAACATAGAGTATGTCAACAACTTCCCATATCTGAGAAGCTATATGGAAAGGGATGGGGACATAGAGGTGGATGTAAAGACAAGAATTGGTAAAGCGGCTGCGGTCTTCCAAAGAATGAGAACAGTGTGGCGATCAGGAGCAATACATAGTGACACGAAGATCCGACTGTATTCGTCGTTGGTGTTGCCTGTGGTACTATATGCAAGTGAAACCTGGAAGACAACAGCAAAGACAACAAAACAACTAAATGTCTTCCACCGGAGGTGCCTACGATCCATCCTGGGCATCTCATGGAAGGATCACATCAGAAATGAGGAGGTGTTGAAATTGGCGGGATCAAGAGACCTGGAGTATATCATCATGGGAAGGAGAGGAAGATTGGCTGAGCACATTCTTAGACTACCAAAGGAGAGGATTGCGAGGACGGCGATAAAATGGGTGCCGGAGGGTGGAAAGCGAAGAAGAGGCAGACCAAGAAACACCTGGAGACGCACATTCAAGGGAGATCTGGAGAGGATGGAGTTGGGCTGGGACGAGGCGGAGGAGGTGGCTGGCGACCGTGTGGAATGGTGAGGACTTGTTGACCAATGCTCCGATCGGAACAGGAGGAACTAAGTCTAAGTAAGTAAGTTTGCCTATATAGTAGTTGTGAAATGAAGTCTGCACCTGGTTTTCACAAAGTTGCACAATTTGGTGCACCGACTGACAAAACAATGTTGATCATGCACAAGACAAGTCAGTGTGTTTCGTAGGAGTGCTTAATTCTTTTAAGCCAGTTGAGGACTAGGCTACTTAACCAAAAATGAAAATAAAATTTGGTCACAATATAATCTGGCATTAAATATTTAAGATATTATTAGGCAAACATAATTTGGTATCGGTGTATGTATCGATGTATGCAGTGCCATAGTTCGTTACTTAATTTCAGTTGGCGTCATGAGGGCAGGTTACAGCCAGGATGGGCGTCATGAAGGTCTTTTGAAGTTCGAGTGATGTGATGATTTTCCCAAAAATAGTTTTTGTTTAGTTACCTTGCTCTGGGTCAGCTCTCTACTTCCTCGCCGGAGAATTATCTTCACGTATTGACACTTTTGTGAATTCCGAGATAATCGAGGTTAAAGTTTTGGCAAAATTTGACGGGAAAAAATTAATTTAGGCCAATAAACATCAGGCACAAACAAACATCACATTAAAATATCAACACCAGGGACAGTTGTGCTAGTGGGTCACAAATAATAAATTTAAAAACACAAACTTTTAAAATTGTTTTTGAGACATTTGTGAATTTTTTTTCTAAAATGGATTTAAATCAATTGCAAGTCCTCACGAAAAAAATTAAGTGGTAAAATGAAGCAATACACAATTATTTGCGAGTATGTTCGTTTCGTTTTCACCAATTTAATACCATTTTATAATAACAAAGTTTTTATTCCCTGGACATACGACACTAATAGCTTTTAATAATAAATGGTAAGAGCTGTATTTTGTCCTGGGCACGATGTTAAACTGCATTCATCCTCCGCCACAGGGAACCAACAACTTCCCTGTGCCGGTCCTAAACCCGGACAAAAAAGGAGGAAGGTTTGCCAGATGGGTTGCAGTAAAAGACCAAGACGATTGAAATCCGCAAAAACCACGACACAAGTGACAGAGCGACCCAGATGCTTCAAGGTGTCATGATGTGGAGCTGACATGCACATGCCGGTCAGGACAGACCGGTGAAGAGAGTCGGGGGAGAGAGCGTGGGACACGTACGGGCATTGACCCAGGTTGTCCTTCATGCCTCTCTCCCAATGTTCTCTTCATTTAGACAAGGTGGTCTAGATGCTCCAAGATGTTAATGGTATGGAGCAGACCTGCTGACCGGACCTGTTGAAGCTGGGCAGCATGACGCGAGACAGACTCAGACAGAGAGTGGCGTCGGACTCTTACGAGCATTAAGCCCAATGATGTTGATGATGATATATATATATATGTGTGTGTGTGTGTGTGTGTGTATATATATATATTTGTATATATCTATATAAATAAAGAGAAGATTCTGTGTCTGTCTGTTCGGGATGCATTTCCACAGATTTTGAGTTTTTCACTCCAAACCTTCACTGCTGTGTAGGTCTCGGCATGAGACACAAAGTCGAGGGGTTGGCGATTCTCTACCACCATGGGGGCCATGGTGGGGTGCGAAACCCCCAAAATTCCAATAAAACGCAGCTAATGATCTGAATTTTTTTACCTAGATAGAGGGCCATCAGAACCACCCGGTTCAGTGGCTGGCGAATCTCTGCCACCATGGGGGCCAGGGTGGGGAAGCAAAAAGACTAAGACGGCAGTTTCTTAAACACCTTCTTAAACGCTTGCAATGCCATGGTCATTATATAAATGACGAGAGCAGCTGATGTAATTTTCACGAAAATCCTAATTTCACGGGTGGCGTACTGGCGCAAGTCGGTGTGGTGGGGTGAGGTGGGAGAGAGGGTGGGGGTGGGTGAGAGTTGGGTACGGGTGAGGGGGAATTTCCCCCGAAAACACTAATTTCAAAGGTGGCGCACTGGTGGAGGTCGAAGTGTGGTGGGGTGGGTTTGGGAAGGTGTGGGGAGAATTTGTCCCAAAATCCAAATTTCACGGGTGGCATACCGGTGGAGGTCAGAGTGCGGTGGAGTGTTGTGGAGGATGGTGGGGTGGGGGAGGTGAGGGTAGGGGTGGGTCGGTGTGGTGGGGTGGGGAGTTGGGTTGGGGTGAGAGGAGTGGGGCAAGGGGGAATTTTCCCCGGAACCCTAATTTCACGGTTGGCGCACCAGTGGAGGTCGGAGTGCGGTGGGGTGAGGGTTGGGGGTGTGGTGGGATTGTGACCTGGAGCGGGTAGAATCCTAAATTTCCCGGGCAACGCTGGGTGCCCCAGCTAGTGTGTATATATATATATATATATATATATATATATATATAATTCTAGGACGTTTCATCCCCAGACGATTCATCCCCGGACGATTCATCCCGGACGATTCATCCAGTGGACGTTTCATCCACGGACGTTTCATCCACGGACGTTTCATCCCGCCTTATCACAGTGGTTCCCAACCATTTTTGACTTTCGGGCCACTTTTTCTGAGTTGGAGGACACGAGAGCCACCTTTTCAACTAAAAGCATATAAAATATAAAAATTGCTATAATTGAATCAAAATGGAATGCTTGATGTTATTTATAGATGTCAAAATAAAATTATTTGCAATAGAAAATAATTATGTGTTCTATCTTGTTCAAATTGTCAATCTTTTTCATATATTTTTGTTAAGTCTTTGAGAGACGAGGGTCATTTTTTTAGACCTGGCGGGCCACTTATGGCCCGCGGGCACGGGTTGGGAACCACTGCCTTATCATTTCCATGCAATAACAATGTTTGTTCATACATTAGATTTTTCACCTGAACAAGTTTCCAGCACTGCACGGAAGTTGCGGTGCAATAATGAGGTTTGTTGTTAATATAATTTGCGCATAATAATATTAATCATTCTTAGATATTAATTGGCAGCCTGGGTAGACGCGTACATCGGCTTGGTCGTAGATATTTAGTGAGCAAAACCTATTGTTTGGCAATGTTTGCTAGTCGAGCGCACTTGCCCGTAAAACTCCACCTCATTTTATCAGCTATTTTTAGCTCAACCAATCACGCTTCTATAAAACGCTTCCAATCGTGTTTACATTAATTTTGATTACTTGATGAATTTGTATAGCGCATCTATAAGGCATTACTCAGCTGCATCCAAACCTGAGCGCGGCCAAATAAAGCAGTCTTCAGATGGAAAACGAATGCTTTTGAGTTCCAAAAAGGGAGTGCAACGTGAAGGGGAGGCCGTATTCGTAATCGTAATCTCGAGACTTCTACAGAGCCCACAAAAGCCAAGTCGCGGGAACCAGCTTAACCAAAGGCGCTTAATCAAAACAAAATCGATAGGCAGCGGGTCAAGTCCGGAGAGTCAGGCAGGCAGATAGATGGACGGCTAAGGTGGGTGATTAGAGTTGAAATGACGAGAGATGTGAGGAGAAGTGGAAGAATCAGGATAGGATTTGTGAAAGAGCAATGTTTTCAGTTTTGAGTGAAGGACCTGTGGGGAGATAGCGAGAGGTGGAGCTTGGGTGAGCTCGTATACGTATGACGGGTCGGAAATTTGACGTAGTGCTGACGGAAGTTTGTCCCAAAGAGATGGAACGGCAATGGCTATGGAGCGGTTTGCGAATTTCAGTGATGAATTGATGGGAGGGTGAAGCAGTGTAGGCTTAATGGAGGATGAGGAGCGTGTTGAACGAAGTGGCTGGATGTAGGGTTGCCAGGTCGTCGCGAAAAGAGCAAATTGCATGGGCGACTTTTGAAAGTCCTCGCGACTGAAAATTTCGTCCTCGCGACCTCGCGCTTTTGGGGCGACTTTTGAATTGTCTCGCGGTCGCCACGGCGACATTTTGAAATCTCATAAATTTACCGCTGTAGATTAAAATTACCCTGACTAGTTGTGTGTGGCGTTGTCCAGGGGCTTCTATCCCTATACATGGCGGGCGCAGCTTGCGCCCAGTGAAAAATAGGGGGGGAATCAGAAGACAGCCAAAATTCAAGTCAGTTGGGGGGAAGGTCGGACATGGAGGACAGCGTTCAAACTAGGCATCACTAGGAGAAAGATTCCCCCCAGAAAATACTTCCATATAAATTTGGACAAAATGGTAAGCCTAATGGTTTTTAGCAAAATGTATGCACTTTATACACTTTGAGTTTTTAGTTAGACCACTATCTGCATTTTTGAATTAAATGAACTGCTATAACAGCTATAATATACCATAATAAAAATTTTCTATTACATGATTATAGTTATGTTTTTACTATTTCAATAAATAATACAATCATGTTAAAATTGAAAATAATAATATTAATACAAATACTATTTTGCACAACTAAATGGCTTCTCTCCAATGTTATCTTTCAAATTTCAGACAGTCAAATTTGGTCCTTGAACGCTTAGTAAAGCAACATCATTATTACGTGGGCTTACAATGCAGGACCTAGCCTACATTGTATTTTATTGTATTGCATTGTGCTCTAAAAATTTATATGGCTGCCCAATTTTGGCAGCAATTCCTCCACTGAAATAGTAGAGTAATTTTGCTAAGAGGACAGCTTAAAATGCTGAAATTGCAATGCGGAAATCGCAAAAATTTCTTATGGGGCGGGGCACATTCCCTCCCCATACCAGGTCCCTTCTCGGCGCTACACATGCTTCGGCGATCGTCTGCTGGATGCTCGTTTGTCCCCCCTCCAAACAAACCTTCATTCCCACACTAGAGGAGGGCATGCGCTCGATTACATTATATTGCATACATAGAGGAAGGCCGGTTCAGAAAAGGGGGGAGAAGATGGATTGCGTCCGGCTGCTTAGGGGGGATAGAAGCCCCTGGCGTTGTTTACCTAATAATAAGGAGCACAGACTAATTTACCGTAAGCACTAAATTGCTTGTCATCTAAATTTTTACGTCAATGTTTTCATCATGTATCTTCCATAGATATAATATTTCTAGACTATTAGCACAGTATAAATTTATTATTTATACTGCACTGCGGCTCCAAGAAATTTGCCGCCCATAATTGGCGGCAAATTTCATCTTTCATGCAAGAGGCACGCGCAGGGTGAGAATTGTCGGGGGTTGGGGGTTTCAACCCCCAGTCTTTCTTAGAGCCCCATAGTAAAATCTGTTTTTCACACCCAAATTTCAACCCCCGTTATTTTTCCACAATTCTTACATTGGGTACGCGGGCACCCGCATGGCCTATTTTGGGAAAAGTAGGCTACTATAGATGGTATTTCTCTAACTCACGTTATGGGAAAGTGGGTGAAATACGTTAAATTAGGCTATAGCCTAAGCCTACAACAAGAATTGGGAACGACTCCCAGATTGTGAAGGTAGGTTCGATCACTCTCAATTCACTGCAATACATATATAGGCCTAACCCAAGGCCTAACCCTTATAGGCCTATACATGTACGATTCATTTTATGGTTTGTAAACCAATTTAGCCGTAACTAGAAATTGCGGTGAAATTCATTACTAAATGCAAAAATACTTAATGTGTAACATAGGCCTACTCCCTGAAAGACTCATGGCACCATTAAATCATTAGTGACATGTTTTTTACGACATGATGACTGTCCAGTGATCCCTTCGGCGAGGAAAAAGCGTTTTTGTAAGGCATGTAGAAAAGCTCGATAATCTCGCGATTTTCGTGACTTTTGTCGTGATAATCTCGCGATTTTCGCGACTTTTTGTCGTGTTCTCGCGACAGTTTTTCCGAAATCTGGCAACCCTGGCTGGATGGTGAACAATAATATTGAGATCGAAGGTACAACGGCTGGGATGATTGAAGTGTTGTCGCGGTCGCCTCCACAAGGCCAAGCAGTCTGGTCATCTTCGGCGCCACATCAACACGACGGTGACCACTTCAAACGACCGTAACGACGCCTGCTGTGAGAACTCGTCATGGGCACAACATTTACGGCCCTGAAGATAGGGAGGGCACCTATAGGCTATTAAGTGATTCGACTGGAGGTCTGCTATCGGGGCGGGGTAACATTTGACCGACTGACATAGGCAGCAGTAACGTCCGACCCTGCGACCCACTTGAAAGAGGCAATTAGCCTTTGACTGTAGCCCACCCCAGAACGAATCGCCATCTCTGGGGTTAGGCCTACCCCACCACGCTGGGGTATATAATAGTCGCGTCACCTGAAATCGGGGGCTCCTAAGTGCTGTAATATGCCGAGCAAATTTCTGTCCAGGGTAACGGCCTCTGTTGTCATAGACCCTGGTCAAATCGGATCCATCCAAATCGGGGCGCTC
Organism: Lumbricus terrestris; assembly: GCA_949752735.1. Taxonomy (NCBI): domain Eukaryota; kingdom Metazoa; phylum Annelida; class Clitellata; order Crassiclitellata; family Lumbricidae; genus Lumbricus; species Lumbricus terrestris. The sequence continues at coordinate 22,401,267 of OX457040.1, forward strand.
TTGATACGAGTCGATATGATCACAGACACTTAACATCGTCGGACAAGATTGAATCAACGGTCATACATCGACCGAGAGAGAGGGCGGCCAAAGAACCGGCATTCTATTAAACTGATCGCCTTAGTCATAGAATATTGTTGGAAATCGGGTTCATGGGGTTTAATTTTTTATTTGAGTGACCGTCCCCGCGTCTGCTTGGGTATCTGTGTCTACCGCTGGCCTGTGTCTACCGCTGGCCTACGGAGGCGTGGCCTAATGTCTACCGCTGGCCTGTGTCTACCGCTGGCCTGTGTCTACCGCTGGCCTACAGGGGCGTGGCCTAATGTCTACCGCTGGCCTGTGTCTACCGCTGGCCTGTACGTGTCTACCGCTGGCCTACGTGGGTGTGGCCTCGTGATACACATATACGAGTGCGCACGCAGGCACAGCAGTCAGCGAAGGAACACAGTCACGTCATCGATCGCGAGGAGCAGTAGTCATCGAGTGCAGTCGTCATCGAGGGAAACAGTCAGCGAAGGAACCAGTGCCGGATTAACTTTTTAGAGGCCTGGCGCAAACAATGCAACAAAACTAAAGTAGGCCCTCTGTCCAATCAAATTATCAAAAAATGGGGGAAAAATAATTATATAGAAAAACATACTTTAATAATTTATGAACACAAAATGAAGCTGTGATAGGATCATAGGAGATTTTTTAATTTTAGTCTACTTGTTACAGTTCAACTGTTCAAAAATGTTCGCCGAGTTTAAAAGTCTTTCCTTCGCGCTTTTAAAGTAGAGAAAGAATCAATGATATCTTGAAAGTCAAGATCTGTCAAGATTTCCGACTCAATGTTCAAAAGAGTTAAATTTGCCAATCTGTCCTGGCCCATTGTTGACCTCAAAGATGATTTTATGCGTTTTAAATGGTGTGATCGTAAAAAAGCAGAATCGTTTAGTTTTCTTTTGGTATACTATTCAATTTTACTTTATTTCCATGTTGTTTTATGGATTTAGAGTACATGCCATCTTGATTACGACATGGTTCAGGTCCCATCTGCAGCCAATAACTGACCAAATCTTCATATATATATATATATATATATATATATATATATATATATATATTATATATATATATATATATATATATATATATATATATATATATATATAGTCCACAGAGCAGCATCTGTTTGTGGCACGTTTCCAACAGATTGATTCTCTTAGGGTGTCTGTTGTTGGCATTAGTGCTGACACTGCTGAGCGGCCTAAGCTGATGCTGAGCATCCAGCTTCTGACGCTGAGTCGACACCATCTATAAATTGTGGCACTTCTCGTGTTTTTACTGCCAGAAATTTATCAATACTACCACGTTGCTGTTTGCCTACCTCTTCAAGTTCGCGTTTTCTTTGACGTTTCTGCCAACCGGACTCAAATTTCTTCATTTTCTTTAGGCCTACTTATTTTATTTGTTTAAAAATTAAAATTAAAAAAAGAAATAAGTAGCTACATAAACACTAAATAGTAGATAATAATATTACATGGAACATACACTGTGTCGTCTGTACCGTACGCATAGGCCTATCTATATTTTATTTGGTGATGGGGGTCGATCCGCGCATAAATTGATTGCGTCATACGTCATCATTACAGTACACAATTAATTAGTACGTCATCATCATAGTAGTAGTACTGTAGAAGGCTTGTTTTTATAATGCCACCAAATTTTATATGGAATGCTTGTTTTAGAAATTAAACATTTTAAATAAGCCGGACTGTGACTTATATAAACAAACTAGCTGAATTACCCGGCGTTGCCCGGGAAATTTCGATATTTGGTCCACAGCCACGCTGACCCCGTTCCCACTTAACCTTTCTCACTGTAGCGGTAGAATGCTTCTTATCAAACAAACCTATTAAATGATGCATTGTATAAGTATTAAATAGGTAAGAATTAAGCTGGACAATATGTGGCGTATTGTAGATTATAATTAATATTACTTGTGGCATTAAGTTAGATAATAATAATAGCGCTATAACAATTCTTGAATACGCGCTACATCAATTATCGAAACACAACGAAGGGCAGAAAGCAGCGTCAAACTTGAGCAGACGGCAACAACGGCAGACGAAAAGTTAGACAGCGAAAAGATGGCGAAGGAAGAAGACGTAGATTTCTGAGCAAGGGCGGCCATTGACGATTGTGGCGTTCTTTGTCGGTAATTCAGAAGATCTGACGGTGAATTGGGTGTGGAAGGCGACACGTTGTCGGCCTGTCCCACTGGTGAGACTATAAGTCCTTGGGAATAGAGATACCAGGGCTTGTCGTACGGAAACTTTGCGAAGTTTGGTGAGACACTTGCGAGTGCACTGCGATCGACATCGGAGAAGATCGAATTCGGAACTACAATTGCGATTGGAGTTCGACGGCAGAAGAAAGGGGCGAAACTACAACAAGACGAGCAAGCGACGAGAAGCTACCGTTGCTTGTGGAGAAACAACGAGGTGGACGAAACTACAGAGTGCTGTGCCAGCTACAGCATTCTCCGTCTACGCAGCTACGGAAGAGAATTGGAAACGACGGCAAGCAAGAAGAAGGTGACCTTCCTTCCTCTTCGAACCTTCATTCCAATCCATACGAACTGAAGAACTTCTACATCTACGCTGGAAAAGTCCAACGTGGAAGATAAGAAACAAGCTATAATATTATTAGATAATACGCCACAATAAGTAGATAGGATTATTGATTGTATTTTACTGTTTGATATTGTTTTATTATAATATAATCTTTAAACGAATCTCAGCTACATTTGTTTTAGGTCCTAGTTCATTCTAATATTGATCACCCAATGGCCTCTGAGCATAAAGTTCCCTATTAAAGCTAGATTTAAAACCCTAGATTTTGATGGCGGTGACACGAGTGGGTGCCCATGCCCGGGATAAAAGTCAGTAAAGATTTAAGTCAGTAAAGATTTGAGTAAGTAAAGATTTAAGTCATTAAAGATTTAATTCAGTAAAGATTTGAGTCAGTAAAAAACTGTCTTTTGAACAGTATTAGAAAAGCTTTGAACAATTATAGCTAGGAGATTGTTAGAGACTAAATCTGAAGTTGTAGATTGAAGATACTGCAGTAGGTGTATGAACTATTAGTTGTTGTTGTGGAACTGAATTGACACTTTGCAGAATTGAACAATTTCTATTTGTTAGAAATTTAAATAGCGCACATAGTTGCCAATATTTTTGTCATAAGTTGCTAGTCAGCAAGTAAGACAGTAAGTATGTCTGTCAGCGATTTTGAAGCTTGGTTAGAAATTGCCAAACGGATGAACATGGAAGGGGACGAGACACGTGCCTTTGTCAAAGAAAGACAGGCAGAGTGGAGGCAAGATAGAGCGACTGAGAGAGAGATCGCCAAAGAGATGAAATTAGCTGAAACAGCAGCAGAAGTCAAGAGACTTGAGATAGAAGCAGTAACGAGGAAAGCTGAAACAGAAGCTGCTACGAGAAAAGCAGAGATGGAAGCTGAAGCAGCAGCAGAAATGAGAAAGGCTGAAGCAGCAGCAGAAATGAGAAAAGCTGAAGCAGAAGCAGAAACGAGAAAAGCTGAAATAGAAACAAGAAAAGCTGAAACAGAGGCTGCAATGCAAGCAAAGAAGGCTGAACTGGAATTGGAAGTAATTAGGAGCGCTGAATCAGAAGCCAGACTAAATCGTGAAGCAGCTGAAACTGAAGCGAGGGGACAGCGCGAACACCAGTTAGAGATAAAGAGACTTGAAGCACAGGTGAGAATGCGTGAAATTGATTCGAGAGGGGAACAAAACCGAGAGCACGAGAGTGACTACATGAGGATCGGTGATGGTCAACAACAGGGAGATCACCGAGAAAACAATAAAGGAATTAGAAATATCAAATTCCCTATATTCAACGAGTCAAAGGATTGTTTAGATGCCTACTTGTTGAGATTCGAGAGAACCTGTGTTGCGTACGAAGTTAAAAAAGAAGTTTGGTCGCTGACGCTAGCTAGACATTTGGAAGGCAGAGCACTAGAAGTATACCAAAGGTTGTCTGCAGATGAAGTGCAAGATTATGAGTGTTTGAAGACTCAGCTGTTGAAGAGATTTCAACTTACTGAAGGTGGTTATCGAAACAAGTTCAAAACCAGTAAAATGGAATCAGGAGAGACACCTTCTAGTTTTGTGCATAGATTGAGAAGGTACATGCAGCAATGGTTAGCACAAGCGGGATTTGAAAGAACTTATGAAGGAGTGGAAGATCTCTTGTTGAAAGACCAGTTTTACCTGACATGCAGTACTGAACTTCGTATGTTTATAAAAGAGAAAGGTAAAATGAGTTTGAAGGACATGTTGGTTTGTGCGGAATCACACATTGAAGCACACGGTTACAAATACAGCGAGCAGTCTGCAAAATCAGACGTGAAATTCCATGGTGACAGGTTGAACGGTAGACCGTTTGAACACAGACCCAAGGAACAGTCTGGGTACAATTTGAACAGGAGTAGAAGTGATGTGAAGATAAATCAGGGTGTACATCAAAACCGAGGGTTCAGTAGAGAAAGAGAAATTGCAACTGGACATAAGATTACTTGTTTTTTCTGTGGAGAACAGAACCATAAGGCATATCAATGCCCAAAGAAAAACAGGGGTACATTTAAACACACTGCAGCAGCAGTACAAATATTCGAAAGTCGAGCACACTTGGTTAAGCCAGAAAGTGAAATACAGAGAGTGGTTGAAGTTACAAGAGGAGAACAACAGATGAAACAGGGTGAACATAATAAAATACCACCAATGTACATGGCAGCTAGTGCAATGGTGATAAAAGACAATGATGGATGTATTAGCCTTGAAGATAAGAGTGAATACCAGGTGACAGTTAATGGAAACACAGTGGGATGCTTATACGACACAGGCGCAAGTTGTTGTATTGTAAAACGTTCTTTGATAAATGAAGAAGCGTTGACTGGAGAAGAAACACATTGTGTATTAGTTGATGGGAGTTTAAGATGTTTCCCATTGGCTAAGGTGTATATCGAGAGTGAACATTTTAATGGTGAAGTACAAGCGATGGTGATGGAACAGCCAATAAAGCCAGTAATAATTGGGAAAATCAAAGGATTGAAGTACATGGTTAAGGATGAAAGAACTGAGAGTGTGACAAATCATGAGCCAAAAGAAATAATTGAGAAATGTACTGAAGTGGAAAACAAAGGAATATTGATTAGAAAAACAGAACATGAAGAAAGACCTATTGGTGCAAAGAAAACAGTAAGATTTTCTGACAATGTGATGAGGAATCAAGATGAAAAATTAATGACAGTAGCAGTTGTGGAGACTAGGGCAGAAGCTAAAAAGGTAGCAAAATACAAACCATTGAAAGTGGCGGAGATGCCGAACTTGAATGTGTCAGTAAAAGAGATACAGGAGTTGCAGAGTCAAGATGAAACTATGTCGAAACAAATGGAAAGAGCAATTGAATGGGATGGTAACGAAGACAACATAGAAGATAAACCATATGTGAAAAAGAAGGGATTGTTGTATAAAAGATACAAAGAAGTACAGAAGGATGAGGTGAAATGGCAACTAATGGTACCTAAACCATTGAGGGATAAAGTGTTAGCAGTAGCACATAATTCATTGTTGTCGGCTCATTTAGGAATGAGGAAAACACATGATAAAATTCTAAATGAATTCTATTGGCCTGGAATAGGACAAGATATACGGAGATATGTGTTGAGTTGTGATATTTGTCAAAAGTCAGTTGACAAGAAGGTGAACCACAAGGCGCCTATGGGTCATCTACCTGTATTAGATGTACCATTCAAACACATATGCATAGACATAATCGGAGAAGTTAACCCTATGTCTGCAAGGGGTTACCGATACATATTGACCATCATAGACTTGAGTACAAGATATCCGGAAGCTATTCCATTGAAAGGAATTAGTACTGAGGAAGTTGCAGAAGCTTTGTTCGGATTTTATTGTCGTATGGGAGTGCCTCAGAAGATCCATACTGATCGTGGAAGCCAGTTCACTTCCGAACTCATGGCTGAAGTAAATAAGATGCTATTGATAAAACACACCATGACGAGTCCATACCATGCAATGGGCAATGGATGTGTAGAAAGACTTAATGGAACCATCAAAGCGACGTTGAGGAAGTTGATTGGTGAACAAGCGAAAGAATGGGATCGTTATATAGCTCCATTACTGTTTGCGTTGAGAGACACAGTACATGAGAGTCACGGTTTCACACCATTCGAACTAATATTTGGTAGATCGTGTAGGGGACCAGTGCAGATCCTGAAGGAGTTATGGACCAATGAGACAGTGGAAGAAGAAGTGAAAGACGTATATACGTATATGCAGGATTTGAGAGAAAGGATTGAGGAGACTTGTGATATGGCGCAGAAAGCGATACACAAAGCGAACGCTAAAAACAAGAAGTATTATGACAGGAAAGCGAGATACCGGAAGTTGGAAATAGGTGATAAGGTGTTGTTACTATTGCCTAGTTGTGAGAACAAGATGTTAGTAAAGTGGCAAGGGCCAAATGTTGTGAAAGAGAAGATTGGAGACTATGATTACAGAGTTGAAATCGAGAAAGGAAAGATAAAGACATATCACATTAATATATTAAAGAAATATCACGAAAGAGAAGATGCCGAGACTGTAGCGTACATTTCAGCAGTAGTATATGACGGAAAAGTGGGTGAAGATGAAGAAGAAGAAATATTGGATTTATATGTAAGTGAACAAACAGAGACCTATGAAGATGTAGATATAAATCCTGATTTGGATGAAGAACAAAAAGGAGAAATGAGGAAACTACTGAAGAAATATGAAGACATTTTCACAGACAAGCCTGGGAGAACAGACTTAGTGAAGCATGAAATACATTTGACGAGTGAAGAGCCAGTAAGACAAAGAGCTTATCCAACACCATACCATTTGCAAAAAGAAATAGATAAGGAGATCCAGACGATGTTAGACAATAAGGTGATAGAAAGATCAGAGGCAGCTTATGCAGCACCGCTGGTGGTTGTCAAGAAATCAGACGGAAGCAATAGACTGTGTTGTAATTACAAACAGCTAAACAAACTTACAATATTTGATCCTGAGCCTATGATGACAAATGAGGATATTTTTAATAAGTTGAGTGGTAGTAAAATCTACAGCAAGTTCGATTTCTGCAAGGGTTATTGGCAGATCCCTATGAGTCCAGAATCGAAAGACTACACTACATTTGTATGTGCCAACGGGATATACAAGTTCAATGTGATGCCTTTTGGATTGATCAATAGTGCGTCAAGTTACAACCGTTTAATCAGGAAGATTCTTCAAGGAACAGAAAATCTTCAAAGTTATGTCGACGACATTCTAGCACATAATAAAGGATGGAGAGAACATTTGAAGACATTGGAGATATTTTTCGAAAGAGTGAGACAAGCGAATTTGACATTGAAGCCGAAGAAGTGTTCAATAGGATATGGAAAGATTGACTTTTTGGGACATACGTTGAACAAGGATGACATAAGTCCAAAGGAGAAATCAGTGGATAAAATAATAGACATGCCACGTCCAAAGACAAAGAAACAAGTCAGGAGTTTCCTTGGAGCGATAAACTATTATCGGAAATTCATACCACACTGTGCGGAAATTATGGCACCGTTAAGTGACTTAACGAAGAAGATAGCACCTGGGATAGTAGAATGGAATGAAGAGCTGGAGGTTAGCTTTACAAAGTTGAAGAACGAATTGGCGAAAGAACCAATTCTGAGACTTCCAAATTTAGAGAAGGATTTCATCCTACAAACTGATGCAAGTGGGAGTGGAATCGGATGTGTGATAATGCAGCAGTACGAGGGGACGAATCATCCCATAGCGTATGCGAGCAGGAAGCTGTTAGAGCGAGAGAGAAGATATTCTGTGGAAGAGAGAGAGTGCTTAGCAATCATGTGGGGTATAAGCAGGTTCGACCGATATCTTTGTGGAAAGACATTTACAATTGAGACAGACCATTGCGGATTGCAATATATGAAAGAGGGTCGAATGAAAAATGCAAGGGTGATGAGATGGAGTTTGGCACTCCAAAATTATTCCTTTAACATTAGATATATTAAAGGGTCCGAAAATGTTATGTCCGACTATTTAAGTAGAGGGGTTGTGTAGTATAAGTTGAGATAAAGTAAATGAAGAAGTGTAAGCCAGTGAGTAAAGTGTATTAATTGTCATGTCGTGTATAGTAAGTGGATTAGTTTACTAGGTTAGTTTGTTAAGTAGGTTAGTTTGTTAAAGCCTGTAAACAGTCTTTTGAAGGAGGGGCATTTGTAGCGGTAGAATGCTTCTTATCAAACAAACCTATTAAATGATGCATTGTATAAGTATTAAATAGGTAAGAATTAAGCTGGACAATATGTGGCGTATTGTAGATTATAATTAATATTACTTGTGGCATTAAGTTAGATAATAATAATAGCGCTATAACAATTCTTGAATACGCGCTACATCAATTATCGAAACACAACGAAGGGCAGAAAGCAGCGTCAAACTTGAGCAGACGGCAACAACGGCAGACGAAAAGTTAGACAGCGAAAAGATGGCGAAGGAAGAAGACGTAGATTTCTGAGCAAGGGCGGCCATTGACGATTGTGGCGTTCTTTGTCGGTAATTCAGAAGATCTGACGGTGAATTGGGTGTGGAAGGCGACACGTTGTCGGCCTGTCCCACTGGTGAGACTATAAGTCCTTGGGAATAGAGATACCAGGGCTTGTCGTACGGAAACTTTGCGAAGTTTGGTGAGACACTTGCGAGTGCACTGCGATCGACATCGGAGAAGATCGAATTCGGAACTACAATTGCGATTGGAGTTCGACGGCAGAAGAAAGGGGCGAAACTACAACAAGACGAGCAAGCGACGAGAAGCTACCGTTGCTTGTGGAGAAACAACGAGGTGGACGAAACTACAGAGTGCTGTGCCAGCTACAGCATTCTCCGTCTACGCAGCTACGGAAGAGAATTGGAAACGACGGCAAGCAAGAAGAAGGTGACCTTCCTTCCTCTTCGAACCTTCATTCCAATCCATACGAACTGAAGAACTTCTACATCTACGCTGGAAAAGTCCAACGTGGAAGATAAGAAACAAGCTATAATATTATTAGATAATACGCCACAATAAGTAGATAGGATTATTGATTGTATTTTACTGTTTGATATTGTTTTATTATAATATAATCTTTAAACGAATCTCAGCTACATTTGTTTTAGGTCCTAGTTCATTCTAATATTGATCACCCAATGGCCTCTGAGCATAAAGTTCCCTATTAAAGCTAGATTTAAAACCCTAGATTTTGATGGCGGTGACACTCACCCCACCTTCTTCGATCGGCCCCAACCCGGTCCCAGCCTGAGGTGCCTGGCGTTGTCGGTGAAATGTAGATTTTTCGCCCCAACCCAGCTCCCATTGCAACCGCCCCTGCGGGGCGGGTTCGTCACCCTCCGTTGTGGCCAGCATTTGCCGGCGAATTTTGGTTCTTTTGCCTAAACCCGTCCGCCCTAAATACCGTAATGTCCAGATGGCCTGTATAGGCCCTACGTACGGCGACACGTTACTATATTAATTACCGGTATCCATTGTTTGTCTTGCGATCAACCGTTCATAATATTATTATCAGTGTTTTTAGTATAATTTAGCGAAAGCGCGCGCTATAAAATCGGCCGCCTAAAGCGAAGTAAAGAAGTGATGACGTCATAAATCTATGGGTTTTTTGAAAGCGATCCGGCGACCAATCTTAAATACTGCATTATATTAGCTTTCGTCGGATTATTAAAAATTAAATGTTTCAAATTCGGCAAAGGTAAGATTTTTGGATCGCGAACCCCCCTATGTTTGTTAAGGGGTCCTAAAAAGTATTTTTGTAAATATTGGGAAAAATCGGTCGGGCGGATAAGAAGAAAATTGTTCGCAAACATTGGAAAAGTTTGCCTTTATAGTTTTAGATTCGATCGGATAATCGGATTTCTCAATGTTTTTTAAATTTTTACTCTCGAAAGAAGGCCTGGCGCAAGTGCGCCAGTTGCGCCATAGTTAATCTGGCACTGGAAGGAACACAGTCACGTCATCGATCGCGAGGAGCAGTAGTCATCGAGTGCAGTCGTCATCGAGGGAAACGGTCATCGAAGGAGTCGCCGTGGAACAGTGGGAAGACGCGTCGGCCGACTGTTGCGGGTTCGAGTCGCAGTGCAGCCAGCAGGAAATCGTCCGAAGAAAACGCTTTGGAGAGCGCGACGACGATTTGACGACGCTACCGAAACTCAGCGCCTGTCGACGGAAGGTTTGGTGACCTCCGCTGTGCGACGACGAGCGGGGTTCGAAACCTGACCCGCTGCACAGACTTTCTGCGGGCGCTGGCGAGGCAGCGGTGATCTACACGACGACGAGCGGAGTTCGAAACCTGACCCGCTGCACAGACTTTCTGCGGGCGCTGGCGAGGCAGCGGTGATCTACACGACGACGAGCGGGGTTCGAAACCTGACCCGCTGCACAGACTTTCTGCGGACGCTGGCGAGGCAGCGGCGATCTACACGACGACGAGCGGGGTTCGAAACCTGACCCGCTGCACAGACTTTCTGCGGACGCTGGCGAGGCAGCGGCGATCTACACGACGAAGAGTCGGCGTTCTGCATTGACAATTGCTGTGAACAGTGGTGCAGTGGTTGGACAGTGGCGCTACATGAATAGCTCCGAACATTGCTCCGAACTTGCTCCGAACACTGGCGCTATAGAAGTTGACTGAGGACTGCATTGCGAGTTTCTTCATTGACGTCGTAAATAAATGTGTTTTAAGCCTGACTGGCTAGTCGTCAATCTTCAGATGACGCCGGACCGCACGGACGGACAACACCTTGGCGACTAGGGTTTGGGATTCGGTTCCTGGTGTCATTTGCCCAGCCCTGGTCCGCTACAATATTGATATCTTATAATAACTGTCATTTATTAATAATTAATAAAACCAACAAAACCTCTTCTAGTCTTCGAGTTTGAACATCGTGGCGCGATTTTGAGCACAAGGCTAGAGTCGACCACGACAAGTGTATTGTAACTTAAATTTGTAAGTGAGTGAGAGACCTTTGTATTCGATGCGTTCAGGTATTTTCAGCCAATGAAGTGATTTCAGGACAGGAGTGATGTGACGTTTGGGGGTTTTAATGACAGCACGGGCGAGGACATTCTGGATAGCTTGGGTGATATCAATATTTAGGAAGAGAGAGTTGCAGTAGTCATGTTTCGCATCAACTATAGATGTGGCGATTGTGGATGCAGTTTTATAATCGATTTTTGACCTCGTTGTTCAACTTAAGTTGGTTTTTCGCTTGTTCGGATGGGGGCTAACAGTAGCAGCGCTAGGGGGGTTAGGGGAGGCTAAGCCCCCTAAAAAAGGCCATCCATTTTTTCCCATGAAAAAATAAAATATTTGGACGATTAACCCCTTTAGCCTCCCCCCAAATAACCGTAAAGGTACGCACGAGGTTTGCCAGACAGCTTGGCGGTCATGGAAAAGGACCATTTTCCAAGATTTTTACCAAACGACTAAAAAAAGGTCGTGATAAATTTTGACGGCTGAAATGGAAATATTTCTTGAGATATTTTGGTCGATGACTAAAAAAAAGGTCGTCAGAAATTTTGGCAACTGAAAATTTTCTCCCGCAAATTTAGTCTCATCTAGTCCCCCTCTTCTGAGGGAAATCAAGGTTTCTGGAGGATGGATAACGAGTATTTGCCAGTCGGTCACTGAGACATGTAGCGCCGCGTGGGGAGGGGCAAGGGGAGGGAATGTACTCCTCCCCACCAGAAAATTTTGAATTTTCTACATTGCAATGGCAGAATTTTAAGGTGCCATTTTATCAAAATTCCTCAACTATTGCAGTGCTGACCTGAATAGTCTAAGACTTCAATAAATATTCTTACAACTATAATAATTTATTTATCAGTTTCCACAATGTAATGGTAGCATTGTAGGCTGCGATCTTAACAAAATTACTATATTATTTCAATGCTGATAAAAAAAGAGTGGTTGAAAATTTTCATTTGTATAATACTATTATTACCATAATAATTTCTTTGCGTATGAAGTTCTGCAACTCAGTTCTGCCTCTTCTGGACCACACCGTTGTAGTATAATGAATAACTGCAGACAGGTGTATAGTCCAACAAAGTCTGACTTCCTTGCACAAGAATTATCTTATTCCCGTTGCTCAAAAAGGCCCTACATAGCTGACCAGGACACGGTTAGGCCTATCAGAATTGCTACAAATGTTACACAACACAAGCCAAGGAAGAACTACCAAAATCGGGAAGCCATGTAGTAGACTAAAATGATGCTATTTTATCAATTGTTAGTTGTACAAAAATAGTCTTTGTAAAAATATTAACAGTAAACTATACTCATTGTAATGTGATAGTATCATAATATTATATTATTAGTAGATTTTATCATTATAATCACATGATAGTAAAACACATCATGGTAGCCTATTTTATAAGAGCCCAGGCAGGGCCTATTTTAAAGAATTTTTCACCAAGCACGTCCCCCCCTAAGAAAAAATTGTGAAATTGCAAATGCCTGTTTATTAATAACTAAATGCTTTAGCACATCTATCACACTTGTAAGGTCTTTCTCCAGTATGAGTTTGATTATGCGTTTCTAGCTTATATTAATAAGTAAATGGTTTAGCACATCTATCACACTTGTAAGGTCTCTCTCCAGTATGAGTTAGATTATGAAAATTTTCAAATTAGCTGAGAACTTGAAATGAGTCAAACGACATGATAATTTGATATTGAATTTGATAACATTCCAATTTTTGCATGAACCAAATAGTTTCTTATACAATTCTAACACTGTCATTATAATTATTAGTTACGAAATGGACGACACATGTCTTAACGGTATCATTGATCATGGGTCAAGTCTTCAAGACAAAGGCAAAGTTTATAGCTAAGCTAACAGACTAACAGTTACTGGCGCCGTCTTGCGGCTGGTCAGTTTGAGTCGCAGTCAGATAATTAAAACACGTCCTTGAACCATTCCTGGGATTTGGCCTTCACAGTTGGTCGCGAACGTCGGTTACAAGCTTGAAACCATGCTCGCAGTGCTGGGCGTACATCAAATTTTGATGTAACCGGCATATTCATTCGGACATGTAAATGTGCATCAACTGTCTCTGCATTGAGGCTGCTTCTATCATCATCCTTCATGAGATTGTATGCACTAACAAGTCTCTCCACGTCACATGAATGAGGCTTTGCTGCGAGTAGTCTGGCGACAGCTACAGAAACAGAACGCCAGTCTGCATTAGTCAGACTGATCTTAAGGAAATCCTGCAATGTGCTTGTGTTGGACATCTGCGCTTTCTTTGCAGCGTTCACCAGCTCTCCGTAGCTACTGTAGAAGTCACGCTTCGCAAAGTCTGATGCGAGGCCAGTGTACACCCGTTCAATGTCTTCATCAGATGCATTGCCATTCATAAGCATTGGTGGAGAAAGCGCCTGAAACTCTAGTGCATAGCGAAGATCACTGGCACCTTTGTCAGTTCCGAGTCGACTGGTCAGAAAGTTGCACAGCGAACAAATAATCTCAGTCTTGATGGCATACACATCGCGACCGCAACTGCTAACGAGAGAGTGCTCTCTCTTACAGTGCCTTAATTGGACGACTGTGAGCTTAACAGTGTCGTAACTCTTGATAACTTCATCGGCTTGTTCCTCATTCCCTGTAATTATTACTTTCTCCTCATATCCACCTGGGTGCGGACGCTGTAATAATTTCCTTAGGTCCTCCACACATTTATCACGATCACTTTCGACGTCAAACAGAGTCACTTGGTTGCCCTGCAACTTCTTCTGAAATATAGAGTAGATGTACAGCGCGTCACACAAGATCGCTGCAATGTGAACAGTGTCAGCATTAATCCACTTCTTCAGCATGCCATATTCTTCAGCGTCTTTCAGGGAGAAAGTCTGCAGATGTCGCATCATCGGTCTGTAGTTGTCCAGAATGGATGACAGAAGACTGTTAGAATATTGTGTGAATCTTATGTCGATTACTGATGGATACTGTCTGACTGTGACGCCAAGTTCTTCCGCATGCTTCTTGAATTCCTTTGTTCTACATGCTGAACTGTTATAGAAACGCGTAACTGCTTTACAGTCATCTATAACACGCCGTGCTTCAGGAACACCTGTAGTCATGTCTTTGAACACTAACTGAGAACGGTGAACACTGCACCATATTTTGAGGAGAGGGATAGGGCCCTTACATGGACTTGACGTGTCCTTAGTGGTGTTGTCTTTGCGTTCTTGCTCGAGCAGTGTCCATAGCGAATGATGTCTTCCAGTATTTTCTGACGCGCCGTCTGTGACAATAGAGGTTGTTTGCTTAAATATCTCTGGCCATGTTGCTCCACACTTTGCAGACGCCTTCCTGAGTGCCTCCAATAACCCCTCGCTACCTCGCTTCTCGCTTTCAGCCAAGCCCATGTACCAAGTCTCCATGTCTCCAACCGCCGTTACAACCTGCGCCATAACATGCTTGTTGTCTATTCGCTGCTTGTCAACAGCACCATCAACTCTGAGAGAAAGCGCAAGGATATCTTTAAATCGGAGTGCAAATGCCTTACGGTCCGTTTCTGCGATTGTCAGTAGCATGTCGCGATGGCTTGCAGGAGTGACATACTGTAGATCTGTGTCAGTAGGAGAAAACGGAATTTCAGGGTTGTTCAAGTCGATTCTTTCAGCCATCAATGACGCCACGTATCTAGCTGGAAATGACCACGCAGATAGTGTCCCGCGTTTGGCATCCATGTATACCTTAATCATGATTCTTGCTATCTTTTGTTCCAATGCAGTGTTAGCAAATCGCAGTTGTTTCTCCAACACAGTTTCTCCCTCATGTATCCGACCCTCGGCAAGAGCCTTCTGTTGTCGACTACGTGTCAAACAAGCATTGTGTACTGTCGATACACAGTGTTCATCATACATCTGCTGCCTGAACACTGCACCATTTGCAGTGCATATGGCTGGGATCCTTTGACAGTGGATCTTCACCAGATCAGGATGTGCACAACAGATTTTGCAATGCACAATCCTCCTTCTACCAGACCCACCACGAGCTTCACTTCTGTACTCTGCCCAATGCTCAGCCTCAACCTTCTGTTTGCGTCCTGACTGATTTTTGCTTGACTGTACAACCCCTTGAAATTCAATTGCCTCGTGAACCTTTTCCTCAAACTCATCGACTTTCACATCCACCGGTTTACTTCCAGCTGGAGATAGCGAAGCTGTCACACTTATGGTTGACGGTGAACATGTTAACTGTGCGGATGTCCTTGACTGCTCTTCGGTTGTGGTACTATTACTAGCTGCAGTACTTGTTGAAATTGAATGACCAGTGCCACATTCGTCATCAGAAATGTTTGTGTCTGATTCCGCTGTGTGTTGAGTCTGTTGACTATTCTGTTTTTCAATACTTACATAGTGATTTGTGCCAACCAACCCCAGATATATAGCGTAAGACTCAGTCTCACATGACGATGCTTGAGATGAGGTAGGTGATGTTGCCATATCAATACGCTGTTCCCCCTCCACAGTTAAAATGATGATAGGTCGTCGATACAGATTGACTGCTACAGAAAGAATTACACCATCACCCCATGTGCCACATTTCTTCATGTTGTCGATATATACTTGCAATTCCTGCTCTGTCATAGCTCCACTGTCCAAGATCATCTGCGACTGTGAGTGCGACTGCAGACATTCAACCAGTTCCATGCGTACATCATGAGCAGTTGTCGCTGTCGCTGAGCTTCCGCGTCCAAGCTGAGTCAACTGTCTGGCGAGTGAACTAAATAAACAGTTTCCATCTGCAGCCACATTGACAACCATCATATTCCTCTGTGCAGCTAATGATTTCAACTTATCCATTTCCGTCAACTGTCTCGGCTCAAACGAATCTGAAATTGCAAAGTACACAAGTATGCCAAAGAATGTTAGATGGTCGAAAAAATGACACCCACTTTAAAGAACTTGCTTATGCTATAACTCTTACTAAACTACTATTATTGTAGGCTATATATCAGATGCTAGTAGCTTATATCTATTCATAATTACATATCTTCAATGATGACACAGAGTCACGGAAGTGCTGAGGGAGACTGAGGGAGACCTTTACCTTTAACCCCATTCCCACCTGAATTGTTTTTAGGAAAAAATAGGAAATTGATGGTACCAATCTTAGAACAACAACAGTGCAACAATAGTTACAAGTAATCATAATAAAGTATACATTTTCTGAATCAGCAGAATTCAGACTATGAAATTCATTTTATGCTTATCAATAGTTCATTTATATAGCGCCCTTAGAATGTCAAAAGACAAAACAGTTGTCAATAAACATTGCTGAACGACAACAGTGAAACAATAGCTGCAAGTAACATCAGAAAACGGAATTCCGCGTGGCATCTTTCTCGAACTTCAAATTATTTTTTTTCTAACTTAAACTAAACTTTTCGCAACAAACTCGGTGTCAAAATAACGATCAATCTTCCGCAAACATCGCTCAAGTTATTTTTAGGTATGACATAAGGAAACAACTTTTAATTTTAGTCTGTTTTATAGCTCCCATTTTCGGGGCCAAATGGCCCCGATCCGGCGTCATTGGGTTAATATAATACTATATGACAATAATGATATAGACTGTTTGACAGGTCACTTGGTACAGTTCATCATTTACTTAGCTACATTTATCAATGTAATCGTTTCTTAACTTTTTAAGTTAACATACTGCAACAATTTATAATTTTACAGCTGTGTTGAGGACCAAAGCAACTAACCTGCGTGCGCGTTCCTCTTCGTCATTCGTTTAAACATGGCCTGTATGTCGTTTCCAGGTGACGACGCAACCCGTTTTTTACTCATCGTGAAATTCGCAAATGAATGAACTAAAACAACTGAACAGTCTGAACTGACCGAAAGGCCTAATAGTCCTAATATCGTAATAATAAATGTCAATAAACAATTATGAATTATAACGAAAACTGAAATGTAGCCTAAATATTATTTTTACATCAGTCACAAAATTGCGCGTCCCGTTCTCTCGGTGCTGTTTGTAAACAAGTTTAACGCGCTGCATGACGTCATGAGCCCAAATAGATGTATGGAACGCCGTTCGAACTTTCCTAAAAAAATTAAATATATTGGCGGTGTTTTTTAAAACAACTTTAAACAAGTTCAGTAAGTGCCGTGCCAGGCGTGCCTGAGCGATGAAGCACGGACCGTCAATTCCTCAGGCACGTTTTTGTAATCTCAAAGCACGGACGTGCCTGTCGGCACGTTAAAATAGGCCCTGAGCCCAGGTATTACAATAATGTAAACACCAACTATAAACTATTATTATTTGATCAAATGTTAGAGTAGTCAATTCTAGGTGGAGCTCCCCCAGGAAGATGCCTAGATTAAACACTGAATGTAACACGATTTCGGCCTCAATCTTTCAGTCTCAAAATATAGAGTTTTGCATTCATGTCTTCTATGTGCATGTGTGTAATTTTTACATTAATTTTGTTAATAATAGGCTATAGGCTAGTATGCTACTGACTAGGGCTGCCAACTTTTGATTTTGCCATTTCGGGACGCCTTCAGCCACTCGATGTGCTATTACCAATTTACACAATTTAGGCCTACAGAAGCGCACAAGGGCGGATACAGAAATTTTCGAAGGGGGGCCCAAAGTCCTACGGAACTACTCATGGAGGCCACGTCTACTTTCCGAGCAAAATAGCTGGTCAAAAATAAAGAAATTTCTAAATGGGGGGAGCCATGGCCGGATTGGCCCCTGGATCCGCCCCTGGAAGCGCATAATGTAACAAAAGTTGTGTCAGCCCAGTATAGAATCTACATCTACAATCTACTAAAAAAAAGTCCTTAATAATTTCAGACAAATCATCAAAAGACATAATTTTATAACCTAAATATAAGACAAGAATCAACCTCAAGAAGAAGCATTTCAAACTCCAGTCTTATCAGAGTAAGACTTATGAGTTCAAATTGAGGAAAGTTCTGCGACTGGAGAGCAGAATTTATATTAAACTTAGGGCCTATACTAATATATTATAGGGCATATTTTTATGTGCAGTTCCAGAACACCCATGGGCACAAAGTCGCAGAAATCAGCACATGTCTTACTAACAGACTAACAGTTGTGTTTTAATAAGCCGGTGAACTCTCGGTGCTCGGGTAATTGCGATTGTTAGACAACCGATCGTTCATAATGCTGAACGCTCTCTCGCAAAAAGCATTAAAACTGGACACAATATGCCAATTTTAACGAAAACCGAGTGTCAGTGATTTGTAAAGTTTTGAAGACTTTAACTCCCGATGTTCAGCCAACAATTAATGTAATCTATAGGTCTGATAGAGAGCAGAACATAAAAATCATCATACAAATGGCTGAGTTTAGTAGGATAAGCAAAAATCAATAGGAACAATAATTGTGCTAAGTGGATCTCGATCTGGACCAAATTCCGGGGCAATTTGAGATCAATCCGGGACACGGGACGCACAGGGTCGATTCTGGGACTGTCCCGGCGAATCCAGGACGGTTGGCAGCCCTACTACTGACACAGCTAGCACAGCAATCTTTGTACTAAGCAGTGTAAAATAAATGTAAGTTTAACATACGTCAAAGTTCGTAAAACATGTTGCTAATTTGTTATGCGATATAGTATGTTTGGGTTGCTGCGGGGCCCCCTGTTGCGCTGGGCCTTATAGCATGTGCCTCGTGTGCTTAGGCGTTAAAATGGCTCTGACAGGTCACATTCTGATGGTGGATAAATGTCCTTGGCAGAGTGCCAACTTCAAAACCAGGCCTTTCTAGTTTCTATGATTTCAATATCTTCATAAGTTTTATTGATAATGCTATCTTTTGAAATTACGATACTAACGCCACAAACTTTATTTTCTTCGATTCGGTTATATTCATCCTGCACGTTTAACTTTCTAGATCAACAGTGGTAGGAGTGATTAACCTACGGCTCTGATTTGTCCTATTTGATAGTCCGAATTGAAATAGCCTAGGCCTAGTGTGTGACTATCCGATTAGGGAATGTATTCTTGGGGCATTTGCTCAATACCGGGATTATAAATAGTCAATCCGGGTATCCCGGGATTGGCTTACAATGGCAATTAAATTTTTTCTTAGATGTAGTATAGCAAGGAATTGGAGGGCAAACCCAAATTTGCTGCCGGATCACTGAGAAACGCCTACCTCTAGTCACCCCTCTGGGGTTTTCCGTTGGCCGCCGGCTTACCCTCATTACCCTCTGCTTATCTGTCGTTTTGGCGTCTATTGACCAAGGAATTGTTGCAAAATGGGTCAAGTAATCCAATTAAAAAATCCGATTTTTTTAATCCTGAAAAACAGCATTCCATGTGTGTCAATCCCAGGATTACGGATTGTAAAATGTCCGGGATTCGGAGATTCGGGATTACATTCCCTAATATCAATCCTTTCCTTTTCAAACATTCGTATTAGCTTTTTCTTCCTGTTTTTGTGTGCTTAAGATGTGTTTATTCCATTGTTACGAAAGAAATTTATCATTTGGATTTGTTTACTTGATGATCGAAATCGGACATACGCAAAACAGTTGTAGTTATGTGAAAGTAATAAACTTTGAATAAGTGATTTATAGGTTGGGCCCACCACTGCCAGCAAACAACTTATGAAAAATATTGTGCTAGCTGGCCCGAGTAAATTGAATAGACTTCCGGACTTTATGCGCAAATCATCTTCTTTATCACTCTTCAAGAAAAACCTGAAGACTTATTTGTTTAATATTTATTTTGAGTAGACTTTCCTGTTATCCATGCCTCACAACTGCCGGCATGTTAAATGTTGACACCATTTGCATTTTTAAATGTCAGCATGCTAATAGCTTGGACTTTTCTAAACAGCAAGTGTGTAACACTGTGTATATATAACATTGCATATATACACTACTTAGAAAGCATACATATAAATATACATGCATATATTTGTTTAATTACGAAGTCAGATGATACACTGCATCGGTGTCCGGACAATTCGTCGCCGGACAATTCGGAACGGACAATTCGGACCGGACAATTCGGAGACGGACAATTGGGAGCGGACAATTCGGAGCGGACAATTCAGACCCGGACAATTCGGACCAGACAATTCGGACCGGACAATTCGGACCGGACAATTCGGACCGGACAATTCGGAGACGGACAATTTGGAGCGGACAATTCGGACCGGACAATTCGGAGACGGACAATTTGGAGCGGACAATTCGGAGACGGGCAGTTCGAACCCAGACAATTCGGACCCGGACAATTCGGACCTGGACAATTCGGAGTGCATATAGAAATTGTGAGCCACTAAGAGGCGCTTACGTTGATCAAACTGTTATTTGTTTATACCTATGACAAACAGTGGCAAACAATCGTGTGAAGTAAAAGCATCAGAAAAATCAAAGGCCTACGCCCTACGTCGATTGAAAAACAGTGTGGCATTACCGTTCTCTGATCTTGAAGACCCTAAATTAAAAAACTGAAATTAAGAAACTGAGATTAGTAGTTATAGGCCTATGCACTACATTGTCAACTTAGGGGCAGATCATTTAAATCAGTCAGTCAGGTTTCAGATTGCTGGCTGTCAGTTCAGTGTTATGTGAATTAGGATACCGGTGCTGCATAAATTGTACATGTAGCCTAAAGCTCAGTGTATCGCTACAATCCCTTTCATTCACGAGACTTCTTCTAGCCGCTCGCCAGTTCAGGTAGGCCTACTGGAAAATTCTCGACCTCTCTGCTCTATACTCGAAAGTCAATCGCAGGGCACCAGCTTATTAACGAGCAATAAGGAATGCTATTCATATTAAAAATTATAAAAGTGAAACCTTTAACATGTACATGTTTTCTTGAACTTTTAAGACGTAGATATTTTCTTTAATGTCTCTGCATAAGTTGTCAAACTATCATTACGTGGATTCCTTTTTCTTGTCAAACAACATAATATACTTAGTTTAGCCTCAGACTATGCGTGACTTGTCCATTTTGGAGTAGGCCTACCTATTGCTTTCCAAATATACCTTTAATGTCATTGCTAAGTGAGGTAACGTAATGTAATTAGGCTGCTATTCACTTGTGTTATATTATGTTTAGGCCTACATTTGCTTTGAGAAAAATGAAATAATTTTCAATTTTGAATTGAATTTTAATGCGGTCGACATCTGTATACGGGAATGGTGATGAGCATGAAAATCTGGCCTAAAAGGTGGTTTCATTAATTTTGGCTGCTACGAATTGTCCGGTCCGAATTGTCCGGTCCGAATCGTCCGGTTCCGAATTGTCCGCTCCGAATTGTCCGCTCCGAATTGTCCGCTCCAAATTGTCTGGGTCCGAATTGTCCTCGTCAGAATTTTCTCCGAATTGTCCGTCTCCAAATTGTCCGTTCCAAATTGTCCGGTTCCGAATTGTCCGCTCCGAATTGTCCGGTCCGAATTGTCCGTTCCGAATTGTCCGGCGACGAATTGTCCGGGAACCCACTGCATCTGGGTATAAAATAATAAGAGTGATAATAGGTAGATAAATCGTATTCATCTCTAGTGAGTCATTTTAGTGTAAAACTGAGGCCAGATTTATTCAGTCATTGGTATAATATTTGAAGGATATTTTTAAGCCCACCATGAGACATGGTATGCATGAGGCGCATTGGTGGCCTCAGTTAATGTATGCATGGCCTTGGTGATCATCTCGTTTGTCTTCGGATGGTCAATGTGAAGATTAAGACTACCAGCTAAATGCCTATAGATGGCCATGGGTGGAGTCTAATATTCATTCATTCATTCATTCGGACATTTATATAGCGCTCCTTCAAGAAAAAACTATTCAGAGGCGCTCCCGACTCCAGCGCGCACAAAAAGAACAGTTTTAAGTTTAGTAAGAAAGGATCCTGGTAGAGTCCCAGGGTGTAGGCGTAGCTCAAAAGGAAGGCCATTCCAGACCACTGGTCCAACCACAGAAAAGGCTCGATTCTTCATGGTAGTAGTACGAGCAAAAGGAAGAGGACTCCCCTATCAGCAGAGCGTAGCTGACGACGTCCTTGGATACCCAATGTAAAGCTGCATAGCTCACGGAGGTAAGTTGGGGCAAGGCCCTGACAGCATCGCCATACCAATGCAGCTACCCTGAACTCAATACGCTGGCGAACAGGGAGCCAGTGAAGAACCTCAAGCATGTAGTTTGAGACATGACCATATTTAGGGATTTGCCCAATTAGGCGCGCAGCAGAGCGCAACACCCGGTCAAGACAAGTCAATCTGCTGGATGGGAGGCCAATGTAGAGCGAAGAGAAATAGTCGATGCGAGATGTAACGAAAGAATGCACTAAAGTAAGAGTAGCAGCAGACGTAAGAGAACGGATGACAGTGCGAAGCTGGCGCAGCTGATAATAGCAGTCTCGAGCAAGACGGTGAAGTTGAGGAGCAAAAGTGAGTTCTTGGTCAAGTTGGATACCGAGGTCATGAACCGTGATTGCAAAGACAAAGCCAGGAAATTCAGATGGAAGAGAAAAGAGATCAAGCTTGGCAAGCTGCTGCCGTGTGCCCAACCAAATAGATTTTGTCTTAGATGGGTTCAAGCGTAGTCTACTGGATGACATCCATGCCTCTAGAGCATCCAAAGTCCCGCTCATTATCCGAACCGCTTTGACAGCATTAGAAGGGAGGCAATGGGTGTAAGCCTGGACGTCGTCAGCATACTGCTGACTCAAAACCGAATGAGCTGTTAGTAGAGTGGCAAGACCTGAGGTGTAAATAATATAAAGTATGGGACCAAGGACCGAACCCTGGTGTAGACCATATTGTGCAGGCACCCATGAGGACCTAGAAGAGCCTATCCATTTGTAAAATGCACCAGACAAACCAAAAGAAACACTCAGCCGCTCTAACAAAATCTCGTGGTCTACAGTGTCAAAAGCGGCGCTGACGTCAAAAAGGGCCAGCAGATGTAACGAAATAATGCACTAAAGTAAGAGTAGCAGCAGACGTAAGAGAACGGATGACAGTGCGAAGCGTAAGCGTCAGGTCAAGTGCTGTAGCGCAATTATACAAAGCAGCCTACAAAGCATGTCCGGTGTATTGTCCGCCCAAAGCAGGATATATGATATTACAGAGTTATAAATAATATTTATTTAAATCCTAAACAGACTCAGTCAAGCTTTTTGATCTTTGCTAAAATTCAGTCTGTTTTACGATGAATGCCATTTTCCACATATTCTACTTTTTAGCCCAGTCAGGTCAGATGTTTCTTCTGGACAATAAATGATCTCACAGACTTATCATCAGAATCAGTGATATTTATTTATTTAAAATTTCTAATTACCGGTAAGATGTCCACATCAAGTAAACAAACTAAGAGTCCTCTTAGTTCCTTTTGCTCGTACTACTAATTACATCTAATAGAATGATATTCAAGAACCATTCTATTAGGCTATGTCAATGGTTAGACTAACTCCATGCAGCCAACCTGATGGAAGAATCTCAGTGGCTCAATGAAGTGTACAATAATAGAGAAGCAGAAACAAGTAGAGCGTGGTGTTCAGCATTAGCGTGTAAAACCTTTTGGTTTGGCATAATTCATAACAGTCACCATTGAATATTTTATTTGTCTTCTGTAGGTATTTTGGATGCCATTTTGAGTTTACTGCAATGGTCAATTATTGTCACAATTACACACATATATGCCACCAAATATACTGTATCACTGACTTATCATCAGAATCAGTGATATGCAGCCTTGTTTGGAGTTAGGGTTGCCAGGCGTCCGGTAATGAACCGGACAGTCCGGTATTTACGCAAACTGTCCGGTCAGAAATTTCAGGCATTACCGGACATGGCGGTGTCCGGTAAATTATTATTGCTAGCAACAAGTGTTGGAGTGTAGTTTCTTGGGGCCATGAAAAGATATCTGCTTACGATTTTCCAACGTATAGTCTAATTTATTGCCTTGTGAAACAGAACCAAAATACACACCAATCATCGCCGAAATGACGGCGTCGTTAAATAAAATTTATCATAACATAGCCAGATATATTATGCACGGATCGTAGCCTATATCTTGTGCATAAAACAGGAAGATTGATACAGAGTTCAAATTGTAGTTGAACCAAATCTCCATTTGTCTTTCTCTGTCTGTTTGTTCGTCTGTCTGTCTGTCTCTCTCAGCACACTCGATCCACTCCATCTCTGTCCGTCTATCTTCCTCCTATCCCTTTAAAATGGACGCTTATAATTTGTCTGTACTTATCTGCCTCTCTATATATATCTCTCTGTCTCTGTCTGTCCGTGTCAATCTGCCTCTCTAGCTCTCTGGCGTTTGTAGCCTGTCTCATAAACCCCACACTGTGTAGGGCTGTAGGCCTGTAGCCCTATACTGAGTAGAGATAATATTTGTCTAATGATGCGTTCACATTTTGCCACGCAAGTCTGGGTCAGCTGGGGTTATCTACAGAATGGAACTGATCAGAGTGATAAAACCGTTACATGGAGTTTTTTAATATTGTTTAATATCCGAATTCATTCGCCCCGGCGCCAAAATTTCAAATTAGTCAGTAGATCAGCCTATGCATAGTTTTATCCGCCCTATAGGTCTTAGCCTATATTTGGCTCAGTTTCCAAACGCACGTCTAGATTTAAAAATTAAGCCAGTTTATCTAGGCGTCCGTGGTTTGGCTCACAAGTTGCTACTTTCAAACAGTACTGTCCCCGGCACCGCTACTGCCTTATATGCAGTTGCTTGCAGGGTGAGAATTGCCGGGGGGGTTGGGGGTTTCAACCCCTCCCCAGTCTTTCTTAGTGTCCCATAGTAAACTCTGTTTTTCACACCCCAATTCCAAGTTTATCATAGGCCAACCCCCCAGTTATTTTTCCACAATTCTCGCACTGGTTGCTTGTATGTGCACTTGTTATAGCGCCCATTCAAGTTAACTACTCAGAGGCGCTCCCGACTACAGCGCGGACACTGCATAGAATTTCACGCCGAGGCGCTGAGCAACTGCGAATGAAGGACTTGCCCAAGGTCCCTAAGTGGCGACATGAGGTCGATTCGATCCTGCAACCCTTCGGTTGCAAGGCGACGACCATACCCACTACACCACCGTGCCCCATATATATATTAGGGTGTCCCACGATTGCACAGGAAAAATATTTTTCTTGAAACTTGAAATGCAGTCCCTCCAAAAAGTTTCCTTATGGTCCTATGATAGTACCTGCCAAATTTCTGGACATTTTGAAAATATTTAGAGGCCGCTCAAAGCTCACATATAATATGTGTAAGTTGTCACAAATTATACGTGCGACATATAGGCCTATGAGTTTGAAATTTTCGGAGGTCCACACTTTGATCCCACTAGCGTGCTTATGTATTGCTTAATAACCTTATATTGCTCTGAAATACTAAAATCTACAAATATGCAACCTTATTGTATTTGCGAATGAGGTTTTTCAAGCATAAGGACGACAGTTAAGCTCTCGAGCAAACGAATGATGTAAATGTCGTGCACTAGGATTGCAGGTCGCTACCTCCACATGGCAATCATCAGTGGAGTAGAAATGAATAAGGTTAACAGATTGTCAGTCTGATTTTTCTCTAGTTGGTGGAAGTAGCCTACAAACATGTTGGTGTGCTAAAGTTGACCTCTGGACCAGGACAGGAATCAACGGTTGCAGTTTGAACCTTTTGAAGTCGTGAAAGTGTGATGCATTAGGCCTAATTATTGGCAAATGCTTTGAGACAACGGCTTTCAATAACTGCATATTAAATAGAGTTTGCAATGCCTTGCACCCTTCTACATCAGCCATCAGTCGTAACATCTTGTTAACATCACAGAAATCTTTTAAGTCCAGTTGCCTGGTGCATTCTTTGTGTCCTTGGTAAAAATTTGTCCATCAATGGTCTGTAATTAAGCTCTGCAAGCCATTTAAAGATGAATGCTCCAATCTGGTTCACCATCAACCAAACCCTCGACCAATGCTACTGCAGTCTGCATCTAACAAATCATAAGAATTCATTACTGAACAGCTTTAGCGTGGCCATACTCGAAATATGACTATCAAGAATTTTCAAAACTCTTGGTATTCATGGTTGGATTGAACAATTCGGTAGCATTTCGCAAGCCTGTTGCCATCACAGAGCAAGTTGGATGGGTAAGGCAATATAGATCTAATTGCTTTATGATGGAAACGAATCACATATACAGTTGACGACCGTGAATTACAGGGCATCCAACCCAAACAAGTCTCAGATTTGTGATTGACATCTACAGTCAGGCGGTGTTCTCATGTAGAGTCACTGCTCTCTTTGAATTAATCCATAGCTTTATAATTCTGGCAATGCTGCTCTAGATGACAAGTCTGAAAATGATGCAACATCATTCTTGGTATACCAGCACCTAAGATATAAGAGATAGCAATTCTCTCTGTTCTTTCAGTGAGTTCTCATTAATGTGGAATAACGGGGTTATCTCTTCCTAAAAGTTTTTCCCAAACCATGCTGCGTTCAAATATAGTTTTCTCGATCTTTCGGTGAAAGAGTGGCGAGATAGCCAATCGTATAAGACCACGTGTGATTTTTCATAACGTTGGTCTGTGTAAATGACTGTGCTGAACAAACATGACGCAGCTTTGATACAGAATTTCAGCTCAACGATAACGAAGAACGTAGATCGGAGACAATTTCTCGTACAGGTTGTCGAAAAACACAGGCACATGTTTTCTAACCACAATTGTGACAATCTTGTTGACATGTGTAAATGTAGAACGTAGAACTGAAGAACAATTTGAGTGCAGTGATGTAGAATCAGCAGATCAGTATGAGAATAGTAAAAAAATAACGGTCCAGACGTTGATTTGTTGTGTAGCTGCATGGGGTGTGCAATTAAAACTTTACTGTGTGGTCCTAGGACAAATAGGGGTTGAACCTCACAGCCCCCTCAGAATTTCTTACTATGAAGCAGATGAAGGTATGGAGGAGCTAAAACCACGACTTGTTACATTATCAAGAGTTTGTAATGACTACTCCCAATGATTAGTTGTGTGTGCACTGATATTGTGTCCAAAGTTCAAAAATCTCAAATTTTTCTCGATTTTGCATTTTTTGAGCATAAGACTATGCCCAAAATATCCATTGTATCCAATAAAGTTAAATACCTGTTAATTCTACCATTCACGAGCTTTCCAGGGGTAGTAAATTTGTTATAATAGGATCAACGATTGGGATATAAAGGCATTTAGAAGTTGGACACATCAGGCGCAAATTATGCCAATATGGGTTAAATTTGGGCGGCTTGAGCCACCCCTAAATATTTTTTTAGTGTCATAAAACTTTACAGGTGTTATTATGGGACCATATGGAAACTTTTTAGGGGGACTGCATTTCAAGTTTCTAGAAAAATATTTGTTGGGACACCCTAATATATATACACACATATATGCATAAATACTATTGTATACATATATTTATACATACACACGCATATATATACATGTATTATATATATATATATATATATATATGGCCCGTAACGCGAGTCATTGTCCGGTAAGTTTCTCAAGGCCACCTGGCAACCCTATTTGGAGTCGAACACAACCATTAATAATTCACCTAATAATTCATCAAGAAACAGCAAGTGAAATTTCTTGATCTTCCTGCTCAATGTATACAGAATGAACAATATAGATAATCTGCTTTGTTTACATTCAAGAACTTCATGGACACATACAACTGTTATCAGGGCACAGTTGAACAGAATGCATACATAAAACTTTCCATGTCCCAGCATCAACCATTCATTTTTGTGCCTTCTATAACTATATTCAACACCACTTAGGGTCCACATTGTATCAATAACGCTGTCAAAGCAATCCTACAAAGATCAACACTCCTAACCATAAAGTGCCAGGAAATTAAATCCTAAACAGACTCAGTCAAGCTTTTTGATCTTTGCTCAAATTCAGTCTGTTTTACGAATGAATGCCATTTTCCACATATTCTACTTTTTAGCCCAGTCAGGTCAGATGTTTCTTCTGGACAATAAATGATCTCACAGAATTTCCCATCATTCAGTTTTAATAAATCACATGAATTTCTGGTTCAATTCATATACCTCACTAGATACAACATCAAAGAGACAACCACCGTCTCTTGCCACGAAATGCCATAATCTTTAGCTGCACAATTATCCATGCATAATGGCTCTTTTCTGTTGTAAATATTGCCTTTGTTTTACTCCAAAACTGGTGCATCATTTTGGACACAGGGCACGGTTTGTCAGCACATGAACGACAATTGAGAGATTAATCTACTGCTAGCTGCTACTCTGACGGGAATGGCGGTAAGTCCTTGGAGGAAGTTGTGGTTCTGCCTCGTGATTCTGTAGAAAGGAGCTGGGTTGAGGAGGCAGAGGTGGTGGTGGTGGTGGGGGCGGCGGTGCCACAGGAGGTCCATGCATATGTGCCGAGTGATGAGGTTGCATGCGTGGTGGAAGAGGAGGTGGCTGATTCTCTCGGGGCGGTAGCTGTGGCGGTGGACTGCTTGTGAATGACATTCTTGGTGGCCTTGGAGGTATTGGAGGTGGTGTGTCTGGACAGAAAAACAACGTTGTTCTGGAACAAAGAGTTGAAGAACTAGGGCATCGTGAACTCAACGAGCAAGAGAAACCTAAAATAACAATTAGATAAACAAACTTAACATTCTATATTACAAACATGATTAGAACAAATGGTACTAAACCAACAGAAATACGCCCTTTTTGTACCTACTTGCTGTATGCAGGGAAGGGTGACCTGATTTAGGCGTGCGTAAGTGGGAGGAGAGATCTAAAAAAAGAATATGCGCAAAATAAATTTCTAATTACCGGTAAGATGTCCACATCAGCTTATTTATAACTCTGTAATATCATATATCCTGCATTGGGCGGACAATACGCCGGCCATGCTTTGTAGGCTGCTTTGTATAATTGCGCTACAGCACTGAGCACGTGACAAAATCTTACGCCGTGGTTGGCTGAAGGCTTGACAGGTCAGATGGGCCCATGCGTAATCGCATGACCTCATTTGCGTAAGCGTCAGGTCAAGGGATGAAGCGCTTAATTTATTCGTTTTCGCTTTAAAAACTTAATCTTCGAAATGGAAGACATGTTAAAAAGTTGAAGCACACATTTGCAGCTACACGGCTGCCAAATTTTATCTTAATCGGTACAATATAAATAGCTGTTTCTAAGGAGAATATACAATGTCATAATCATAAGGTTTAACTTTGCACACAGTTTTCTCAATTAACAGTTTATGTATACCATCAGATTAAAAATTCTGCAACTTCAGTTATATGCAAGTTGCAAACAGTTTTGGAAAGGCAAATAAAGTATCTACAAGATAGTGCTAAAAACAAAAAATTTAAGTTACGACTGATTTTATGGTGATGGGTCACATATATAGATGGACCCTAGAATATACAACTATTCAATTTTTGTTTTCTAAGAAGTGAATCTTTTTGACACATACTTTAAAACTTCTACAAACATATTTGCGTAAACAGACAATGCAAACAAACACTAGTCAAAACATCTTGACCTACTGTCTATAGTTTTGGCTTTACATAATGCAAAGAACATTTTGAAAGGTACATGTATTCATCATTTGAATAAAATCCTACATGAAAGGCAATTCAAAAACTCCTCTGTGTTTGTAAACAGTCTCCATGCAAGAACAACAAGAAGAACGAAAAACAACAGCAACAATAATAACGAGCCAACTGGACTCTCCACGTCAGATGGGAGATGTCCAGTTGGCATGACTCTCTTCTCACAGGGGTAGCAAATCTTCTGCGTCGGTTGCTATGCATAGAATTATACTGCGACAGATACGACAGGTGGTGGGTGCAGCTGCTGAGATAGCATCAGAATAATATAAAACATACGCTGCCATTTTAACATCACACTGCAATGGACCTCTGGACATTGAAATCAGTTTAGACAGAGGCAAATTTTATAAGCCAAACTTGCAACATTGTTTAGCTTATTGATGATGATGATGCTGATGATGATGATGCTGATGATGATGATGACGACGCAGTCAGGAGCGGCAGAAAGCAGACAAAGAGGTGGACGGACATGATCAAGCAAGACCTTAAACTACTCAAACTGAGACCAGACGACGCTCGTAACAACCCAGTGCCGGCGCTAGCACCCCCCGTACCCCCCAATTGGGGGCCCGAGTTTGAAGGGGCCCCCAAATTTAGCTGGTCATTATGCCTATTTGTGACTGTACAGATCCGGTCTGGTACATGCCTCAACTAACCATATGGCACTGCCATAGCAGACCTAATGCAAATATCATACTGATTTTGGGCAGAAGTATATAACCATTAGAGTTTGAAAGGGGCCCCTAAATTTAGCTGGTCATTATGCCTATTTGTGACTACAGATCCGGTCTGGTACATGCCTCAACTAACCATATGGCACTGCCATTGCAGACCTAATGCAAATATCATACTGGTTTTGGGTGCAAGTATAAAGCCATTAGAGTTTGAAAGGGGCCCCCAATTGGTCATTATGCCCATTTGTGACTGTGCAGATCCGGTCTGGTGCATGGCTCAACTAACCATATGGCACTGCCATAGCAGACCTAATGCAAATACCATACTGATTTTGGGCGTAAGTATAAAGCCATTTAAACTAACTCAGGCAATTTCGTCCACTTTCTCAAACACAACGCTTATAAATTGTAACTTATTCTAATGCGTGAGACCCAAACATTAAAGCCTGTGTAGGGTCCCAGATGTCCTTGGTATGTGTCTGATCTCAAGTTTGCAAGGGGCCTCAAATGTAGCTGGTAATTATACCTTTCATAACTGTTCAATCCTGAAACCACGCACCGAATTATGTTTTAACGCAAAGCATACAAAATAATATTACTCAAACCAATAGAGCATTGTCCTTCAACCAAAGAGGAGACTTGGGGTGTGGACAGGGGCATGGCCCCACAATTTGTGGTTGGGACGGAATCCTTGTATCCCCAATATTTCAGAAATATTTCATAAGTATCATCCACTGCCCATCAATAATGATCAATTTTGTTCAGATGACAGCCTATAAATGCTACTATTACAGTTGGCAAATCGGATCAATTTAAACAATGGAGAGGGACACTCTGAAGTCCTAAACCACGACTAACAGCAATGAAAAAGAGCTATTTTTGTAAAGATGACAGCTTAAAATTTCTACCATTACAGCATGGAAATTCAAAAAAATTAACAATTGGGATGGGACATTTATTGAAGTCTTACACCATGTCTTTCAGCACTTATATTATGAGAAATTTTGCTGAGATGACAGCTCAAGGTATGGGGGCCTCAAGTTTTTTGGGGGCCTCAGGTACCCTAGCGCCGGCACTGACAGAACCATATGGAGACAAGGGATCCGAGTGGCTGGCTGACCCCTCTCCAACGAGGGACTAATCCAAGCCAGAAGGAAAAGAAGAGGAAGATGATGATGAGTTATCTGCCCGAAGGCGGATTCATTGGCTTTATGCCTATAGGGATGAGATGAGTGCGGTGGTTTTCCGATGCCTTTCTCGCAGACGAATTGTAGGTGAGCAACTTGTCCGAGGATGAGGTAGATTCGAACCTGTGACTCTGCGGTCACACGGTGCTGAACTAACCACTGCACTACTACATCCCAGATTAGCTTATTATCAGTAAAAATTCACAGTAGCAAACTTGAAAAATTTTGCACTTTAGAATTTGCCTTAAATTGACAGAGCTGTTATGCCTGTCTTGTCTATCTCTACTTGAGTTCCTAACATAGAATTGTTTAAATTAATTTTTAATTCCTAAAGTCTCAGCAATTGTTACTGGAAGAAAAGCAAGAGTCACCTGATGAATAACTTCCGAAGTCTCCATTTAATGACACCTCGTCTGTCATGGTCAAGAAAACACTATTGGTGTCTTCACCACTGTCATGTGGAGGGGTCATTGGAGTGCTTGGCGTTGGTGGAGTGGCATCAGATGACGATAATCCTATGTCTAGCTCCAACCCATCTCCATCAGGCAAAGCAGGATTTCCAGATACTTGAGACAAAAGACCACGATCATTCTTTATGACTGATCCGATCAAGTTTCGAGTCATTGGTTTAATGCCTGGAGACTTCAATGCATAGTCTCTTTTTTTCTCCTGCAATTACCGTAAGTAACTCATTTATTTGCATAGCAAAAAAATACGATTAACAAAAATTACAGCAAACTTCGGTATATTGAACTTCAAGGATCATTGTCAACAGCCTGATATATTCGAAGTTCGAAATGGGCAAGATATGACATAATAATGCTCTGTTCGACTCAATGCATGTAATGCAATTTGTGAATCTCCAAACTTTTGGCACCATACAAAAGGCGAGTTGGACTGACTAGCTTATTCACTGTAAATGTAAATACTTTTATAGAGTGACAGACGTATATGGTTCTGACCATTTTTCCATGAATTCATCAGCTGAGATCATCCTTCATCACCAGCACATGTTTGAATGGGCACCAGCCACCATCAACTGAATCCATCATAAACTTTTAAGGCATGGACAACAAGTTCATTTTGCCCGTTACTTAAACTTCATGTTAATACAGTGGTTCCCAACCCGTGGCCCGCGGGCCAAAAGTGGCCCGCCATGCCTCCAAAAATGGCCCTCATCTCTCAAAGAGTTAACAAACATATATTGTGTATCATTTTTCTGGGGGGAATGGTACGTATGTACATGTAAATAACACCTAGCAAATTTTCAGGGAATTTCATTCCGAGGGGAGTCCTACCCCAACTAGAGATGTCTAGATTTAACACCAAGCAAAGGGAACTAACAGGACTCCATTTTCGGCAGAGGGTAGAGGATGACATCCTTGGATACCCAACAATATGTTTTATGACATTTTAAAGCTTGCCTTTCATCCCATATTGGAGTTGAGAGCATTTCTGAGTAGTTACCTTGAAGAAGTGCTATATAAATTTTTGAATGAATGAAAGAATGAATACCAATAAGAACCAGAGATGTTCTAAAACAGAGTTACTTACATATTTTGTTGGCTGTTTCACACAGCGTGGTTCAAGCTCCAGTGACTTTGCATATAAATAATCATTGAAGTCTTTTTCATTCATATCCTCAAGCGGATTTAGGTTTTCAAAAAATGCCTATAAAAGTAAACATGTTTAGTCAGTCTAATTTATGTCATGACAGCAAGTCTGGGTTACAGTGTGGACTTGTTAACACAAAGACATTGGGGAAATACCGGCATAAATTGAGTATTCGCATATTACGAATATTAAGATTTTCAAAAGATTTAACGAATATTAACGAATATTAAAACTGCCAACGAATATTGTATTGTAAAATATTATGTTCTTTCAAGAAAATCTTTATTCTTGTTCTTTCAAGAAATTTTTAATTCTTATTTTGCTATTTATGAAAATGTTTAACTTTTACCGAATGAACTGTAAAAAATTGAGTTAGCCTACGCATAGGCCTATTATCAGTGAGTGACAATAACTTTAATAGATTTATTGTTAAAAACTTGAAGGTCTCTGCTGGGTCTGGCCTATGTGGCATTCATATCACATTCGATACTCAATGTTAGTCACTTTGACTTCTGACCATCTTCCCCAACTGAAAAGAGGCAGAGTCACCAATGGCAGTTGGCAAGTATCAGCAATAGTAGGCTAAATTATAAATAAACTTTAACTGCTTATAATAGTAACTGCAAATCAATAAAGTAACTTTTTATCAGTGTAGCAGGATGAGTACATATCAATGCCAACGCAGGAAATAATAGTGCCAGATTACAAGCAAAAATTATCCCGATCTCAGCATTTTAAGCGCATGGCATACTTTAATTCAGCCTTGCCCTGGATGCGAGTGAATGTCGTAGAGACATACAGAAACTTAAACTGCTTAATACCGAGTAACATGCGGTTTTGATCGTTCACCTTAATTCGTTAACGAATATTTGTGAATATTTACGAATATTAAAAAATCTTAATATTCACGAATATTTACGAATATAAAAACCTAAAGTCACAAATAGTCGCGGTATGCCCTGTGATACACACATAAACCAATTCACAACTAAAATGGATAATGTGCAAAAAGTTCAAATTTAGTGCTACACTGCAGTTCCTGTAAGGTAAATTAACCAGAACAGCATATTATAAACTCAATGATGTATCTGCACTTGCTATAGCGCCCCTTCAAGAGTTCTACTCAGACGTGCTCCCGATAACAGTGAGGACATAGAATCGGAGTTCACGCTGAGCAATTGCAAGTGAAGGACTTGCCCAAGGTCCCTACAAGGCGGCATGAGGTGGATTAAAACCTGCAACCCTCCAGCTGCTAGGCAACGAACATACCCACTACACCACCACACCCCACAATAACTTTGGAGGACCTAACAGCAATTTGTATTAAGCCGGACAGGATGTAAACCAGGAGCATATAAATGAGTCCACACTGCATTTTAAATGCTTGGAGAAAATATTTTCATAACTCAATCATTATGTAGACAAGAAACACATTTCGTATCAAGTTTCATTAAGTTGCTGTTTCAGTTAATACAAAGCAACATGATGCCTCCCAACAAAACCAAATTAAATAATGAATATCATTAACATGAGGAGAATAGACTGGTACTACACAATAGCAACTAATACAGTGGTCTCAAACTCGACTGATCCCGTGGGCCACATGTGGAAATTTGCGATGGTTCGCAGGCCGCAACATAAAAATATATCATGCGTGACTGCGTGTGACTATTACATGTATATAGAATTACATCACTACAGCATACAATACTGGCACTGCGCTGCCTGATTGCAGTCCGTGTGAGCAAAGACCAATAAGTTCCGCTTGTGCAGCTGAGCGGGGAGAGCAGTGGTGCTGGATGTGCATGGTGAAGAAGCAGAGCTCCTGCAAGTATAAAGAGGCTTAAACCCTCAAAACAGTGCAGGGTCAAGACAGAAATTCTGTAATAAATGCGCTGTGGGTAAGAGAGCCAGTGGAGTACATCCCGCATGTACTCAGAGACTTAGCCAAACTTGGAAATGCGGCCTATGAGGCGCCGCCGTATAGTTCCCATCAGTGATCTCTTTACTTCCACCAGCTGTAAGATTTCCTCATTCATTCTTCGCTCCACCCAGCTGATTCTCTCCATTCTGCGCCAGATCCACATCTCGAAGGCCTCTAGTCATTTTGTGTCTTCTTGCCGCATTGTCCACGTCTCCGAGCCATACAGGACAACACTCCACACCAGTGTCTTCACCATTCTCTTCTTCAGCTTCCTGTTTAGACTGCCTCTGAGTAGCTCCCCTTTTGTAGAATGCATCTTTTCCCATAGCTATTCTTCTTTGTATAGGATATTAAATTTCATTAACAACTAGAATATTACACCTCCAAACTCAATCAACTCAAACAATACACAGAAAAATAGAATCAAAGGCCCATGCATACACGTGAAGCAAACCAATAGGTGCATATTGATAGATGTTTAAAGTCCAGGTCACATTGATGGACGTTGATAGACTGAAGAGACGACAGGTGACAGATCGCGGCACATGATGATGATGCGGTCGCCAGGCAATCACACAAATAAGGGTGGGTCTCCAGTAGCAGAGTTTAAGAAAATGGGTAGGCAGGAATTTTTCTAATAAAATATTTTTATGCATTGCTGTACCTAAAAACTTCAGTAGAAAAACAACCAGAGTCTCTATCAACTACTCTTCTTGGAAAACCTGCCTCCTTAGCAACAAAATACATAGTAACCACACTCTTGACAACCGCCTTTTTAGTAACCAGTATCTTCCTCAATAATTTCTTGCAAAGTTCCTGAGATTCTTTGCATATTTTCATCCACTTGCTTTTGTTGCTCATTTCTGCAGTTTTTCTGACATCTCTATTGAACCAGTTGCTAAACAAGAACAGCTGCTAAGGATGGCCGCTAAGGATGATGGTTGCCAAGGATGATGGTTGTTAATGAAGACTTTACTTTGAACTTAATCAGTCAGTCTTAAAGACACCAAATGAAATGTGTCACAGAGGCTCAAAATCCGTCACTTGACGTTTTTGACTTTTTTTTCAGTTATATTCTACAGTTATTCTGCTTCAAAATACTTTTTACAGAATGAAAATATCTTTTTTCTAACTGAAGATAACTGAAATTATATTCGTTCGATTCAGTAACTTGTAGAATCACAACAAGGGAGAAAATCGAGCTCAAAGTTTCAGCACATTTGTGTCATAAAAGTCCTTAGTAACCATTAATTGAATATTCCAGTGGTCGTAGCGGGTTGTCATAAAAATACAGGACATTTTACAGGACACAAAAAATAAAAATACAGGACATTTTACAGGACATTCATAATAAAAAATATCCAGTACAGATTTGTTTTCCTTCTACTATACTGCAGCAGTCAGTGAGCAGCATTTGCTCATTGTCAAAATACTGCCAAACTTTAGTTCTGCATTGTTGATTTTTTTCTTGAGCTAAGATAACAGGGATGAATTGGTAATAAACTAATTAACATGCAATAATTGTCTTGCATTTAATCAGGTTATGTGCTAAATATTATTGCTCTGCAGACTGCATATACAACATTTGGAAACTATTACTAGAATGTCATAGAACTTATCAAGTTGTCACAACTGTTGTAGAAACTATTTATCGGAAGCTTGTTAATTTATATGCAATAATAAGAACAATATTAAATGCATTTTTCACAAATATCAAACATAGACTATGTCCAGTAGTTTGCAACAGTGCCTATCACAAGACATCTACAAGATTCTTAAAATTAGGGTCAATAATTTTTAAAAAGAAGATTTACTGTCAGTACATTTTTAATTTACTGTCAGTACATTTTTTAAAAAACAATTTCAACTGCAACTATGTGCAGTTTGCCCCATTGTCTAAGCTCATGAAAGTCATGCTCTGACTTTGGTCAAACTGTACACTTAAATCCAGTGAGTCATGTAAGAACAAAAAATTGGAAATATTCCAGCAAATGATAACTCCTTCACCTAATCATTCAATCCAGAGTGAGCAATGTTCACCAAAGTTAGCCGATCAAAGGCTAAAGCTGCGATTCTAGCTACAATTAGCTATTTCAGGAGCATTGAAGTGCAGCTCTTCAACTTAAGACTCGTGATATTCCTTTTTCCCACACAGATTTATTGCTTTTCCGCAAAACACACAGTTTTTCAGCAGCAATGTCCATGAGACTGCAAGCCACATCCAAGAAACCATTGCTAAACTGAAATCATATTCATGTCTCCAGACTTAAATGCATCTGAAAATTTCTATCCCACTTCTCTTAACATGTTGTGCGGCCAAGTTTATGTGATGTAGATTTCAACAGTCTTTTTCAACCTTCAACACTGTTTCTGCTTAACTTTTTCAGGACTATCTTCTTAAGTTTTCTTCTGGCTTCTGCTTCTCTGTGCTTATGCAGCTCTATTTTCTCTTATTTTTTTATGCTTTGTTCACCTGTTCTAAATGCTGTTTGTACTTGTTTGATTTGGCGCTACATAGCAAGGCAGGAACAATAATGACAACTGTGGAACTCCCTCCAAGGTATGCAAAGCATCTTCGAATAATCTAACTGTTTCCTGGTTTAAAAGTGGTTCGTTCTTGTGTAACCATCCTCTTATTCGCTGGCAAACATATTTCTGTATCAGGCTCCTCCATCCATCACCTCCTGGGCTTTCCATTTAAAACCAAAGAACTATGGAACCAGACTCAGACCTCCATTGGACTGCCCTTTAGAATTCTGACTTGAAGCAGAGCTCATGAATAAGTTGGTGCCCTGTGCTCGGCTTTCGAGTGGCGTTAAAGAAATTTGGAGAATACGCTAACGAACCTACATCTTCATCTCTCAAGAGAGACTTTCAAACAAAACAGATGAGCCAATGCACAATACAAGACATGAACCAGTGGAACTTGAAACAACTGAAGGACATTGCCAAAAATATGACCAACATCTGCAATGAAGTGCTGAATGATAAAATTCATGTAGTGTCATGCAACTTCTTTGTATTTAATTAAAAACCAGTCATCTAAAGAAAAAACTGATACAATGTTGAACAAATCAGCCTGTTTATAACATATACCACCTTAAATTTTATAACAGAAAAATATATATAATAAAAATTATAAATGATCACGGCAATAATAATTCGCGACAAAAAAGAGCGTGAAATCTGACTTTTGCAAAAATACAGGAAATACAGGACACTTTTGCAAAAATACAGGATTTTACAGGACAAGCAAAAAAATACAGGACATTACAGGAAATACAGGACCGCTACGAGGACTGATATTCTGCAATTTTGCTGGTCAATAAATGGGTGTATTATGTATCGAATACAGCAAACGGCATCAAATTCGAGCAATTACGTTCCACATTGGGACTGAATTACAGGCAAATGCTGAATTGCAGAAGACGAATGAATGAGTCAGTGAAATAGCATAGGAACAAACGCTTCCAAGAGTACTCGGCCAGGCGCGACATATATCGGACCCTATCAGTGTAATATTTCAAACACATAATCAACCAGGCACTACAAGATGTGGACCTTTGTCCATTTATAATCTAATTAAATGCAAACATTGCAACTGATAAACAGTGTCTTACGAGTAGGCCTATTACCCTATTGGCTCCCTCAAGAAATACTTACCTAACAGCTTAGTCTACAGAGAAACATGAATAAAACAAGACAATTGCGTCCGATTACAATTTGAACGTAGTCTGATAACTCAGGCAAGTCTTTTCAATTCTCATAATCATAAGGAATTTTAATTAGGCCTATCTACACACATAGACAATAATATTGTTCCTATTTATTATCTCGTACACACATCGCTCGAACGCGTTGTAGGTAGGATAGATCAGAGCCGATTCAATTTGCATCAAGTTACCAAGAGCCAGTACTAATCAAACTTCCTATAGATCTATAATTATGATTGGTGGCCACTGATGGGTGGGCTGTGGGTGCGTGGATTGCCAGTTTAGTCATCTTTACCAAAGTAATTGACCGCACCGTTGATCTCGATCTCGGTAGGCCTACCTCTCATTCTCCAAGCCAGCGTGTTATCCAATGAACTACCCCCTAACGAACAATAAACCAGGTTGCCCTTATCACAATTTCAGCAGTTTACAAGACTTTCACTATTTCCTATTTAACGATGTAAAATAATATTTATACAAATTCTTTCCAAAGCTAACGCTAGCTGTAGGCCTGAGTAAGAAAAGGAGCAACAGAACATTTATGGGTAGGTTCGCATGCGCAATATCGAAAGTCAGTCTCGTAAACCAATAAGACTCTCAGAAAACTGGGTCGGAGGTGTGGTTTGAGCAGTTGTCAAGTGGCCATTACAGATGCTAAACTTTATAGCCAAACTTTGTCACATTCAAGTATGTGGCAAAATTTACCAGAACCGTCTAATACCATATTTTAGTGTATAACCTATCACGCGGTACACATGGCTACAAGAAATAGTCAGGTCAGCTTATGAAAACTCGGTTGTTCATGGCGAATTTTAACTTTGAAAATAGGCTATTTGGGACCAAGATTCAATGCGAATTCTTACACCACATGCGCCAAAAGTCATTTTTCCTCCACTAATCATTAGAATTCAACATTTTTAATGTTAGATATTGAAAGTAGACATATTTTAAAATAATAATCTATATCTATAAGAAAGGATGTGGCCATGTATGTATGTATGTATGTATGTGACTTTGTCCAGAATGCACGCTCAGTTTTTGAGCTTTTCACTCCAAACCTTCACAACTGTGTAGGTCTCGGCACGAGATGCAAAGTCGAGGGGTTGGCAATTCTCTACCACCATGGGGGTCAGGATGGGGTGCGAAACCCCCCAATTTTTTTTCAAAAAAACGCAGCTATCGATATGAAATTTTTTCCCTAGATAGGTCCATCAGAACCACCCGGATCAGTGGTTGGCAAATCTCTACCCCCAAAGGGGCCAGAGTGCGGGGGGCCGAAAACACCAATTTTCGCTAAAAATTTTCATTCGCTTGCCACGAATAAAAGCAGTGATTTTAACCGTTTTAGAAGTGTTTAAGGTCAACTCTGTTGCCAGTACGGATCTCACGGGTCGCGTACCGGTGGAGGCGGGGTGGGGTTGTGGGGGTGAAGTGGAAGAGATGGGGTGGGAGGAGGGGTGGGTAGGAGGTGGAGGGGTGGGAAGGGGTGATGGGTGGAGGTGGTGGGGTGGCGTCGGAGGTCGAGGGGTAGGAGTTGGGGTGGGGGTGCGGGAGGGGGTGGGGGTTGGGGTGGGGAGTGGGGTGGGTGGAGAGGGATGGAGTGGGAGGTGGGGTGGAGTGGGGGTGGTGGGGGTGGGAAGGGTTGGGGTGGAGGGGTGGGGGTGGAGTGGAAATTTTCGTCAAACCCAAATTTCTCCGGTGGCGTACTGGTAGAGGTCAAAGTGTGGTGGGGTGTTGTGTGTTGGGGTTGTGGCCGGAGCGGATCGAATCCTAAATTTCCCGGGCAACGCCGGGTACCCCAGCTGGTACACTATGAAACAATTTTCCATATTTTTGACCCCTGTCGCCTGTTTTGCCTTCTATCTCTCTATCTAGATCCCGACAAACGACGGGAAATGAGCCCCTTTGTCACAAATGGTCTTGGCCAAATTATTTTAGCACAGTTGTCTGAGAATGACTTCTTAATATGTCTGCTGTCAGACACTACACTACGTTAGCTGCCAGCTACATGTGCTCATAAAGCCAACCACTTTAGCTTTTTTACACCACTCCTTCAAAGACAACATCATTTTAATTTCTGAAAAATTCATTTGTTTTAATATTCATATTCACTGTGGAACAGTTGAGAAAGAAGGTCTGCTTATTCATCAAAAACATAAGGCGAAAGTAGCAGAGATTATCTTATGATATTTGCTTTGTTTCTTCGACACAAGCTATTCGCCAATACTATAAATTTACCCTACAATATTTTTTAAAGCCTGGCAAAAGAATTATTCTTTTGGAACAAAGTTTTAAAACTAATCCCACATTTTTTATTGAACTTTTCATTATTATTCCAAAAATTCATTATTGATCCCAAAAGGGTCAACCTGGTGAAATCCAGGAGCAAACCTTACATGTCAAGAGTCAAATGCTTTTCAACAGTGGACTTTACAAACAGAATTCAACAGAGGATGACAGAATTATTAAAATTAGACTTGTTAGAACTAGTTAGCAGGATTTTTACATTCACTTCATTAACACCAGTTTTAAAATATGCAGCTGTATTATGACAAAACACAAGTTACCCGGATGGAAGGCTCAACTGAGAGGCAATATGGTTGGTTCTGATATTGTTGAATTTCTCCTGTTATTTCCGCAACTTTCCGTCGTTTACTGAAATTAATAATTCCTGGTGGTCGATTGGGCAGGAAGTCAGGATTACCTTCTTCTGTGTGTAAAATATTCGTCAAGTAAAC
Source organism: Lumbricus terrestris (assembly GCA_949752735.1). Classification (NCBI taxonomy): domain Eukaryota; kingdom Metazoa; phylum Annelida; class Clitellata; order Crassiclitellata; family Lumbricidae; genus Lumbricus; species Lumbricus terrestris. The sequence continues at coordinate 22,442,894 of OX457040.1, forward strand.
ACCTACGAGAAAAATAGTATAAAAAGAACTTTAAGTGGCAGAAATGAGTTCCTTATACATTCCTTCTGCTAAGATTTCATCATAGCACTTAAATAATTTTTGGAGTTGTGCTTGAAAGCAATATTTTAAGTGAGGATTTTCAGAGAGCACATCCAGGACTGCAAGTAGAATTCTTTAGAGAATCAAACTTTTTTCCCTAATAATTGAGAAGATTGTTGCTGCACAGCTTATGAACTAACTGGAAAAATAGCCTTCTCCCAAATTAAATAGGGTCCTGCGCACCACTGCCCGCCTCATAGGCCGCATTCCCAAGTTTGGCTAAGTCTCTGAGTACAAGCGGGATGTACTCCACTGGCTCCCTTACACACAGCGCATTTATTACAGAATTTCTGTCTTGGCCAACACTGTTTTGAGGGTTTAAACCCTTTATACTTGCAAGAGCTCAGCTGCTCCACCTTGCACATCCAGCGCCACTGCTCTCTCCAGTCAGTTGCACAAGCGGAACTTTTTGTTCCCTGCTCACACGGATTGCAATCAGGCAGCGCCGTGCTTTCTCCGTGGCTGGTCTTGCGACCTGGAATGAACTCCCTGTTATCCTTCGTCAAATACCTATTGGTCTTTCTGCCTCATTTCTTTCTCTTCTTAACACTGTCTTATTCGACAGGGGATGGACTCGGAATGCTCCTGAGTAGAAACCTTGAAGGGCGCGATATAAAATTGCCAGTAAATAAATAAATAAATACTGTATCTTAACTACTGAGATAAAAATGTGATGTAAAATCTTTTACAGATCAAATATCTGTATTTATATGACACGAATTTTCAGGTTATAAAAACCCAGGTAATGAATGGAGGCAACGCAAGGTGTAGCCATGGGCAGCTTTGCATCGAAAATTGATGTTGAAAGCCATGTAACAGGCAACAACCAAAGTTGAGCAAACGGTAGACAGGACAAGATCTCATAATGTGTGATTGTCTTGAAGGCTATGCTACATCTTATTCATTCATTCATTCATTATATGCATTTATATAGCGCCTCTTCAAGGGGACTACTCAGAGGCGCTCCCAACCTCAGCGTGGCCAGATAAAACTGTCTTAAGATGATAGAGGAGAGCCTGAGAAGGATTTTTTAAAGAGAGCGGAGGGTCAGAGGAAGGCCATTCCAGGTAGAGGGTCCTACCACCGCGAAAGCATGGTTCTGCATAGTGGAAGTACGAGCAAAAGGGACAGAGAGCAGACTTTGTTCAGTCGAACGAAGGCAGCGGAAATGGTGAGAAGTAAGAGTAGGGCTGCAGAGCTCACAAAGGTAGGCAGGAGCAAGGCCCAGCATGCAGCGCCAGACTAGAGTAGATATCCTATACTCAATTCGTTGCTTGAGTGGGAGCCAGTAGAGAACGTCACGCATATAGCTGGAGAAGTGGCTGAATTTTGGTACACGGCCAATAAGGCGGGCTGCAGAGCGCAGGACGCGATCAAGACAACTCAGATGGGCAATTGGTAGGCCAGCATAAAGAGAGCCGCAGTAGTCAAGTCTGGTGGTGATAAATGAATGGACAAGGGTTGCAGCAGCAGTATGAGTAAGCAAGCGAGCAACAGTGCATAGTTGACGCAGTTGATAATAACAGGCATGGCTGAGTGAGTGAATGTGTGGAGCAAAAGTGAGCTCTTGGTCCAGAGTAACACCAAGGTCACAGACTCTGGTTGAGAAGACAAACTCAGGAAAGGCATCAGCAATGTCTATCAATGTCAATACATATCTAGTTTTGTCAGCTGCTGGCGGGTGCCAAGCCAAATGAATTGAGTTTTTAAATAGTTGAGGCGGAGTCAATTGGACAATATATCCAAGTCCCCAAGGCTTCCATGGCAAAGCGCATGGCCCAGACAGTTGCAACAGAGTCAGAGACACTGCAGTGCTGATAGGCTTGCACATCATCTGCATACAGATGGGCTCACATAACATGGGAGGCAAGAAGAGGGGCAATATCTGAGGTATAGATTATGAAGAGAAGGGGCTCAAGACAGAGCCCTGTGGAAGACCGTAGGGAGTGGGGACCCAGAGGGACCTAGGGGGCCCATGGCATGGGCCACACAAGAGGAACAATCACAAAGAAAGGATCTCAGCCAGAGGAGAAGAGTACCAGTGAGACCAAAGGATATAATGCAGCCGTTCAAGTAAAATGCCATGGTTCACAGTGTCAAACGCTGCACTCAGGCCCGCCGACAGAAATTCCAGGCCCCTGGGCTGAGCAGTCACGGGCCCCAAACTATCTTTAGGCTTTTTAAAAGCAAATTTACACAAAAACAAATAAAAATAACAATAGTGTGGGTATGAATGTACGCCAATGTTTACATTTATGATTTTAATCAGTTCTTAATGTTAAGAGTTTAATTTTCAAATAATATGTCAATCAACAAGCAACCTATCTGGATTTAACTGCAACAATATCTTTTATAATATCCTGGTAGTTCTCCATCTTGTCTGCGAACCTAAAAATGAACTTCGGAAAATGCTCTTACTTCATCGCCTGGAAAATTGTCCGAATGTCCTGGAAGACCGTTTCTTATAAGCTTTATAGCAGCCCATATCGTCTCAATCGTTTGTGTAGCCTATAATAGGCCTAAACGCGGGCCCTTGGCGGCAGAGTGCCAACATCAAAACAAAACTTTTTTACAGTTTCTATAATTTCAGCATTTTCATAATTTGTATTTATAATGTCTTCTTTTGGAATTAAGATATTAGCACCACAAACTTCATTTTCATTCATTCAGCTAAATACGATCATCATACAGGCACGTTTAGGCCTAATTAGGCACGTTTAGGCCTAATTCACTAGAATCAGCCGATGTAGGAGTAGGCCTAATTACGGGCTCTGGTTGCCTTCTTTTGAGATTCTGAATTGAAATAGTGTGCGACTGGGAGCCCACATAAGCTTACCAACTTTTGCCTTTTCAAACTTATTAGCATTTTCTTTTTGTTTTTGTAAGCTTACTCCGGATGTGTGTTTATAAAATATTCATCGTTGCGAGAGAAATTTATCATTTTAGATTTGTTCACTTATGACTGAAATCTGACAATGCATAATTTAGCAAAAGAACGTTCTGAGACGGAAGTGAGCGTGTTCTTTGGCAAAACACTGATAACTAAGGTAATGGACAGTTGCTTGAAACTCAAACAGTTGCAGTGTAACAGCTATAGCCTATTAGGCTAAAACAACATAGGCCTACATGTAAATCACAAACAATAGGCTAAGTGATTATAGGTTGGGCCCGCCGCCCGCAATCAACATATGAAACACATTATAATCACTGTAGCCCGGGTCCCCTCCGGGTCCCTACAAGTCGCCGGCCCCTGGGCATTTGCCCCCTCTGCCCCCCCTCTCGGCGGGCCTGGCTGCACTAACGTCCAAAAGGACTAAGAGAGTCAGCTGAGAACGATCGATGGCTCCGTAGACATCAGAAAGGAGTCTGAGAAGTAATGTCTCAGTTGAATGACCTTTTCCGAAGCCAGACTGGATTTCTGGAAGCAGGTTGTGAGTCTCAAGGTATGATGTCAGCTGGAGAGCAACTATTTTCTCGATAAGCTTCGAGATGAATGAAACGTTAGCGAGAGGTCGGAAGTTGACAGGATTGTTTGAATCAAGCCCTTTGCACTTGAGAACAGGAACCAGGATGGATCGTTTTTGAGATCGTTTTTGAGACGGCTGCAAGATACCTTTAATCGGCACTAGTGGCAATACACAGAACAAGCATAGGCAGACACTTGGCCCTGGGTTTGAGGGATGAACAAGCAGTCGAAGGATGATCTCCAAGGTGTGTAGTGACAAGCAATGGACTTGTGGAGAAGAATATGCTCCTTCCCATTTTTAAAATTTTTAAATTTCAACACTGCAATGGTAGCATTTTATTATGTCATCTAGACAAAATTACTCATTATTTCAGTGATGATAGACAAGGTTTAGGACTTCAATCAATTTACTTGAAATAATAGTAATTTCTTTATCCATGCATCAAATTCAGCAACTCAGTTCCGCAGTTGCTCCAGCGCAATTTCAAGCTATGTAATGCTCTTAACGAGTCTATGTTGACAGTACATCGACTGATCTTAAAGAAGTCTGGCGACGCCACTGCTCTCTAATCATGACCTGGTATGCGATTTTACTTTCTCTTGCGTATCGATTATGCTTTGACTAAGCGCCTTTGTTTAAGCTGGTTCCCATTAACTGTTTTTTGGGATGCTGCAGAAAATCTACGGGCCAGGCTTATAATGGACGTCTTCCAAACCCTTGACGATTTTCACTCTACTTTCATAGGTTCCCAAAAACTGTTGGCAGTGTTCAGAGACTGGCGGCGTGAAACATTCTCGCACAATATGGAATACCAGAAAAAATCATATAGACATCATAAAGGGAATGTAAAAAGAAAGCAGATGTGCAGCGAGAGTGGGGGGAGACTAGGGGAATGGTTCCAGATCGTCACCGGGATGAAGCAGGGATGTATTTTATCACCCATGCTGTTCCTACTAATGATTGATTGGGTAATAAGACACAGCATGGAGGAGGGAGATGGGGCTTGGAATGGAGAAGAGATGAGAAGCTAGCAGATCTGGACTTTGCAGACGATATAGCACTTTTGGAGGATTCTGGGGGTGATGGCGAGCTCACAGGCAGGGTGGAGAAGGAAGCAGGTTTGGTTGGATTGAGAATCAATACTTAAAAAACAAAGATAATGACTATTTCTTGCAGCAGCATGTACCACTTAATAAATTATACCTCCTGTACGCTACTGGATGGTCCTGGAAAACGGTGTAACCTGCTTAAATTGCACAAATTTTGGCCAAATCTTAGATGCGTCATCTATTGCCTACTTAGCGACCATAATAATTATTCAAACCATGCCTCTGACCCAGCTTTCCGAGAGTCTTATTGGCCAGCGAGACTGACCTTCGGTCTGGCCCTTATGATCTAGCGAATCACGGAAATATTTGACTCCTTATGTTGCCCAATTTTAGTCACGTTCTGCTAAAAGCGTTAGTTTGCGTTAGTTTCGGAAAGGATTCATATCAATTATTTTACATAGGCCTAGTGTAAAGTGAAGTTCGTTGTTAAACTGCTCAAATGGCGATAAGGCATTGTTAGATGAAATTATTCTTGAATAAGCAAAATATTGATTGATGGAACTTGATACTGCCGATAACTAGGCCTACACGAAAGAGGATAAATACCAACGGCATTCTCAAGTTAGGCAAACAAGCTTAACTGGCAATCCTTAAAAATCATAATTATAGATCTACAACAAGTTTGATTAGAAGACCTACTGACTTTGCTAACTTAGCATAAATAAAATTGATTCCTACCGAAAGCCCACCGTACGATACATAGGACTAAGCTGGAGTATAGGCACTATGAACAATCGTCTCGGTGGGTAGATAGCCTAGACGTAATTAGAATTCTTTATGAGAATTTGAAGGTTCACATAATTTATCACAGCGAGTCCAGGTCCTTATCGGGCGCAATTGTTCGTATTATTAGGCATATTTAAGATTCTCTTACGGCTAATCGCATGGGTAAACATTTCTTTGAGGTAGCCTAGCCTACTGTAACAGGAAACAAGTTGCGCCTTTACTGTCGGTCGCAGTAATACTAGTCAAGTTCTAATTAAGCAATGAATGTGTGATTGTGTGTACATATTAATTTTCTTGCCTCTCCTGGACAGCCTTGTTAATTGTTTATTTGCATTATATTACACTCATACATCGCATATCCTGTTTAAGACAAGGTATCTGTCTATCTATCTATCTATCTATCTATGTAATTTACATAGCGCCCCTTCAAGGAGTCTACTCAGAGGGGCTCCCGACCCAAGCCCGGTCAAAAAGAAAAGTCTTGGGAAATCTATAGAAAGAGCCAGACATGTTCCGAGGGTGGGAACGCAGGTTAGAGGGAAGGTCATTCCAAGTGGAAGGTCCAGTGACCGAAAATGCCCTGTTCTGCCTAGTGGCAGTGCGGGCATAAGGAACCATAAAGTCACCTCTAGAGGCCGAGCGCAGAGATCGGCGACCCACAGCAGTTGAGGTCAAGGTGAAGAACTCACAGAGATAGGGAGGTGCTGTGCCCAAGACACAGCGCCAAGCAAAAGAAGTAACCCTGAAATGAATGCGTGACTGAAAAGGAAGCCATTGTAAGACATCACGAATATAGTCAAAAATGTGGCCAAACTTAGGGACGCCCCCCTCCAAACCACTTAAACGAACCTGAGGAAGGCCAAAGTAGAGAGAAGAACAGTAATCCAATCGATAAGAATAAAGACAGGACCAAGGTGGAAGCAGGAGAGGAAGACAGAGAGCGAGACACGAATCGCAGCTGACGCAAATGGTAGTAACAAGAGCGAGTCAAGGCCTTGAGATGATCAACAAAAGACAGCTCCGAGTCCAGGATGATACCCAGATTGCGCACAGATGTGGAAAAAACAAAGGTGGGAAATTCAGAGGCTAAAGACCCCAGATCAATCTTACCCAGTTGTTGACGAGTTCCAAGTCAGATATATTGGGTTTTAGAAGGGTTTAAGCGGAGTCGGTTGGATGACATCCAGGCAGTAAGATATAGTCAGTGCCATGTGACATAAGTCGGACGGCAGACGCAGCTTGGGACGCTGAACAATGAGTGTAGGACCGAACGTCATCAGATGATCTCCCTGCGCTTTGGACTCGCTTGTTTGCATTTCCTTTAGCCTATTCATTCAATCCTATTCTTCACTTGAGCAGTTGCGTGTAATTCAATCACAAGTTGGAAAGTAGTAGGTCGATTTTCATGCCGTTTGATGTATTGGATACAGAATATAGCCATGTACTGACCAGCAAAATTGCAGAAGAATCAATTAATGGTTACTAGGGACTTTCATGACACAAATGTTCTGAAACTTTGAGCTCGATTTTCTCAATTGTTATGATTATACAAATTACAGAATCAAACGTATATAACTTCAGTTAGAAAAAAAGATATTTTCACTCTGTAAAAAGGATTTTGAAGCAGAATATATGTAGAATATGATTGAATAAAAAAGTCAAAAATCAACATGCGACGGGATTTGACCCAGTGTCACAAATGTGCATTTATGATCACCTTTACGATAAAAACAACAGTCTGACAAACAACAAATGCAACATGGCGGCATCACGTTTTGACCAAGCATTACCTTTTGATTATATAAAAAATTAATTTTAAAAAGCGGTGAACAAAACATACCAAGAAATGGAACACATGGTGGATCAATTGAACGCAGCTTCTCAATGTAGCGTTTGTAATGGTCAGAGCTCAAATCCTTTGCTTCCTCTACAGCTTTCTTTAGCTTCTTATCAAGTGCCTGAAAAAGTTGAACTCATATTTTAACGATGTGATTTACATCAAGAGCAGAGACATTATCATTGCATCTAAACACCAGCTGATCTTCTGTATGAACGAGATAAGCTTTCCATGTACGGTAGGACCTGCATTAACTCTTTCGTAGTCAACTTGTTTTTCATAAATATAGCCATAATTTGTTCATATGAGGAAAAACTATTAGGAGAGGCTGTAGGCTTAAAAATTAACCACAGCAAACCAAAACCTTTGGAGAAAAACGAATATGACATCTATCGAGGTTAACGGGGACGTCTGGAGAATGTGAAAGAATTTGTATATCTAGGAAGCCTACTGACATGGGACAATGACTGCGGAAAGGAGATAGGTGGAAGGATAGCTAAGGCAGTGGGAGCATTGGTCGCCTTCGGGAACTATGGAGAAGTCGCGAAATTAACATAAAAACAAAAATATAAATTATAAAAACATGCATATTTAGCATACTACTATATGCATGCAAGACCTGGACTCTACGTAAACGGGAAACAAACAGCCTCTCCTTCTCTACATAGGATATTTAGATTTTCTTGTATGTTGTTGATGTCAGCGAATACGAGGTTATTGATCAGCGTTCTGTGTATGGAAATCCCAGTTTTTCTTTCCCTAATCTTCTCCATCACTCATTCTAGGTATGCGATGAATTCGGTGGGAGAGATTGGATCTCCCTGTTTGGCACTGACTGAGATTTGGAACCATTCACCAATTTCCTTACCCACTCTAATTGCTGATTTCGCCTCTGTACAAGCGCAGTGGAGCAGTTGTGCTAGCCTTCTTCCGACTCCAAATGTCCTGAGTATCGCTTGAAGTATGTCGTGCTTCACAGAGTCAAATGCTTTTTGAAAGTCAATGAAGTAGTTATACATCAATTTTCCCTTCCTTTTTACTTTTCCCCCTATAAGTCTTAGTATTAATATCTGCTGGATAGAGGTCATAATCACAGGGTGGAAGCAAGTATCAAGAGTAATGTTCTCGCTCTCTAATATTAATTGAAATGCACAGCATTAAGTCGCAGTCGGTGTGCTGTAGGAGTTGGAAAAGATTGCACTTATGAAGTAAGCATCTCGCGGGAATAGCAAGCATTTCCCGCAAATACACTCAACCGCGCTTACAACCTGTTGTGAAACCAGAATAGACCAATAGAGTATTATTTTGGAAGAGGTCACTCCAATAACTTTCATCAGAAGAATTAACATAAATACAAACCACACAGAATGTCAGTTCAACCAATGGAATGCTGGCCATGATACATCATCTTAACAAGTACATAACCACAACACCACTACACACACAAATTATTTAAAATAACATTCATCGCCATTCACTAATTTTCTGTCAAGATTTGTTGCTGTTATTGAAATTTTTTATATACACACAAAATGACCTCTTCTTAGATCTCCATTTCACTTGCCTTCACGAGTACAAAAGATCTCAATCCAATGGAAGAATAACCTCTAAAAAGTCCTCCTTAGTAAAGACCCAGTTCCACAAAATGGAGACTTAGCACTTTGAAACAATTCTTTATCGTCAAGGTGGTTCTAGGACGATTGATCACCGGACGGTTGATCACCGGACGATTGATCACCGGTCTAGTGGTCACTGCAATTTATTAAGTTAGTATGAAAGAGAAATGTCGTAATTACCGCTAGTAAAAATAAACATCGTCGTGCTTCTGCTAATTCTTACATATACACACAGTAAATAGCACATCAGAATATTAAGTACGCATCCAAATAAACGTCTTTTGTTCTTTACGATTAAAGGCCTATCGCAGTCCTCAAAGTGCTACGTCAAATTAGGCCTGATTGGCTTGTCTTATGATTTACCCAAAATCCTCAGTTCTTGTTGTTGTATAAAAAGGGTTTTGTAAAAAGGATAAAAAAATGCTCTTGCTTAGCCTACTTGCGTGTAGTTGCAGATTTATCCGATTAGTTACCAGTTTAATAACGCTTGCCGTTTCAGCATATTTCACATTTCACTTCTTATAATTTAATTACAAATTTAATACATTATGTGGTAGATTGAGTCTGTCATATCGTTTTATATAAATGTTTATCTTTACTAGCGGTAATTACGACATTTCTCTTTCATCCTTACTTTTCCTTAGTTAATAAATTGCAATGACCACTAGACCGGTGGTCAATCGTCCGGTGATCAACCGTCCGGTGATCAATCGTCCAGTGATCAATCGTCCGGTGATCAATCGTCCGTGCACCGTCAAGGTTAGCACTCTATCTTGAGAATTGTGCTTAGAAAGAAAGTTTAAAAAGCATTAACAAATCAAGCAATGATTATCATACCATTATATATTGAATGTACTAAAAATCACTTCAAAACACATCAATTCCCCTAACACAATGTAACCATTGACACTAAGGCAGTGCAACTGGCTCTTTACAGAGGACCTTTTAGAGATTAGTTTATTGTACAATACAGCAATATACACCGTGATTCAGTAAGCCAAATTGTTTTTCATATATCTCTAATGCCTGATAACATAACATGCTAAAACTTTCCAAATATTTAGAGAATTGGACCAAGAATATGATTCCAAAACTTCATGAGATAAATTTGAACAGATAAAAAGATATGAATCTTTCAACTTCATATGCCGAAATTTCAGTTTACAGGCAATTTTCTGTTATATTCAATAAAATGTGTCATACTGTTTTTCATTATCTTTATGGCCTGATAATTAATCACTCTAAAATTTTCCAGATATGTAAAGAATTGAACTAACAATATGATTCCAACAGTATGGTTTGATTATTTAATTAAATAAGATGCTCAAAATGTTCTCCTCCTGCTTGCACGCAAGCCTGGAGGCGCTGGCGCCATTGAGCAACAGCATCGTCGATTATCCTCTGGTCCAAGTCATCCCACATTTCCAACAAGCGTTGCTTCAGATCATTTATAATTAGCATGGATTGTTGTCTGGTAGACTCGTTCTTGCATCATGCTCCACACTTTATAGCTGACAGGATTCAAATCTGGGCTGTTTGGAGGCCATAATGTGGGAGAAATGAAGTCTGGTGTCTCTCTTGTCAGCATTTCGATGGTTTCCTTGGCTCTGTGGGCTGGGGCACTGTCCTGTTGAAAAACAAAGCAGCCTTTTGGGGCTAGATTTCTGATTACAGGTAGAAGATGTTGTGATAGCAGAACGTCGTGATAATAGGATCCATTAATTTTTACTCCAGGATCACTGAAGACCAAATTTGGGAAGATCAAGCATCGAATCCGCAAAGAACACCATAACAGACCTGCTAAAAACTTAATTTTCGGCAGATGAAGTTAAAAAAATTATATCTTTCTATCCGTTCACGTTTGTGACATGACATTTTGGAATCATATTGTTAGTTCAATTCTTAACATATCTGGAAAATTTTAGAGTGATTAATTATCAGGCCATAAAGATAATGAAAAACAATTTGACTTACATTTTATTGAATTTAACAGAAAATTGCTTGTAAACTGAAATTTCGGCAAATGAAGTTGTAAGATTCATATCTTTTTATCCGTTCAACTTTATCTCATGAAATTTTGAAATTTTTACTTGGTGTCCCTAAACAGCGGGATTATTTTATCCCTTTAGGGCCTCCCCTTTTTTGTAACCAATGAGCAAGATGTGTAAACCTGTCATGTATACTTTGGGGAGGAATGGGGCAAGCAAGCGTCTCAAATAGCCTCTGCTACCCAAATGCCCAACCGTGCCACCTTCACGTGGTCCCCCCTGTTTTAACAAAGGGCGTGGTGGGAGACCGAGCAATCGCCGGTATATGCGATGCCCACATGGGCGAAGAAACCGAAGGACGGACGATAGAAGATATCGACGCTGGGAGATGGTGTCTCCTTAAAAACACCGGGAGAAAGGCAACGAGAAACCATCTCTCTACAATTCCCAAGTTAAATGAATGACGAATCTACATATAGAAGCTAACAGCGTGAACGATTCAAACCGGTTACCGGGGAGAGTTGCGCTCGGCAGGGGAGGGGCCAAGGCCTCCTTGGTCGTAAGCAAGCGAAAACCTGGCAAAAAGGAGGAAAAACAAAAACAATCGGCAAAAGGAAAGAAAAAACCTTAGTATGGAGTGTGATGTTATATGGATCAGAGACATGGACTATGCGAATGGAAGACATCAAGAGAATTGAAGCAATTGAAATGTGGTTATGGAGAAGGATAGAAAGAATCAGATGGAGGGATCATATCAGCAATGAGGAGGTATTGAGAAGAGTCGGAGAAAAGAGAGCGATGATACACACAATTAGAGAAAGACAAAGAAGATGGATCGGGCACACACTCAGAGGAGACTCGATGCTACGAACAGTCATAGAGGGGAAAATGGATGGAAAAAGAACGAGAGACAGACCAAGACAAAGACTGTTGGACTGGATGATGAAAGATGGCTATCAGAAGCTGAAAATGAAAGCGCAGAACAGAGAAGAATGGAGACGTCAAACATTCGAACCTGCCTAAGGGCAGAGAACGGAAAAGAAGATACTTTGGTTGCAAAATAAAAATATTCGATTGATTGATTGATTGAAAATACTAGATTTTATTAAGGACCTGGGAAAACGTCTAACATTAATCTCTGGAGATATTAAAGAGACATCTTACCTTTTTCAACGTCTTTCTGCCACCATCCAACGCTTTAATACTATTTCTTTCCGAGCCACTTTTGCCCAACCAGACACTACTGAGTGAGTTGCCGTCCCAGAGCGACATTAGTTATATCTCCGGATATTGTTTGGCATACCTGAGGGATCATATATACCTCGAGGAAAAAAACTTTGGAATCATATTATTGGTCCAGTTCTCTAAATATTTGGAAAATTTTAGCGTGATATATTATCAGGCATTAGAGATATATGAAAAACAATTTGGCTTACTTTTTTAATCACAGTGTATACATCTATATAAATAAAGAGGAAACGGTGTCTGTTTGACCGGAATGCATTTCCACAGTTTTAGAGCTTTTCACTCCAAACCTTCACTACTGTGTCCGTCTGGGCATGGGACACCCAGTGGAGGGGTTTGCGAATCTGTCCCACCATGGTGGGGGGTGACAAACCAAAGTTTTCCACATATTTTGTGTGAAATCACTTGCATTTTGTACACTTTTTGAGCTTTTCCCACAGTTTCTGTTCTTTTGACTCGAAACATTCACTACTCTGTTGGTGTGGGCATGGGAGCGAGGGATGGACAGAGCGAGGAAGGCAGGGAGGGAGGGAGGGAGAGACGGAGAGATGCAGAGACGGAGGGGAGGGACGGAGGGAGGATGAGGGTGAGGGAGGGAGGGAGAAAGGTAGGGGAAGGACAGAGGGAGGGATGGGGAGGGAGGGACGCACGAAGGAAGGGAGGGACGGACGGAGTATGCACGAAGGGAGGGACAGAGGGAGGGGTGAGGGATGGAGGGATAGAGGGAGGGTGAGAGAGGGAGGGATGGCGGGAGGGACGAAGGGATAGAGGTAGGGAGGGATGGACGAACGGAGGAGAGGAGGAACACATGGAGGGAGGGAGGGAGGGAGGGAGGGAGGGAGGGAGGGAGGGAGGGAGGGAGGGAGGGAGGGAGGGAGGGAGGGAGGGAGGGAGGGAGGGAGGGAGGGAGGGAGGGAGGGAGGGAGGGAGGGAGGGAGGGAGAAGGGAGGGAGGGAGGGAGCGAATGGGGTGAAGTGAGGGTGGGGAAGTAGGGCATTGACCAGGAACGAGGCAAATTCTAAAATTCCCGGGATACGCCGGGTACCTCAGCCAGTTAGATATATATTACTTATATAAGAAGTGCTTGAATTTTCAAGAGGATTTCTCCTATATATTGGTAAAAACACAGCAGCCATAGAGCATCTTTCCAGCACAAATATCCACTTCACAAAATGGATCCAGTTCTATTTTCCGTCTCATTTCTTTTTATTACAGAAATATTGTTCCAATTCTGGAAAAATCCTTACTTCCGACGTGTGATCCAATCGAAAAACAGAGGCTGAGTTGAAAGCACTGACAACTTCCACTACACCATTGAAGTTATTGAGCTCTTGAAAGACAAGCATCACTTCGACAATTCTGCTATAAACAGCAACTCGTTCCTCAAAATTCTCTGCTTCAATTATGCACTTCTCTAACCAGAATGTGAACTACAATCATATATGAACAAGCAAATTGTGAGCAAAGACAAATAATATTTTACTAAAAACAAAAGCTAATCTAAAGATTTTATTGGTGCTGCATGCAATAAACATAAGACAGCACAGCAACAGTTGAGTTCATCAAAGGAACAAGAAAAACTCCTACATTGGCCACATTCAGTTTAAAACCTTCATCCCAAACTTCTAGAAATCATAAAAATATAATAAACATTTACTTTTCACAATTTTACATAAGTGCTCCTTGCCAAGAGATAGTACTGCATTGGATAGACTGGCAATTAGAATCAGATGCATCGAGGTCAATAGCTTAAGGACCGCTTACTAAGTTGGCAACTAATAATAATAATAATAATCAGGCTTCGCCTGATCTTGACGAGTTCTAGCCGTTCCAGAATACAATTTTTTACGTCTCCAGATAATTTTTTGAAATCCCGAGGGATCTGAGATACCTCGGGTAAAAAAAATAATAAAAAAATATAAAAAAATAATAGTAATAATAACGACAACTTATATGGCGCCGTAATGCAGCCATACCGCTACAAGAGCACCTCCCAAAAAGCTAAGTGTGGGATAAGCCTTAGCAAACAGATAAATGTGACCGCACACGAGATTTCCCGGCCAAAGTCGATAATATTGAAACCGAGTAAATCGAGCGGAAAGGTCATGAAGGGGTGAATCGGTCAAAAAAAGGTTTTTTGGATAATATTAATCATTTATATTTCAACTACTAGATTCAAAAGTTGCATGACGAACAGAACAGTATAAATATTTTAATTTTAATTTTTTGTGCGTCTGGTGTCTTAATTTTATCCCTGTTTTGGCCGAGTCAAGCGGGCGTTTATTTAAAATTCGCCAACGATATTCTTATAAGAGCTGATTAATTAATTATTCATGTCCTGAACTACTTTTTTCCGCTGGATCGATCTGTGCCCTTAGAAAGTGCGTATGAATACAGCCTAATTTACTATGAATTAAAATGTGAACAGGTCATCATGCGCCGCGACTTTGGCCGGGTGTCCCGTTATGGCTAATTCTGGTCAGTAAGCTTTGCTTTAATGGCAGCGGATTTTGTTTTGCAATGTGCAGAATTCTTTTCTTAACCCAACTGTGCACAAAATAAGCAGTTTAAATGCTCTAATAATTAGCAATAAATAAATTTTAGAGATCCCTAGCGTTGACTGAGCCCATGACCCTTAGCGCCACCTGACGAATACGAAATAACTATGATATAGCACGGCCGAAGTCTTGTAAACAAACCTTATCGTGCGATGTTTAAAATGATTTTACAGCTTATTTGAATATAAATTTACGAGAACATCAATTCCTATAAGTTACAAATGTCTACTTGAGCAAACGTGATGTGAAAAGTGACGATTCAAGTGATTTTAATGAATAACCTGATGCCGATAATAGCTGTCTCGCGTAGGCTACACCAAGATAACGAAATGCACGCTACTGTGCGGAGACTCCTATTTAAATCTGCACCATTCCTTCAATTTAATTCTCAAAGAAAAGCCGTTGACACCATTGGAAAGAGCAGAAAATTTTAAGTTTAGAACATATTACTAAATTCTGATGAAAAATCTATTGGCTTTAGTGTGATTCATGTAATGGATGTAATTTTCAACTGGCGATTTCTCCCTAAAACGATTTCTCAAAATGCTAAGACTCTAAATCTTTAAAAAATCATAAAAATTTCATTTCAAAAGATGCAAATATGCGGTTTTCACCAATTTGATCAACTATATCTGTACTATTTAAAACAAACTTAAACTCATTTTATGAAATTTTCACCTTTGGCCGGTTTATCTCATGCGCGGTCACAAATTTTAACCCTTAACAGTCGAGTAGCATAGTTTTGTCACCTAGGCCCTGATGCCTAGCCATTTTTACCATAAAACAGCCTATAAAGAAAAAAATTTGAACTTGTGATATCTGAGTTATTTCTTGGCCTAGAGACATAATGTAACCACTGTTCTTTAGCATTTTATCTCCTCTTCCCATCGATTCGTCCAGTTTTAGCACAAATGTTTTTTGAGGGTACCCTAAGTTGCCCAATTTTACCCCTCTCCAATTTTTTCACTTTTTCGTGTTGAAGCACCTATATAAAAATATTTTCAGTGACAACATATTTTGTTTAAGCATGAAAGATGTGCAGAAATTAATGCCAGTCAAAACACAAAAACAATTTTGAATATATCTTCATAATTGAGGGAGTTATAATTTTTTTAGTATTTAGACCCAAGTCGTAAAAGTGAGGGGAACAATAAGGAAATTGAAAAATTGTGAATTTGTGATATCACAGTTATTTCTTGTCCTAGAGACATAAAGCAACCACTGTTCTTTAGCATTTCATCTCCTCTTCCCATCTACCCATTCAGTTTTAGCAGAAATGTTTCTTGGGGCACCCTAAGTTGTTCGAAAGTATGCCCCTCCCCAAGTTTTTCACTTTTCATGTTCAAGGACCTATATGAAAATATTTTCAGTGACAATATATTTAGTTTGAGCTTGAAAGATGTGCAGAAATTAATGACAGTCAAAACAAAAAAACAATTTTGAATATATATTCATAATTGAGGGAATTATAAATTTTTTAGTATATGGACCCAAGTCGTAAAAGTCTGCTCAGCAAAAAGTTGGTCTATTCTGCAAGCACATAAAAACGATCATCTAAGAAAAGAGAAAAATTCCAAAAATGGTGCATCATAGGTTGGACCACCATAGATGCCGGAAAATGGTACAGTTTGGGGAGAAACAGGAAATTCTGATACCTCTTCAGTCCAGTCTATTGCCCCAAAGTCAACATCATCCGATGAAACCGACCCAGTTTTACCGCTCGCCTAGCGTGTACCGAATTCCGTAGGTAAAATACGTGTCAATGTCGGAGTTTCCCTCAGCCAAAGCTACTTCTCTGTGCGTCACTTGAGCCATCTAACAAGTCTTCCTTCTAAGATTCGTCAAAACTGCCAGGATTCAAGTCTAATTCATCGATCAATCGCCTTATTTCAGCGTCGGAAAGACCACGCGCTCGCGTTGTCGCCATTTCTGCCCATGTAAATATCCGATTCAAATGTCCGATTTGATTCGTCGATTTACATAATAAAATGCAAATTCTAAGGGGATCTTCCATTTATTTCTATGCCTAAATATAGTATCTAGGCGCACATGACGTAAAGTCATCAAAATATAATAAATTTCATTGGCCAAAGTACGTCATTATATATGGAGCGCCGTACTACCATTTACTACAGTCTCGCCATGAGGCCCTAGGTAAAATCAACTACCATTCACTACCTCGACGGCATTTAAGGGCTAAGCTTTGATTTAAAAGAGTTCACTGAGGCGGCCAATCTAATGTCAGGTGGAAGACTGTTCCAGCATCTGGTATTCAGGACGGGTGTCTTAGCATCCAGCACCTGCAACTAAACTGTGGTTATAGTAAGCGTGCAAGCACAAGAGATATTAATAGGCAGTTGACCGCATAAGGAAATAAACAAAGATATAAATACGGTTGCATTGCCTGCGGAAAGATTTCTCAGGTGGCACACTATAAGTGATCTAATTTCTAAATGCATCTTGACACACATTAATAGCATTTTGTGACGGTGAAAAAAGAAAAGCATAAACAAGCTCATTGTCCCACAGCCAGCAGAATGCTTTCAAAAATTCATTGATGTCTTAAACTTCGTCAAAGTGGACGAATTGTCATGCCATGTTTTGACCTTACGTTGCAACTAGCCAACTTACGTGACCGTTAGAGAACGACTAGGACTAGTTGTCACTTAGATGGCTAAGACACTGTCGTGCATACCAATTTATCCGTTAGTTGATAACAAGCCAGATTTAGTAAGCGACCAAGACTTACGATACCTTCGTGAATATGGGTCCTTGGGTGGAATTTATGAGGGTATCTTACGCTAAGTACCGTTTAAGCCTAAGACGCTACTAGCTACGACATGTCTTTGTGCTTGCAACATGTGCGATTCACAAGACACACTTAGAAGACCACTTACTTAGGCAGCAACTAAAGCGTGGCTAAAGTTAGTGAGTATGCGCAAGAGATGATAATAGGCGGTCGTCCCAGAGACGTTATATAATTAAATGGGCTGTCCGCATATATGGAAATAAACATAGATGTTACATCGCCCGCGGAAGATTTCTCAGGCGGTACTTTTTGCGATCTAAAATGCGTTTTGTCACACATTAAAGGCATTTTGTGACGGCGAAAACGAAAAGCATAAATCAGTTCATCGTCGCACAGCCAAAGGAATCAAATGTGGTGCTTCTAAAACACTCTGTGATGGTGTAAACCACGTTGAAGTGGATGGACGAATCACGAATGTCCTGCCAGTCATGGTTTGCCTTTAAGACAGCGACTAGTAGACTTACACAACCCTCATAGATCGACTAGCGCTAGTCGTCACTCAGACGGCTAAGAGGTCATGGTGAATTCCGATTTATCCATTAGTTGCCAACTAGCCAGATTTATTCAGTGACTAGGATATAAGACAAGGACATAAATTTGGCCTCTGGGCTGGTCATGAGGAGGCCAAAGAAGATGACAAGCTTTGGCAATGATTAAAAGATTAAGTGTCAAAGATTAGGTGACCGTAGCCCCAAAGGACTAACTTCAGCAAGACATATGATATGCGAAGGTTTCTTTGCAATATGTGCAAAACGGGTGCTTTTTGGAATAAATTAAAAGTTTCATATGATGCTAATGATCGCTCATCATTCCAGAGGTGTGAGATTGATGAACAAATTGTGGGGTGATGGAGGAAACTAATCTGGTTCTCTGCCATCTGTAGATGAGTGCATGGTTAGTCAATTACTCCACATAGACAAGCTGAGGTAAAACAGGGCATAAGAGGCCAAAAAAAACCTACGGTTTTCTGTCAATATCTTGACCAAAAGTAAGAATTTCTAGGGATGAAATTTTACAGGCTTATAGACAATTCATATTTACACATCATGGACAGATTTCATCAAAATATTTCAAACAGAACAAAAGTTATATCACTTTAGTGCGGCCACTGCAAAAAGACCTCGCAATGGCATTTTGTTTCTGACATGACTTTGCTGGGGTACGCCGTCATTCGATTTTTTTACTTGGGGGTACAATAAA
Organism: Lumbricus terrestris; assembly: GCA_949752735.1. NCBI lineage: Eukaryota > Metazoa > Annelida > Clitellata > Crassiclitellata > Lumbricidae > Lumbricus > Lumbricus terrestris. The sequence goes on from OX457040.1 coordinate 22,461,548, forward strand.
AATAAAGTTTGAGAACCCCTGCTATAAATCATCAAGAGAAGGCGCATTAAGATTGCCTCAAGAGGAAGCTATGTTGTGCAAAGCTGAAGAGCAACAAGCAGCTATAGTGGGTGCTGAGAAATTCTCGAAGATTTACATTACATTATAGCCTTACATTACATTATAGTGTGCCAGGTGCAGGAACAGAAAACTTTGATAATGTGCCAGAAAGGTGGGTATCCTAGAAGCACAAAGTGCTGCCTTAGAATTAATGGCATACAAGTTAATTCAGCTAGGACAGCCAAAGAAAATGGCCTGGAAATGAAACAAAGAGCCATAGCTGTCACCACCGATCCTGATTGCTTGTCTATGGCAATCACAGGCACCACAGAGTAAACCCGTAGCCTTCTCGGAACACCACCATCATGTCAAACTTGTCAAAGTAGTGTATACGGACTAGACTGGCTGCCTGCCCTTCAGTACAGCACCAACCTAAGTCGGTTACCTAGGCCTAAATATAAAGAGCCAAGTGGGCAAACTACAGATGGTCATAATTCGAATCCTCATAATGACGATAATGATAGTAATTTTCTTCTTCTTTTATGACAGCTGCAACTACGTGTCCCCACCTAAGTGAGGGACCATCTAGGGCCTTCATTAGTTAAAGAAGAGGGTCGAAACAGAAAAATTACATCCAACAAGGAAATGGTAATTTCAGCTATGGCTTGTATACTCCAGTAGCTAGAGGTGCAGACATATCTGGCAGGAGTCGTTTGGAAGGCAGGTTAAATGAGTCAGGGTGTGCCACTTAAATCTGTATGACGAGGAAAACTATCACATTTTCACAAATATAACATGCACTCACATATAACCGGTTACTTTTCGGGATTTGAGCAACAATTTAGGGTAATTCCACCGTCACCGATGTAACAATCAGACAGAAATGTTGCAACAGTTTTAATTCTAGCACACTATGCTATGCTATCACTGCTTAGCCAAAAAATTTATGCCAAATTATTTAACTATATAATCCTTCCTAAAAGTCAGAAAAGACTTGGCAGAAAATGTCCATAGATAATTTTAAAAACAGTTTTTGTGTATTATCACTGACATAACGCATTCTGACATCCAAATTATTGCAATTCATGTACGCATCTCAATCTTCTGAAACATCACTGGAAAAATTGTATTAATGTTTCAAAATTATTAGTACAGGTTGTGGCATACATAGAAAGTTAAAATTCCTATCCAACAGTCATATATGTAATAATTTCAATGGTGTCTAAATGTCACTGACGTAACATTTAAATGTCTCTGACATAACACTTCTGAAAAGACAAACACTACTTGCAGTAAATTTACTAGTCGTGGTTCACAAGTATGCTTTAAAAATTATCCAGTGTTGTTGGATACTGCAATGTTTTCACTGAGAGTGAAGAAGCCCCTTCTGTTTACCATTACTGACTTCATATTCACAAATGCCATTACACTGACACGTCAAGTTGGCAGTCCGAGATAGCAGCTGGAATGATTGAATCGACAGCTCAATGCTGTCTGGCAACTTCTTCAATCAACCTGACATTTTCAAGATACTTGATACATTATGATCTTTCAAACTCACTGAAACAACATGTTTTGGACTCAATGAAGCAAATTTTCATGTTCCAATCATTGACTGCAGACTTTTGATCTCGAACGTATGCTTCCATTAGTGTCATCATCAATGTTTTCTTTTAAACACTATCACATGTGCCATTCATCTTCACAAATATTGCATATATTTATTCTTTCCCAGCAGCTCATGTAAAACAATGTCACTTTCTGCCCATTAATCTACATCATTATTTACTTTTTATCGGCAGTGCTATGCCAAAGTTTCTTGTTAAGAAGTTCATAAGAGCAACTTTCTTTGGAGTACTTTTAGAAGATTATGTTGGGTCGAATAACTGCTTTTTCTATATCGCTATATCGCTGAGCAGATAAGAAACTCTTGAAGTTGCTGCATGATCTGATTCAGTTGGGGTGACAACATTTTAAACGTTTGACGAAGGTTGTGCATTGTAGATTTTGTAGATTTCTTTCTGTTTTTGTCCCACTTGAGTTGACATTATTGTTGCTACTCAGCATTCTTCTGCCTGATGGCCAGCTTATTCTGGCAATTTCTTCATGTGGCACATTCATGTTAGCTCAGTTCCAGTTTTTGGTGACGTGTCTCATCCTGTGTGCAAAAGCAAATGACTAGTTTGGTTTACTTTGATAATGAAAAATTGATGATGATGATGATGATGATGATAATGACTATAATGGCGGCTTACTTCAAATTGAAGCTAGGATGTCAATTACCGGATTTAGGAGTACATTTATACTAGTATATCCCGACTTTAAACAAGTTTCTTGCTGTCACTGACGTAACCATCATATATTGTTACGTCAGTGACAACAAGAAAGTTACGTCAGTGACACATAGTTTATACATTTAATTAAAACAAATATTCAACTACTTAGTTGTATTCCTAATATAGTGCTTCAGAAGTTTAAAAATTTCTAGAATTTTTCGCTTTGCTACTTTTGGCTGGATTCTTAAAAGTCCTATAATTCGTCACTGGCGTAACATTCAAAAGTACATCCCAAACTTCTGAAGCCAAGGAAATGAACTGTTATTAATTGCTCAAACTTTAACTTGAAAATGCTTACCAAGTGGGACTTCCATCGAACTGATGTAGCTTGTTTGACAAAATCAACCAATTGCTGCCGTTATTTACAAAACAAACCTTTTAATATTTCTGTAATAGAATTGCGCAGAACATGTCGACATCAAATGTAAACTGGCTGACGGTCATCTCACCAAAGATTATTGATTTTAAACATTATTTTGAACTCTATGGTCTCTTAGCTACAAAATGATTCCTTTATATTAAAAAAATTGCCATTTTGGGTCTGTATGTCTCATTTCCTGTGGAATTGCCCTTTAATTATTTAGCATGTATCAGTACATAACATGAACCCATATACACCGTGGTTCAATAAAAAGTAAGCCAAACTATTTTTAATATATCTCTAATGCCTGATGATTAATCATACTGACGTTTTCCCAATATTTAGAGAATTGAAACAACAATATGATTCCAACATATCAAGTTATAAATTTGAACGGATAGAAAGATATGAATCTTTGAACTTCATCTGCCAAAATTTAAGTTTTCAGCAGATCTGTTATGGTGTTCGTAGCGGTTTCGACGCTTGGTCGCTCCCATTTGGTCTTTAGTGATCCTGTAGTAAAAATTAACGGAGTCTATAATCGCAGCGTTCTGCTTAGGGATGTTAAACGATAACCAGAAATCTGGTTATCGGTTCTGAATCCAATAACTGGTTTCATAATTTACCAGACAATAATCGTATTTATTTTTCTTATCATTATCGCAGTGAAAATTACCAGAAATGCCCGAAAAATTTTGCTTGTATGATGCATTTTATTAGTGCTTAGATTGTTTGCGATGTTTCATCCAATATGGCTGACGTACGCATAGACATAATATCAGTAACTGCAAGCCTATACGTATTCTTAGCTGTAAGCTGTCTATGGTCATACAAGTGTGTAGCCTAAGTATACGCCTGTCTGAAATCCGAGGTCTGTTTTGCAATCCGATATCAACACGCTGAGTTGCAACAGGCCTTTGCTGTATGAAGATCGAATCACATTAGACAGGATAATATTGGAGTTTGATATTTTATTGGAATTGAAAAGAGGAAAAGTAACTTATGAAGTTAAATATAACCTACTATGATAAACTATGTTTGAAGCGTTTACCAATAAAATATATTCTAAATTAGTTTCTCTTATTTTTCGAGACTAAAAATGATTGACATAGTAGGCATAGGCATTACTTACCTACCTTTTTGCTCTATGGAAATTTCGTAAATCTATCATCTATGGTTTGTTTATTCAGGAAATCTCTAAGTTTCGTTTTGTAGAGATAAGAATTTCTTTCTGTTTTGCAAAGACTAAAAACTGAAGACACGTGTTTAAGAATATCTTTTATTTATGTTGCATGATGAAGATACAATAGAAACATACAGTGTAAATTTTGTCCATTTTTAATCTCTAATAAAAAAAAAGAATTCACCGTTGCGTGTGTGTACGCTGCGTTACGTAATAGCCTACATAGATTAATTTGAATTATATAATATCTAGCATTTCCGAGAGGCAATTAACAACCGATAACCGGTTTGAAACCGGATTTTAAAAACTGATGACCGGTTTAAAAAAAAACGATATTAACATCCCTAGTCACAACATCTTCAACCTGTTATCAGAAATCTATAGCCCCAGAAGGTTATTTTCTTTTTCAACCCACAGAGCCAGGGAACTTTGGGGGATCTTGATGAGCCATCGAAATGCTAACAAGACACTTGAAGACAGACACCATACTTCATTTCTCCCATATTATGGCTCCTAACAGTCCAAATTTAAATTCTGTCGCCTATAAAATCTTCTTTAATTAAATAATCAACCAATACTACTCATATTTTCTTCACAAAAATATTAAAGACTGTTTCACGTTTGAAGTACTTGTTACAAAATTAAAAAAGAAAACTGCTTGTAAACTTAAATTTCCGCATATGAAGTTAAAAGTTTCATATATTTCTATCTGTTCAAATTTAAACATGACATGTTGGAATAATATTCTTGGCTCAATTCTCTAAATATTGTGAAAATTTTAGTATGACTAATAATCAGGCATTCGAGATCAATGAAGAACAGTTTGGCTTACTTTTTATTGAACCACGGTGTATAACCCGTAACTTTTAGGGATTTGAGAAAAAAATTATGCAGCATACACCTGATTATGGTATCCGGACATTACCCCCGGCCCATTACCCCCGGCCCATTACCCCCTGCCATTACCCCTGCCCATTACCCCCATGGGACATTACCCCCTGCCATTACACCCACATCTCCTTACATTTAGGTTCAATGTATGTATGAAAACTATGCATGCATGTATGTAAGTACGTATGTATGTATGCATGTATATATGTTGTATATATGAATGTATGTGTGTATGCATGTATGTATGTATGTAAGTATTATGTGTGTACGCATATATGTAAGTATGTATGTATGTATGATTATATGTATTATGTATTATTATATATATTTTCTTACTGACCATGTTAACCGAATCTCTCGAACATGCTTCTATCACCTGCGACAATTGCATACTATCCGCCACTCACTCTCCCTTCAAGCGGTCAAGGTGCTTGTCCAATGTCTATGCTTTGATTTGCTCCAGAGCTGACTTCGGAAACTCTGCATATGCTGGCCTCTCCTCTCTTAACCTCTCTAAACTTCAGTCAATACTCAATGCTGCTGCCCGCCTAATTGCTGGTCTACCCAAATTCTCTCACATATCTGATTTTATTCGGGACACTCTTCATTGGCTTCCTGTACCTCAGCGCATTGAGTTCAAAATTCTGACTCTTATGCGCAACTCTCTTCTCGGGGTAGCCCCCTCTTATCTTCGGGCATTGTGTAACTTGATCTCAACTCTTCCTGGCCGCTCTGCCCTTCGCTCGGCTGCTAATGGCCTTCTAGTTGTCCCACGCATGCGTGGAGCTACGGCCCAGTCCAGAAGCTCGCATATCTTGGCACTACTTGTTGGAACCGCCTTCCTCACAAGCTACGTTCTGAGCTTCTTGGCCTTTCTCTTCCCCTGTTTCGTAAACGCCTGAAGACTACACTATTTGTTAGCGGGAGCACTAGCTTTGGTCGGGAGCGCCACTGAATCTGTGAGCGGCGCTATATAAATGTTCAATTACAATTATGTATGTATACTGTACAGATATGTATGTGAGTATGTATGTATGTAAGCATAAGATACATACGAACGTAAGAACTTATGTACGTGCGTACATACATACATAGAACATACATGCATACAAACATACTTACATACAAGTTTACAATACATACATACTCACATACATACATAAATGCATACTTACATATATAGATACTTACATACATACATACATGCTGGCATACATACTTACTTGATACTTACATGCATACATGCTGACTTACATACTTACATACATACATGCTGACATACATACTTACTTGATACTTACATACATACATGTTGACTTACATAATACTTACATACACCAGGAACTTACTTTTGTACCTCACATTAATCGTCTAAGTCGCTCCTGTTTCTATCAGCTGCGCCAGCTTCGCACTGTTGCTCGCTCTCTCTCAACTGGTGCTGCAACTACGCTTGTACATTCCTTTGTCTCAGCTCGTCTTGACTATTGCCTATCCCTTTATGCTGGTTTACCATCTGGTCGATTATCTTCTCTTGACCGTATTCTGCGCGCGGCAGCACGCCTCATTGGTCATCTGCCCAAATTTGGTCATGTCACAAATTACATGCTGGAGGTTCTGCCTTGGCTCCCAGTCCGTCAGCGCATCGAATGCAGAATCTCTTCCTTAATATGGCGTTGCCAGCTAGGTCTTGCTCCATCTTACCTACTTGATCTTTGTCGGCCTGTGTTAAGTGCTCGGACTGGTCGGTCCCTACGCTCGGCTGATAGGGAAGTACTCTTTGTCCCATTTGCTCGTACCTCCATCATGCAGAGTCGTGCTTTTTCTGTGGTTGGCCCAGTGGTATGGAATGCCCTCCCACTTGAGCTGCGCCTGTTCCCTAGATCACTCTCTGACACATTCTATAAACACTTAAAAACTGTTCTGTTTGTCCGTACTGGAGTTGGGAGCGCCTCTGAGTAGTTTCCTTGAAGAGGCACTATATAAATACTCGAATGAATGAATACATGCTGACATACATACTTACTTGATATTTACATACATACATGCTGACTTACATAACACTTACATACTTACCTAGATACATACATACATACATTAATACCTACATACATACATACATACATGCTGATGTACACACTTACATACATGCTTACATACATACATACATACATGCTGACATAATACTTATATACATACTTAGATATGACAGCTGCAACTACGACACCATGGCCATTTTCATTCTTTAGAAATTTGAATTTCATTGCTTTAATAACAAAATTATAAATCTAACAGATTCCTTATTTACTAACTTGATTGTCATCTTGCTAGGTGACTTCACAGTGATGTTTAGCTACGCTAGCAATAATAATAAGGATTATAGCTGGAAATATCAAGGCTATTTGATAATAATTATTTTATATGATATTGATCATATGAGACTTAATAAAATCGGTTTTATGTTACTTTTTTGTTGCGTCATGTTTATGAATTGTCAAAAATCAGTGGATGGTCTCACTAAAAGTGACACAGCATCTGTTCTATTTGAAATATTTTTGTAAAATTTGACCATTGTATGTAAATATAAATTGTCTTTAAGCCTGTAAAATTTGATTTAAAAATTCTTACTTTAGGCCAAGATATTGACAAAAACCTTACATGTCTTTTTTGGCTCACCCTGTATATCTTGGCTTTCCAGAATATCACTGGTCAATAAAGAAATAGCCTGGTGTAAGAGATATGTGATGTTCTTGCACGATATCAGTTGAAAAATTTTAAAAATTACTTTTGATGAAATAAAATGATAAAGCTGTTATTAGCCTTTAATAACTGTTTTGTCACTAGTAGAATTGATTACTGCAGTTCGGTACTTGTGGGTCTGTCACTTGGACTAATTGGGTGCCTTGAACGAGTTCTTCGTTCGGCTACTCGCCTCATTGGCCGCATTCCTAAATATGCCCCCGTCTCTGCTTATATGCATGACGTTCTCCACTGGCTCCCTGTTTCACAGTGCATCGCCTACCGAGTTGCTGCACTTGTTTGGCGATGCCGTACCTTTCTTGTGCTTCGACGTACTTGTCTAGCCTTTGTTGACCTGTCTCCGACCTTAACCCATCGAGCTCTTCGCTATGAGGCAACGGGTGAACTTTTGGTTCCGCGAGCTCGCACTTCTATCAGACAGCGCCGATCCTTTTCTGTTGTGGGTCCCTCTATCTGGAATGGCCTCCCATTAACCTTGCGACTTATGATGATGATGCTGTCCATCCTCATTTCTGAGGGTCGGAGACCAGAGACAACGACAGCAGCTTCCTCCATTGCGACTTATGCCTAGGCTAAATTCCACTGCATTTTTTAAGTATCTCAAATCCTATTTTTTTTAGCTGTGGCTGGGCTGGGAGCGCCTCTGAGTAGATTTCTGGAAGAGATACAATATAAATTCATAAAATGAATGAATGAATGAAATGATAGCTTTGATAAATTTGAAAGTCTCATTCATGTCTTACTTTAGTTGAATGTTGGATTAGTCGAAGGAGATTACTAGATGTTGTGTTCTTTTCTTTCTTCATCCAAACACTGCCAACCATTTCTGATGGCTTAACCAATCGGTACAGATCAAATTCCAGCAGAGTCACCTGCCTTGCAATCTCAATTGGATGTAACTACAACAGATCAGGCAAAGTACATTAAAAAATGCTCATGCCAAATGAAGGCAAAGATTAATTATACATCAGATCCAAAAACCAGCTACTGACTCCGGTAGCTGCTCTAGTTGTGTGCATTGATTTTCATACATGCGGTGTTCACGCTTTTTGTAATTCCACAAATTTCTTACCATAATCTTCAACAGGATCTTTGGGAAAGAGTTAATAAGCTTATAGTAGGGTATTCTTTGCACTTTAAGGTATAAGGTTAATTAAAGTTATATATATATGTATAAACACAAAAACATTTACATCAACATTTGCATCTGATTTATCTATTTACATATTACATTGACAACTTGTATGCCAAGCAGTTTAGTGAACATTTTCTTATGGAAATCACCACAAACAATACTTGGAATGGCTTTAATGTGGGACAAAAGAGCCAATGATCTTCAATGTTGCTTTGAGCCAGAAAAAATATTATCACATTACCAACAGCAAAACAAAATCACTCAGAATTTAATTGTTTACCTAATGTTACGTGACATATAGATTCCTTTGACCCTCAGAGTCATTAACAAATCTGGACTACAATTAGGTAAGAAGCAAATTCAATAACACTACCGTCATGATGTCAAAATCTTCTGCTTTGCGAATAAGATGCCATTCAATTGATGGAGGCTTGACTTTCATAGTATGCTGAATTTGACGTTCACTATCGGCATTCTTTAACTTTAAAAAAAATGTCTTAGGCATTTCAATGAAAAGTACAGCAAATTCTAGCAAAAATAAAATCAAAATAGTTTACTGTTCACCAGTTCTTGACAAGAACACACTTTATATATTATATACAGCATATATGGTGACCGAAAAGAAACCAAACTGGTTGCCTAATCACACAAGTAATATCAGATCAGTGAAATGTCATTTAACAACACAAGCCATTTTAACTAAAAATAACAAGCTTCTGTAAAGTATGGTAAGCTATAATTTGATCACACATGGTGTTGTACACGGTGCACCATAAAAAGACCCCTTACGATTTTTTGCCAAAATCTTGGCCAGAAGTAAGAATTTTTTAATCAAATTTTACAGGTTTAAAGGGAATTACATTTACACATGATGACCAGATTTCATCTAAATATTTCAAACAGAACAAAGTTATGTCACTTTTAGTAAGACCACCCACTGTTTTTTGACAATTCAAAAACACAATGCAGCAAAAAGTAGCAAAAAAACGATTTGATTAAGTCACATCTCAAATAATTGCTATCAAATCAACTTGATAGTGCTTCATAACTCGTGTTCAATGTGTCCTCCACTTGTCATGGGTGTCTTTGTAAAGGTATTGATGATCTTGTTGAGGTGGTTCAGAAGTACATCTTCTCATATCAACTGCAATGCAACCATCAATGCTTTTATCGCTCTTGGTTTTGGTTGCAGATTGTGGTAGGCTATTTCTGACTATAATAGTAAGTGGTGATTATAGCTTTAGCTCCAAGACCTTGCTCATGAAGTGTGTGAATACACATTTTGTCTGTCATTGACACCTTGGTCATTTTTAGTTTTAGAAATTTTAATTTCACTGCTTTAATAACAAAATTATTAACCTGACAGATTCCATATTTACCAACCTGATTGTCATCTTGCTAAGTGACTTCACAGTGACGTGCAGCTATGCTGGACACTGGTATTCTTTATTTTCTTAATAATGATAAAAATAAGGATTATCTGGAAATACCAAGGCTATTTGATAACAATTATTTGAGATATGACTTAATAAAATCGCTTTTTAAAACGTTTTTCTGCGTCATGCCTTTGAATTGTCAAAGAAAGTGGGTAAGCTCACTAAAAGTGATATAACTTACTTACTGTGTGATATATTTTGGTGAAATTTGGCCATTGTATGTAAATATGAATTACCTTTAAGCCTGAAAATTTTGATTTAAAAATTCTTACTTCCGGTCAAGATATTGACAAAAAACCTAAGAGGTATTTTTTGGCCCACCCTGTACATCTATATAAAAAAGAGAAGATTCTGTGTGTCTGTTTGTTTGGGATGCATTTCGACAGTTTTGAACCTTTTCACTCAAAACTTTCACTACTGTGTCCGTCTCGGCAAGGGACAACCAGTGGAGGGAATCGCGAATTTCTCCCACCATGGGGCCAGTGTGGGGGCAAAAAAAATTTTTTCCCACTTTTTCAGCCGTTTCCATGCATATAGTCCAAATTTCATGGATGGCGTACCGGTGGAGGCTGGAATGTGGTGGGGTGTGGTGGGGGGGTGGGAGTGGGGAGGAAATTTTCCCGAAAACCCAAATTTCACGCATGGCGTACCGGTGGAGGTCGGAGTGGGGTAAGGGGTGGGGTGTGGGGGGTTGGGTGGGGAGAAAATTTTCCCCCAAAACCCACATTTCATGGGTGGCGCACCGGTGGAGGTCAGAATGTGGTGGGGTGGGAGTGGAGGAAAATTTTCCCAAAAACCTAAATTTCACGGATGGTGTACCGGTGGAAGTCGGGGTGGGGTAAGGGTGTGAAGTGGGGTGGGAAGAAAATTTTCCCGAAAACCCAAATTTCATAGGTGGCGTACCGGTGGAGGTCAGAATGTGGTTGGGTGGGGGGTGGGGGTAGAGAGGAAAATTTCCCGAAAACCCAAATTTTACGTGTGGGGCACTGGTGGAGGTCGGAGTGGGGTGGGAAAAAGGAGGGTGGGCAGTAGGAGTGCAGATGTCGTCAAGTAGGGGTAGGGAAGGAGATTAGCCAGGAGTGGGGCAAATCCTAAATTTCCCGGGCAACGCCGGGTACCCCAGCTAGTAAAGAATAAATGAGCAAACATGGTTCTGACTGGACAAACAAATGTATTGGGATGAGAAGCAAGGACAAGCTCTATTATCCAGTGTGTAGAATGACTTGACAAAGTCTAACAGCTATGAAAAGTAAGTACAATACTAACCAAACTGGTTTTAGCTAATCCAAATTATCACTAACATGCATGGATAAAATAACATTAATAAAAATCTGAATTGAAAATAGCAATTTGCACAAATGCAAAATATGAATGGTGAATCAAAAATGAATTTAAATACCTTTCGATTGATGATCTTGTCTATGGATTCAACCCATTTCTTCATAGCTTTACCCTTAACAGACTCCAGAAACAATTTCAGCTTTATGAGAAGATGATCTTCAGTACCCTCAAAGTCATACCAGTGTTGATCAACCCAATGTCGTACAACATTTAAGACTCTAAAGACAAAAATTCAGTGCAATCCACTTCAACATGATGCATTCATTAACTGGCTTCCTCTCTATGTCCATATACAATTCAAAGTTCTGGAGCTTGCTGTGGCTCTTAAGTCTCAATTCGGTCTTGCTCCAAAGTATTTTGTGATCCTATGCTTCATCTCCTCTCTGCTACTTTGCCGCGTCCTCTTAGATCCTCTCATCGGCTTGACCTCTTTGTACCACATGTCAGGACTGCCATGGCTCAATCTAGACGCTTAGCCTACTCTATGGAATGGACTTCCACCATCACTCTGCTCTGCCTTTCTCTCTTGTAGTCTTTCCTCATCTTTCTCTTGCCTCAAGTCCTGCCTTTTCTCTCAGGGTCATACATACTGGGAACATCTCTGAAAGTCTTTTTGCTGAGAGAAGTTCTTCTCTCAGCAAAAGCCTTTCAGAGATGTTCCCAGTCTGATCAACCCCGAGAGAAATGGTCATATACAATACAATAAATTAATTACAACTTGATCTAATAGAGTACTTTAGCAGACGATAAATATAAAAAAGTGTCACTGAGCTGATAGAAAATCAAAGACATGACTACTCTCAATCACACAACCGTGTTGCTGACTGTGTTCTTTCTTCTTCTTCTTCTTTTCCTTCAGGCTTGAATTAATCCCTCTCTACGGAGGGGTCAGCCACTCGGATTCTCCTCTTCCACTTTCCTCTGTCTTTGGTGTCTTCATTTTTCAACTGCTGTGTTGTTGATAATTAATTGTGTTATGGCGCAAGGCTAACCCATTGAATTCTGACAATCGTCTGATCTCCTTAGAGCAGCACTGTCCTTTGTGCCTCATTCCTACTAATCTTCCAAAAGACTGCTTTGATCTCTAGTGCCAATCAACTCCATTTCAACTGAACTCTTGCCATGGGCTCCTTCCTGCCAGCTTCCAAACCTCCTTAGAGTTATATTTCCATCCAGAAAAAAGCCAAAAGAGTTACATTAAATTACATACGTGTAGCAAATTATAGTCATAAAATATAATGCAGATGATTTTGGGGAAATGTTTACACCCAAGATTGAATGGCTTCAAGCGTCGACCGCTGATGATCCTCCTCCACTCACATCACATGATCTCATCAACATCTACCATCTCTCATAGACTTTTCTCTTCTATCTCAAAACTCAAACTTTTTGTCTAGTGCTAAAGTCTGGAATCGTGCAAACTAGACCCACTACCCCCTTTTGTTATCAGTTACATTTTAGATGACCCTGCACCTTTCTCGGTTTACCTCCTTAATAGGTCACTCACTGAAGACAATACCATCCTCCCAGAAACGTGCTCTTGTCTTTCCTTAACTCAAAAAGGCTAACCTTGATACTCATCACCTCAGTCAAAACTATGGGTAGCACGACATTTAATCCCACGACACTTAATACCGCGACAGTTAATCCCGGACACTTAGTCCCGGCAACATTTAATCCCGCGTCTGTTAATCCCGCGACAGTTAATCCCGGCGACATTTAATCCCAGCGACACTTAATCCCGCGACATTTGATACCGCGACATTTAATACCTGTACACACGTGAGTACGGATATTTGTACGACTATTGCTGTCCACATAACCAATTAGCTAGTGGTTCGACTATTGTTGTACACATAGCCAATTAGGTATAGGGCAACCTCTCTGTTCAGATTTTCTATTGTACATCTGTACATAAAACGATCATTGTAAAAGATTTTAAACAGGATTTTGCGAATTTCAGTCTACAATAGGGCAGTTACATGGAAGCGAATTTCGACAGCTGTAGCAAAGGCAAACAAACTGTGATACATGGAAACTACGAATACATTAAACATCGTGACAATGCCAACGGAGCTATTTTTTTTCATAAACAGTAAATATTGTTGTGAATATTGCTTTTGGGGCATTCCAGGTCAATTCAACACAATTTTGAATTAAAATCTGCATCATCATCTCCGATTTTGATGAAATTTGGCATGATGGTGGAACCCAATGAGAAACTCTCAAAACTAAAATTCTAGATTTTTGGGTCAACCGGTTCCCGAGATATGGGTTAGTGAACCTTGACCCAAACGACCCGATTTGCGCTGACCGGACGAGGTTTAAACTACTGTATCTCAGCTCCTATTGCACCTAGAAACAAAAGTGATATACCAAATTAAAGCTGAGTGAATGCTCTGTTTGGGCAAGGTAGTTAGAAATAGTTATTTTCAGTAACAAAAAAATTTGAGCATCTGTAACCTATTAACCCTGACCCAGGTCACTTTGTACTCTCAGAATGTTATAAACTTTTCACCATTCAAAGATCTCACTATTCTAAAGAGTTGGTGAAAATTTCAGAGTGGGCGCTCCAGTAGTTTTTTTATTATGATTTTTTTAATGTCACCCAAGGGCGCGAATCATGCGGTGAACGAAGATACACAATGTCAAACGAAGTCTTTGACTGCTAGAAAATATCATTTTTTAATGAAAAAACATTTAAGACCTCTGTGAAATAAAAATTCACAGTCTACTCAGTTTCAGGTAGCTATAGTGCTTCTTCAGATCTATTGTAGCAGCTTGCATCTCATGGCATTCAGAGCTTGGTGTTTATTTATTTATTTTGGAAATATTGTGTAGTGCCTCTTCAGGGCAGGCTACTGATGAGTGCTCCCGACCCGACCAAGGCTAAATAAGACACTCTTCAGGTTTGTAAGGAACAGAGTGGAGTGACCCCTGCACAGTGAAAAAAGGAGGCCATTCTAGGTTGTAAGACCAACAACAGAGAATGAACGACGCTGTCGGATAGCAGTCCGTGTACGGGGAAACCAGAAGCTCAGCCTGGTTTGCTGATCGAAGGGTGGATCGACGTTGAACACCTAAGGTGGAACAACAGAGTTCTCGAAGATATGGTGGAGCCAGTCCCTCAATGCACCGCCTAACCAATGCACACAATATGCTGTAGAGAAAGGAGCCAATGTAAAACATCTCACTTATAATGTACATGAAACATGCCCAAATTTTGAGATACGGCCAACAAGTCATGCTGCACAGCAGAGGACCCATTCCAAACAGCCTATTCTGTCAGCTGGTAGTACATGATAGAGGGTGCTACAGTGGTCATGTCAGGAAACTACGAAAGAGTGAACAAGGGTAGAGGTAGCACGGAAAGTCAGGGAGCGGAATACCATCTTAAGCTGGCGCAACTGGTAGTAACAGTTACAGCATAGCAGGTTTATATGTCGAGTGAAAGTTAGATATTGGTCCAAAATAATTCCAAGGCTGCACCCAAAAACGTGCGGGCTGAATTCCTGAATCCACACAAGATATTATCAGTAGATCACTTGTATGAGGATAATGAAAAGCTTGAGAGAGCCCATGCAGATACAGAAGGTTTATTTCCACTGCAGCAAATATCTGCATAACACAGCTTAGCCACCAGTTGCCATCAAACTTGGCGTCGACATAACCTCAATGTCTACAAATTTCACTGCTTGACAGTCACCAAGACTCAATTAAAATTGATAAGTAAGTAGGTAAATTTAAGCATTGTCTAGCTCAGCATCTAGTGCTAGCAAATAATATCAATTTGTTAATAACATAATATATAGTTGTGGAGAGCATCAAATAAAAAGGGACAGTCGAGTATATAGTAACACGCGATTCGCGCCCTTGGGCGACATTAAAAAAATCGTAATAAAAAATCTACTGGAGTGCCCACTCTGAAATTTGCACCAACTCTTTAGAATAGTGAGATCTTTGAATGGTAAAAAGTTCATAATATTCTGAGAGTACAAAGTGACCTGGGTCAGGGTTAATAGGTTACAGATGCTTACATTTTTTTTGTTACTGAAAATAACTATTTCTAACTACCTTGCCCAAACAGAGCATTCACTCAGCTTTAATTTGGTATATCACTTTTGTTTCTAGGTGCAATAGGAGCTGAGATACAGTAGTTTAAACCTCGTCCGGTCAGCGCAAATCGGGTCGTTTGGGTCAAGGTTCACTGACCCATATCTCGAAAACCGGTTGACCCAAAAATCTAGAATTTTAGTTTTGAGAGTTTCTCATTGGGTTCCACCATCATGCCAAATTTCATCAAAATCGGAGATGGTCATGCCGGAACACTGTGATGATTTGACCTGGAATGACCCTTTTATGGAATTTAACTTTCTTTTAAATGTTATTTTACTTTCCCTGTATTAAATGGCGCCGGGATTAAGTGTCGCCGGGATTAAATGTCGCCGGGATAAACTGTCGCGGGATTAATTGGTCGCAGGATTAAGTGTCATGGGATTAAGTATCATGGAACCAAACTATCAATCTATCTGTTTTATTTGAGACTCTTGAGTGCCTTGGTTTCCCTCCAGTTATCTTGAACAGTGTTGTCTTCTTCCCCCAAATCAGTCTGGCTTCAGGGTTCATCACTCTACAAAGACTGCTCTTCTTGTTGAAACTATTCTGCTGTTGACAGGTCTGAACTCACCCTTCTAGCTCCTTATGATGTTCTGCAGCTTCTGATCTAGGTGACCAAAATATTCTTCTTCAGCATCTCGAGACTTCTTTGGTTGGTTACGATCATATTTGTCTGACTGAGTCCACATGCTTACCTCGGTGATTACACAAATAAATGGATGCACATTAAACTAGGCTCTGTCCTGGGTCCTTGTTCTTTGATCTTTTGTATGGCTGACATTGCCTCTCTTTTTCCACTTTCTGGAACTGCTGGTCATCTCTTTAAGATGATATATAAGCATTTGTCTAGTGTCTATGGGTCTCCTTCGTTCCAGATACTATAGTTGATTGTATTCACCCTCTCTCAAATTCTCTCCACTCCTGGATGACATAAACCGTCTCTCTATTAATGCCTCAAAACCCAGTTCATTTGGTTTGACACCCCCAATAGCTTTTGAAACTTGATTTTGTTCTCTTCTCAGAATTATTTCCTCACTACTCCTTTTCCTCAACTGTACATGATCCTAGCATCCTTTCTTTGAAACCTTACACGACCTTCATATTTTCATTTAACTCTTTGGAGGCTAAATATTTTTTTAGGATTATGTTCTATAGCGTCTGTTGCACAACAGAAGGTAGTGATTCTGAAAGCTGCCTATTTGATAGTTCGAAGGTTAAGTTTCATAAGTCTATTTGGCTTGTGAAACTTCAACAGCTACCCCACGTCTTGCTGCTGGAAATCCTCAGACTCTCCGTCTCAAGTGTGCCTTCTTGTGAATCTCCACACTGCAACTGTAGCATATTATTCTGTCATTTTAGCAAAATTGCTCATCATTTCAGTGCTGAAACATTGTTAAAAACTTCCATTTGATTGTCCTTCCCACCGTCTAACATTTTTACATTTCCACACCTCAATTGTCGCATTTAGGCCTAAAGCTGTCATCTCAAAAAAATTCTCATGATTTCAGTGCTGAGAGACATGGTTTAAGACTTTAAAAAATGGCCAACTATCAAATAGGCAGCTTTGTTCAATTTTTTAAAATTTGTACACTAATGGCAGCACTTTAACGTCTTTAAGCTCTCATCTGAACAAAATTGCTCACTATGAATAAAGAGTGGATAACGCTGTAAAAAGTAATAGTGATATATACAGGGTGTGGCTGAAAAAATACCCCATTACGAAAATTGCGATTTCTCGAATACCCCTGAATATTTTGTTTAAAATATTTTCATTCTTATTCGTAACATAGTTTTACATATTATCCGAAAATTTTATGTCAGTATCTTTATATTTCTGATCATGACATCAGGCAGAAGCAAGAAGTGCATTTTTTCAACTGAACAAGGCATTCACGAAATAGGAAATAATATTTTTACATAAAGTAGCCTGCGGTGTGCCATAATTACGTAATTTCCGCTTTGTGGACCGTGTTCTTCACCGATGAAAAGATTACATCAATCCCCCCATTAATAATCAAAGAAGAAAAAAGACGATATCCATCCAAGCCGTCTGTTGGTCGAGAGAGCTAAGTTCTCTCCTCACATCATGGTTTCTGCAGGAGTCAGCTATGAGGGTAAAGGACGCTTACAGAGTAAATGCTAAGTACTACGTGGAGAATATTTTGCCTAAGCTTGTTGATGACTGTCACATTGTCTTGGGAAATCAGTTCACTTTTCAGCAAGATGGAGCGCCCGCTCACGGCGCCAAGCTGGCCCAAGATTGGTTAACAAGTCACTGTCTTGACTTGATCGACAAGGATTCGTGGCCGCCAATTTCCCCAGATATGAACCCACTCCACTATGCTGTCTGGCATAGATGCAATGCTTGAGACTTACAACAAACTTACCACAAAGCCAAAGAACATTTCTGAACTTAAAAATACGCTACAAATCATCTAGAATGACTTTTGTCAATTGAGACCATTCAGAAGACTGTTCTGGGCTTTCGAAAACGTCTGCAAGCTTGCGTAAAAGCAAACGGTGTTCACTTCGAACATCCATTGCACAAAACTTAACAGTTTGACCTAATCTTGTCAATAACAAAAAGTAACCTTGAACGTTGTTACATTTCTGTTTGCGTCGTTAGTCGTTACTTTGTTACTTAAGCTTATTGCTGCTATTGCTGTCACTAAAATGTCTGTTGAAACGAAAATAACATTGTTTCACTTCAGGGTTGCTCCATTTTGGTGTTCATGAATCGAATTTCATTAGATTTAGCCAAGTTGTAGATAGATATGTGTCAAATAGACTGGCGAAGTTTTTTAACAAAATATTCAGCGTTTGTGAGAAATCGCGATTTTCGTAATGGGGTATTTTTTCGGCCGCACCCTGTACATGTATGAAATATAGCAGTTAACAGCGTAGCGATTGGTAGCGACTTGAGGGCTAGCAGCGGTGACGAGGAATGGCCAGCAGTTAACAGCTTAGCGACTAGAGGGCTTATGGTGCAGGGGTATCTACCACTGTCGCACCCCACACAAGATGATGAAGTGCACACCATGGAATCATGGTCGGGCCATCTAGTCTTCTACCATCCATGCATAGTAGTCCTGGTGGATCTTTGATGGATGGGGTTCCTGCTTTTGAAAGGTACCATGATTAGCTATTCAGCCAGAACCGATAGAGCAGGCCAGGCCATGGCTTCCTCTGGCGTTGAGTTGGGCTCGTTTGGCCCCAGATGCAGGCCAACCATGATCCAAATGTGTTCCTCCATTCACAGTTGATATGCTGCATAATTATCATTGCATAATTGCGTAACACTCGAGGGTGGGTGGGTGGGGTCATTGAAAACATTATGAAATGCTACGTGGGTGGGAGGAGCTGAACGTTACGTAACGCCACGAAAAAATTATTAATGAATATTAAATTACCATCGAATGACACTTTAGACATGATGTGATCGAAGTTTAAACTTCGTGACATTGATTTAAACTTAACGAAAGTAGGTCTGTATATCTGAAGAAGATATGGCAGCAGACACCAGTTACATACCAAGTCAATTCTGTTCTCCCATTGTGCAAACCGGAAACCACTGTTCGAATTGTTTGGATCTGTGATACAGTGGTGGCGCTACGCCAGGGCATGGCAGGGCAAATGCCCTGGTAAAAAAGCCTTTGACCTGGTCGTTGCCCTGGTCGTTGCCCTGCCAGAAATTTTGCATTGCCAGAATTTGTTCGGGCATATTGTTTCCTACTGTTCATGTCCGTTCGTTCGCTCTCTGGCATGGCAAACATATTGGCACGGTAAACATATTGGCCGTGCAAAGTTCTGGCAGGGCAAAATTCTGGCAGGGCAAAAGTTCAGGGAGAGAAACATTTTGGCAGTGAAAAATTCTGACAGGGCAACAGTTCTGGGGTGAGAAACATTTTGGCAGTGAAAAATTCTGACAGGGCAACAGTTCTGGCAGGAAAAAAATTCTGGCAGGGTAAAATTGTGGTGGGTCAAAATTGTGGCAAATGTTCTGACAAACCAATTTCTGGCAGTGAAAAATTTTCGGCAGGGCAAAAATCTGGGTCACAAAAGTTATGGCAGCCTTGGCAGGGCAAAAGTTCTGGTAGGGCAAAATTCTGTGGCTGTTTATCTACAGGGTGGTCCAGCATAAATGTCCCAACTTTGCATGCATATAACTCCGCCAATTTTTGGAATTTATTTATACTTTATGCGTCAAATAAAAGGTAGATCACTCTAGTATTTCCTCTGAAAAATTTGAACTGATACTAGGTTAGGTTTTAATTATATGCTCGGAGCAGCGCTAGCTACCATATTTTGCAGTAATGTGTGACGCATTCTGACGCCGTTGACAGACGATGGTCGCGTTTTGATCTGAATTTTACGAACTGATTAGAGATTTAATTCGTTTGAAATGATTAACGAATTTTCTAACAGAGGATGGAATAAACAATATCTTGAATTATCTGCTACGGAAAATTGATAAAACAGGACTTTCTACTCGCAAACCATGGGAATCGGTGCACATGGCGCGCACATCCGCTAACGTTAATTGCCTTGTGTCCGAGAAAATTTGAAGTGAAGACAATAACCCGGGCAGGCCCTACAAGCAAATTTTTACGGGATATTCGAAACAGGTAGTCCTAGAAGCACCGTATAACGCATTCTAAAAGATGATCTAAAGTCATTCGTCGACGTGATGTCCAACAGCACTCCGTTTCTTTGCGTCTGAAGCGGCGTGTGGCAGCGCGCACGGCTGTTGATAAAATTGAAAGGACACGGTTTAGCGAAGAGACGATATTCATGGTAGAGACTCCTACAAACACCCAAAATGATCGTGTCTAAGCGCGTGTTAGCAAAAAGCGATTTGTGAATATCCCGAGGAAATGGCGACATATTATGTCAACAATTACAACAAAATATGGTAGCTAGCGCTATTCCGAGCATATAATTAAAACCTAAATTTGTACCAGTTCCATTTTTTCAGTGCAAATACTAGAGTGAAATACCTGTTATTTGACGCATAAAGTATAAATAAATTCCAATAATTGGCGAAGTTATACGCATGTAAAGTTGGGATATTTATGCTAGACCACCCTGTACATTACCGTTTACAACTTACAGCATAGGCCTAACTGTCGCTTTATCGTTTTTCATATGAAGCGTAAGCATATGGGTAAGCAATTGACCTAGCCTATATGCCTGACTTACTTTGTTTGCGGAACTTTTTGTTTTCGAAATGCTATGCTGAACTTTTTGTTTTCAAAATGCTACTCGAAAGATAATTTTCAATGCTCCACTAAGTCATTGAGCTTAATAAGATTTGCTCTCCAAATGTAAAAAAGTGCTCGGTTTTATGTCATGGCCCATCTGATCATCTGACCAGCCAACCCTAATAGTGTAGGGTGGGTGGTGTTGCCACTGAGGTTTCAGAAATAAACCGAGATTTCGTTATGAAAAACACAGAAAAGTCCAGACTATTTATATCAGCGATTTTAGACCCCCTTTGTTCAAATTATGTTGCATTTAAGATATTTTTAAAGAGAGGTAATAAATTGTTCGTCAAATGAGTCAATTCAAATGTAGTTGCAACTTCTAACTTTCGAAAAATTGACAGTTATCAAAGTTGTCAGAGACTGGGCATTCACATCGCCAATAAACTGAAGCGATATATGTCATGTGCGCAAGCGTAGTGGGTCGGTCAAGCCTATATGAACTGTAAGGACACAACATGCGTGGCTTAGGCCTAAGTTTATGAAGTTTTAAAGTTGTCGAAGTTTCCGGCCAAAATTTTCTCAACACATCAGCAATCCAACTTTCAAACCATCTAGAGCAGCGGTTCTCAACCTGTGGGTCGCGACCCCCACGGGGGTCGCCTGGTGATTTGCCAGGGATCACCTGAACCCTTTGCAAATTTGTAAAGATTTAATAGTAAATTGAGTGCTAATTACTACAATACAGCAAATTAAAATAAATTTGTACTGAAACTTTTATATGATTCATTCCTTATATTGCGACAGCTGATTTAATTTTGCCATTTTAATTTTCAAATGTAATTCCACTATTACCATCCTTCTAAAAACATATGGGTAGGGTATATTTTATGAAGTCTTAACACGTTGACCGCGAGGGACGTGTTAACACGTCCCCCATTCAGTCATTTAACACAGCAAATCAGCGGTCAACGTGTTAAACCACGTCTCTGAGCACTGACATCGCAAGTATTTTTTTCAAGACGACAGCTTAAATGTTACAGCTACAGTGTGGAAATCCAAAATTTTTAAACAACTGGTTCCGAAACTTTGTAGTCTTCAACCATGACTTTCAGAATTGAAAAGCTGAGCAATTTTTATTGATGACAGCTTAAAATGCACCCACTACAGTGTGGAAATGAAAAAATTAACAATGGGGAGAGGACATTTATTGAAGTCCTAAACCATGTCTTTCTGCGATAAAAGTATGAGAAATGTTGCTGAGATGAAAAATTGCAAGCAATTGGATGGGACAATTTTGAGGTCTTAAAACAAGAATATCAGCGCTGAAGTGATGAGCAATTTAGTTGATATTAGGACTAAAATGCAACCATTGCAACGTAGAAATAACAAATTGACAGTGGGGGAGAGGCACATCCCCATCCCCAGACCCATGCACGGCGCATTCATATAGAACACAAACGAAGTTTATGAAATTGAGAGCCAGTATACCCACTAAAAACGAATCAGTTATAGGTGGAATGAGCGTTGAGAAAATAACTATTGACCAATTTTCAGATTAGCCTATTGTTGAATAGTTGCAGCATTATGAATAAAGAAACGATGTTTTATTTTTACTGACATTTTGTTGGTCGAATCGATGAAACCCAACAAATAAACTGAAGCGCCATTCAGATTATGAGCATCATATAGCCTAACTATGCAGGAAAGCATGACCAGTGTTTTCGGGAACACAGCTGATGACGCCAAGAAGCCATATACTTGATACAGAAGCCTGGTTTGGGAGTTCCAGCTGTAGAGTTTCACAAGCCAAATAAACTTATTAAACTTCAGCCTCAACTATGGTACCGAATAGGTCGCTCTCAGAATCGCAAAAGCCAGGAAAATCGTACAATTGCCAGAAGCAATATTCGCATTATGAGGGTGAAAATGTATGACAATGGAAACAATAATGCAGTGAAAGCGGGTAATTTAATCAATTTTATCGTTGGGGGTCGTCACAACTTTTGAAATGTTGCCAAGGGGTCGTCGCACTAAAAAGGTTGAGAACCGCTGATCTAGAGCATTAATACTCTGCAACAACTTGACAGCTTCCTAGAGGATTGACCTGACCTATATACAGGTTATAGATGTCGATATGGCTCAACAAGGAGAAGTGACTTTACCTATATTGAATAAATTGTCGAAACGACTTATTTCTGCGAAAATTGTGGAGTTTCAAATTGAAATTCGTGGAACAAAAATTATGTAGCACAACCAGTTTACTTTGAATTTCGCTATAAATACAATGTATAATTGCTCAGTGTACAGAATATTCATGCACTGTAAAGAAAAAATGGTCAAGTAATTAAAATAAAACCATATTTTGTCTCAAAACAAACCAGAAACTCAGACGAAGGCAACAAAAAACCAAGATCTAGTGGAAAAACCAGTTGTGACATCACTGGTGATTTATGGCGAGCACGGTAGCGCCAAATTATATGCTGATGTAAGCCCGTGCTACCGAACACGCAACTCGCCCTCTGCCCTGGTTACTTGTATGACTGCCCTGGCTATGCCCTGGCTACAAAAAGTGTATGGCGCCGCCACTGCTGTGATAGTTTTACCAACGGAACAACGTGGTAGGCCTAATTCTCCTTGAATTCCTGACATCGAAGAATCACTTTGAAGCATGTTTTACATAGTGGACACGATCTCAAACATTTTAAATTAATGCTCATCAAAACTCGGCAATATTTCTATTAATAATTATTGAAGTACCCAGACTAAGCGAATAATTAATTAGTTCCTCTTAATTTTGATTAATTGTTAATGAGCCATTTAGTCCGTGAAACTTTTCAGCAGTGTAAAATTTTCCTGCTGTATGGCCTAATTTAAGAAAATTGCAGTTTACGCATGACTGTCGTTTATATAAATAAAACATTCTGAATATCTTAAGCCTATAGTCTACTGTCAAATCAGCCTATAATTCACATATTAAATTCACTATGAAAATATGAATCATAATCACGCGCTCACATAAGTCAATAATAGACCTAAATCTCAACTATTTTTTAGCAATCATTACGTAACACTGGGAGGGTGGCTGGGGGGGTCAAGGGCAACGTTATGAAGCATTTTACTTCGAAAATGGTCATTTTCGGCGTTACGTAATTATGCAATGATCCCCATCGGTAAAGCATACAGCCAGTTACTGGCATTTGGTGACAAGACAGCTTTCAATCGCAGTCTTATTATTATTCTAATTAATATTTATTATATGGAATAATAAGCAGTTTTTAAGGTATTCATATTGTAGTCTGATTATGCCACAATACGTTTTTCAGAGAAGCGTGCGCTTTAGAGTTGGAGTACAACTCATGTGGAGCAGCAATTTGAATGGACCTTGGACTACAGATGAAGTGGATTAAAACTGGAGTCATTTCCTGGTCTTCTTTTGCCAAAAGACTTCTACAGCATCCATATATGACTCATTTTTCTGTTTATGACAGTTGCTCTGATATTTGATCTGCATCATAGAGATTGTATCATGCTATAAACCAGCGTTTCCCAAAGTGGGATCCGCGGAATGGAATTGTTTTGATCAAGGGATTGTTGACAATGCAATCAGTGAATAGCGAAAGCATCTTAAAGCATGCATTCTAGCTTAAGGAGGACACTTTGAACATCAGCACAGCAATTGTTGCAAACAATAACTTCCTATCTTTTACATGTTGGAAACTTAAAATTTTCTTTGCCCAAATTTGAATGTGCATAACTTCGGACTCTGTTCTTAGAACTGGATAAAATTTTCAGGAAGCATTGATAATTAATCCCTCTTACATTCTCCAAAATTTTATAGAGTTTCATTTAAAATTGACACGTATATTGCCAAAACAAAAAGGGCATCAGTTCAATTGGGACACCGTGTATAAGACATTGCGCCTCTGAGTAGTTTCTTGAAGGGGTGACGTAACACGAATGAAGTAGAATTCCAATGAACTTTCACATTCTAACCTCATGTAGGGCATAATAATAATAATAATAATAATAATAATAATAATAATAATAATAATAATAATAATAATAATAACAATGACAATTTCTATGGCGCCGTAACACATTCATGCCGTTACAAGGGTGCCTCACATACTAAATTAAACAGCAGGATAGGCCTTGAGGAATAAATGAGTCTTGAGTCCAGATTTGAAGGAGTCAACTGAGCCAGCTGCTCGCAGAGCGGGAGGAAGACTGTTCCAGCATCTGGGGCCCGCCACCGAGAAAGCGCGGTCACCGAATCGGGTTTTCATCCGCCGTACGCAAAGATTGCTTTTGTCAAGCGATCTAAGTCGCAACCCGAAGGCGGAGGAGTGAGTCCCGATGCAGAAACCACGCACATAATCGGGCGCGGCTCCGTGGAGGGACTTGTACACAAGTAGACAGATCTTAAATTCAATCCTCTGTGGAACAGGCAGCCAGTGTAGAACGTCGCGAAGAAATTTCGGCGTCACGTGATCGTATTTCGTCCGGTTGCACAGCAGTCTCGCAGCAGCATTGAGGACTGAATGCAGGCAAGCCAGAAGACTCTTGGGCGAACCGACCAGCAGGCTGTTACAGCGGTCAACCTGAGAGGTGACAAAGGCAGCGACGGCCGCCTTTGCAGCCTCGAAAGGCAGGGATCTGATGCAGCCCCTCAGGAGGCGGAGCTGACGGAAGCAGCATCCGACAGTTCGCACCACGTGACGCCGCATCGAGAGGTCGGATTCCAGTATGACGCCAAGGTCACGGACAGCAGTCACGGGTCGAATCGGGGCATACTTTCAGTAGGATCGTGGTTTTGAAAACAGAGCAATATAATCTTTCATGATATTGTAAGAAAAATAAACTGTTGATAATTTAGTGTTTTTAGGTATGTAGGCCTATAATTATTAGTAGCCTTTGCTTCCCGTGCATTCTGCATGATTGAATGCGTTTGGTTGAGATATTGGGGTTCCGCCAGAAAATATTAGGACGCGAAGGGTTACATGGCCCAAAAAGTTTGGCAAACGCTGCTATAAATGAAGAGTAATTGCACAAAGCTTCTGCAAATATTTTTGGTAAATAGATCGGGAAATTTGATATTGGGTTCTCACTGTGAATAATATTCATTCATTCATTCAAGAATTTATATAGCGCTTCTTCAAGTGGACTACTCAGAAGCGCTCCCGACTCTAGCATGGCAAAAAAGGGCAGTTTTGAGTTTAATAAAAAATGTTCCAGTAATAACCCCAGCAAGTAGACGTAGCTCCTGTGGAAGCCCATTCCAGACAACTGGGCCGATCACAGAAAAGGCTCTATGCTACATCGTTGCAGTTCGTGCAAAAGGGACCAATATCAATCCCTTCTGTGCCAAACGGGGGCGGTGGTCTTGGGTACTAGTGGAGCAACAAAGCTCTTGCAAGTAGTGTGGGGCAATTCCAAGCTGGCATTGCCTAACTATGGCAGCGATCCTAAATTCAATGCGCTGCCGAGTAGGAAGCCAGTATAATGTCTCCAGCATATAGCTGGACACATGATCAAATTTAGGGATATGTCCAATTAAACGTGCTGCAGAGCGTAAGATTCTGTTTAAGCACATTATTCGATTGGATGGGAGGCCAGAGTAGAGTGACGAGCAATAGTCAAGACGGGAAGTAATGAAGGAATGAACCAGAGTGGTGACAGCACTAGATGTCAGTGAACGAGCAATTGTGCGAAGCTGACGCAGTTGATAGTAGCAGTTTCGAGCAAGTCGGTGAATGTGAGGAGCAAATGTGAGCTATTGGTCCAACAGGACACCAAGGTCACGGACCGTATTTGAGAAAGTGTAAGTGGGGAATTCAGTCACAAGGGCATCGAAGTCAATTTTAGCAAGTTGCTTACGATTGCCCAGCCAGATAAATTTAGTCTTAGTTGGGCTTAGGCGCAGTCGGTTAGATGACATCCATGTTTATAAGGCAGTTAAGGTCTCACTCATGTCTCGGACCACTGATATGGCGCTAGATGATAGGCAATACTTGTACGCTTGTACATCATCAGCATAAAGCTGACCCAAAACTGCATGTGTTGCAAGAAGAGAGGCAAGATCAGAAGTATAAATTATGTACAGAATTGGACCAAGGACAGATCCCTGCGGCAGGCCATGTTGGGCAGGGACCCATGCGGACCTAGTAGAACCATGGACCACACAGAGAGAGCGGTCATATAGAAAAGAGGCTATCCATTCAAGAAAGTTACCAGTCAGACCAAACGAAACATTCAATCGTTCTAATAAAATCTCATGGTCAACAGTGTCAAATGCGGCACTGACATCGAATAGAGCCAACAGGGTGAGCTGGCCCCTGTCGATTGCCCCGTAGATGTCTGAAAGAAGACGAAGAAGCAGTGTCTCGGTTGAGTGGTGCTTTCTGAAGCCAGATTGATTAGGCGGAAGTAGTTTTTTCTCCTCTAAGTATGCAACAAGCTGCACAGCAACCAACTTTTCGATGATCTTTGATAGGAAGGATACAACCATTCTTATACAGCCTTAAAAGATTCTAATTGTAAAACGTATCAAAATACAAATAGCAATATGTAAGTGAACTTGCCACAACATGGTCACTTTGACTCTGGAAACGGCAACTTGTTTCTGACCAGTCTGCAAATGCATGATGACATTTAGGGTCAGGGTTGAAGTCTTATCTCTTTCATATTGCTACTCTTCTGGAGTCTGTCTTCTAATTTCAAGGTTTCGCAGATCTTGACTAGTTCAGCAGTTTCCATTCAAGGAACTATCAGTAGATGACTTGTGTGTTACGCCAATAGTATCATAACAGTTTCCAACTTACCGTATATACTCGCGTATAAGTCGATCCGCGTATAAGTCGAAGTGTAGTTTTTCGAAAAAAATAACGTCCAAAATCGACGGCTCGCGTATAAGTCGAATGCATAAAATCAAAACGAGTGACATTTAACAATATCATTTGTAATGATTAAAGAACTAAAAAACGCGCAAATTCTAGCAAAATTATGTTTGAAATTGTTTATAATAGGCTATTAACAGTGATTATGACTTCCGTCAACTGCTTCCGGTTTCTATTATAAATTTAGCAAGTATGTCAGCGCCAACTGAAAAAGCACTCTGGCGGCAGCGCTACCTTATGGCGTAAGGCGTGCGTCAACAAATATATATCGTCTCGTACAAAATCTTACTGCGCTCGGTTCGGTTGTCCTTCTTACAGCGCTCGGTGCGGTTGTCCCTTGATATAGATGACTGCCGCGAATTCAAAAGTTCTTTTGGCGGTTTGAACAAGCGATAATAAAGATACTTTCGGTGCATGATATAATTATATTGAACAGTCATAATTATAATTACATTGTTATAAGAGAAGAATATTTCGTTTTAAACTGTATTTAGTGAGTAATTCGTTGAAATGTAATTTTCCTTGGAAAACGATGTAGCAAAGACTGAGGGTTTAAGATGTACGGTAAGTCCATTTTCGTGTCGAATATTCGGTCCGAAAATCGACCGTCGGTTTTGCGCCTCGCGTATAAGTCGAACACGGTTTTTGGCGTTCTGAAATAGTCCTAAATTTTTCGACTTATACGCGAGTATATACGGTATACTAATATTAGTGTAACGCTGGTGAATGAAGACGATGTTTTTATTTAAAAAATATATTACAGATATGGCTCACCGGAACTGGACAGGTTTGCTGTATTCATTCCTAAATCGTTTGACATCATCTCGTATTGATAGGTTAGCATCGGTCACACTGTCACTATCATCATGAGTAACATTCGGCTCCGGTATGTCAAATGTAATTGAAGAATCAAGGAATTTTTTTAATTCATTCAAATACTATACATTCTTATACAGCCTTAAAGGATTCTAATTGCAAAACGTATCAAAATACAAATAGCAAGTATGAAACTTTAAGTCCCTGATCAAATAATGCTGCATAATCTGATCTCACAATGTCAGCAACACTAAAAAAAATCATTGCAAGCTGTAAAATCTAACGTAGAGGGTATAATTAAGAAGACAAATACTAACTAAGATCCTCTCCGAGCTGCTGACAGACTTCCTTCTTACCAGTCTAAATAAAATCTAATTAATTTCCATGGTTTTATTGTATAATCAAATACACCAGACAAATGGCATTTCAAAATCCAATTCAAATGAACTACTGTGCTATATTCAAGACATTGATATGATAATCTAAATTCTAAACATAACACAGAGATGAAATCAAAGAAGTGCATCCCATGATTTGGCTTTTCATAAGGTTATTTCTTGGCCCCCCTCCAATACATTCTGTACACTATCCACTTGGGACAAATGCTCCTTCCTATAGGTGTTCCTGTCCATCAGCATGATTTACTAGATGGTCTGACACATTTTCTTTCTATCTTTTTAGGGGACCGCAAGCCGATGGCTACCTAACAAAACATGTCTTGGTCTTCGCGTCACTCAAGAAGTCTACTCTTGAGTCTTGACTCAACTCGCTGCAAAAACCATTGTCCTATCTAAAACCTCTTTTGTCTTAAAAACCCTCAAGCGCCTTGTGTCTATACAGATTCATCCTCACCTTCAGCTACATGTATCAGGACTCTGCCCTTATTAACAATCTGGTTCTTAGGCTAAGCATAATTCTGAAACAGTTACAACTGTTTTCTGTGCTGCCTAACATCTATTTGGCTAATGACAAATCGTGGGTTGAGAATTATAAGGCTCTATGTCCATTTTTTGAAATTTTTTAGTTATTGGTACCATGACGCAAATCTTGTTCAGGGCTATAATGTCCTGTGAGAATCATCTTCAATATTAACGAAGATATTTAAAAAATTAAAAGGCTCTATGTCCCATGTTTTCATCTTTTTGAGAATTATAAGGCTCTATGTCCAACAGCAAATAAGACCGCTGCATACAAGTCACGTGATTTAAATCTATTAATAATAATTGGGCTTAACTATGTCAACAAAAATAATGTCCGTTCGATCGCAATGAATATCGTGGCAGAAATTGACTGATTGTAAATAATTATCGTTTGCTCTCTGACAGAAGAAGAGAAGCAAGATGATAATTTTGTGCACAGTTCAATTCAAGATTAAGCATTAAAACGTTGAGCGGGAGATGGAAACGCACTGAAAATGTGATTTCGCTCAAGCAGGCCGCCGGTTATTCTTATTATCATTATTAATCGACTTTCAGCCCACGCATTCTATAGGCTACATTGAGTGTTATAAGGTTCTATGTCCAATTTTGGGGCGTGGGGCTTTCGTTACAAAATTCATAAAAAAAATGTTTTTACATTTCATTCACAGCTTTTTTCAATGTACAATGTTACTTTGTTAACAAATGAACTACGGTAAATCCGTTAGTTACATTTGTAATATTTTCATTATTTTGTGTGTGTTTGAATGCTGAACTTTCAAATTGGAATAAAATGTTAAGCCCTCGCATTCTGTTTACATTGAGTGTTATATAAGGCTCTATGTCCAATTTTGGGTGTGGGGATTTCTTTATGAAATTCATAGAAAATACTTTCATGTTTTATTCAAAACCTTTGGCAATGTACAATGTTACTTTAATGGCAAATGAACTAAATCCGTTAGTTACATATGTAATATTTTCATTATTATTTGTGTGCTAGATAGTTGAACTTTCAAAATCGAATATCTCGGAATTGTACTTTTTGGACACAGAGCCTAATAATTCTCAACCCGCGAAATCTCTAAGTCTTTCTCCTCACTCTTTTCGATATCTTTTCAGCTTTTGACAAGGTTGATCATGAAATCTTTCTCCAACGCCTTGAATCTTCCTGTGATCTCAAGGAAATTCCCATCTTCTGGTTTCGATCTTACTTATCTGAACGCTCTCAGGTGATCATATCTGGAAGCTCCAGGTCTGTCTGGGGCTCTGTCCTTCTTGGTGTGTCACAGGGCTCTGTCTTAATGCCCTCCCTTTCATTTTGCACATGGCAGATATTGCTTCTGTTATTTCCAATCACTCTGCTTCTGGTCACCTCTTTGCAGATCATGTGCAGACTTATGTCCATGGTCCTACCTGTGCTCAACTCATTCAAGCTGGTTGTATCGAGTCTCTCCCCATGATTTGCATGCATGGACAATTGGACATCGTCTAACCATCCTTCCTTAAATTCTTACAAAACTCAACTTATTTGGCTTGAAGCACCACAACACATCAAGATAATTGACTTTATGCTTCTTGCTGAAAACTTTCACCCCAGTTTACCTTCTCTGCTAGGGTATGTGACTTAGGCGTATCACCCTGAAGATCTCTCTCCGTCTCTTAACATATTATCAATGATAACCCATAACATATTATCAATGATAAATGCTCCTCCTATTTTCAACTTCAGTGCATCCAGGACATTCGCAAATCTGTCTCTTCTTCCACTCTAAAGTCTATTATTTAAGCATTTTGTCTACTGTAGAATTGACTACTGCAAACTATCTTCTTATAGACCATCCCACCTCATGCCTATTGAGCCTATTTGAGTTGCTGCTAGATTGATTGATCAGGCAAAAAATGGCGTGTTTCCGGTAACAGAGGTTTAAAAAACCGGGTAGGTAGGAAAATATTTTTATTTTTTTGTAAAATATTTTATACAGCGGCTAACCGAAAAATTTTGCCGCTGCCCTATTTTTGCACAAAGATACACGATGCAACGAAGTACGCGTTCTAAGCGAGTATAAAATGCCTATTTGCAGAATGTCTATTCCTGCAAACTGCTCTAGAAAACAATCTTATTAATTTCATTTTGTTGACGTCTTTTCTTGCAAGGTGGAGTGGGGTGGGAAGAGGAAGATGAGTGAGAACAGAATAAGGGTGAATAAGGGTGCTGGAGACTGGCAAAGCCAATGAGTATTCACCATTAATGTGACCTAATTAGTGTGACCCATTAATGTGACCTAATTAACACAGCCTAATTAATGTATCCTACTTAACGTGACCTAAGGCCCCAAAAAAATAATGTTGTGTTTCCGGTAACCCGACCGACCCTCTTTCATTGCCGCGACTCAAATAATTTTGTGAAATTTTTTTATTGAAAAAAAGTTATTAAAAAAAATTGTAAATTTTTTTATTTTATTTTAAATTTTTAAACATTTTTTTGATTGACATAATACGGTGACATTGCCTTCCGAATAGAGTTGGATCTTAGGTCAAAAAATAATGTTGTATTTCCGGTGTAACCCGGTGTAACCCAACCAAGTCACTTTTATTGCCACGACTCGGAAAATTTTGTGGAAATGTTTTTATTTATAGTGACATTGCCTTCCGTATATAATAATCTTTTTTTTCCTTAATTGAGCGCCTGCAAGACGCACTGCGCTTTACATTTACAAGTTATGCAGTAATCTTAATTAAACTTAACTACTAACTGAACAGACAGCTTTGCAATTACACGGCGCTAATAGCAGCCTACAAAGCATATCCGCCCAACTGGGGCTCGAACCTGCTACCTCTCGCACTCTTGGCCAGCGTGTTAACCATTACTCTACCGGGCCCCCGTATATGTGATGTACAATTGGGACAACATAATTATAGCATTCACTAAGCCAGTCTTAGGTGCAGACAGCCGGGAAATAGGCAGTTTATACTTGCTTAGAACACGTTATTTGTTGCAGCGTGTACCTTTATGCAAAAAAGAGTAGTGGGGTATAATTTTTCGGATAGTCACTGTACAAAAATATTTTGCCAAAATAAAAAAAATTTTCGACCTACCTACCCAATTTTTTAGAGCTCTGTTACCGGAAACACAGCATTATTTTTTTGGCCTAATTAATATGACCTTGACCCCGATGATGTCACCATTGGCTATCATCCCCACGGTCTCACACTACTTTGGGACTTGGAAGTCATGCAACCGATTGCACCTCAGTGCATCGTAAAATCAATTGAAGTCGCTGGGGTAATGAGCAGAGGCTGAGATAGATAAGCTCTTCGACCACAACTACCTACATTTAGCATAGACCTGGAGGCTAACTAAAGACTCAAGGCAGAGACCTACTTGTGGAGTTCTGGTCTCTGTCTGTCCAGTCATGGAAACATTCACTCCATGACTCAAAATAAATTTGTAGTTACTTTTTAGTGTCATTTTAGTGCTAGAACTTCATTCTCCCTTTAGATCTGCATGCTCTGTTGATCATGCACTGTCACAAGCACTAGAAAACTTGTTTAGTTGGAGATGGACTGTGATCATCTCCAAGAGGATAATATCCTGAGGGTTATCTGCTCCAAAATGAATAAATTGATGAATAAGATACAATGCAGCAGCTACTGGTACTAGCATCCTTGGATTATGGCTACAGACTAAGCTTCACTGTAATCAATGGCAACAACATAAGTGTTTGGATATGATTAAGTTCACATCAAATTAAATTACATCTATTTGATTTCTTCAAAGTCTATATTCGGCAATCTAACAAACCAGACCATATTATCGAACCACAACTATTAAGGCAACAGAAAAAGGATATCTTGCTATCAGTAGTTCAAGCAGCTCCTCTGGTTTACAAAATGTTCGATATGTTGTAAGAAAAGTCTTCACAAATTTTGGATCTGCATAAGTGTGATAAGTAAGCCTTTCTACCAGTTTAAGTAATGTTCCTCCTCTAATCAGAGGACATTCTTTTGATCCTTGGTTGTTGTCCTCAAAGACAATGTTGTCTTCTGAGTCATCAACAGCAAATCTACAGGCAGGAAACAATAAAAGTCTTGAAAGATATGTTTTATTTTTTGAGTCACACTTGATGATTTTTGTGAGGACTACTCAGCAAATAATTCCAAACTGTCTTAAAATGTTCTTGTTAACTCAGTTAGAAATTTCATGCATGCAGGACTGTTGTAAGATACTTCATATGTACTGTATTAACCCTCGGGCTAAGAATGGTGGTGACAGTTACCACCCCTAGGTTTTTTGCGTCCCAACTTGCTTCACATGGAATAAAATTTTGACATTTTAGGTAGCTGTAGGGGATTAATTTACACACATTTTGAGGTAAAAAGTCTGATGACATCTCACACCGTTCAAAAGTTATGCCCGATATACTAAAGGTACCAGAGGTGGATAAGGGGATATACACCCCTTAGGTATATATCCCCTAGACTAAGCTTCAGCGGTTCCCAACCCATGGCCCACGGGCCAAAAGTGGCCCGCCAGGGCTAAGAAAATGGCCCTCATCTTTCAAACAAATTAACAAAAATATATGAAAAATGAGAATTTGGACAGGATAGAACACATAATTACCCTCAATTACAAATTATTCTATATTAGCATCTATAAATAACATCAAACATGCTATTTTGAATCATTTACAACAATATCATATGCTTTAGTTAGTTAAATTTTAGCCTTGTGGCCTCCTTATGTTCTTCAACTAAGAAAAAGTGGTCCTCGTGTCCTCCAACTTAGAAAAAGTGTCCCTGAAGGCAAAACAGGTTGGGAACCACTGCCTTAGACTATATCATGTTCATAATTTATTGTGGAGAGAAACAAATTACACCATTCTAGACAGGAAGGCTATTTTTCCATGCTTATTAATTTGTCTTTTCATTACTGGAAGTGCCTTGCCTTGCCTTCAACCAAAGTATGACATCTTCCCTCCTTTGATAGATTCAAGTAGACTCCTTTCTACACTAGTGTCTCCAGTACCCAGTACCAGAAGTACTCATAATAAATACAAATGTGCAAAAATAGGTGATATTTTATCACAACGCAAACCGATATTTCTGCCTAAATGTTTGTCAGCAGCTAAAGAACTGATATCAGCTTTAAAAGATATTGTAGATGAATTGAGAAATACTAATATAAGTGAAGATGACAGTATTACAGTCATAATCATGAATTTATTTAGCACCACTTAGAGAGAAACTCCTCAGAGGCGCCCCGACCTGACAGCACCAAACCACAATCAAAGAGCATGGTTTTCAAACGCTTGTGGAAAAGGGGCAAAGAAAGACCAAGAAGTTAATTACGGAGACTGCTAGAAAAATGGACTGACTATGATGAAGTAAAGATTTTGCACCAGACCAATGCATTTCATGGTAAATGAACCAGTTGGAAGTCTGCCTCAATACACTGCAGCTGCTGGTAGTAAAGTGCGAAAGTGTGTCATCATTCTGTATACATTCTGTTGGGTATGGGAAGGGCTTTGTAAACTGCTAAAGTAAAATTCCAACAAAGTACCGTATTTTCCGGACTAAATGTCGCTCCTTTCTATACGTCGCTGTGACGTCATATTGGAATATTTTTTGTAAAGTTCGTACATACATCACTCCGCTAAACAGGTCGCACCCACACGTGGATTCCAGGGTAGGACGCAATGCCAAAGACGGCCGTAATCACGTCAAAAGTATTAGCAAATACTTAATAGAATTTGTTTTCTTTTATATATTTAACTTTGTGTGCTTAAATAAAATAAAAGAACTTCAACATTTGTTGTCTGTTGTGGTTTTATGATAGTTTTTACGCTGTTAATATAATGACTTGTTTCTGTGATCATACCTTGAAATGGTAAGCACTTGATTCCATACATAAAACATCCGATGGATGAAATAATTATACAGGCATGTTGACTAAACAATAGATCAGTTTAGTCTACAATTATTAGTGATAGTTAGAACAATGTACCAGTGTTCAGTGTTTAATCTAGTCCCCCTCCTCTGGGAGGGGAATTGGGGTTTCTGGGGGCGAGACATTTGAATGTCCGAAGGACGCTTGTGATGCACGTAGCACCGAGACGGGGAGGGGTATAGGGAGGGGGATGCGCCCCTCCCATCAGAAACTTTTTGAATTTCCATATTGCAATGGCAGCATTTTAAGGGGTCATCTTAACAAAATAGCTGTACTTTTTCAGTGACCCATTAGAAACTTTTTGAATTTCCACATTACAATGGCAGCATTGTAAGGGGTCATCTTAACAAAATAGCTGTACTGTTTCAGTGACCCATTAGAAAATTTTTGGATTTCAACATTGCAATGGCTGCATTTTAAGGTGTCATCTTAACATGATAGTATCATATATTATAGTAGTAAAATGACGTCATTATAATCTTATAATAATAAATTATATCACGATATATTATAACACTTCATTTAAAACAATGACGAAAGCAGTAACTAAAAACCAATATCATTTCGTCAATTTTTTCTGGGGGGGGAAATGTCAATCTTGGGGGTGGGGGAATTTCCCCCCCCAGAGATGTCTAGATTAAACACTGACCAGTGTTATACTTTAAGAAGAAGTAATTAACGAGGTCCTACAAGTCCAGCATGAATATTAATTCGAATGATGGACTGATTTCAACAATGCAAACAAACGCGTTCGAAGCATAGACTGGATTAGGGTCTAGATTTATAGGCCTACAGGTAATTGAGATGGTCATGACTAGACAAGAAATCCTAGGTACGATCTGCAGGGTTCTAATTCTTCAAACAAACAATCACCCAGGCTCTACAACACTGACTCTAGTCATGATATAATTAAAAGATCGCACCTGTCAAACTATGTACAGGGATAATTATCAGCCTCCCTTAAACAAATTATTAAACAAGCGCTTTCAAAGATCTTTCAAAGATCGGCTGGGCCACAGAATACGAACTGAACGCAAACAAACGACCTCGAAATATAGAAGACTGGGTTAATTCAGATGGCGACGACGACGACGCGGAATCATAGGTATGACCTGCAAGGGTCTAATTCTTCAAACAAACAATTGCCCAGGCTCTACAAGACTGACTCTAGTTATGATATAATTAAAAGATCGCACTTGTCAAACTATGTACAGGTATCATAGCCCTGTTTACCAAAGTTGATGACGCTGTCAATATGTATCTATTCCCCCTCCCCCGTGAAGCTATGACAATTTACAATTCATGTTCAATAAATGTGATCTAATATTGCTTCTTTGTTTCGATTACATTTTCCGAAAATACCAGTTCGAAATTTTTTGAAATTTTAATACATACGTCGCACCTTTATACAAGTCGCAATCGCCGATGGCCATGTAAAAAACCGCGACTTATAGTCCGAAAAATATGGTAGGCCTACATAGCAGTGCTGTGAAGTGTGCAAGAAAACGGTTTGAAGGAATCATTCGCAAAAGAACGGGAGTGGCTTGCAATAACTCAAGAACCACTAACATATTTATATTTGACTGCCAGGAAAAATGACATAATTTCTTGTTTCATGTTGATTGTTGATATATCAACAATGTTTCTACATGGCTTTCGATTTTGATCTTACAGACTTATTCTTCTTCTTCTTTAGTTCTCTGCCGTCAGGCAGATTCATATATCCAATGACGCCACACGTATCTGTTCTGTGCATCCATCTTTAGCCCTCTATAACCGTCCTATGTCATCATCCAGTCCAGGAGCATTGTTCTTGGTCTTCCTCTTGTCTTTTTCCCCTCCTTCTTCCTTCTATGATGTCCCTTACTATGGTGTCACTCCTCAAGATGTGGCCAATCCAGTTTCTCTGCCGCCTCCGTATTGTCCCCAGCATTGACCTTTTCTCTCCGACCATCCGCAGTATTTCTTCGTTCGTCTTGTGTTCCCTCCAGCTGACACGCTCCATTCTTCGCCAAATCCACATTTCGAAGGCCTCCAATCTTCTTATGCCATCCTTTCTCATTTTCCATATTTCTGACCCATACAGAACTACACTCCATACCAGCGTCTTGATCATTCTCTTTTTTAGGTTCACATTTAGCTTTCCTCTGAGTAGTTCCCCTCTTTTGTTGAATGCATCTTTTCCCATGGCTATTCTTCTTCTTATTTCCACATGGCAGAGCGGAGTGACCCAAGGGTCACTCCGCTCTGTTCCTTAAGAGCCTAAAAACTGTTTTATTTAGCCGTGGTTGGGCCGGGAGCGCTTCTGAGTAGCCTACCTTGAAGAGGCGCTATATAAATTTCTGAAATAAATAAATAAATACTTCCTAGGTAGCAGAATTTCTCCGCATGCTCTATATCCTCTCCGTTTACTGTGATCTTAATTGCTTTCTCTCCTCCCTTGTTTATCCTCATAACCTTTGTCTTCTTGATGTTTATTTTCATGTCGTATTCTGTCGATATAAAATAGATTACATCATGGTCAGAGAAAGATACAGGAACAGTGTAAAGAATTCAAGAACCCTACCAGGAGCTGATGCGGATACATACCATAATCTGGTAGCCATGACAGTGCATCTGCAACTTAAGTTAGTGAAAAAGAAAAGGATGGCTAAAAGGAAATGGAACAAGGAAAATATGAAGTCGAAATGTAACGAACTGTCAGAAAGAATAGAGGAAAGGGTAGAGGAGACAAGTTCGGATGCAACAACAGAAGGTAGATGGAAAAACCTAAAGAAGATTGTGATTAGTGAGACAACAGAGATTGTGGGATTTCCGTGGACGGACAAAATGTCCCCGGACAAAATGTCCCGGACAAAATGTCCCGGACAAAATGTCGCCGGACAAAAAGTCCCCGGACAAAAAGTCCCCGGACAAAATGTCCCCGGACAAAAAGTCCCCGGATAAAATGTCCCCGGACAAAAAGTCCCCGGACAAAATTTCCCCGGACAAAATGTACCGGACAAAAAGTCCCAGGATAAAAGTAATGTTCCTACACTACCTAGCATAGCAATAGGTACACCTACATTGAGAAAAAGAGTCCTTCTGTCAGAGAACCACCTTCTCTAAATGCATGAAAACGAGTCATTTTGAATATAGCAGACCATTCTTAGCAAATCAACCAATTGCAAGCTGCATTTGGTTCACTATTTTAGAAGAATTCCGATTCTTGTGTCAGAAATGTACAAATTTGCCAAGGGGCTCAGCTATTTTTCATAGTATCTGCGTTTGTTCTACATCAGTGGTTCCCAACCTTTTTTGACTTGAGGGCCACTTTTTATAAGTTGTAGGCCACGAGGGCCACTTTTTCTTAGTTGAAAGACATTAGGGGGCCACAAGGTTAAAATTGTATTAACTAAAAGCATATACAATTGTTATTTATGATTCAAAATATAATGTTTGATGTTATTTATCGACGTTATAATATAATAATCTGTAATAGAAGATAATAATGTGTTCTATCCTGTCCAAATTGTTCATTTTTCACATATTTTTGATAATTCTTTGAGTGATGATGGTCATTTTCTGAGGCCTGGCGGGCCATTTTCTGAGGCCTGGCGGGCCATTTTCTGAGGCCTGGCGGGCCACTTTTGGCCCGCGGGCCACGGGTTGGGAACCGCTGTTCTACATAGATCTATAGGCAGCCTTGAAGGTGTGTGTCCGGATCGCTCATTGTTTTGATAGTTTATAAATTATCCTAACTATAGATATAGCCCAAGATAGAAGTTAAGAGGTTCCCATCTGCCATTCTATACACAGCTGTTTCAAATGTTGAGCTGTCTTCAGGCGAGGGCATTGACGGGCAAGATGGTCCATCTTGGACGTAGACTTAGTCTCCCACACGGACGCAGTCTAGCGTGATACTGCAGCCGCATAGTTTAGGTGGGGAACGGACATTTCCCCTGGACATTTTCCCCCGGACTTATTCCCCGAAAATTATCCCTGGATGTCCCCTCCCCCATTTTGACTAGGAGATTTCTACCCGGTAAACTGTACATTAGGCACGTTAAGTCCAGAAACGGATGCCCTGAAGTAAACGATCGCTCAGTAGGCCTAATCGTTAAATAACTGAAATTCATATGAAATGATGCATGTATACAATAAACAAAGGCCTTATGCGACGTTGTGTAGGGCAGGGGTTCTCAACCGGTGTGTCGCGATACACTCGTGTGTCGCGACTCCACCGCCGGTGTGTCGCAGAAAAATTGTGTGTCGTTGGTGTGTCGCGAAGAATTGGTGTGTCACGATTTAATAATGATTACAATAGGTCTAATCTTCGTTTATTTTTCAAACTGACATAACGCTGTATGATTACATGAAATAATCTTAATTAACACCAATCTTAATTACCAAATTCTCACAGCATACGTCCGTCGTTCTCGCATTACACACTGACTTACTTACAGGTAGGCCTACTTTAAAAGTGTAGCAGATGACTGCAGTGAGAATTCATTGCGCTTTATTTATCTTTTCCATTTTACCGCGATATGGGGCGGCGATGACGTTTGCGCCTACCTTTAAATGTATATGACATAGACCTATTCAAACACGTTTGCGATCGCACCTGTGAAAAAACTTAACGACAATAAACAGCAAACAACTCTTTGAGCTGAAATGTGATCACAGAATAAAGGACATGTATAAACAATTTTCAAGAACTCAGTTCTGGGCAAAGCTATAATCTGTTTTGAATCATACTAAGGAATTTGATAGAAATTCAATATAATTACTTTTATTTATTAAAAATGTCTGCAATTTAGTATTTTAAATTAAAAAAATGAGTTGCATAGCAAATTTGATATAAATAAACATGTTTAACTTTAACACTTTTCAATTGGAACGACATTCACATTATGCCGATTGAATGGTGTGTCGCTAAATTTAGTCGCAAGTTTAGTTGTGTCGCGGGACGAAAAAGGTTGAGAACCTCTGGTGTAGGGACATCACTTTTACCCTGCGACTTTCTGTCAGGGACATTTTGTCTGGGGACATTTTGTCCGGAGACTTTTTATCCGGGGACATTTTGTCCGGGACATTTTGTCCGGAGACATTTTGTCCTAGCACCGGGATTTCAGACGGGTGTGGAACCTCGTAAACCATGGGTAACACCGAAGATGTTAGAGGACATGGAAGAAAGTAGAAAATGGAAGCACCAGAGTACCGAAGAGGCAAAGAAGGAGTACAAAAGACTGAACAACCAATTAAGGAGAACAATGGATAAAGCAAAAGATAAAGCTGTGGGGCGCGGTGGTGTAGTGGTGGCGTCGTTGCCTTGAAGCCGGAAGGGTCGAGGTTCGAATCCACCTCAAGTCGCCGTGTAGGGACCTTGGGCAAGTCCTTCACTCGCAATTGCTCAGCACTTCGGCGTGAAACTCCGATGCAGTGTCCGCTCTGCAGTCGGGAGCGCCTTGGAGTAGAGAGCTTGAAGGGGCGCTATAACAAGTGCGCATACAAACAAAAGAGGAATGGTGGGAGGAGATGTGCAAGGAGATGGAAATGCTCCAAGAAAAAGGATGCCACGACCTAGTTTACAGCAGGATCAAGTCACTGGGAAAGAAGACGAAGGTATCCATCAAAAATGTCACGAAGAAAATGTCGCGGTCAAAATGTCGTGGACAAAATGTCGCGGATAAAAATGTCGTTGATATATAATGTCGCCTTACAAAATGTCGCGACATTTTCCCCGCGACATTTTGACCGTATAACACTAAACTATGAAGAACGAAATTCGAAGACAATTTAAAAACTTTGACCGTTTAATACTAAACTATTAAGAACGAAAATAGAAGGTTCGTACTAGAATGTTCGTATAGAAAAATAGAATGTTCGTACTAGAATGTTCGTATTAAGAAACTAGAATGTTCGTACTCTAATGTTCGTACTAGAATGTTCATATTCAAATTTGCAATCTCAAGTTGTGAGCAATACTCCGCAGATAATCGGTAGTTGGACGAAGTCCATAGTCTGCAACAATAATTTTCATTCTTTCGGCGGTATTTTTATAGACCTGTTTGCGGGTGGAGGTTGCTGGCTCACATAGGCGCAACCACCCTATGGGACCCACGGGACGCGTCCCCCCAACTTTTGAGTGGTCCCCTAACTTTATTATTATGGTCCCCCAACTTTTAGGACGTGATTCATTATGGTCCCCCCAACTTTTAGGACGTGATTGCACCTATGCTGGCTCACTTGAGCATAGGCTAAACAAGATGCGAAATTGTGGTACATCAAACGATTTAGATTTCGAGGTTTCAAGAATCGCTGAATTGTGCACAAACAAGACGCGAAATATGTTTGACATCAAATGATTTCGATTTCGAGGTTTCACGCTTCGCTAATTTTGAGGTTAAAGACATTGCTGGCTGAATTGAGCATACTGTAAACAAGAGGTGAAGAAAATTTGAACGGCGACATTTTGTGTGCGACATTATAATTCGCGACATTATGCATCAGCTACATTTTTATCCACGACATTTTATCCGCGACATTTTGACCGCGACAGTTTCTTCGCGACATTTTCGATAGGAACCGAAGATGAATATGGGTAGAGAAAATGTAATCAAGAACAAAGACGGCAGACGGCTGGAGGAACCAGTCGATGCAAAGAATATGTGGAAGAGTTATACATGGGAAACAGTAGTTTGGAGAACGAAGAGGAGGAACAGGAACAGATACAGAATGGAAACGACAGAGGAATGGAGGTGCTCAAAGAGGAGGTCATGGCTGAAATCAGTGACATGAAAAACAACAAGGCAGAGGGAATAGATAACATCCCAATAGAGCAGCGGTTCTCAACCGGGGGTCCGCGGACCCCTGGGGGTCCGCGGCGATCTGCCTGGGGGTCCGCGAGCAAATCCTGAAAATTATATATTTCTTAGTTAAAAACATAGAAACAGATAAATTTTTTTCAATTTTTCAAAAATTCTTCTTTTCAATGGCAACATGAAGTTAATAATACGCTTATCAATGACAAATTCATCTGTTTTAGATGGGTCGGTTTGTTTTAATCGCTAGAGTGCAGACTGAAATTTATTTTCGATCAATGCATTCAAAGGCATAAAAATGGTTGGGCTAATTTCATCAAGGCACGTCCACTAAGCTCTTAATAATTCTTTTTGTTACATTAGGTTCGGATGTGGAAATCATGACAGTTAATGACGTATAGGCCAGCCGAAGTTCACTGGTTATCAAAGGGGGGAAAGTTTGTAACACACTGTCTAGATTTCGGGATGCTTTTGAGAGAGTTTCTTAGAGAAAAAGACCACAGCCTGCAATTCATTTGAATAACAACTAATGGGTTTCAACTCTGGTTTACCTGGTTGGCATTTTTTAACAGCTAAATGAACTGAGTTCCTCTATGCAAGTGATGCAGACACCCCTAGTGATAAAGTGTCTGCTTTTACAAAAAAAACTTGATTTCTGGTGCAAAACGGATAGTGGTCGATAACTTTGACACATGTGTCAAAGTTATGTGATCAGTTGAATTAATTCACATAAATATAAAGAAATGCTCAGATCAATCAACCACAATTTGTTAATTTAATTTCCAGACCTATTCAATCATAGATGGATCAATTCATCTTCTAATTTCGTAATTTGAACATTCACAATTTTTCGTGGGTTTCCAGTCCGTTTCTTGCAAACATTGATTCATGAAATTTAAACCACAGAATTGAACCAAATCATTAAAGTGACCAGTGATCCTAGGCCTACATTGAAGATGTTGCATCCATGCAAGAGTCAGCTTGATGCATCATTTTGGATACAGGCTTCACATGAATATCCAAAACTGCATGAGAAAGCTTTCAACATTATTTCACCTTTTGAAACATAATATCTTTGTGAATGTGGCTATTTTACCCTGGTAACAATTAAAAATGATCGATCACGACTTGAGGTTTAACATGGGCTCAGATTGAGTGTTTCGAGCAGATAAAATGTGCTCGAAAATGTATGCCCAAAACTTACAGTAAAATTTTAAAAAAACAGGTTTTTCTAATAAATTTTATATAATCTTATTAGTTATATAAATTTGCACTATTAGAACATACATGTAGACCTACTATTATATAAGATTATAGAGTCGCACAGTCACAATAATGTTCCAAAGGCGCCAAATTTCAGTGGGGTCCGTGACCGGGACCAAAAATTAAAAAGGGGTCCGTGAGTCTGAAAAGGTTGAGAACCACTGCAATAGAGATACTG
The DNA here is from genome assembly GCA_949752735.1 of Lumbricus terrestris. Lineage (NCBI taxonomy): Eukaryota > Metazoa > Annelida > Clitellata > Crassiclitellata > Lumbricidae > Lumbricus > Lumbricus terrestris. Next base: position 22,505,167 of record OX457040.1, read on the forward strand.
AGGAACCTGGGAGAGAAGGCAATGGGGGAATTGGTGCGGCTGTGCCAAGACATATACAATATTGGAGCGTGGCCGGAAGATTTCTTGCAAACCATAATAATAATATAAATAATAAATAAAAATATTCGTTTTATTGAAAAACCAGTCGACATAACGCGACAGTTAACAAGCACAGAGGAGCAGCAAATAAAGTCTAGTAAACGTTTTTATACAGCATCCGTGTTATGAAATTTTTATTGTTTTTATTGGTAAGTTCGATGATTCCAATCAAGAAGAAACCAAATGCAACAACATGTGAGGACCATCGCACTATAAGCCTCCTTACCCATGCATCAAAGATCCTACTTAGAGTTATCATGAAAAGGCTACAGACAAGAGCAGAAAAAAATAAATGCATTGGAGAGGATCAATTTGGCTTCAGAAACGGAGGGGAACAAGAGAAGCAATTGCAGCACTGAGAATTCTAACTGAAAGAAGTATCCAGCATGGACAAGACATATACATATGTTACGTTGACTATGAAAAAGAGTTTGACATGGTGAATTGGAAGAAGTTGATGGGTGCGTTATGACGAATAGGGGTGGAATGGCAGGAAAGGCGATTATGTGGGACAGAAGGTGAAAATAAGAATTTATAGAGAATACTCAGAACTGGGAAAGATAGGAAGAGGTGTGAGGCAAGGATGCCCACTCTCCCCAAAACTATTTAATATCTACATAAAAGAAACTGTATGAGAAATGTTGGAAGAAGTGAATGAAGGGAAAAAGGTACGAGGAAGACTGACAAAAGCTGAGATTCGCGGACGACCAGGCAATGTTGGCAGGCACTAAAGAAGGATCACAAAGAATGATGGATCAATTGAACATGATATTGACAGAATACGACAGACTTATTACTAGTTTGTATTGTTGCACACTAGACTTTATTACATGTAAACTATTCTTGTATACACAGATCATTTTCAAAACACACAGAATCCTATATTTGTTTATGAAACAAGCACCGTATTTTTCTGACTATAAATCGCCGTCGGCGATTGCGACTTGTATAAAGATGCGACGTATGTATCGAAATTTCAAAAAATTTCTAACCGGTATTTTTGGCAAATAATATCGGAACAAACAAGCAATATTAAATCACATTTATTGAATGTGAAACGACCCATTGTAAGTCATCATAACTTCACGAGGGAGCAGATACAATATCGACAGCATCATCAATATATTGGTAAACAGGGCTAAGTTGGCAATCTCTAATTATATAGGCTATATCTATAGCAAGTTTGATTAGTAGGTACTGGCTTTGATAGCTTCCCATGAATAGGCCTAGCGTTTATTTCCACCTAATCGCCGAAGTAGACCAGCGATATGTAACATGGAACAATTGTTGCAGCTCGCCTAATTAAAATTCTATAGGCTTCTATAAGATTTAAATTTGCTCTAGGGCTGTTATAATGCTATTCAAAGACCGTCTAAATGTGAAAGGGCGAAATTATTCATTCCTTCGTATTCTGTGGTCCAGCCGATATATTAAAACGCTTGCTCAATTATTTAAGTCTTAAGGTAGGCCGATAATACCTGTACTCTTGTAGGTAGAAGGACATGTGCACCGAACGCAATTGTTCCTTTTAATGGATAGGTCAACCGTTCCTAATAATGGACATTGGACAGGTCTGCAGTCTTGTAGAGCCTGGGCAATTGTTTCTTTGAAGAATTAGAACCCCAGGTCAACCTAAAAATCCGCGTGGTCATGGCCACTGAATTACCCTAGTTGTCTATGTTTCAAGCGGGTCTGTTTGCATTAAATTCAGTCCTTCTTTTGTATTCTGTGGCCCAGCCCATGTAGATACAAGGGCATGTGCGACAGATCGCAATTAATTATATAATGGACAGGTCTGCGGAGTCTAGTAGAGCCAGGGCAATTGTTTGTTTAAAGCAGCGGTTTCCAACCCGTGGCCTGCGGGCCAAAAGTGGCCGCCCAGACCTAAGAAAATGGCCCGCATCTCTCAAAAAATTAACAAAAAATATATGAAAAAATGACAATTTGGACAGTATAAAACACATAATTACTTTCTATTACAAATTATTCTGTTTTGTCGCCTATACATAACATAAAATATTCTATTTTGAATCAATTACAACAATTCTACATGCTTTTAGCTAGTTAAGTTTTAGCCTTGTGGCCCCCTAATGTCCTTCAACTAGGAAAAGTGGCCCTCGTGTCCTCCAACTTAGAAAAAATGGCCCTAAAGGCAAAAAAGGCTGGGAACCACTGGTTTAAAGCATTTGAACCCTGCTGGTCCTACCTAGGAGTCTGCGTCTAGTCATGACCGTCTCAATTGCTCTGTATAAATGTAGACCGTGGTCCAGTCTATGTTACGAACGTGTGTTTAGAATTCAGTCATTCATTCATATTAATATTCATGCAGGACTTGTAGGACCTCGTTAATTATTTGTTTAAAGTATAACACTTATCCATTATTCAAACTATCACTAATAATTGTAGACTAAACTGATCTATTGTTTAGTAAACATGCCTGTATAATTATTTTATCCATCGGATGTTTTATGTATGGAATCAAGTGCTTACCATTTCAAGGTATGATCACAGAAACAAGTCATTATTAATAGCGCAAAAACTATCATAAAACCACAACAGACAACAAATGTTCTTTTATTTTATTTAAGCACACAAAGTTAAATATATAAAAGAAAACAAATTCTATTAAGTATTTGCCAATACTTCTGACGTGATTACGGCCGTCTTTGGCATTGCGTCCTACCCTGAAATCCACGTGTGGGTGCGACCTGTTTAGCGGAGTGATGTATGTACGAACTTTACAAAAAATATTCCATTATGACGTCACAGCGACGTATAGAAAGGAGCGACGTGTAGTCCGGAAAATACGGTACACGTTGTGTGGAATGGACAGGTTTCCATGTTAAAAATTGCATAATTTCGAGGTGCATTCATATATTTTAAACTTATACCATTTTTGATCAGAAATGAATGCTGAATCCTGTACTACAAGATATGATATTTGAAGGGAAAAAATCAGGGTTAGGGGGTGGTTGTTGAGGGGTACGCCTTGGTAATCCATGTCACAAAAAAGCTTGGTGGCCTGAGGGTTAAACATTTGAATACAATCATACATACATACATAGCTACAGAGCAACACTGACAACAGCAAAATCAAAGCCAGGTAAAAATTGGATCACAGCCATCCAATGGTTCATTCATACAGATGAAATATTATTTTTATTTGTGACTTGCAAAAGCCAGCATGTAAATTTTTATCCTTTGATTTCATTACCTGTACTGCTCTGGAGATGGAAGTCTCAGCGGCTGCTTTGATTCCTCTTCCTTCATTTTTGTATCCAGCAAACGTTCCAACATACTACAATGCAATGAAATCTTAATTTGCAACATCATCTCGAAAACTTAAGCATAATTTAGATTAATATTAAAATTTCATTCTATGACATTTACAACCGGCTACGGGCCCACATTTAAGACAATTTATCTAGAGCAGAGGTTCTCAAACCTTTTTTCGCACGCGACACACCTAAACTTGCAACCAAATTTGGCGACACACCTAAACTTGCAACCAAATTTGGCGACACACCTAAACTTGCAACCAAATTTGGCGACACACCTAAACTTGCAACCAAATTTGGCGACACACCTAAACTTGCAATCAAATTTGGCGACACACCACGCAATCGTCATGTAAATATTGTTTAAAAATTCTATTAAGCCCTCCTATATAACATTATTTGAAATTGTTAAAAAAAATAATGAATGAAATGTTGACAGTGAATGCTTTGTAGTTCCTAATTATTCTAAAATTCTAAATTCTACTGATCTAAATTTATGATTCTGCGTTTTTTTTTACTCTGCGTTAATTGTTTGACCTAACAGTTAACGAGATTTTTGCTCCTGGATTTTCTCTGGATCAAAGCGAGTTAGGATCCACAGGCTTTGTGAGTGCAAAACGTAGCCTGCTATAATTGCGTAGCAACCTAGCCAGATGTTCCTGTAGACTTTAAGCTCGGGTCATTACCTACAAACGAGACTAACGAATGAAAATAGCCTAATGGGAGTTATATAAAACTGCTTAGATAAGGAAGAGCATGAAATATTATAAATTATTCATAGTCCAAGCCACTATGATAGCTATAGGCAAAGCAAGAAAACATGGAATAAGGGTAGTTAAACACTGCCGAAACTAAACGCCCTTCAAAACATCAAATTATTGTCACGAAAAACTGGGAAAAGTAGGCCCAAAGGTAATTTTCAGTTTAAAAACTTGGGTCATTGGGACTTCTGCGTCCCTGGACTTTGTCCACCTTCCGTATATACGATAGATTGTCCCGCTATGAATATGCAAGCAGCTAATTAACCCTCATCCGAACAAGCGAAAATGCAACTTAATTTGAACAAAGGGGGTCAAGGGGGTCTGGTCAGACCCCTCGTTTTGATATGGGTTTTTTATGAGTAATAGTGCTTTTTATATGTCAATTTTGTAAGATGATATCAGAGTAACTCAAAACAACAATGTGCCAGTCTCTCTATGCAATATAAATCATTTTTATGAAGATTTAGTTACATTAATTGTGACGGTTTGTCATACATGTTCATTGTCGCAATAGTTGTCTATCTATAAAATTTGGAAATCAAAATAAAGAAACCAAAATTTCAGTAAAATTAGTACTGAATGCTCTTATGATCAGAGTCAGCATTACTGTTTTCTAGAAAATATCTATAAAAAATAATTAAACCTAGAATGTAAACATGTATCATACATAGCCCGTTAGCTTTTGCTTTCGGGTTTGTATATCGAATGATGATGTCTTTCATCTCGTCTGTTATAAAACTGTCAAAACTACCTTGAATATTCTCAGTGTGTCCATATTATATTATTCCACATCTTCTGTTTCTGCATTGTGCAACAGAGCACGTCCTCTTGGCATTGCTTTTGACTGCCAAAAATTATTCGGATCTTTACCTGTATTTAGGTCTCTCGGCTTCATCAGTACAAACAATTTCGTCATCATTATCTTCACTTATCAGGTCCAGTCTCATCATAGTGTTTATCATCATCTTCAATTTCAACATTGTCTTCATCATAAGAAACATCTGAATGTTGTTCTTCAGGCATTGGCATCTTTTCATGTTCACATTCCTTATTCTTGCTCTCACTGTCCAAACTGTGTTCATTGTAGTCTCAGATAGTATTATCTTCAGAACTTCCATATAACCAAATCGATTTGGTCGCTTAGATGTGCTAATTGTAGCTCATTAATATAGGAACAGAGTCATAAAAGCAATCTGAGAAAATATCACTCCTAAAAAAGTTATGCAGCAAATATATAAAGGGGGTCTGGCCGGATGAGGGTTAAGAAGGCACATCCAACCATTGCGCGTCATCAATTTTAGATTCGCAAAAATATCTGTTTCTTTACGATAATTTCCCCCATTATTTTCGAAGGTTAGGCTACAGTGTAGTCCCTGTTGGGAAAGTATAATAGGTGCGCTCGCTAAAGTCTTATACTGTATGGCGCATGTAGGCCTACATGGGATTGCATGGGGGGCTTACAAGGCTGCTCCCGATTGCGAAACAAATGGAACCTGGACAGTTGATTGTATTTGATGTTCTTTCTGGTGGCTGCTGCTCCTGCTATGCCACGCGTTGAATTTAGATATGATGGAGCCACTGAAACTTCTCAAACAAGACTATGATCTTCAAGCCATGGAATCAGCATCAACCAAGTGGGATGCTTTTCCATCTGTCCCCAACAATCCGGGTGGTTCCTTCATGTTGGGAATGCGTGTGCGTGTGAGGCTGCAGCTGATCAGGCATTCAGAACGGCATGTCTGGCGATCCAATCTGGACCGAGTCCACAGGATAGACGACGACCGTGCAAGCCATCTGCCGCTTTGCTGACAAGTGGTCTGTTCCAGTATGACTGTTTGTCAACATTGGTGACCAAGACATCAAGTATAGAGATTCATTTGAATTCTGCATTCGAGTAGCAGACAATAGGTTAAGATCCTCATTGAAGGCCAATGAAGGGTCTGCTACAAGTCCCACGGCCTTCTACGAGGTTTGGCGTACAGAGAGAATAAATATACTATCTCCCAATGGAATAATTTATTAAAGGTCAATCACAGTTTCTGTGATGCTGAATGATTTCTCAGTTACACATCTATATCTAGGAAAGGCATGGGAACTAGAGATGCAATTGGGTCGCTGAGAGTAATTACAGAAAGAAGTTGCGAAATAGGAAAGGATGTATACATATGTTTTGTAGACTATGAAAAGGTGTTCTTCCAATGCCTCCAGGATAGAAAGAATCAGCTGGAGGGATCATATCAGCAATGAGGAGGTATTGAGAAGAGTCGGAGAAAAGAGAGCGATGACACACACAATTAGAGAAAGACAAAGAAGATGGATCAGGCACACACTCAGAGGAGACTCGATGCTACGAACAGTCATAAAGGGGAAAATGGATGGTAAAAGAACGAGAGGCAGACCAAGACAAAGACTGTTGGACTGGATGATGAAAGATGGCTACCAGAAGATGAAAATGAAAGCGCAGAATAGAGAAGAATGGAGACGTCAAACATTCGAACCTGCCTAAGGGCAGAGAACGGAAAAGAAGAACATCTATGCAGATTTGTAAGATGAAAAATGTTTTTGTTCAAGTTTGCCTTGTTGAATAAATCTATTGTGATTTAAAGCAAGATGACAACATTTTGATGCAGGAATTGTCAATATTGACAGGCCCACCAACAGAAATTCTGGGTCCCTAGGCAGAGCAGTCACAGGTCTCTAAACAATTTTCAGGCTTTATGAGAAAATAAAAATAACAAATTGAAAAACAAATTGATAAAATAAAAAAAATTGAATACAACTGCACAATATCATATTTTATAAATACAAATATGATTTTATTCAGTTGTCAGTTTTAAACATTGAATCTTCAAACGCTCAGGGGCCAAGCAACGTTAAGGGGCTTGGGCTGGACCTGCAGTCAGTTCATGAAAATATTATCAGTTGTCAGTTTTAAACATTTAATCTTTAAATTTATGCCAACCAAAAAGGAAAATATTTTAGACTGAAGTCAGGAAGTGGGTTGTGCCACATTCTATATAGCAACAAATGATATGTAAGGATATAATCAGATGCCCGAAGTTTAAACTGATTGTAGTTAAGTGTCAGTAATCCTATATTTAAAAAAGCCATAAATCATAAACTTTGTACAACAAATTATAATATTTCTCATAAGCTGACTGCAGGTCCAGCCCGAGCCCCTTCTGGCCTTCTCATGATGTGCCTCTTTATAGATTCGAGCACAATCAGTCTACTAGTAATTACCTCCAAGTTAGAAGAGATATCAGGGCATACATCCAGTTGTTCTTCTCTTCTGCTGATTTGGCCACAAGAACAATATTCGGATGCTGCCGGACTTGAAGGTCAAATGCATTCTTCAGCTCTGTTACAGTGAAAAACTACCATATATATATATATCACACACCCACGCACGCACATGCACACGCACACACCTATGCTGTTTTACACACTAAATGAAGGAAAATAAATACAAAGATGCAAACTTTTTACGTAAGCGTGACTGAGCGTATGCGACTATGCGTGAGTATATCCATACGGTTAATACTGCACCTATGAAATACCTCCCACATCACTAATTATATGATCATACTTCAGTACCTTTTAGAGGTTCTGAAGGATTGGTATGTAATTGTTCTGTACACGTATGACAGAGGAATAAAGGCAGCTATCCGACTTTTTAAGGCTGCCACAGAGTGACTGGAGAGAGAGAGAGAGAGAGAGAGAGAGAGAGAGAGAGAGAGAGAGAGAGAGAGAGAGAGAGAGAGAGAGAGAGAGAGAGAGAGAGAGGGAGAGGAAGAGGGAGAGGGAGAGGGAGAGGGAGAGGGAGAGAGAGAGAGAGAGAGAGAGAGAGAGAGAGAGAGAGGAGAGAGAGAGAGAGAGAGAGAGAGAGTGAGAGAGAGAGAGAGAGAGAGAGAGAGAGAGAGATAATAGCCAACCAGTGGCCTTTAACTTCTTTTTGAATTGCATGCAAGGGTAGCAATCTTTTGAATAATTCTTCTGTAAAAATAATAATGTCAGCTAGAAAGGATAAAGAAATCACTGATGCATTAAACACACTGATATGCAATTTATTTTTGGTGCAATGGCAAGTAAGTAAGTGTATACTTCATTGAACCTCGTGCAAATGTACTGCGGGAACATCATACAAGAACAATCTAAGCGGGTAAAATCAAAAAAATAATCATAATTGCAATTAAGTAATCATCACATGAAGCTACAAAACATAATGTACATCTTTGGAACTGTCTGAGCGAAAAAGGATAAAGACAGAAAAGGAAAACAGTAAAAGTCACTTCAAAAGCATATGTGTGATAAATGCACATTGGGTTAATGCATCAGCATGAGGAATTTCACTGTTGTGCAAACGAGTATGGAGTGAGTAGGTAAAATTCTTTATGGGAGGTAATAGAGGACCTAGGACATGGCTTGGGTTGTAAAGCACAAAAGCGAAAAGAGATGAATCGGCATAACCACTGACATCATCGAACAACTTTTGGTCGGCAGGCAGAAACTTGAGCGTATTATAGCAATAATACATTGGTGCTGACCAGTATTTACAAAGCCAAACCATACAGCGGAAGCATTTAGAAGGCTGCTAATGTGGTGGCCCGAACTTCATCGCGTATGCGCGTCCCATAGAGAGAGACCAAGAGCATAGAGACTCTAACACAATTAATTACTGACTATATTATACACGGTGTCCCAATTGAACTGATACCCTTTTTGCTTTGGCGCTACACTTGTCAATTCTAAATGAAACTCAATAAAATTTCAGAGATTGCAAGATGGATAAATTATCAAAGTTTCCTGAAAATTTTATCAAATTCTACAAACAGAGTCCGAAGTTATGCACATTTAAATTTGGACAAAGAAAATTTTAAGTTTCCAACATGTAAAAGATAGGAAATTGTTTGCAACTGCACACCTTACTTTCTAAATTAATAAATATGACATCATAGTTCCGTCATTTCCATGCTAGGGGGACAATAATAAAAATGGCTTTCAGCGAAGATGATTTGAGTTTAATAAAAAAATTTAAACAAAATAATGGTGCGCACTGTCATGACATTTTACTCGGTGAGCACTTGCTGCCTGCTATTAAAGAATTGTCGGGCAGTGAATTTTTCATATTCCAGCAGAGGACGCAGAGGTCGCAGACAGCAGCCACAGGACGAAGACCCGCAGACACAGAGTTCTGCAAGTGTCAAACTTTCAGAGTCAATAAATAAATTCGAGTTGCCTTTATCTGAGCATTGCTTAGGACACTTAAAACAATTAGAGTCACTTTAAATTTTGATAACAGCGTAAATTTGTTTATTATGCGCTTTTTTCAAAAAAGGGGATAGAATGGTTTCTCCCCCCGGATAGTATAGACCGGTTAATTCCATCCGGGGGGATAGACTAATTCATCCCCCCGGATAGCTTTCATGGGGGATACTCCGTTTCGTGTCACAGGCAATCCAGTTCAGACACTTGGGCGAATCGACCAGCAGGCTGCTACAACGGTCAACCTAAGAGGTGACAAAGGCAGCAACGGCGCCTTTGCAGCCTCGAAAGGCAGGGATCTGATGCAGCCCCTCAGGAGGCGGGGCAGACGACAGCAACATCCAACGGTTCGCGCCACGTGATGCCGCATCGAGAGGTGGGATTCAAGTATGACGTCAAGGTCACGGACAGCAGTCACGGGTCGGATCGAAGACCCGCAGACACTGAGTTCGCAGGTGTCGAGATGAGGACACCGTCTACTGGTCGCGCACCATAGGAAGTCCGTCTTCTCGGGGTTGAGACGGAGTCTGTTGGAGCGCATCCATTCGGCGATCCGCTCGACACCCAACTCCATCCGTCGCCGCTGCTGTCCATCAGTTGATGGATGACCCCAGGTATAGAGCTCTCTGATTAGGTTGTACTGTGAGAGGTGCTTTATAAATCTAAAAATACAATAGAATAGAGTTGCGAGTCATCAGCATAGAAATGTGATTTCAAGCCGAGACTGGCAGCAAGCTCACCAACGTCAGCCGTGTAGAGCAGGAACAGCAGTGGACCTAGCACAGAGGCCCTGGGGGGACACTGCAGATGAGGGAACGAAGAGAGGATAAAACTCCGTCGTAGAGCACCGTCTGTTGGCATCCATTTAGGTACGAACGAAGTCAGTCGAGAGCCACCAACAGGATACCGTATGTCCTCTCCAGGCATTCGACCAGCACATCATGGTCGACCGCATCAAACGCTGCCGATAGGTCGAGCAAGCCGAGCAGCGCGTGATCTCCCGCATTCATCATCTCGGTAAGGTCAGTGACCACCTTGAGAAGTACTGTCTCTGTCTAATGAAACTTCCAGTAAGCTGACTGATGAGCTGGAAGAAGTCCAGCCAACGATAGATGCTCGGTCAGTTGAGCACTGACTCCACGGGGAAGCGTCTGCTTCTCAAGTCAAGGTGTGACATAGGCATCCTTGTAACATGTTGGTACAGTGCCAGAGGATAGCGATACGTTGAATAGTAGGGCAATGTATGGGGCAAGCAGGTCGATGCTGGGCATTGCTGGTCTTAAGCAACAACGTGATGAACAACATAACACTTTCATGCCAATAAACGCCAAGGCTTTCATATTTAATTTATTTAATTAGCTGTGCAAATTACCATCTGTGTCATCTCGGTCGCTGATATCTATCTTGCGAATATAAAATTTTTCCTTCAGTTTATAATCCCCAACTGGACCAGTGACTGATGACCGTTTGACATTCTGTTTCGTAAGTATGATGAGACCATCGAAAAGAAAAACATAGCGATCTGTCATTCTTTTGCCTATCATCTTCTGAAGGTTGCCCTCTGTTGGTCAAAATAAAAACACAATTCAATATAGCCGTTCAGGAACCACATAATTCTTTGAATGCTGCAAATATGCTACAAGTGCAATGAAAAGTAGCTAAGCACATCAACCGATAAACTGAAAGTGACTGGAAACCAATGCAGCTCATTGTCAAAGGATTTAAACTAGAATAGTTGGGATTTCTAGCAGACAACCGTCAAAATTCTCATTTCTGGAATGTGGTGGTCACCAAAATATGCCGAACCGAAATAATTATAACTGTGGAATAAAAAAATGAGTATTTATAATCTGATGATGTACATTGAGGGCTCCAAAAAGTAGGTATCCTCTACTCCATTTATAGTTCCAGTAATAGGCCACACTTCTGCTCACATGTGAGAAGGCAAGCAGCAACAATCAGAGCAGATGAACTTTTCAGGGTACTGGGTAATGTCACACACATTTACAGTACTCAAGTTGACTTCTGAGGGAGACACACACGAGTGAGTGAATGCATTGTTTGCTTAAATTAAGTGTCAATGATAAGCAGCTGAGGTAATTTATTGCAGCAGCGTACTGATAGCTTACTGATAAATGCAGTGCAAATGTCCGTTCCTCTATTACATTTCTGGCTCCCTGCTTGAGGACTGCTATCCGACAGTGCCATTCATTCTCGGTCGCTGACCCTACAAGGTCGCTGGTTCTACAACCTGGAAGGGCCTCCCTGCTACACTGTGCATAGTTCCCAGAGACAACTCCACTCCGTTCCTCAAGAATCTCCAAACTGTTCTATTTAACCATGGTTGGAATGGGAGTGCTTCTGAGCAGCCTACTTTGAAGAGGAGAAGTATAAAACTTACTATTTAAATAATAATAATATGTATGTATTTATTGGGACTTTTATAAAGCATATTTGTCAAACCTTCAAAAGCGTTAAGGAATCAAGGTCAGGTAAAACAACATTGTGTTTAAAGCACCAAAGCAGAGCTCCTTAAATTTTTAATACTGTTTCAAATATAATAAGTGCACAACTGCACATACAAACAAATAGCAAACATTTTGATCAAATCATGATTAGGCAACAGTTCTAATATGACCTATGGGAACTGATTGATTGTTATACTTCAAAATTTCTATGGCTTTGCAATATTGAGTAATCAGCAACAGAGATTAACACATGTAGTCCAAGTTTTATCTACAACCATGGCAGCAATTCAGTGTAGAATGTTTTCAAGATTTAGATATAACTTGAAGAAATTTGCTCAACACTGAAATGCATATTGGTCGATTTGCATGAATCTTGAGGATGCATGGATAGAATTATCAAACATACTAACTAAGCACTAAATGTTGAATTTAAACTAACTGGCAATTATTAATGTCACTCTTTCTTACCCATGATATATTCACTGCAACTTTGTCCAATATCTTTCCCTTCCCAGCCATCAATTGATTTCTGCAGTTCATTCATTTTCGTCAACGCCATCTCACGACTGGCACGTCCTTGAAATCGTAGCAGACTTCCACTGAAACCAAATCAGCAAATGGTATAAAATATTAGCTCATTGAAGCACACCTGATGCTCATTCATATGATGCAAAGTTGGTCACGAATTTCTAGCAAGTGCGAGCATTCAATTATAGTTCACGTGTCTTAAGTAAAGCATAACATTTTTCTGAATGGCTAAAGATCTGAATATCGTTGACAGATTGTTTTAGAGAGATGACCCTAGAGAGGATAAAGCATGCCTATCTCACCAACATGTGAGAGCGCAGGTCCATGAACTAGCCAAGTTCAAATGCAGACAGCAGCTGGGGACAGCTTCCTGCCGGTGAAAAGAGCTCTGCGAAATAGTCTGGCTTAAAGATGCAGTCTGATGCCAAGCCAACGAAGTCCACCGGCCCACGAGAAGCTGTTCAAAGTGTGTCATAATAGCATGATATGGTTGGAAAAGATAAGATTATCATCAAAGATGATTGTAAGAATGGAGACTAGAGCAGGGCTTCTCAAACTTTATTTTTATTGTAAAGTAAAATAAATCGAACAATGTCGTACCCCCAGCAAAGTCAGATCAGAAACAAAAGGTCATTGCGAATCCTTTTGCAGTGACAACTAAAAGTCCATTTAATCATTGGTGACATTGTTTATTAGAGACGTAGGCTATAAGGAGCAAAATTTAGTTTAAATTATATAATATTATCTACAAATTTAAAATGGAAAATTGATCTGTAACCCAAGTAAGAAAGAGCAACCTATAGTGCTGCACACATATGCGAACCTGTTTAAATTGGCAAAGTTTTAAAATATCTGGTTTAATATTTGTCAATTTCAAACGCAAATTTACCCCATATTTTTTTATAGCACGAATAGTTCAAAAACCAGCTTCACCCTGCATGCAGATATGACATAAAAGGAATCACAACAATTGAAAGCTCGACCAGAAATCCTTAGGCCAATTCAGCTCTCCGCTATTTGAGCTCTATGATCAATTTTTTTTCAAAATTATAGTAATTGGCCAAACATAAATATGTTGCATGCACTGTATAGTATGTGAGTCTAAATATATATGTTGACAAAGAAATAAATGGTGATGCCGTTATACGTTGAACGTTAAAAATCAATGCTGATCAAAGAAAAATGGACACAAAGTCCATAAACTCAAAAAATTGATATTTCTGAAATTTTTCGCGTACCCCTTACCGGCGCCTGGCGTACCCCCAGGGGTACGCGCACCACAGTTTGAGAACCCCCTGGACTAGAGAAGTGTAAGGTGCAGGACAAGTGAGATCCATTGGAGAAAGGTGCAAAGATCACTCTTTTCCTAGCTGTCTGCTTTGTGCCGTGAAATAAAATAAAAGAATTTCAATATTTGTCGTCTGTTGTGGCTTTATGATAGTCTTGCACTGTCAAAATTAAGGTCTTTATTCTTGCAATTATACTTTAATAACAGTAAACACATAAAACATCAGTTGGATTAAAATAATATACAGGCATGTTGGCATAGACTACAGTTATTTTAAAACCCTTTATCCATTCATTTTTTCCCGAAAAGCCCGTTTTCAGCAGATATTCTCGGGGCAAATGGGTAAAGGATTAATGATAATCAGTGGCGGCGCTACGCCAGAGCATGGCAGGGCAAATGCCCTGGTAAAAAAGCCTTTGCCCTGGTCGTTGCCCAGTCATTGCCCTGCCAGAAATTTCACATTGCCAGAATTTGTTCGGGCATATTGTTTCTTACCGTTCACGTCCGTTCGTCCATTCTCTGGCATGGCAAAAATATTGGCAGTGCAAAAGTTCTGGCAGGCCAAAATTCTCACACGGCAAAAGGTCTGGGAGAGAAACATTTTGGCATGGCAAAAATATTGGCTTGGCAAAAATATTGGCAGTGCAAAAGTTCTGGCAGGGGAACAGTTCTGGAAGAGAAACATTTTGGCCGGGTAAAAATCTGGCAGGGCAACAGATCAGACAGGGAAAGTTCTGGCAGGGAAAATTCTGGCAGCTCAAAATTGCAGGTCAAACTTTTGCAAAAGTTTTGACAGGGAAATTTCTAGCAGAGAAATATCTCTTGCGAGGAAAAATTCTAGTGTTACAAAAGTTATGGCAGCCTTGGCAGGGCAAAAGTTATGGCAGGAAAAAATTATGCGGCTGTTTATCCACGTTGCCAATTACCATGTACAACTGACTGCATATGCTGTCGCTTTATCGTTTTTCAAATGAAGCGCAAGTATTTGAGTAAGGAATTGCAGTGGTCATAGCAGGTTGTCATAAAAATACAGGACATTTTACAGGATACAGAAAATAAAAATACAGGACATTTTACAGGACATTCATAATAAGAAATATCCAGTACAGATTTGCTTTTCTTCTACTATATAGTGGAAATCAGTCAGTACCGCTTCCTCATCGTCAAAATACTGCCAAACTTTAGTTCTGCTAAAATATCCATATTTTCTATGTTTATCCTGTTCAAGCGCAACTTCAGAATCATTTAGACAAGAAGCTTTCCGTCTTTTAGAATCGATTATTGTAGAATTGAAAGCAGTTTCTTGGGTATTTTGCGGTAAATATTGTGTAGCTTACAACTTTAAATATTCGATTTGGTTATTTTTACGAATTGGCCACTGTTTTTGCTTACCAATCTTTCAATGAAACTGAAATGACAACCTATGATTGGTTGCAAAATATGCCAGGTCGTTCTTCTTAGTATAATTAGGTCAAAAGCTGCTGATCAAAACCTGACCTGTAAACTCGCCCGTGGCAACTTTTGATTGGTTATTATTATTATTGCGATTACGCCTGACCTCGATTTTAATGGATTTGAATCTTGGCTTGAATGTCATTGTACCGAAACATAAAAAGGCCTTTATCGTAATGCATGACTTCGATTTTAACGGTTTTGAACGGCCACTTATCATAATTTAAATAAAGGTTCTCGGGAGACGTCTTTGGAAGAAAATTAAAATGAAAAACCCGAAAAGCGAAGACGATTACTTGAATATCTCGAGCGTGCATGCTTTGCATCCGTATAATTTCTCCAGTTCACATTGGACATCGTCATTAACACATTGACCGCCTACACGCCATGTTAAATGACTGGCTGAAGTACGAGTTAACTCGTACTTGGCGGTCAACGTGTTAATTTTAGTAAATATAATTGCAAATTGGTTTGCTATATTATTATCGCCATTGACCACGTGACACGTCTACGGTTTGAAATGACGTCGTCAAAAGAGATTAAATATCGGCAAATATAATGCAGCCTACTATCGTTGCAGCGTGGTTGCAGTCTAGGATCGTTAGCCTAATGGCTAAGAATAGGTATGGCCAATGGTGTCTGAATTTCATGTAAGTTTCCATATCGAAACTTAAATTGTCCACAACTCGAGTTTTAAAGTGAATTGAAAACTGAAAATAGTCATCTTGACCCACAAATTCGCATGAGAAGCTAAAAAAAATTGTTTCGTGTTGCGAAATGAATAGGTTTCTGAGTCTTTCTTGGGACAGACATACATACATACAGATCTCAGATTTATAGCTAGATGTGTAACCCGGCGTTGCCCGGGAAATTTATGGTTTTAAACACTACTCCACTGTGGTACCCAACGTTGACCGCTAAATTTAGGGTTTTCGCCAACCCTCTAACCCACCCTCTAGCCCACCCCGCTTCCTCAAAAAGCCAAACGTAACCCGCCCCTGCGGGGCGCTAAGGAAATTATTACTTGGCTTGTATGACGTCATTCGGGCTGTAGACTCCTTTACTAAAGCTCGATACTGCTTACCAAAGCGTTAGCGATTAAATCTGTCTTAAAACGCTAATAACTCGAGTTCTAAAGTGAAATTTAGGGTTTTAAACACTACTCCACTATTTCTGGTGTCCATCGTTGACTGCTAAATTTCGGGTTTTCGCCAACCCTCCACCCCACCTCGCTTCCCCAAAAAGCCAAACTTGACCCACCCCTACGGGGCGCTACGCAAATTATTACTGGGCGGGTATGACGTCATGCGGTGTAGACTCTTGACTTACGCGCTAGTGTGATGAATTACTGATGAAATCTGTCTTAAAACGCTAATAACTTTTGTTTTGAACTGAATTAAAACCTGAAAATAGTTGCGATGACCTTATAATTTGGGTAAGAATCGATTTCAAGAATTGTTTTAAACCGACGCTGTTTCATTTCCGAGCCTATTCTGCAGGGGAGAGTCAATTCTGTCAAAAGCGTACAAACAAACAAACATATGGAATTTCTGCCTTATAATATAGATACATAAATATATATATATATGTGTTTATATTTATATAATATATATGTGTGTGTTTATAAACACAAGAATATTTGTAGTAGGACACATACGCTGAGGTAAGATGTTCGAGGTAGGCCAAGTTAATCTGCATAGAGGTACCCAGATAGGCGAGTGGACAATTCTTCATCTAGTTTAGACAGCCTAGCTACAAGGTTCTTTGTGTGGATTGATCCTGGCCTAGCTATATGTAGCAGCGGTCAAGGGTGACAGATAAACTTGAAGCATTGCTGATTGGTAGGCGGTTCTCTGTAGCCACCCATTGTTTGCAAAAGAGAAGATCTCAGCTGAACAAACCTTGGCTTAAGATCTATTACTTCCCCCCCCCCCCCCCCCCACCCACAACCATCTGCCTTGTCAAACTGACTGTGGGAAACTATAGATTGCTCTAAATAACAGAACCTTATATACCTTGAAAGACAGTTGTTTACCAAGTGTCGTCTGCCTTAGTGCATGCTATAACTATAATTATCCAATTCAAAATCTTGTACACGGAAGGCAATGTCACTGTATTATGTCAATACAAATAAAAACTTTTCTCACAATTATTTGATTCACAGCAATTTTAGTGGGTCGGTCGGGTTACTGGAAACACAACATTTTTTGCCTTATTATAAAGTCTAATTGCTTCCAGCGCAAGTGCCATGATTGATGAGAATAATGACTAATCACGTAATCAGTACTAATCACCTTATATATGGCTAAAGTCTTACCCAGTTTTTCGTCTAGGGATGTTCTTTGTAGTCATTACTTTCTCAATATTTGACTTGACGATGTTAACGAATTCACAGGACTGCTCTAGCATCTGACGATCATCTTCATCTGGACTCTTTTCACACAACGTCTTCAAGATAACATAACAATGTGAGATTTGTTAGGATAGACCTTTTGTCATATTTGAATATGACTTCCTGGAGTAAGAAAGTCATGTTCCTTGATAGTAAGCCATTCGATGTAAGTTTCTGCCTAGTTAAAACTCCCTCTCTGCCATCACAAGTACTGCAATCTTCTTGCCAATGTGTTTAATGAAATTATATGAAATGTCAGCAAAGAGACCTTATGCATTGAGATTGTACATTTTTTACATACATACTTTAAGAGTGTCCCAGTAATACAAGAAGTGGTAAATTGGACCATGAAGTAGACGTGGCAGGACATATTTCACAGCGTCTTTGAATCCTCTCCTTAATGACTGCAAAAAACAAAAAGAAGTTTTGTAAAACAATCAATCTGCAAAGATGAAAATCCAGTAGATATCCCAACTCAATAAAAACTTTAATAAAGTGATTTTTAACTGACAATGTCAAGTTAGTTTATTGCATTGCAGTAGCATAAATAAACACGACCATAGTCGTTGAAAATGCCGAAACACATGACATCTAGCAGTTCGAATGAAGCAACTGTTGCGAAGAAATCATTTGGTAGAAAACGGTATACCCTTGAACAGGCGAGAGAAAGAATTATGGCCAGAAAGAAATGTACTGTATTTTCGCGAATATGACACGTGGGTTATACAAAGTTTTTCAACCCACGCATCCTACCTGCGTGGTATACTCGTGGGTGTGTTATACAAATTATTTTTTATACAACCAAATTTTGTACCAGATTATTTTCAGGTCATGGTCAGGAACTGAAGTAAACAGTTTTTTTGCTTACAATACGGAGGCAAGAACGTCGACAAAACGATAGGATATGAAATCCGACATCAGTAGAAGTGTTCGTTTGTTATTATTATCATAAAAAATGTCAGAGCCGCAGAAAGTCACAATTGAAAGTGAAAAAAGTCATGTTTTGACCTTAAATATAAAAGTCAAATGTTACTGTATATAAATTGTAATTGTCTGTCGTTTTCAATATTGCAATAAACGAATGTACTGTGGCGAAACCCCCACTACTCCTTCACTTCTGGTCTTCTTGGGGGTTGATTCTCCCGCACGGTGGTGTGACTCGTACCAGGATGCCGGCACCATCGTGCTACATATGTCGCTGGCCCACTCCCATGGTCTGTCAGGAGATTTCGTTGTCGCCAACCCAAGAAACAACTCGATGACGGTTTTAAACTCTATTAAACGAATTAAAGACGACTGCTTCGAAACAATGAATCAGATGCTTCCTAACAACTCGCAAGAAACGGGTTCCCGCTGCCTCTTCAAAGTGAGCCTTTTAACGAGCCTAAGAACGAACGGGGCTCCCGCTGCCTCTTCAGAATGAGCCTTTTTATCCCTTAAAACTACTGCCTTATATACTTAGCATCTGGTTAATAAATCTGGCCAGAACCGGTTCTCCGCTTAGTGGTTACATACAAATCTTAACCACCCATTACCGCAATGTTAACCGTCGGTTAATATTCCACAATACTTAACCGGAATACCTCATGCATTTAGCCTCGGTTAAGTTATAACCGGTACCGATCGAAAACCCCATACAAACACCGGTTCTACTTGCCTCAGATTTAACCGCCCAATTACATGTATTCTGCCCGGTTAACTTTTAAGATCCTAACCGGGTCAATTACATGGCCAAGCTAAATTCTTAACCGGCAATCTTAACCGTACCCAATAACCCCTTTAGCAGCAAGTGTACCTAATGAACTCTATCACAAGCAAAGTTCGCTACAGTACACAAACAGAATTTTGTATTATCGCTCGCACAACGCTAGACATAGAGTTCAGGAAATTAGGGCTTTGATTGTTATAGCGCATAATTTTGAGATTTTTCAAGCAGTCTAGTCCATCTAGTCTAATCCACCTTTACAGTGTCTTCCACATTAAAAATGTAAATATTGTCCATGAGATCTAAAACGAAGTACAATTTTGCCAGAATGGCATGCCAGTCACCAAATGTGTCATCGGCACTCGAAACCCGTCGCTTGTCGTAGCTCAATGATGCGCTAGAGGGAAAAACAGACGAGAGGGGTCAAAAATATGGAAAATTGTTTTATGGTGAATTATTATTTTAAAATATGTCTACTTTCAATATCTACATTTAAAAATATTGAATTCTGGGTAAATTACTCAGAAATGCTCATATTCAGCAAACACAAAATTATGAGCAACTGTAACTTAGTGACACTGACCTTGGTCAGTTCGCCACTTCAAAATTTTCTCAAATTTTTTCCATGCAAATCCATCACTGTTCTTAACAATTGGTGAAAATTTCAGCATGGGCACTCTTGTAGTTTTTTTACAGTGATTTTTTAAAGGTTCAGACATGGTCCGATTTACGACTATCGTATATCGCCGGCCAGAGGTTAGTACTACATTTTCCATTGACCAAATGTTGACCAGAACTTTTTAGAACTGTTTTGGAGAGTCTGGCTTGCTGCAGAAGTTTCCTTGCATGTCAGCAAATATGTTCTCCCAGTGAAATGTAGGTTGAACAGCTGTTAATATGTCCTGGCATGACATAACTAAGATGTCTGTCGGATGCGGATATCAATATGAATGAGCTGGTCCAAATGGGCACAAAAAAATATTTCCACCTCATTTGTGTCTGGAAACATTTGCAGGACACAGCCAAGCCACCAACGTCCATCATACTTTGCAATTATGTAGACTTTAATATCTGCAAGTTTAATCATGGTCTTGTTCTATATCTCTAAACACTGCGAGACATGTTCAGTTCTTGGACAATCTGGACTGCTAGAGAAGTCTTTAACTTCAACTGACTCCCCTAATACTGGACGAATGCAGAGAAGCTTTTGCGTGCCAGCAATTGTTCATGCAGATTCAAATCTGCTCTTCCATAGGGTTACCTCCAGTTCATAATCCTCAATAGTTGAATAGTGGAAGTCAACTGATTTGATCTCACTCTGTGCAAAGGTAAACAATTGATGTGGAGTCATGATTTGGTAATTATAATGGTCTCTGTAATAAATCCAATGTTCATTCCCACAACAGGAAACAATGAAATTGGAACTAAAACAAGATCTAATAATAAATAAATATATAATCATGTTTAAGTAAGCTTAACATTTGTTCAACCTGGTGCTTGAGAATTTAGTTTTCAGATGCACTTTCAAACTTATTTTACAATTTTCTTCAAGGAGGGCTGGCCATCAATTTGAAGTAGTTTCTCACAGCTCCAGTTTTGATCAGATGATTTTGCTCACTGCCATATTGTATTACTTTGTTGGTTCAGGAAATAGATAAACAAAACAAGTAAAAAAAAGCTCTATTAAATTGTAATTTATGTCATGGAAGCATGCAGAAAACAGGAAATACTGACCAAGGTCAGTGTCACTATGTTACAATTGTTCATAATTTTGTGTGTGCTGAATATGAACATTTCTGAGTGATTTGCCCAGATTGAGCTATTTAATACCTTCAATTTGGTGTTTTTATTGTATCTCTAGGTGTAGTAGAAGCTGAGATATAGCAGTTTGAGCAACGACCGGTCAGCAAAAATCGACCCATTTTGGTCATTTTCGTTGACCCATATCTTGGACACCGGTTGACCCAAAAATCTAAAATTTTGGGTTTGAACGTTTTTCATAGTGATTTATCACCCTACCAAATTTTAACAAAATCTGAGATGGTGATGCAAATGACTGTGTTGATTTGACAGAATGCCCCATTTGACTTATTTTTGAGCCGTCAATTTTGGGTGCTATTTTTTCCCAAAAAACTACAATTCGACTTATACTTGAATTGACTTATAGTCGAGTATATGCGGTAAGTACTACAACTGGTACATAGCCTACGTGTATGCAGACCAAAAAGGCTTATGAGAGAACAGGGTATCATTAAAGAACAAACTACCAATGTTTCTCTAATGCCCAAACTCTTTCTCCTCTGTTAAAAGCATTTGAAAACTCAGTCTCATTGGCATTCAAACATCTGGACATCAAACTGCTCCTCACCAGTTAACTAACTATCTGTGCACTCACATTTGCATTTCCAAGTGAGAATGCATTGTAAAAAATTAATAATAACAAATGCATGTTATAGCCACCACAAAATGCATATTATCTTGACCAGCAAAATTTTTGGTAAATATTCTTCAGGACTTACCTCAAGAGTTATTATAGCATCACTATTCTGCAACAAGGCATTCAGTGTTGTTCGACCATTTTCATGGAGAATATCTTCGGCATACTTTTCATAGACATCAAACTCCATTGCCTTCAGCCACACAATAATGACAGCAGACAAGTCATCCTTCAGCACTTTTTCATAGTCATTAGTATTTGTAAATGCCTATTCACAAATACAATCTTCCCTGAAGAAAAGAGAGGAAGAGAAGTAAAAGACAGCTTAGAAGCAAAGAAGCACGACTTTAAGGAAATGGAGTTTCAAGCAAATTAGACAATTGAATAATAATACATATTAGAAATTTGTTCCCATAAGACCGAAGCAAAGTGCAGTTGTCTAGAGCAACCATTGGCAATCATGACATCGATATATCTATCAAAGTAGAAAAGTTTTTTCAGAAGCAGAATCTATGTAATAACTAGGGCTGTTGATTAATCGCAGTTAACGCTCGCGATTAACGCGTTAAGTTTTTAAACGATTAAAAATTTAATCGCGATTAAATTTTAATCGCAAAGACCGCTGTTAGGTAGAAATTTTCTGAACACTGCAACTCGTCGGTTAATGTCAAAGCCTAAAATCTTTGGCCAAGATTGGGTTTAATTCACGGAGGTGAGTTGGGCGTATTTGACGGCAACAAGAAGCATTTCCTGCTATCTTAATGGCGGCTAGAGTAGTTTTTGTAATATTTAGCCTATTAATCTTCCTGTAGGCCTATTTTGATTTCTATTCATATTATAATATTATTTTCTTGCGGCTTATTGCAATCGAAGAATGAATATGTCGGAGATAAATAGCAGAGAATAAGTCAAGCGATATATAATAAACGATCAGTTTACTTTTAAAACGGCAGATAGGCTAGACAAACAAGTGTGCAAGCACTGTAGCCTAAGTAGGAATTTAAATAACACACCTAACACTCTCGTATTATACACGCACGATGCATGCATTGCTTTTTGTTAGCCGCGTTGTAAATCGTCATAATAAGCTGGGCCTTTTATCTCACAACCATTTGTTTGTGAAAAACCTATTCTGTACATGCCATGGCACGTTAACCGAAACGGGCGGACCCATGACTCAGGAGAAACACAACTCCATTGGTAATGCTCTTGATTTGAGGACAGCAAGGGATAGTAAACCTTTGAATGTAGGAAACGTTGAGGGTTTACAAAGCTGAATTGGTATTTAATCAACATGCGATTAATCGCAAGGTTAATCGCGATTGAAATTTTTAATCGTTGAGCAGCCCTAGTAATAACAGGTGTATGCTACCATCTCTAAAAATGAAAATACAAATTAGACAATTAGACAAATTCTAAAGTCTAAATAATACTTTGAGCACTTTGAAACATTGAGGAAAAAGGTCAATTCAGAGGATTGTCAACCTGCTGAAATTCAGCTGCAAAATTTAGTTTTCTCATGATGCAAAGGATTTCATATCTTTTCTCAGATAACAGGACAATTACCTCACCCCCAGACAATTACCCCCGGACAATTACGGGGGTAATTGTCCAGGGGGTAATTGTTGGGAAGGGGGAATTGTCCGGGGGGTGGTGGTAATTGTCCTAGAACCCTTTTCTGGCTATGGATCGCGTATGATCCGACACTTTACAGAGGCCAACCCAAAAAATCATTCTGGTATGATGTTTCTAAATAAAACTTGTAATGAACTCATACTCACATTTCAGTGTGACCTTGCATACAATAAAAATTTAATTAGGAATAATAAAAATAATAACTATCATGCATGCCAAGTTATTTAAAATATTGTGGTAATCTCGTCTCAACTAAATAGAATTAAGAAAAGGATTGTCACTGATAGGAGTTGATACCTGTTGCCATATACATTAGTTAAGTAGTCATGACAAATCTCCAGTTGCATACCTAAGACTTTTTAACAATCTTAAACTATTTCATGAAATGCTGTCGGTTTCGTGATCGCAATAGAAAAACTGAGTTTCTTACTAAAATCTGTTAGTCACTGTGGCTGCTTCACAAGAAAGTGGACACATGAGAAATTCTTGAAGTTGCCATTAACTGCCGTCTGACTATATATTTACTGTTAAAAATATAATTTATTTTTAGATAATGCATTATCCCTCATCCTTCTGTAGCAGCTTATAACATTTCATCTGATAGCTCTTGACTTCTCAACAGCTTTTGACATGATCAGACATGCGTGCCAAGCAATTAGCTGAGCTGCACATTCTGGACTGTGTGCACAACTGGATTGTTACCTTGCTGACAAATTGCAAACCAGTAACAAAATACAATGGATCGGTCTCAGATGCTGCTGACATCAATGCCACAGGGCTTTTTTTAACATGCAGTTCTACACAAAATGTGCAGTTCTAAATGGATTCGTGCAGTTGTAGAAGCACTTCCGTCACGTTCCGTGCAGTTAAAACTAGTAAAAATAGGCCATTTTCCTTAGATTGGGAGTAATTTACCATGGAGAACGAGAAAGGAAAGAAGAGAATGTGCAGTTCTAAAAATTCCTTAAAAACAGCCCTGCAATGCCAGTATTGTTCAGCGATTTGGTCTGGGCCCTCTGAACTTCCTAACGGCCATTTCTAAACTCAAAAGAGTACGTCCCCAAAAAACCGCATGGTCAAATACGCTGATAACACTTAACTCCCAGTACCATCCATCAACAGTAACATGATCAGGGAAGAACTGGATCACGCAACAGCAATCTGCTGCAATCTGAGCCTTAACCCCTTTACCGTGATCCCCGAGTTAACTCGTCCAGCGTTAACTATTGTACAGCATGATCCCCGAGTTAACTCGTCCACGCGATATGCGCCTATTCGCCGGTTGTGTATCCCGAATAAACTCTCCCTAATGGCATATGTGAATATAATACAGTTTCATGATTGCACTAACGGCTTTACATATTATAAATTACCTCATTTGCTGGGCGGAAAATAAGAAATATAAGCTCGCTCGAAAATGGATGGTCGTATGCGTTTTGGGTTGGTAGCGTGGTTTGTCTAGTGAAGAACTACAGCGTTTATTGCTTGAAAGTAATGATATTTTGTCCGATTTAGACAATGATGAAGATAGCACACTTAGTTCCATTTCCAGTAATGTTCTTGATGAAAGTATTTTCGTTTGAATGTGTTTCTATAGTTATTTGAATGTGTTTCTATAGTTACTCATGTTTATTTTATTTTTTTATTTTATTGATAGCCAGAAATCCACCCCGTGCGACCATAATTCGCCATATGCGTACGTCAAAAGATGAAAATTGGACGCGTCAACGCGTAGGCCTATCATTTATAAAATCATTTCCTAACATGACGGATCCAGTGGAATACCAAATATGCCTAGATAGAGTAATATAAAAATACACAAATACAGAAATAGACACATGTTGTTCCACCATGGGAGTTCAGCATCAATCCACCCTTCGATCGGCGAACCAAGCTGAGCTTCTGGTTCCGCGCTCACGGACTGCTATTTGACAGCGTTGTTCATTCTCTGTTGCAGGTCCTACAGCTTGGAATGGTCTCCCTGTTACACTGCGCTTAATTCCCAGGGGTCACTCCACTCTGTTCCTTAAGAACCTAAAAACTGTTTTATTTAACCGTGGTTGGGCCAGAAGCGCTTCTGAGTAGACTACCTTGAATAACATTTGCCAGATGGGTGGCGATACGCTGGCAGTAAAAGACCAAGGCGATTGAAATCCGCAAAAAAAACAGCACAAGTGACAGAGCGACCCAGATGCTTCAAGGTGTCATATGTGGAGCACACATGCACAGGCCAGTCAGGACAGACCGGGAGAGAGTCGGGGGAGAGCGTGGGACACATACAGGCATTGACCCAGGTTGTCCTTCATGCCTCTCTCCCAATATTCTCTTCAGTCAGACAAGGTGATCTAGCTACTCCAAGATGTTAATGGCATGTACCTGCTGACCGGACCGGTTGAAGCTGGGCAACATGATGCGAGACAGACTCAGACAGAGAGTGGCGTCGGACTCTTACGGGCATTGAGCCCAATGATATTGATGATGATGATGATGATCATCATCATTATTAATTAAGAATTCATTATTTTACTTTTAGGCTTATGGTTAATGGAACTGTTTTGTAATAAGCTTAGCAAGTAAACAGCTATGTCAGTGTTGTACGGGAAATTTAGATTTTTCGTCCCCAAAACCAGGTCCACACGTCCCTGCAGGGCGGCTTCGCCGCCCATTTGGGGTTTATAAATGGTAATTTTATGCCCCTAGCTCTGCTTGGAAGGTCTTCCGCGGTCCACACGTCCCTGCGGGGCGGCTTCGCCGCCCATTTGGGGTTTATAAATGGTAATTTTACTCGTTAAGCTCATGTGACATGGGGCGCCGCTCCTCTTAGTTAGTATATATACTCCCTGCTTGTTGCACTGAGAGCGTGAGAGCATTTGAGTTTCATGCTAATATAAGCTTTGGCGAACGTCAAAATGGCGTCAAAGGCAACGTGCATTATTACAAATGGCGTCGTATACTTCAGCGATAGCATAATTAACACGGCGAAATTTAAAATGTCTATATTTTGAAAGTTCAAGTGCCTAAAGAGCTGAAAATAGCGTACTTGGATAATTTGGGTGAACGTTTATCTAAATGCAACGTTTCAGGTGAGTAGTTGCAAAAGTGTGAGCGTGCATAACTGACAAATAAGCGTACTTCCTTTCTTATAGATATAGATATGTATATATACAAGGAAACAGCACTGTTTATTCATTCATTATTAGCATTTATATAGCGCCCCTTCAAGAAACTACTCAGAGGCGCTCCCAGCCCAGCCACGGCAAAAGAAAAAAGATTTAAGGGACTTAAGGAATAAGGATTGACTGGTCAGGTGGAGGAGATGGAGGTTAGGGGGGAGGTCATTCCAGATTGACGGCCCCACAACCGAGAAGGCTCGACACTGTCTGGTAGCCAAGCGAGCCCGTGGAACAAGCAGTTGTCCCTTCGCAGCAGAGCGAAGGGCCCGACGCGCTACAATGTCAGAGACTGGGCGACAAAGAATGCGCAGGTAGGATGGAGCGCAACCAAGGATACAACGTGAGACCAGGGCAGCAATTCGATAATGGACGCCTTGGGCTATTGGCAACCAATGCAGCACATCACGCATGTAGGTAGAAACAGATGAAAATTTAGGGATTCGTCCAATGAGCCGGGCAGCAGAGCGCAGAACCCGATCTAACCGACCCAGAACCCCAAGGAGGAGGCCAACAAGGATTGAGCAACAATGGTCGATTCGACTAGTTACGAAGGCATGAACAAGAACTACCAGCGCATCATGAGAGAGAGAGCGTGCAATCACTCGAAGTTGACGAAGCTGGTAGTAACAGCTTCGAGCAACAAGATTGACATGCTGGCTGAGACTGAGTTCACAGTCAAGGGTAACACCCAGGTCACGAACCGTGGAAGAGAAACTAATGTCAGGAAAGATTTGGGCTAGCAGAGGCAAATCGATCTTCTCAAGTTGCCGACGGCCACCCAGCCAAATGAATTGAGTCTTACTGGGATTTAGGAGAAGCCGATTTGACGCCATCCAAGAGGAAAGGACGTCAACAGTCAGACACATTAGGCGCACAGTGCTAACTGAATCCAATGGGTTAGAATGTATGTAGGCTTGAGTGTCATCAGCAAAGATTTGGTGGAGGAGACCCCGGGACTCAAGTAGAGGACAAAGATCAGCCGTGTAGAGAAGGTATAATAAGGGGCCAAGTACAGAGCCCTGAGGAACACCAAAAGGAGCAGGAACCCAGGGGGACCTAGAGGATCCAACAACCACACAGTTTGAGCGGTCAGAGAGGAAGGAACGCAACCATTCTAGAGGCTGTCCAACCAGCCCAAAGGATGTAGAAAGACGTTCCAGGAGGATGGAGTGGTCCACAGAATCAAATGCAGAAGAAACATCAAAAAGAGCCAAGAGCGTAACCTGACCATGGTCCATAGAGTCAGAGTTCATGAATAACTATAACAGGCACCACTGAATTAATAACCCCCTGGCAGGACTTAATCAACCTTAGCCTCCAAATGTCTGAAATCAGCCAATCCATTCTGCTGATTTGTATATCATTTCAAATCATCAGAGGTCACTGATACTGCAGTGTTAAGAAAGCTGAATTGTCAACCAGTTACATAGATGTCCATGGCTAATGGAACAAACCACTCTGAAACTATAATTAGACCTAATTTAACAAATGCCAAGTTCATGAGGGTCACCGACAGACAGCATATGTGTATTTGTATATAGTGTGCATCTTATATAATTACAAGTCCAAAAGTTTGTCCTTCCATATGTTTGTTTGTATGGATGTATTTTGACTCTTCGTCCCAGAAAGGGCTCGGAAATGACAGAGTGTTCGTTTACCAAAATTTTTACAATTGATTCTAACCCAAATTATAAGGTCAACGCGACCATTTTCAGCTTTTAATTCAGTTTAAAACCAGAGTTAATAGCGTTTAAGACAGATTTAATCACCCACGCTACCGCAAGTAAAGAGTCGACAGTCCGCATGATGTCATTCACGCCCAATAATAATTTCCGTAACAATCCGGTTGGCAAACCGAAACTGGCTACAGTTTACAATTATGCAGCTGAAACAATAATATTCACAAGAATGCAGATCACAGAAATATTAACTATACTAACAGAACAGACAACCTGCAATAATTGTATTAGGCCACAGTCAGCACACACACCCGCCCCTCAGGGACGGGTCATGTTTGGCTTTTTGGGGAAGCGGGGTGGGGTGGAGGGTTACCGAAAACCCGAAATCTAGCGGTCAATGCTGGGTACCCCAGAGGAGTAGTGTTGAAAACCCTAAATTTCCCGGGTAACGCCGGGTAACACACTAGTATTTATACATGGTCACAAAATCTTGCATATATGTGTATGTGATGTTTATATGTGTAGGCCTATATGATTACTTTTAATACCTGGACCCGGTAACCGGACCCGGTAGATTTTATTGAAACTACCCGGACCTGGTACCCAGTTGAAAAATGGCACCCGGCTATGCCCTAGTATAAATAATGTATAGGGAGGAAAGCACAAAGTTCTATGGAAGGCGATATGGGGTAGGGACCCATTGAGTCCTAGTCAAGTTACTGACCACACTGAGAGAATGCCCGTGAAGGAGAAAATCAATCCATTGAAGAAATTCACCAGACATGTAGCCAAGCATTTACGGAAAGCTGTACACAACATATTTAAGAAAAAAGGATCAATGTGAACAGAGTATTTGACTGGAGAGACAACCAGAGATCTTAAACAGCGCAGTGAAGAAAGCTTTCACTTTGAATGAATGACATCGCAAATACATGTACTGTACTTTACAAATACAGTACTTTTCAATGCTTACAAGACAATTATGCATAAGCATCATCTTACTTTCAACAAATGTAACTATAACAGTTCCTGCCGCATGAAACTGGATTATATGCCTAAAAACGTAGACTGCTCACCTCTGCAAGTTCTTCAAAACAAGTACCAACAAGTGGAACCTCACTTTCCTCAGTTGCTTCAACTGTATCTTCCAAAGAGCTGATTAAGTTCTGAGTTAACTCTTGCACATCCAAAATATTGCTAAAAATTAACTCCAGATTCTGTAAACAACACAATCCACCTCATTAAAAATACCAAGAAATTCCTTGAAAAAGTAATAATAAACATCATCTTGTATAGTGTTTATTATTACTACAAATCACAAAACTTGTACCAGTAGTCTGCAACAAAAAGAAATGTAACGAAGGGTTTCAATTTCCATTATTTATTTAATCTTTTCGCTGCGAAGGATGAGTATATCTCATCATATAAATGCCTATGAGAAACACGAATGACAAGTATGTCTCGTCATCAGGGCCGTAGCAACAAAGCATGTGGCGTCATGGCCCCTCCAAACACATGCAGCAACTGGAAAGCAGTATCTGTTTCATACAATGTACAGGGTTCATATTATGCATACATAGGCGGCTAGGCATACAGTGTACTGTACAAGTATTCTGTATTTATGCAAAGCGCTTCTCTCAAGCCTTGTTCTCGGCAAATTGGTTGATCAACGCGTCATAGTCCAGATATCTGGCAAGCTTGCTTCCAATTGAGATTATTGCGAGTGCAGAAAGCCTGTCATGTGTCATGGTTTAGCGCAAGATATTCTTTGTCAGTTTCATTCTGCTGAAGCTCCTTTCAGCACTGGCAACAGTAACTGGTGTGTTCAGAAGAATTCTGATGCAAATGCAAAGATTCGGATATATCTCTTGAAGGCTGTTCTTGTAGATGTACGTTAAAAAATTGTTTCTCTATTTCTCAATGACATATATAAAAACAGATCAATTCCATTATGAGTTCGTTGACATCAATGTCTCCCATTTATTTCTCAAAATTTTTGCTACGGTTATCTAGTTCATTTTCTCGGTGACAGTTTCAGGTTCTTAGCGTTGTATTTTCTTTTCCTTCCGGTTGGAATTATTCCCTCGCAGGGGAGGGATCAGTTTTCTCCACAGAATTCTGTGTGCTGTTCTTAAGTCCTGTTTGATCGCATCCATCCATCTCTTTTTCTGTTGTCCTTGGCTTCGTCGCCCCTCCACCTCCTCCCTCATCACTCTCTTGATGCTCTCATCTTCCAACGCCCTCTGTAACATGACCATACCATCTCAGTCTGGCCTCCCGTACTTTGTTTGTAATACAAGTAACTCCCAACGTCTTCTGGATGTCTTCATTTCTTTTTCTGTCCCGCAGTGATACCCCCAGTATCCACCGCAGCATTTTCATCTCCGTCCTCTCCAACCTCTCCTCCTCCCTCCTCTTCAACGCCCATGCCTCTGCTCCATAAATCAGCACCGGTCTTATCATTGTCTTATACACCTTGCCCTGAGCTGGTCAGAGATCTTTCAGTCACACAGCACCCCCGTCAAATCTCTCCACTTCTGCCAGGCTGCTTTTATCCTGTTTCCAACATCCACTTCACATCCTCCCTTAGCATTCAACATCGACCCCAGGTATTTGAAGGTTTCCACTTGTTTTAAGGCATGTTCATCTCTATCTCTAACCACCAGCACCTCCTTCGTTTTGGAACAGACCATGGTTTCTGTTCTGCTTGTATTGACCTTAAGCCCCTTACTTTCCAATGCTCTCTGCCATCGATTAAAGCTCGCCTGGCCATTTGCCGCTGTATCGTCTGCTATGATGAGGTCATCTGCATATAAAATATCCCATGGTACCTTTCTCCCGATGTTTTCTGCAATCGCATCCATGACAATGATGAACAACAGTGGCCTCAGACAGGACCCACCCTTATCTCAAAATCCGCTGTATTGCCCACTGCACCTCACCGAGGTGTGCGCACTCTCGTACATGGACTTTATTATTCGCACAATCTTCTCAGTTACCCCCTTTTCCCTAAGACTCCAGTATAGGACCTCCCTCGGGACTCTGTCAAAGGCCTTCTCCAGGTCCACAAAGGTCCAGTATTTCTTGCTGTTACCCTCCAAGACTTTCTCCTGGCCTGTCTCATAATGAATATTGCGTCCGTCGTACCCCTACCTTTCATAAAACCGAACTGGTTGTCATGAATCGTGGCCTGTTGTCTAAGTTGTCTTTCGATCACTCTTTCATACACTTTCAGACCGATCTCTAGCAGCTTGATCCCCCTGTAGCTGCCACACTCCAATATATCACCCTTCTGTTTGTACAATGTTATTATTTCGCCTGCTTTTAGGTCATCCGGTAACCTTTCCTGCCTCATGAAATCGTTTAGGATAATGTGTAGCCACACGATGCCATCTTGGTCGAGGCATTTGAGCATCTCCGCAGTCATACCCGATGGTCATGGTGCTTTGTGGTTCTTCATTTGTCTGATTACTTACTGTTTTAGGCTCTTAGCATTGTACAGAAATTCAAACAATATATACCACTCCACCAGTTGATCAAATCGTGACGAAACAGAAGATTTGGCCTGATCAATGAGAACAAGAAAGAACTGTGATTTTAATTTTTCTTTGGCAGAAAGACTACTTGAATCATCAGCACATTCGTAATCAAACATTCTCTTCCTACATCGCACCCGGGTTTCTGGAAACAACTGCTCAATACCCAAATGCTCTGCTATTTCACGTGCATTTGTAACCACAGAGTTATAATATAACCTGTTCTTCGATAGTCGTCCAAAAACTTCATTGTAGCACCGACTTCTGCCTGCAGTACATCAATTGGCACATCTGGTGACTGAATTAATTTGCTGGCTTTATTGACATGAAATAGTATATCGTACCATGTGTACATACTACATAGTCAGAACAAAAGGCCACATAGTAACATGGTCTAAACGCACCGGCTTCTGTTGCAGTATTGCCATCTTTCTTTTTGTGCGCATATTCTCGCAAAGATGACAAAGCATTGCACAATTCTTCTAGGTGATAACGCAATGGCTTTACAGCAGGGGTGTCAAACCTTTTTTAGTGGCGGGCCAGTGTGAACATTTTCCAACAAGTGGCGGGCCATGATGTCGAAGCTCCTGCAGTGAACTGAGAGAGCTCCGGGCTTGGCCAGCCAATTCCCAGAAAAGTTTTGTAAGAGTAAATCTCAAATGGTACATTTCTAAGCATACAGTCAAATATGTGATAAACTTATATTAGCAAAATGCTGCTTTTTATCCGGGCACACAATTTCCGAGGCCTTCAACAAGCAATCTTTTATAAAATCTTCCTCGGCAAAAGGCTTCATAGCTGTGGCAACCATGTGAGAAACTGCATATATCTTGCTACTACAGCAGACACTGACTGGTGAATGATTGTCTTGAAAACATTCTGCTGCTTGGCCAAGTTCTTATTCACATCTTCAATCTTATCTTTAATTCTCTGGCCTAGGGGGTCTATGCCAGAGAAATAAAGATATAGATATCATATCACCATGCTTCGTAAGTTCGTATCATAATGTCTACGGAGGTTGTAGGCTATTTCCTTCACAACGCTAACCTTTTTCTGACAAATTAAACATAGCTAGCCTACTGGATAACTGCTGTATTCACCAAAGAAATACATATCAGTCCAAATATCGCGAAAAGATCTTGATACAATGTCCACTTTTCGCTTCTCATTAAATTTTGACAATATTTTTAAATATTATAAGTGTTTCGTAACTTTCATAATTTTGTTAACGGTCACACGACAATAATTGGTATACAGACGATAAGTGGTCCAACGATAAGTGGTCCCCAGACAATTCATCTAATGACAACTGGTCTACAGACGAATCGTATTGGTGAAATAGAAGAAGCTGGCCTTATGAAAAAAAGCTAAATGGTTTTCTAGCTTAAATGGAAGCTGGATTGATGATTTTCATTCATGTATCTCAACATGCATCCAGCGTCTACTTCAGATCTTAAAATACCTTCTATTTCTCTGCTCGTTATTTTCGTCAATCCTGCTTCTATTTCAGATATAGACCTAAAGATACCCTTATCCAGCTTCCATTACTTAAGCGTTTTTTCATCCATCCAGCTTCTATTTCAGATCTAGAAATGCCTTCATCCAGCTTTTATTTCTCATGCATTATTTTCGTCAATTCAGTTTCTATTTCACCAGTAAAGAACCTTCATCCAGATTTAATTTCTCTTGCGTTTTTCATCAATCCAAACTCCATTTCACCTGTAAAAACTCTCATCCAGCTTCATTTCTCAAGCGCTGGACCAGATGTCTGTAGACCAATTGTCGTTAGACGAATTGTCTGTGGACCCCTTGTCGTTAGGCAAGTTGTCTGTAGACACCTTTGTTAACAGACAACCTTGAACCAATACCGGTAGGAAGCCATGGATACAGTCTACACAGAGCTGTGCGTCTGAGCAAAGTGACGCCTGAAGAAAAAGCCTACATGTATTTGGCGCTGACTGTAAATTTAGTGTAAAATTAAAAAATTAGCTTTTATCCCCTAATTTTGTATTCTTTAGGGAAGGCTCCGCGGGCCAGAAAAAAATCGTCGGCGGGCCATAAATGGCCCGCGGGCCAGCTCTTTGACACCCCTGCTTTACAGCATCAATTCTCGACTCCCACTGAGTGTCTGATAACCCTTTTACAGATATTGGCATTACGTTCTTGAAGTATATCCCAACGTGAAGGTGAGGAAGAAAAGATAACATATATTCTGTTAATCAGACCAAAAAAGTCAACGGCATATTTTGATGACTTTGCCGCTTCTGAGATCACAAGAATCCAAGTGTGAGCTCCACATGGAGCATACAAGGCACAGTCATTTATTTCTAGCATGCGGGCTAGAACTCCTTTATTCTTTCCTCTCATATTTGCCCCATTATTATACGTTTGGTCACTCATGTCAGCGATGTCTATTCCTAAGTTGCTTGCCTTTTCAAGAAACGATTCCAATAAACCCTCGCCAGTTGTATCGCCCTTGTCTCCTCTCGCCTTGATTATGCTAATGCGATTTTTGTTGGCATTTCAGACTATGAGCTACATAGGCTGCAACGCATCCAAAATTCTTTAGCTCGCGTTGTGCTGCGTGTCCCACTACGATCAAGTTCCTCAGTTTTACTTCATCAGCTGCATTGGCTTCCTGTCGAGTTTAGGATTAAATTTAAATTGGCCTGTTTAACCTACAAATCCCTCTCTACCGGAACACCTCCCTACCTTCAGTCACTGCTTACTCCTTATATTCCTCCTCGTTGCCTGCGATCATCAAGCATGTGTCTTTTAGTTGAGCCTCGATGCAGAACTGTTATGGGCTCGCGTGCATTCCATGCCTCTGCTCCCAAAGAATGGAATCTACTTCCACTCTCTCTTCGTTGCTCAAATTCACTCCCTACCTTCAAAAAACGGCTCAAAACTCACTATTTCGCTTTGGCTTTCAAGCACATGGACCTTTAACTGCATCTTCCTCTGGCGGCTAACTATCCGCGCCTCAGATTCACACTTTGGTGTGACCTTGCGCGCGTAATAAATTTATGTAATAATAATAATAATAATAATCATGAACATTAAGGAAACCAACAAATGCTTCACGAATATTGACACCATCTTCACCATTGCATTCAACAAAGCGTCACTTGACAGACATCTGTTCTTCATGTGATACGTTGGCAGTACAGTCCAAAATAACTGAATAATATTTTGTTTTTTTAAGCTGCACTATGTTGGCCTCTTGAATATTACTGGCAACAAGTTGAATCAGCTCGTTTTGGGTTTGTGGGCTGAGATACTGAACAAGTGTATCTGCCTTCTTAATCTTTTGTAACACTTTGCTGAGGACAGTATCATACTTTGCAAGCAATTCAAACAGTCCCAAAAAGTTCCCATTCAAAGAATCGTCGAGCTTTTCATTGCTTCCTTGAAATACCAAGTTTCTCTCAGACAAGAAGTTCACTGATTTGCTCATGCTCATGTCTTGATAAGCACACGTGCTGATATTTTAGTAACGTTTTGTTTCACCATTTTAATTAAGCGCAGGCCTAAGCGTGACGTTTTTGCATAGAATAACAAATTATATGAATAGATTGGCAGACGACAGTCTGCACGATAGCCTACCGTTAAAATAATTAGTAGGCTAAGTCTCTGTTTAGCAAAGGCCTCATTCATTCTTGTAAACCCACTACAAAAGCTGCTTAAATGTTGTCCTGGTCTCACGATCATTGGCTTGAAGTGACAAACTTATATTGTTTTTGTCTCAAGTCGGTTTAAGTCGACTTGTGGTAAAAACAACTTCAAGTGACTTCTCTCTACAAAATTCGACTTGGGGTCAGTTGAGGTGAGCAGAAACGACCCGACCCGACTTGGGATGATCAAACTTATTGGGGTCGGCTCCCAGGTCTACCTGTTCTCGAGATAGTGGCCCTCGAACATGTAACTACAGGTTAAACATATCGCGAATATTGAAGCTATCATTATTTTGACTACTTGCAATCATGTGACGGCATAGGCGTAATTTTCTATTGTGATGGTGGTGTCCAGTAACCAACACTTTTAAAAGTGGTGGTGAAATTCACCACCACTTCTTGGTCTTGCAAATAATATTTTTTAGCATGAAAGCCTTTGGCTGTCTTCCGCTAGGCTATTCATTCTCAAAATCAAGAGGCAGAGGAGGAAATAGATAGAGAAATATGGAGGATGGAGAATAGAAAGAAACATCGCATAAAAGTGAATAGGCCTACTTGATAAACCTGTATAACAATATACTGTGCACTCACTATTTGACTGAATTTTCCAGTTTATCATTGACCTTAACTTCGATTCCTTTGGATATTGGTGATTGGCAATTGTCACATCTTTAGCACTACTGGTATTAGCCTATTAGTAGACCTATTGTTGCTTCTTGTAGTCAAAATTCAAAAATTCAAAATTATTTATTGATCCCACAATAAACATAATTATACAGAACATGGTATAACACAAGTTAAATTAAAGTATTAATGCGTTTAGCAAAGAAGTTAGGAGATAGATTAGGGAGCAATAGGCACTCCAGAAGGGACAAGTCCCGCTTAGTAGGGGCCTATATACCAGGAAGAAGCTGAACAGGATGGTGGGTGTGATTAAGTAAGGGGAATAGACGTTATTATGGCTATATAACATTTATACAGAAAAAGTTACGTATATTAAAATCTTAACTACAACTTAACTAACAAACATAAAGCTGAGTTTAAGTAATATAAATTAGTGTGTGTGTACGTGCAAGGGTTTTAAAGTGGCTAAGAGATGCAACTGTACGGATTTCTTTGGGAAGACTGTTCCAGTTAGCAGGGCCCTGGACCCTAAGCAAAAATTTACGGACATTAGTCCTTGCAAACACAGATCGGAAATCATTTTTACTTCTAGTGAAAATACAATGTGGTACAGGATTAAAATAGGATGAGAATGATGATGGGAGGAGGTCATTAATGTATTTATACATGAAAAAGCAGGTTTGTAGGAATTTGATTTGATTAATGTCTAGGAGTTTCTGTTCAAAGAATAGTGGACTAGTGTGTGAATTGGGGAAAGATTTAGTTATAACTCGTATTGTCTTTTTTTGAAGGATCTTTATACCTTCAAGATTGGAGTCATATGTAGAAGTCCAGATCATGTTGCAGTAAGTCAGATAAGGATAAATGAGAGTATAATAGAGATCCCGCAGAATATGAGGGGGCAGAAGGTAAGATACTCTTTTTATGATGCCAAGATTCTTTTTGATTTTGTTACTAATTTCAAAAATGTGTGTTTTCCATTTCAGGTGTTGATCAATGTAGACTCCTAGAAATTTTGTTGAAGATACTTGAGGAATAGTAATATTATTTAAAGCTATTTGGCTGTTGTTATTGGAGATGGACTTTCCTGTGGAGCGGAAAATGATACAATTGGATTTTTTACATTAAGTGATAATTTGTTGCTTAGAAACCATTCACTAGCGGACATTAGTTCGTTATTCACCAGTTGCATTAGACTGTCGTACGAGCTGTGAGATAGGAAGACATTGGAGTCATCTGCAAACATAATAAAGTGTAGGACAGTAGAAGAGTTTGGCAGGTCGTTAATAAATAGTAAAAATAAGAGAGGACCAAGAATCGATCCCTGTGGTACGCCAAATGCAATGGGTAAAGGGTTTGAGAGGGTCCCATTACAAATGACTCTTTGGTATCGGTTAGTAAGGTAACTACTAAACCAATCTAGGGGTGTACCTCTAATGCCATAGTGTTCGAGTTTTGTCAGGAGGATTTTATGGTCAACGGAGTCAAAGGCTTTGGCAAAATCAAGAAAAATTCTAACGGAGTATTCATTATTGTCCATCGCGGCAGATATCCGGTCTTGGATATCCAGTAGGGACATTGATGTTGAGTGACCAGATTGAAACCCATGTTGCGAAGAGTATAGGATAGATTTATGGGTAATATAGGAATAGAGACGATCATACATAACTCTTTCAAAGAATTTATTAAAAAATGGCAACACCGAAATGGGTCTATAGTTAGCTATATCATTTTTAGAACCTTGTTTGAAAATTGGGACGACTTTTGCAAGTTTGATTTCAGTGAGCACAAGACCATTTTCAAATGAACAGTTGATTATATTTGATAATGGTATAGCGAGGAATTCCATAATGGGAGATATGAGATGAGGATTTAGATCATCCATACCTGAACTGTGAGTTGATTTTAGTGTTTTATTGATTAACATTAGCTCTTGGGAACAAGTAGGTAAAAGAGCAAAGGAATTATTCGAACGTGGTGACATGAAATCTTTAAAATTCCTCTTACACGGTGGCAAATCAGAGGACAGAGATTTCGCTATTCCAGTGAAATAAGTGTTAAAGTGATCAGCCATCAAGTTGGGATCATGGATCATGACGCCATTTACCTCGATTTCGAGAATAGACGTATCTCAGTTATCAGTTTTGACAATGGTTTTAATTATTTGCCAAGTCTTTTTTATATCTCTACTATATTTCAAAAATTCATTAGTGTAATATGATTGTTCAAGTTTGGTGAGTATTACTTTATAGTGATTACGATATTTCGTAAAGGCATTTTTGTTTTCAATCGTGGGATTCTTGATATATTTAATATAAAGTTTTTCCTTCTTTTTTTATAGAGTTAAGTAGTCCTTGAGTCATCCATGGTTGATGAAATGAATTTTTCTTAGAGACCTTCTGCGTTTTGATGGGGAAGGATTTATCATAGCAAGTTTTTATATTTTTAGTGAATAAATTAAAGGCTTCATTGGGTTCATGTGCGTTGCATAAGTCAGTAACTGGGGTCCAGTCAATGTGGGATATAAGCGCTTTAAAGGTGGCAGAAGTCTCACTATTTATAATCCGTTTTGATTCAATTTTACCTAGTCTGAACCTATACGCAGCAGTGCTTACTTAGTTACTTAGTCCTTCCCGCGCAGGTTTTGAACATCGGACAACGCACTTCCTCCACTCCTCCCTGTCCGTCGCCAGTTCTTCAGCCTCCTCCCATGGCATCTCCAGACATCTTAGATCACCTTTGATGGTGTCCCGACAGTTCTTTCATGGTCTTCCTCTCATCTTTCTTCTTCCAGCAATCCATAACATCACCAGTTTGGCTCTTCGGCCCTCGTCCATGTGAACAATATGTCCCATAAACCTCAATCTTCTTTTTTTAATGATATTTTCCATATCCTCTTGTCTCGTCATCCCTCTTATGATTTTGTTTGTTATCTTGTCCAGCCATGATACACATAGAATCCTTCTCAGCCGCCTATGGTGTGCTGCCTCGTCTTTTCCTGTTTGTTACCGTCATGGGCCACGTATCAGGTCCGTACAGCACTGTGCTCATAACCAGTGCTTGATGCGTAGTTTTTATTTACCCGGGTAGGTTGCAAACCCACAGTGGAACCCTTCTCCTTTATCTTGGTTTGAGACAGGCTCAGGCTATCCTGATATCCCGACCAAAGAGGAAAATTGTTGTCACTAACTCAGGTCCTACTGTAGTAACCGACCTCAGTATACCCTACATAGGCCCTATAGACAACTTCTTAACGGAAGCATAATCGCCTCCACCTAGGGGGGTAAGTTTGCCTCTCCCACACTAACTTCCAAGCAGATTGAGACTCTACGGTCCTGACCTTTCTTTAAGTTTGGTTTTATAAGTGGACAACGTGTAATTCATTTTGTTGTAGTCTGGATTTGACATTAGGAAACCGAGTTTCTGTAAACGTCCATAATTATTATAAAATTCTTAACAGAAAAGTTTTAACATGACTGTAGCGGCTTGTAGCCTAGGTATCCGGACTTTACCCCCGGCCCATTACCCCTGCCATTTCCCCCGCCCATTACCCCCGTAGGACATTACCCCCTGTCATTACCCCCCCGGTCTGCTTACATTTGGGGCCAGTTTATGTGCATCTGTATGTATGCATATATGTATGTATGTATGTATGTATGTATGCAAGCATGCATGCATGCATGCATGCATGCATGCATGTATGGATGCATGCATGCATGCATGCATGTATATATGTATGTATGTTGCATATACGAATGTATGAATGTATGCATGTATGTATGTTGCATATACGAATGTATGAATGTATGCGTGTATGTATGTTGCATTTATGTATGTTGCATGTACGAATGTATGAATGTATGTGTGTATGTATGCATGTATGTATGTTGTATGTCTGAATGTATGTGTGTATGTATGTATATATAGGTATGTATGTGATTATGTATGTAAGTATGTATATAAGCAAAAAATACATACGTACGTGCGTGCATACAACATATGAATATGCATGCATACATATACTTACATACAAACTTACAATACATTCATACTGACATACATATATACTTACATACATACTTATATACATACTTGCATACCTAAATACATACTTACTTACATACATACATACATACATACATACAGACGCACATAAACTGGCCCCAAATGTAAGCAGACCGGGGGGGTAATGACAGGGGGTAATGTCCTACGGGGGTAATGGGCGGGGGAAATGGCAGGGGGTAATGGGCCGGGGGGTAAAGTCCTAGACCCGCAGCCTATACCTACTGTTAAGTGTGACTTTGCGAGTGACCGAAATTCATTCATTCATTCAATCATTCGGACATTTATATAGCGCTCCTTCAAGAAAAAACTACTCAGAGGCGCTCCCGACTCCAGCGCGCACAAAAAGAACAGTTTTAAGTTTAGTAAGGAAGGATCCTGGTAGAGTCCCAGGGTGTAGGCGTAGCTCAAAAGGAAGGCCATTCCAGACCACTGGTCCAACCACAGAAAAGGTTCGATTCTTCATGGTAGTAGTACGAGCAAAAGGAACTAAGAGGACTCCCCTATCAGCAGAGCGTAGCTGACGACGTCCTTGGATACCCAATGTAAAGCTGCATAGCTCACGGAGGTAAGTTGGGGCAAGGCCCTGACAACATCGCCATACCAATGCAGCTACCCTGAACTCGATACGCTGGCGAATAGGGAGCCAGTGAAGTACCTCAAGCATGTAGTTTGAGACATGATCATATTTAGGGATTTGCCCAATTAGGCGTGCAGCAGAGCGCAAGACCCGGTCAAGACAAGTCAAGCTGCTGGATGGGAGGCCAATGTAGAGTGAAGAGCAATAGTCGATGCGAGATGTAACGAAAGAATGCACTAAAGTAAGAGTAGCAGCAGACGTAAGAGAACGGATGACAGCGCGAAGCTGGCGCAGCTGATAATAGCAGTCTCGAGCAAGACGGTGAAGTTGAGGAGCAAAAGTGAGTTCTTGGTCAAGTTGGATACCGAGGTCATGAACCGTGGTTGCAAAGACAAAGCCAGGAAATTCAGATGCAAGAGAAAATAGATCAAGCTTGGCAAGCTGCTGTCGTGTGCCCAACCAAATAAATTTTGTCTTAGATGGGTTCAAGCGTAGTCTATTGGATGACATCCATGCCTCTAGAGCATCCAGAGTCCCGCTCATTATCCGAACCGAATTGACAGCATTAGAAGGGAGGCAATGGGTGTAAGCCTGGACGTCGTCAGCATACTGCTGACTCAAAACCGAATGAGCTGTTAGTAGAGTGGCAAGACCTGAGGTGTAAATAATATAAAGTATGGGACCAAGGACTGAAATAGGCAGACAAGGTAAGCTAAATTCAATTCGGGGGAGGGAAGTTCATCATAGCGGGAGGCGAGGATAGAGAGAGAGGAAGGAAAATTTAGTGAACAGACAAATGGTCACCACCACTTTCTGGCGGAAAGTTACGCCCTTGTGTGACGAACTCATAT
This sequence comes from Lumbricus terrestris, assembly GCA_949752735.1. Classification (NCBI taxonomy): domain Eukaryota; kingdom Metazoa; phylum Annelida; class Clitellata; order Crassiclitellata; family Lumbricidae; genus Lumbricus; species Lumbricus terrestris. The sequence continues at coordinate 22,546,654 of OX457040.1, forward strand.
ATCAATGACATATCATATATCATTGGAAAGGTCTGTTCAAGCTCTACCAGACTAAGTCAAAAACATCATCCAATCAGTTGTCGCACATGCCCATACCTGCAGTCGAAGATGAGGCAGTTTAGGGGCCGGTCCAACTTTGAAGACTCATGTCACCATAAGATATGTGGTAAAGGGGTTTAGATTTGTTGCATACAGAGTAAACTATATGCAGATAGCAGAAATGTAAACTATTTACAATAGCCTTTGTGACCTTCATGGCTACAATGCAATGAATATGGCAAATTTACGTTTGAAACAAACTGAGTTTTCGACCACTTTTGCACCCATATTACTGGAAAACCATTTGTATCAACTCAGAATGATTTACAAGATCAGAAAGTTCACAAAAAGTTGTACAAAATCACCCAATTTTGGAACTCTATGTGCCCCCATTCATGAGCTACTGGTCTCTGAACAAGTGAACACGCTAAAACGTGTCGTGAGTGCATCAAACCCCCACACATCCGGCAGTCATAAAATGCAGATACATTACAATAGGCTTCTGAAATTTACATATGATGTACAAATTTATATAAGAGACAACAAAATAGCAAAATTACAGCCAAATCTGAGATGGGTCAGCAACAGGCCCTTGGTGATTTCACGTGGACTGACCCAATTGCTCATTTTCTATGCCACAGAAAACATATTTCATCAACTTAACAGTTCTCAATTGATTAGCATGATTGAGTCCATGACCTCTCTTAAACTACTGTCTATACTGGTTTGATGAATCTATTGCAATATGACTCTAACAACAACAATTACAAATTACAATTTTGATCTCAACTCTTGAATCTGGCCACCACCTTGGCTGTGACTTCTTTCATAAGCAGAACCATGGCAGCATGTCTTGTACTCTCTTACTCCTCACCGTACTCAGCTCCAATGCTACTGTTAGTCCACTACATCCTGCAAACACACAGACTACACATAGATGCGTATGTGGTTAAAATCACCAGTTTAGTACTCAGTTTGACAAAGCTCTCATCATAATGCAGTATGTAATATCTCAAGTTACAGCGAAGGTGTAGTGTATTAATAGTCCGCACAAAAAAGTGTAATTGAGAACACGCACCGCACTTCGAGGATATAGACGTACAAATGGTTCCCTGAAGACACGAATGATCATGTTCAGTTCACGCAGAAACTGATTCTCTTCAAGAATGAAGTCCTTGAGGACTTCCTCATACGTTTGTGACGCACTGTGGCGATCATGTGTATCTTCCTCAACTACCATAGCCTCTTCATCATCTTGAAAGAACATCTCCATTAATACCTGTAAAGTCACACAAGCGCTAAACAGTAGCTCACATTACTTAATGATCACGCATTTCTATCTTAAATCCAATAAAATACTTTTCTAATCTGAGGTACTAAGGCTGAACAGGATAATTACTTAGTGACCCTTGCTGACAGGAAAGGAAACCACTTTCAAACTGAATGTCTTTAAATGGCCTAGAAACAGCGCAAACCCATTAACGTGCTGTCATTGGGGAAAATCACAGTGCACAAATGGGATCACATGTAAAGTGAACTAACATAGATATACCGGTAACCTACTGTCTAACAATTGCCTAAATGTTCATTAATCCAACCATCAGTCAGTCTATACATTTGACAAACCTTCCATTTGACCGTTTATTAGTAGGTTAGTCTGACCATCATTCCAACTGTCCATCTGACCCAAAGTCTAACCAACTGTCTATCTGACCACCAGTCTGTTTGTCTGTACACCCAGTTGTAAAAGCAAATATTTAGCGCAACATAGAAATTCTTGTATGACACGCTGACCACAAAGACCAATATATTACAACAAAATTTGTACTCAAAACCGATGACCACATACCAGAGTTCAGTTTTAAATCTCAGTCTTACAGTTTCCAGCTTACATGAGTGGTTCCCAAAGTGGTGGTCCGCGGACCGGTGCCGGTCCGTGGAGGTATGATCGCCGGTCCGCGGAGAAGAGTTAAAAATGAAAAAGTAAACTGTAATTATTAGTTTATTAGTTTGAAATTGTGAAATTATTCGAATTGATGTCCAAAATTTATTCAAATTTCTGTCTTAATATTTAAAAATTTGAAAAAATCAAAGCGCCTTATTTTAACTTGCCAGATGGTGAATTCAAACAATTTAAATTTATTCTAAATTTACTACATCAATGACTGCAGTAAGTTTCGAGCTTATTTATGTTGATCTATGGTGAGCGATAACCTAGTCCTAGTAAACGCTGGATGCAGAATAAAAATTTGTCTAACATAGAATAAAACTTTTAGTTTAAAACTTTAGATATAAACAAATGTCTTTGAATGAAAAAATGAGCAAGCTAACAAATCTGAAAAAAAAACAGCAGATGAAGATGGTTAAAAGCACCAAGGTTAGTGTTTGCGCATTGAAAGCATCTTTCCTTGCATCTCTACGCATCGCAGAGGCCATTATTATTATTATTAAACTGTCATTTATTTATGGCGCACCTAAACAAAAAAAAGGAATCTTGTACAAATAGCGTTTCACAGCAAAGTCTACTCATAATAAATCTTAAACAAATAAAGCTTCAAGGACAAGCAAATGTAGGCTAATTGTAAATAGCCTTATATTTTAGTCTTTTTATAATTTAGGTCACTTTTGTTTGCCATCGCCATTTAGGATTAAGTGAGCGGTCCGCGAGCTTCACCAAAAATTATTGCCGGCCCACAGCCTACTGAAGTTTGGGAACCACTGGCTTACATCACCTTGCTCACTCCCAATATGTACAATAATATTATGCGCTCAATCAACAAATCCCTAAAATTGCTGTGCTTTGTGCCAAAATGTTGGGCTCTATGGTTTTCTCGATGACTGTTCAAAAGCTTGAAATTCACTGCCCAGTTTTGCAATCCATTCTGTTGCAATCCAGAACTAAGCTTACATCTCTTCTGCTTCAAATTGCTTACCATTAAAAGCTTAAATTCTGATTTCTCCTATATGAACTTTCGACCTGGCATCTCTGATAAATTGCAAATTTCACTATGATTTTGTTAATTTCGCAGATGGCACTGGTAAAATAACAGTAGAACATGAGTAGTAGAGTCACTCTTGTGATCATCTGTTCATACCATGAATTAAAATCATACCTGGCATGTCAGTTTGAAATTTAAACAATATCATTATTATTATTATTACTAGCTGTACCCGGCCACGCGTTGCTGTGGCTGAAAAGACTGTCCAACCCACCCTTCCTAGGTCCCCTCCCCTTACCCTTCCCCCTTCACCTCCCCTCCTCTTACCCCTCGCCTCCCTCCCCTCCCCTTCCTCTCTCCCTCCGTCTCTCCGTCCCTCTCTCCGTCCCTCCCTCCCTCTGTCCCTCCCTGCATCCCTCTCTCCCGTTTCATCCCCTCCTCCCCTCCGTCCCTCCCCTTCCTCCATTTCTAGAAATATGCGTTTTAGAAAGACGAGCGGAAAACGGCCGCAAATGGACGATTTTGTAAAGACACACCTTTTAAAACGCACCCGAAAAATAAAGACACACCTTTTAAAACGCGCCCGAAAAATGGGCGGACGCCGCCGCCGGACGGATGCGTCAAAATTCAAACGGATATGGCTGGACTCCATCGACGTATATCGAATGGATTTACGCGTTGCCGTGGCTGATAAGACTGTCTAACCCTCCCTTCCTACGTCCCCTCCCATTTCTCCTTCCCCTCCCTTTCCTCTCCCCTTCCTCCCCTCGCCTTCTTCCCCTCCCCTGTAGCCACTGTAGAAAGACGCGTGGAAAACGGCCGCAAATGGACGATTTTGCCAAAACCGACAGTTACATATAAATTTGCGCTATAGCAGACCGTCGGCTACACGTTTTCAAACGCGCCCGAAGAATGCATGCGTTTAAAACGCGCCCGAAGAATGCGTGAAGGTTCAAACTCGAAATGGCTGGACTCCATCGACGTCTATCGAATGGGATTAAAAGTTCCTATTCCTCCCTTTCCTCTCCCCTTCCTCCCCTCGCCTTCTTCCCATCCCCTGTAGCCACTGTAGAAAGACGCACGGAAAATGGCCGCAAATGGACGATTTTGCCAAAACCGACAGTTACATATAAATTTGCGCTATAGCAGACCGTCGGCTACATGTTTTCAAACGCGCCCGAAGAATGCATGCGTTTGAAACGCGCCCGAAGAATGCGTGAAGGTTCAAACTCGAAATGGCTGGACTCCATCGACGTCTATCGAATGGGATTAAAAGTTGTGTTTTTTGGTCGTAAAGATTGCGCTTTTTCCCAAAAGGCATTACACAAACCCGCTTATGTTCGAATGGAACGTTTTGGTAAAATTTTGAAAACGATCGGTGTAAAACTTTCCGAAATCCTTCTTGTCGAACTATAACGTTTTACATTTTTATTTATATAGATTTCATCCGAGATAAAAATGATCCCTCAGGTTCTTAGAAACTATCTCAAGATCAACCGTCATTCTGAAACAACAGAGCCCTAAATCATTAATTGTAGAAGCAAAGGAGGATTCTCTCAAATGGATCACCAGAAATTGCTGATGTATGGCAACCCACCCCGGTGATGAATGTTTCGATATCAAAGGGCAAAAAGCAGAAGTGTGAACTGTATGAAAGCGCATCCCTTTGATTTGCATTTACATAGGTCAGTGATTTTCAACTGGGGTTCAACGGAACCCGTGATTTTCAACTGGGGTTCCGTGGAACTCAAGGGTTCCGCGGGCATCGGCCAGGGGTTCCGCGGCAGCTTGACATAAAATTTTCGAACACAGACTGAATTCAAAAATGTATCGGCAAAGAGTGGAATTCTTCACAGCTTTCAGTCATCCTTTCAAGCAACCAGGACCTATTCTAACGTGCAGTTGGACACAAAGAGTGAAGTTGGGAAAAGAATTTGTGCAATTGGAAATGAGATTTTGTGCAGAAACTTTTGGTTGATCTAATAGAACCAAGGTTTTTTAATATGCAGCTATGGAAAAAAAGCCAGAAAATTTAGGTCTAAGTTAGCGGTCCGTGAGCTTCACCAAAAATTATTGCCGGTCCACGGCCTACTGAAGTTTTGGAACCACTGGCTTACATCACCTTGCTCACTCCTGATACAAGGCGATTCCACGTCAAATCAACCAACATGATTGACATGACCGACTAGATTTACTTGAAATTTGGCACAATTGTTGGGTTAGATGAAACATGTATCTATACTTATAAAGCAGAGTCATTATTCTGTTTGTATTTTTTCTGTTTGTATGGATGTATTTTGAATTTCTCGCCAGAGCCTGCTCGGAAATGACAGCGATTCGTTTTACCAAAATTTTCAAACTGATTCTTACCCAAATTTGACGTTTAACGCCACTATTTTCAGCTGTCAATAAACTTTATAGCCCATGCTGTCAACATTTTAACTTCACACGCGATTACCGATTCGAAAGTCATTCGCCTTCGTCGCCTCCATTGCCTACAAGAATCCTACAACCAATGGCATGACGGTTTGAGATCACGTGATATTTACTTATATCGAAAATATTTCTGATGATTATTCTGGCCTTATTTATTCTGATCCACTCGACAAAAACATAAAGAAAGCGATCCAAAAATCTTTCCATATTTTAAATTTCGCTGTTATAAAAACGATCTTTGGCTTTATGTTCACTAAACTCATGACGTCATTATTTTGAGCTCAAATCTTTACGCCGCGGAGCAAAAAATGTTATGGACGCAAATAATGCGAACATAACTGCGAATAATTGGAAAAAATTAGCGTAGATTTCAAAAACTTTCTTTATCGAACAATTTATGAAAGAAGCACGTTGCGGCTTTTCAGAAAAAGCCGTTTTTCTCAGTTACGTGTTGAGTGGACTTAACGGGTTTAGCTCTTAAATTATCAACCAGACATGTATACCTAGCGGAGAGGTTCGTTACTTCGCCTTAACGCGGGGGTCGATGAAAGGCGGGGTCAGAATGGTGAAGTCGGAACGGGGTCAGACGTGGCTGGGGACAAAAACATTTCCCGGGCAACGCCGGGTAATTCAGCTAGTATTGTATAAATCCAAGAAACAAATTTGGGGTTCAATTACGCCCCGAGATACGGGTCGTCAAACTCTGACCCAAACCGCTCGACCACATTCCTATGGACGTCAGTATCTCAGGTTATATGAGAGCTAGAAAGGTGTTCTTGGTGCATTATTTAGCTTAGAGGCTTACACATTAAGTTGCAGAGGTATTTAGGTGCTAAGCCCTGCAGGGACTTAATAATAACTAGGAGCAAGACCTTGTATCTGATTTGGGCAAAGATCGGAAGCATTGGAGTTGATATGGGAAGATTTACCTCTAGAAAACATCAACAAGGTCATCAAGAACTTTACAAAGAGACTGAGAGAGAAACAAAGAGACACATTGAACACAAGCTTGTGTTCAAGTTTATTCGATAACAATTATTTGAGATGTGACTAGATAAAATTGGTTTTTTTGGTTACTATTTGACGTATCACACTTTGGGATTCACAAAAGACAGTGGGTGGATTCGCTAAAAGTGAAATAACATTTTTCAGCTTCAAATTTTTTGATGAAATTTAGCTATTGTATGTAATTTACATTCAAGCCTGTTAAAGATGATTGAAAAATTCTAACTTTTGGTCAAGATATTGGCAAAAATCCGTAGGGGATTAATTTTTTGCCCAACTCGTACAGTCAGAAATTATACCAGGCAAGAGAAACATTAATGTTAGCATACATGTTCGAGTACTAACGCATAGGCCATAGGTGGATGGACGAAAATGTGTTATAGTCTGGAGCATGATATATAATTCAATTTTTACTCAAATACCCAAAAGTAGTGGATTATATTAGACGATTTATTCGTGTGAATGTAATACCCATGTGCGGGTTATATACGCGAAAATATGACCATTACCTTTACAGTTCACACACAACAAAGCAACCTAGGAACACTTCATTTTAAAAAAATGACACAATTTCTTAGCAATACACGACATGCTATTCTATCAATGAACTTATTCGTTAGAGCATTCAACTAACCTTGTCAGCATACATGGCTACCTTAATGTCCTGAACGGTTATCTCTGGATGTCGAATATTTTTCACATAATTGCCCGTTAGCTGGAAAACAAAGAAAATATTTGAAATGATGGTAAAGCTGATACACTGTTGCATAAATTTGGCAACTCTACTAAACTGTGAGTGTGCAGGAACAGATAATTGAAAAACAAACTTACTGCACAGGTGAAAGGTCCAAATTAATGATTCTCTAAGTTCAGTGTTTAGTCAGGTTCACCTGCTTCGGAGGGGAATTCAGATTTCAAGGGGAGGGAATGGCCATTTTGGGTGAACAGCAACTGCTCAGTCAGACACCAATGAAGCCCTTTGACTGGAAATTTGTTCTCATGACCTTTTTTTAGTGTTTTCATAAAAATTTCCAAGAAACATATACATGGTAAATTCAGTAAATTCTATACTTTTAAACCTGATGACCACTTTTTAGTGCTTCAATGCTGCACACTGCACAGTCATATTCTTCTGATGGAGAAACTTGACAGGGAGAATATTGCGTGTATAATTTTTCTCGGAGGAGAATGGTATAATACTATATATATATATATATATATATATATATATATATATCATCGTTATGGGACGAGCGTCAGTGGTTGGCCTGGCGCCAGAATACATTAGGGAACTTTGTATTCCCGTCTCCAGCCAACCAGGTCGTCGGTCTCTGCGCTCTGCGACTCGTGGGGACTTGATAGTCCCACGCTCCCGTACAGTGATGCAGACACGCCGCGCCTTCTCGTGTATTGGACCTTCATTCTGGAACAGTCTTCCATTGGCAATTCGTGATGCTGCGTTGCGTGTTTCTCATGAAACATCCTCAAAGTTAATTAAGTCGCACTTGTTCAGAACTTCCCGGTAGCTGCGTTAAGAGCCTTCGTGAGGTTATTGTAAGGCGCTATATAAATGTTCATATACATACATACATACATATTAGGGTGACAGTTAAAAAAAATTCTTGAATTTCACATGTCTCACCATTTTAAATGGTTATGTACCATTATATAAGTAAGCATGATTTTTTAAAAATTAATTCATTAATGTTTATTGCTGGCCCAACGCATCAGAAGTTTGACCTAATGGTCTGTGTTAAACACAGTGCAAATACACATCTATCGGTATTTGATTCCAGTACTGTTTATCAAGTCCATTTATGGCTGCTTATTTTTTTAGTCTGGCTATTACCTCCTGTGTTTCATAAGCCCTTGGAGTATAGGTATTGCTTGGTTCTTCTTGGTTTGTAAGTACTTCATGGAAAGAATGGATCAGTGTGATACCAGTTCAGCTACATCATTCGCGACATTTAGGCTCACAGCTCAGTGACGAGCCAAGAGAACGATTTCCTTTATCTCCATTTCTGCTTGGATGTAGATCATGTAGTTGTAGGAAGTTTACAAGAATATCTAGTGCAGACTAGTGGACTGAAGAGTTTCTTAGTGTTTTTAGTTTTAAAAAATCAGCTCTTGTATAGTGGTAGGCTACTTGCTGCACATAAACTGATATGTCGAAGAGGTTCATCATATCCCGGACGTTTTACTATTGCAATCTCGCTGTCATCTGAAACAGCCGAATCAATCAACACCAGGCGAACCAACATTTCACTCATATACCTCAAATGGGTCGAAAAGATGTGTATTTCTGCTGTAGCAGCGGTCTCAATTACTGCCTTGTGAGCAATGGGCTGCTTCAGCAGTTACAAGTCATTCCAGGGAGCTGACGTTGGACATTGGCTTTGTGTGCCAATGCCTTGAGATCTACCTGAAGAACAAATACATTGTGCTCACGGAGGCTGCAGATCAAATGCAGTCAGATGAAAGAAAGATGGAAGAGGTAGATTGCAATGTATCGACTTCTCTATCCAAATCTCTCAGTGTTTTCGTAGGTCTGCGAGAGTTTGTCATCAGAGTATTGAAGACTATCCCCACTATCACCAAGCTGAGGAGATCTACCGTTTCTGAGACTCGTGTTTCAAAAGAACACATGCTCTTGATTGAAGACCAGCATTGCTGTAGATGATAGAAGTTGTGTGAAAAATATATAAAATATAGATCGTATGCGGCCAGCTAAATTCCACTTTTCAAGCAAGTTAAACGGCTGAAGCTTGTGCTTCACCTGTCCCATTAGGCAGTAAAGGAACCTTTAAGATTTCGTTGTTCTTTCATCTGGTGACAGAACAGTAGGCCAGCGTTCCTATGTGACGTAAAAGGCTTCAACAACCTGTCATCCCAATGAACTTTATGCGGAACTTCAAACCCTAACGATGCATCATGCACAGATTTCTTTGACAAAAGTCTCATGATGATGGAGCTGAGAATGTCTATGGAATTCTGATTGATAGCAATTTCAGCAGTATCACGGCCTATTGATTGTCCTTTGGCTGCTAGAATGTGTGCCGCATGTATGCCACTAATTTTAGTCCTGTTGAATGCTGCAGTGACACATGCACTCAAAATGGTATTGGATCTTCTTAACTTCTTTTCAGCAGGCGCACAAGTCGATTTAACATGACTAATTGCCCGCAAGACTTTCTTGTATAATTTTCAAATCGACTTATTTGTTTTTAATTAAATAATAACTATACCCTAAGCATGTCATGAGTGATTACAGAGAACATTGGGCACAGTGGTCATAGGCAGAGTTTGGTTTCCGTTCTTAGAGGGGCTAAAGCCTTCTTAGGGGGGCGAAGCCCGGGAAAAGAAACCATTTGCACGGTAAAAAAATGAATTTGGGTCTTCTGGGGGGGAAGCCCCTAGCTCCTGATAAACTCCGCCCATGGCGGTGGTGTAGTGGGTATGTTCGTCGCCTTGCAGCCACCTCAAGTCGCCGCGTAAGGACCTTAGACAAGTCCTTCACTCGCAATTGCTCAGCGCTTCGGCGTGAAACTCCGATACAGTGTCCGCTCTGCAGTCGGGAGCGCCTCTGAGTAGAGAGCTTGAAGGGGCGCTATAACATGTGCACATACAAACAAACAAACAAACAAACATTGAAATAAGCATTAGAGATGTAATTGGTGGAGCAAAAAAATATTTAGCACATTACATATTCAACATTGTTTGTAGGCCAATCTATTGAAAGTTCAAGGTCATTGGGCCACCTCTAAACATTTTCAAATTTCCCTAAAAATTTTCACCTGTAGTACTGATATCATAGAGAACACTTTTGAAGTCTGAGACTTTAAAAATTAAAAAAAAAATTTTTTTGCATGTTGGAAATTGTCACCCTAATATATATATATATATATATATATATATATATATATATATATATATATATATATGCATGCCAACAAAACTTCTCAAAAAAATTTTGAGGGGGAATCTCAAATCTCATTTGTTGAAAACTTCCCCCAGAGATGTCGAGATTAAACACTGCTTTAAGCCAATGCTGCTTTAACCCTGTCGACCCGAGAAGCCGCAAAAGCGGCATTTCCTGCATTTACGTATCCCGAGAAGCCGCTTTTGCGGCTTTTCGTCTTTCTACCTATCCCCGAGAGCACTCATTTGAATTTTAAGCGTGATAGATAGTCTTTGCTACTCTATTGATGTTAGTTAATGTTTACGATAATGATAGGAATGATAATAATAATATAGGACTGTACTAACCCTAATACTAACTCTAAACTTAACTGCCCAGTGGCGGATCCAGAACGTTTCGAAGGGGGGGCCAAAATTTTCGGTCTTGTTGGTGGAACAGGGGGAAAAAAATTTCCGGGGAAAAGTTGATGACCTTTTTTAGTCATCGGCCAATTTTCCGGGAAAAAGATACCAACTTATCCGCCAAAAAAGTTGATGACCAATTTTCCGGGAAAAGGAGATGCCATTTCCGAACGGGGGCCACGTCCCGTACGATTTTCTAATAGGGGGGCCAGATGTCCTGTTTTTCTCTCCCACTACATGTTTTTGAAACCAAATGGGGGCCACGTTCCATGCAATTTTTAAATGGGGGCCATGGCCGGATTGGCCCCCTGGATCCGCCCCTGTAACTGCCTAATATTATAACACCCTAATACTAACCCTATACTTAATTGCCTAATATTATAACACCATAACACTTGCCTAAACTCAACTATTCAATATTATAGGAATGATAGGAATAATAATAATATAGGACGGTACTAAACTGCCTAATATTATAACACCCTAATACTACCCTATACTTAACTGCCTAATATTATAACACCATAACACTTGCCTAAACTCAACTATTCAATATTATGGGATGATGTGATGAGACAGAGTGTGTCAGTGCATTACATTGTATTATATCTTCTCAGGAGCCCAGGGGATAAGGAAAATCTAACCAGGACAGCAGGGGCGAAAGGGTTAAACACTGCTTTAAGTCAAAGCTGAAGTTAACATTTCGATAATTAATCAGTATATCATTTAATAAAGTTTACAACCAGTTAAGTCAACAAAGTTCTCTTGATTTCTCATGGACAAAGTGAATACTTTTTGAGAAATCTATCCAGGAGACACGCATATCTACAACAGTACATGCTAGCATTCTGAAGCATGGTCAATCAATCGCCAGATGAAGAGCTCAGTGGCGTAACTAGGAACTCGGGGGCCCCTAGACAAAATATGAAGGTGGGGCCCTCTCCCTACGGTACTTATTGAAATGTTTTACAAACTCGGGGGCCCCTCTGGGGCCTCTACGCTCGGGGGCCCTAGACTTTGTCTTACCCAGTCTACCCTATTGTTACGCCACTGGAAGAGCTATTGGATCCATCCAGATGGTTGAAAGCCAATACGAAAGGTACCAGAAAGTTATAAGTGTTCTCTCCGAGAAGATAAAGAGTTCAACCATAGCAGAAACGTTGGTAGCTTATGTAACGCTAAACTCGACCATCCATTCGTGGAGCAACAACACGAAATGAGAAATTGTTGTGCTAAGAAATTTTCATAACTTCAAAAGTTGCAGCTGTTTAAACATTGTTTTCCATCTTTTCAAATTTCCGCAGAAGAACATTCCAATACTTGCATTTCTTTATGAATTTTTAAAGAGTCTAGCACCTAAATGATGATCAATGCGACTTCACTACAAGCTGTTATCAAGCTGTTAATATTTGGATATTTTATACATTAAGGTTTTAATTTGTTAATCCGCTACTGAGGGTCATCGTGTGATCATAGCGAAATGCTCAGTAAAAAGTGGAGCCTGAGCACAATGAAGGCTATCTGCAAATGTGTTTATGTAACGAGGGCTTAGGTCAGGTGTCGGAAGAGAGGCAGGAAATGGTCGTTTGGTCTGACAGCAAAATGTGTGATGTTCACAAAATTCGTCTGGTAGTTCAAAGGTTAAGTTTGCAAAGCACATCATGGTTTCTGCTCATTTTGTCTGACAGCAAAATGTGTGAAACAAAAGTCTGCAAAGCACGTCATGGTTTCTGCTTCTGCTAGCGTGTGCTATGGCAGCAAGGAAAGACTGCACCTCATCACAAACAGTAAATGTCCAACTTTACGTTGAACTCTGTTACCAGACACATTGAAGAATGCAGGTATGTTCTACCATCTGGTTTTATTTTCAAGGAGGACGGTGTGCCTGCTCAGATGACAAAGTGGGTTCAAGGCTTTATAGCCATCAATAATAATAATAATGACGACAATTTGTATGGTGCAGCAGCACAGTTACAAGGGCGCCTTACAAAGCAGCTAACATGTAGGATAAGCCAATCGATGGTACCTCTGCATTAATGGGAGATCAGATTCTCAACCTGGCCTGGCATGTCGATGCTTTTCAACAGGGCTGACGTGTGTCATAAAGCGAAGGGGTTTCCTCCGGTCTAATTTACGATCGGCTGCCATTTGTAAGAGAGCATGGTACCCATTCAAACCTCAAGTTTTATTATAGGGCGAGCGGAGACGTCTGTGGTAGCTGTAGGTGCGGTCATTAGTTTATTAGTGATGCAATTTTATTGCAGTCCTATATGTGATCGTACGACTCATGCAGTAGCCTATATTATTTTTCGGAACTAAGTATTTTACTAGCCATGCCTGATGGCATCGCCTGAAAGATACACAATCAACTACCGTATTTTCGCGAATATAACACGCACACGGGTATAACACGCACCCGAATATAACCCGCTACTTTTTGCGATTTCAGTAAAAATTGAGTTATATAACACGCACGCGACTATAAGACGCATTTCCGTGCGTCAAGCTACACGTTAATGTGACTCGTGTGTATAGTCATAACTAGTTCAGTTAAACGCAAATTAAAATAATCCGTTTGATGAAAATCTTTTTTTTAAAGAAAATGGAAGGTTCCTGCTAAAATGAACGTTTCAATAAAGTTTACTATATAAATATAACGATTTACTGTAAGCGCGAATTACCTTGTTTCCGGTTCTTTGCTGGCACTGGTAAGGTCTTCACAAGGTAAGGTATTCGTCGTTTAAAGATTATAGCATTGAGGGAGTGAATAATTTGATAGGAAGACTTTGACATAAGCCGGTTTCATCAAGCAAAGCGATCTTGTTAAAAGTATTTTTAGCGAATTTAGCGATGCGTCCATTGTAGCATTTTTCGACAATACAAGATATATTGAAGCCAGAATTTATTTAATCAACCCCACTTCCATATAACCTTAAATAACGAGCATGTGGTGTAACCTATGGCCTACTATTTTGCCATGTGGTAATGATGATCGTATGCTCTGCACTTAAACGTAGTATTGGCGATCTCTTATAACGACTTTTCTTGGCCATGAAATGTAACATATTTTTGAAACTTTGTCTTTAGGCCAAGATTATATAATCAAGCGTATATATAAGTGGAAGATATATTTGAAGTGGGAATGTACGCGCGTTACTTTGACGCTCGCAAATTCAAAACATCCAAGATGGCGGCCCTTGCGGAGGAATAGATTCCCATATAAACTCGCCATTTCCTTGAAGAATTAGCTTAAAACGAAGTCAATTTCGATAAATCTAGCGATTAATAATTGTTTGATATATCAATTGACGAAAATAAAGTGAGTTTAGCCAGGAAATTCTGACTTTTACATGAGTGTACACATGGCATTCGCATTCGCGGTCACTGCAAAGAAAATGGGATGGAACTATTTGGTAACTGGCAAGCCATTCTGGTAAAATTGTACTTCATTTTTGATGCCGTGGACAATATTTATATTTTTAATGTGGAAGAGACAGCGGATGACACTGAAAAGGACGATTAACTAGACTATTTGAAATCGCAAAATTATGCGCTATAACAATTAAAAGCTCTAATTTCCTGAACTAAATACCTAGCGCTGTGCGAGCGATAATACGGAATATCGTATGTTCGTTCGTTTATTCAAAATTGAAAACGACAGACAATTGCAATTTATATACAGTAATATTTGACTTTTATATTTAAGGTCTAATAATATTATTTTCAATTGTGATTTTCTGCGGCTCTGACATTTTATGACAATGATGATAAACGAATATTTCTACTGACGTCGGACTTTACGCCCTATCGTCTCGTCGACGTCCATGCTTCCGTATTGTAAGTAAAACCTTTTTACAGCAGTTTTTGACCAGGACCTTAAAATAATCTGGTTAAAAATTTGGCTGTGTAAAAAACAATTTGTATAACACGCCCCCCGAGTATACCACGCGGGTAGGGTGCGTGGTTTGTAAAACTTTGTATAACCCGCGTGTTATATTCGCGAAAATACGGTAATATGACATTGAGCCTCTTAGTTATGCAGAAAGTGATATATAGGTAATTGAGGCCTGCAAGGCCTGATTGCAGATGTTGATAATGAAGGCTCTGAGACATACTCCAGGCCGGGTCTTGCTGATGCTGAGATGATATCGCATGACACTGTCTTGTATTTACAACTCGTGCTTGGGAAGCGGCTGACACGAAATAGAGTTATAAGGCTGGACTTTGCAGCTCTATCAGCCTAATCTAACTGCCGAGTTACGTCCAATAGGTTTCTTCTATTTATTCTTGACGCGACATTCATACTGATGAGTGCTGTGGCATGGGCGGCTGAAATGCAGACAGTTTCTTTAGTCAAGTTATTGTACAGCATAGGCCTAGTAGACTAATAATTTGACAGTTTCTTTGCATTTTCTTTTTTCCCTTTACATTGCAAGAGCCACTGCCAATGACAATTGACAATGGCCGCCCTGTGTATGATTTGGTAGGGCTGCTGCGTAGCAGCGTAGGGCAACAGGTAATAAATGGTCACTGCGAATCTCTGCAATCAAATTTTATGATCGAGTTGCCCCGTGTCAAATTTACGATCGGACTGCTGGGGTTCAAATTTTCTATGGTGCTGCCGCGTCCTGCAAAGAAATAGTCCCACGGTCAATGTGTTAATAATGACAAACTATCCAATTTCATTAGCCTAGAATATAAACCTAAATCATTCCTCTTTTTGTAATTTATGTAATATTCTACACTCATCCTATGATAAATTCAATAAACATTGACAAAGACAATCTTAGGTAAATACTCCATTTGATCAACTGCCGTTTGTACCTACTAGCGGTGTGTCTGTGAGTTTTTGCTAAGAATAAATGAACATAATAATAATAATAATAACCACCGCAGTGACCGCAATCCCCTCTTGGCCATCGCCACTTCCTGCTCCAGAGTTCTGTCAGTCTGTAACACTTCATTCATTGGTAACTTGTATGATACAGTAATCTGATCATTGATTATAATCCATTCTATTAGCTGTCATGAATTTTACAATTACACTTTCAGAATTATCTTTTTTTAGACCAGAAGTACCCACGCAGGTACTTTGAAGCAGGGAAAACCAATGAAGCAGTCAGTAAATGAGGGTAAAAATATCATCCACAACTAACAAAGCGATGCATGCACTTGGTCCTAAAAAATTATTCTGTAAAGAAAGACAAACCTTTAGGATATCAGCTGCAATGTATTCCAACACAGCAACTATGTAGACAGTCACCTGGTGATCAATTTTGTAACCAAGGACCTCCTGCAAAAGAGGTGCATTTCGTACAAAAAAACATACATACATACACATCATCATCATCATCATCATCATCATCATCATCATCAAAATCCATGGGCTAAATACCCGTAGGTGTCCGACGCCACTCTCTGTCTGAGTCTGTCCCGCGTCATGTTACCCAGCTTCAACCAGTCCGGTCAGCAGGTCTGCTCCATACCATTAACATCTTGGAGCAGCTAAACCACCTTGTCTGAATGAAGATAATATTGGGAGAGAGGCATGAAGGACAACCTGGGTCAATGCCCGTATGTGTCCCATGCTCTCTCCTCCGACTCTCTCCACCGGTCTGTCCTGACCGGCCTGTGCATGTCTGCTTCACATCATGACACCTAGAAGCATCTGGGTCGCTCTGTCACTTGTGCTGTGGTTTTTGCGGATTTCAATCGTCTTGGTCTTTTACTGCCAGCGTATCGCCACCCATCTGGCAAACCTTCCTCCTTTGTGCGGGCTTAGGACCGGCACAGGGACGTTGTTGGTTCCCTGTGGCGGAGGATGGATGCAGTTTAACGTCGTGTCCAGGACACACGTCGTGCCCAGGACACACATACACACATACATACATACGCAGATACATACATACATACATACATACATATGCATTTCTGTCTTGATCCGGCGCTGCTTTGAGGGTTTAGCTTCTTTATACTTGCAGGAGCTCTGCTGCTCCACCACGCACGTTCAACACCACTGCTCTCTCCGCTCAGCTACCCAAGCAGAGCTTATTGTTCCACACTTATGGACTGCAATCAGGCAGCGGCGTGCTTTCTCCGTGGCTGGCCCTGCGACCTAGAATGAGCTCCATGTTATCCTTCGTCAAATACCTATTGGTCTTTCTGTTTCTTTTCTTTCTCTTCTTAAGACAGTCTTATTCGACTGGGGCTGGACTGGGAGCACTCCTGAGTAGATAACCTTGAAGGAGCGCTATATAGAATTCTCAGTAAATAAATACATATATATATACTGCATATAAATATATATATATACATTAGGGCTGAACCGAATAGGTGATTATCACTATTCGGCAGATTACAAGTAATTGGACAACAACTACCCGGTCAAATACGCATACAAAGTGTACAAAACAGATCTACTACATGTTTGAAAGGATAAGTCATTAATTATAATTTTATAACGCAATAATATTAACTTAATAATTTTATAACTTAATAATATTTTATATTTTTGATTGGTAATTTTTTTCTTAGTCTTTCAGCGCTGTACACACTTGTGTACATGCGTACACCTGCAAGCACTGCTGGTGTCGGCCTTCTAGGGACCATGAAAGTTTAGAAAAGCTTAGGTCGATGGTTTCTCTGTCAGCTTGGCAATTAGAGCTGAATCTAATGAGAATTCTTCTGTGCAATTGTAATTATATCACTTGTATAGTTAAGTTTGAAGAACCGCACCAGACTACTTCCTTGTCTAAAGTTGTTAGCTTTCTGGTTAAGAGTTTTCTTTAACCTAAAGACTGCAGCTGCTTAAATTATGTTGTCAGAGGCTGGCTATTTTGATGTCTGCATTTTCTCTTCAATTATTACACATCATTTTTATCCTATTCCTAGTGCGCCTACCAGTTTTATAGATACACTAAGGCAGCTCTAGGTTCCTAATCATTTTGGCACACAACACACCTGAGCTTGCAGCCAAATTTGACAACCCACCATGAAATCATCAATGTGAAAGTCAAAATAAAAATTGCAAACTTATTTGTTTTAAATCTTAAATTATTTACTTTCTAATAAATGTAAATGCTGATATTGAATGCTTTCTAGGTTCTTATGATTATGACATTCTAAATTCTGCTGACCTAATTCTACAATTCAACACTGTGTCTACAACTCTACATTACATCTACTCTAACTTAGTAGGGCTAACAGTTAATTGCATTTTGCTCCTGGATTTTTCTATAGATCATATTACAATGAGGATCCAGTTACTTTTTTCTTTTTCATGTTTTGTTTGGCTGGTTTTACTAGGCAGCAGCTTTGCTTTTGTACTAAATCGTAATCATAAACTCAAGATAATCGTAATCATAAACTCAAGATTTCGTAAAGTTGAGGGAACAAGTTTATGCGCATATGCTCAATCAAAACAAAATCAATAGCAAGGGTTCAAGATTGGAGACAGTCAGACAGCCAAGGTTGATGACGTCTACTGTTGAAATGATGAAGGATGCACAATTTGCACATGGAAGAGGATTTGGGATAAGATTTGTGAAAAAAACATCCTCAGTTTTAAGTGATAGACCAGTTGAGAGATATCAAGAGGTGAGGTTTTGGTGAGTTTGAAGGACGAGTCAAATATTTGTTTCAGTACTGGGAGAGTTTGTCCAAATAGGATGAATGCAGATGCAGAACTGTATCAAACCTTGACTAATGCCTGGTGGATTCGATCAACAGGCAGGACAAGCTGTGATGCTTTCTTGTTCTTCGACCGTTCAACAGCAGTGCTTGCTTCCTGTATGGCCCAGCTGTCCATCGGATGCAGAATCTTCTTATGAACCCTGTCCTCAACATCAGCCACAGTGTGTGGCTGCGAAGAGCAGAGCATTCCCATCATCTGAATAATGAGCTCTTCAATATAGGCCAAAGCATCATCTTTTGACCTCAGATTCTGATGGACCTGCTTCTGTACCTGCAACAAGGTGCAATTTCCATAGAATTGCCATTTAACTGTCCCAAATCAATATGCTCATAATGAAATCATTCAACCTTCATCATGCAAAATATCTACTAACAAACACAAAAGGTTTTTCGTGTTAGACACTTAAGATATTTCGCTGAAAGTTACGCAGGGCTGAAAGTGGTTTGGAAAAGTTGCCGGGTCTGACTTTGGTGGACGAGCCGACGCCTTTAAGCTGAAAATATTTCTGACAACTTTTTTTAGTAATTTGCTCAAAATTGTCCAAAATCATTTCATTTTTACCTATATTTGGTATCTTTCTGCCCAGAATTGCTAAACATGCGACCAGGTTGAGAACCGGCACCCGCATGTCACGAAAATCAATGCCGGGTCGCAGACCCCGACAGACCCGGCTCACTTTCAGCCCTGAAGTTACGTGCCTGGTATCCCCATTCATTGCTAAATCAGACGGCTTTTTCAGTCAATCATTGTTTCATTCAGTGATTCTGCAGCAGTGGATGAGGAGTGTCATCCCCAGTTGCAAAGATTGCCTGCCCCTCGGAGGCAGGCGACTATTTTCGGCCTCTCTCAGCAACGCTGGTTCTGAGCTGAATGATGGAAAGATTAAAGATAAATTTAGTCAAATTGTGCTAGACATTTTCACTACCCAATGCTGATTCACCCTCAAAGTCATGAAATTTTCTTATACCAGTTTGCCTTTCGACCGTCTGGTTCCAAGATGACAGCTCTCTTATTGCACTTACTTAAACTATGTCAGAGATGTTAGTTAAGGAACTCTACAAGTCACTACATGGCCTAGCACCGGACTACATCAAATCCTACTGCGTGCAGACGACGGCGGTGGCAGGTGCTGGACTTATGCTGAGATCCAGTGCTTTTTCAATTGTTGACCCCCGCTGCTGGAACAGTCTGCCTACCAGTGTTCGTTCGGCTAACTCAGTTGAGGCTTTCAAATCTCGCCTCCAGATATATCTCTTTTCTCAGGCGTACCTCTGACTGATTACGCTTGTGTTTGTAGAGGCGCCCTTGTAATGGCAGATCTGCTGTGTTACAGTGCCATAGAAATTGTCGTCATTATCATTATTATTATGTTCATGTTATTGCAATTGACTTGTCTAAGGCATTCGATATGGCTCAACATGACTATCTGGCAGCACATTTAGCTGAGCTCCATCTTCCAAATACAGTAAATGATAGGGCTGTAAAATACCTTGAGGGAAAGTAGAACAAAATTTAATATAATAGTTTCGGCAGAGGAATACATAAATTCCAGTATTGTGTGGGGTCTGGGTTGAGACAAGTCAATTTCTTGGCTGTCATTTCAAAATATAAAGCTAGACATGTTGCCAACAGACTATTTAAATTTAGCCAAGCATTTTAACATGCATTACTGATCACATGAACTCCCTTAACTTAAAGTTGCAGGATAGACCACCGATCATCACACAGATGCTTGACAATGACAGATCATTCTCAAGAAAACTCAATCTATGGCAAAAGCAGTGCTCTGCAGGCAATTTAGTTCACTTCTCAACTCTTCATTCTTTGCCTAACGTTGATTCTTTGAAGGAATATGCAGATATTCTGTCAGATCTATGTGATCAGTTTGAAGTGAGGTTTCTAGATTAGCTGCGTCTCAGAAGACCAAATATTGATGCTCTCATAGCTGTGAAACATTGTCAGACGAGTAGCGCTAGCCACATTTGATCATTAGGTCACCTCTTACTCTGAGAGTAATCAATACCTTACCTTAACTTTTAAAGCTCTCGCCTCGACTATTGTAGCACCCTCCATTGATATGTATTATAGTTTACTGGATAGGTAAAGCTACGGTTAATGGTATATGGCCGACGGCGAATCACACATGGCTTCCTGTCAGGGAGGCGCGTGCTTGGTCATATGTAAACCCATGTTAAATTCGTCAACTTTAAAGACTATTTTCAAGAAATCTGGTCAGTGGCCGCTAAATACAGTTAGGTTGATTGTTTTGTATGTCACTCAACTCAAAAACCCCAGGCTGGTTTTAAACAACTTTGTATCATTGCTGAGAAATTTGTGTTTTAAAGCGGAGTGTTGTGCCGCCTATCCTTTACTATGATCTGCCCGTTTTAGGAATCCTGGGACTTGCCGCAGAGAATCCTGGGATTTGCCGCAAAGAATCCTTGGATATCCCTGAGTGAGCGATAATCCGAACTTTCATAGGCAATTAGCTATCCAGTAAACTATAATACATATCAATGACACCCTCTATGTCAGGCTACCGAAGGTCCAGATTGGGTGCAGTTATTCAGTTCCGCGCACAGCGTCTTATTGGTCCCATCCCTAAATTTCACCAAGTCATGAAGTACATGTGCAATGTACTCCACGGGCTTCCATTTCTGCAGCAGATTACCTATAGGGTTTCTGCATTGGTCTGGCACTGCATTGAGCGTCTGGCTCTCATGTACCTACAGGACCTCTAGTGTCCAGCAGCGATCTGCCCTCCAATTGGCTGATCAAGTTGAACACTTGGTCCCTCACTTGTGGACTACTATAATGCAGTGGTGCTCTTTCCCGAACCTGGAATGGGCTCCCTTTGTGTACAGACTGGTGATCGACATCATGGGTGAATGTGTGCACTTGTGGCGTGTGGTCTGCCGACCTGTAGCTTGTGGATTAATATCGGTTTTTAGTTAGTCTCGGGCGATTTTGTGCATTCTAGTTTTTCTATTTCTGCGTCTGCGACTGTCTGGATATCGTAGACTATCAATTTCTGCCTTCTGAACGGATATTTTCTGGAGTTTTGTTGATACTCTAAACTTCGTCTCAATCTACGATGGATCCTAAATGTATCGCATACGATTCGTTGAAGCTCCGTTCGTACAACTCTACGTCGCTACCAATCCCTCGTGTTGTACGAAAGACACTCTTCAAACTGCGTCTCTGGCGCCCGTCACGGCAGCGGCCTGTGCCTGTCTCTCCTGCTCCTCCCCCCTCCTTCGTCTCCGCTACCTCTCTGCAGCAGTCTGGATTACCGCCTACGTCTCCTGCCCTGTTCCCCTCGCCGTCCCCTGCGACGGTATATGGTGGACAGCAGTCTGGTTCTTCGTCTGCGTCTGGCTCACCTTCTACGCCTTCGCCTCCGTTCATCTCGCCATCTGCTACAACGGAGCGTGAAGGACTCGAGGGTTTGAGACTTGGAACATTTAATGCCCATTCCCTGGGAAACAAATTCATGGAAGTAGCCAACATGATAACTCATCATAACCTTTACATCCTCATTGTAACGGAGTCCTGGCACTCCACCTCATCAGACGTAGCGGTTCGCCGTTCAGCCCCCCGGGGCTTCCTCACTCTCGACGCTCCTCGTCCGATCGAGCCCCCAGCTGACCCACTGGCGCAGAACTATGGGGGTATCGTCGTGTTCTACCGAGAGCATCTACAAGCCAAAAGGATACCTCTTCCTCTAACGCAGGGGTTCTCAAACTTTATTTTTATTGTACCCCCAAGTAATAAAGTCGAATGATGGAGTACCCCCAGCCCAGGAAAGTCAGGTCAGAAACAAAATGCCATTGCGAGGTCCCCTAGCTTGCAATGACAACTAAGTCAATTTAATCATTGGTGACATCGTTTATGAGTGTCGTAGGCTCCATAGGGATCAAAATGTAGTTTGAGTCATATAATCTTATCAACAAATTTGAAAGAAAAATTGGTATATAACCCCTGTAAGAAAGAGCCACCCTATAGGCCTAGTGTTGCGGGCTTCTTTAGACTAGCAAAGATATAAAATATATGGTTTAATATTTGTCAATTTCAAACGCAAATAAATCCCATGTTTGCTTTTCATAGCAAGATTAGAATAGTTTAAAAACCAGCTTCGCCCAGGTATGATGTAGCCTGTACTGAAAGGAATCACAAAAATTAAGGCTCGATCAGAAATTAATCCAGCTCTCTGCTATTTGAACTCTATAGATTATAGACCTGCAATAGGTTGAGAATTTCTGGCTTTGGTACTTTCAACCATTTATATATTATTTAATTGTTCCAAAATTATAGTAATTGGCCTAAACATAAATACGCTGCATGCACTGTATAGGCCTAGAATGTGAGTCCAATTATATGTTGTGAAATAAATAAATGACGATGCTCTAGTATTTTGGCTATTGTAACGTTAAAAATCATCGCCAATTAAAGAATGATGGACACAAAGTCCATATAAAACTCAAATTAAATTTGTATTTCTGGAATTTTTCGCGTACCCCTTACCGGCGCCTGGCGTACCCCTAAAGGTACGCGTACCACAGTTTGAGAACCCCTGCTCTAACGGTCATTACCTTCGAGCTTCTCGGATTCTCTTGTTCGACCGCCAGAGGGCCGCTTACTGCCCTCACCCTCTACCGACCGGGCTCCGAAACGACCACACCAGTCTTCTTCTCGGAGTTCACCGCTCTTATGGAAATCTTCTCCACCTACAACACCCAATTACTCATCACTGGAGACCTTAACATTCACCTGGAACAACCGAGCCTTCCTGATTCAACCCGCTTTCACGACCTTCTATCTCAGTTCGGTCTCATCCAACACGTAGCCGAGCCTACACACGTTCACGGTGGCTGGCTTGATGTGATCATCTCGCGTGATGACTGCGCCATCTCTGACATCAGAGTTGAGCCTCCCTCCATCTCTGATCACGGCCTTCTCCTCTACACTGTTCCATACCTCTCCGTTCAACCTACATACGCCCTTTGTCACTCCCGCGGATGGAGGAATCTAAACCGGGACGCTTTCCGTAATGGATTACTCAACAGCCCTCTCTGCGTTGACCTGTCTTCACGGGCGGGGGATTCCACCGAGGAGCTTTTCGCCCTCTACGATGCGACGCTTCTTCCTCTCATCGATTCTCTCCTCCCGGTCCGTTCCCACCGGATCCCCCATCAACCGCTGGTACCCTGGTTCGATGCCCACTGTCGTGCTCTGCGTCGGGATGTTAGACGCCTGGAGCGTCGATACCGCCGCTCTCGCGACCCGGCCGATCGCCTCACCTGGATCCATCGCCTTCGGAAGATGCACAGCGAGTTTCGTGCCAGGGAAACGCTATACTGGGAGGAGCTGATCGTTCGAGGCGGACAAAGCCCGCGCCGGCTGTGGTCGGCCTTGAGTGGGATCCTCGGCCGTTCCGCTGCTCCGCGATCTCCTTCGCAGCCGGATTTCACGGCCAACAACTACCTGGACTTCATGACTGAGAAGATCGCCGCTACTCGTCGCTCAACGGAGGGTTCTCCACCTCCGTCTTTCCCTCCTTCAACTTCATCTGCTACTCTCAACGAATGGCAGCCGCTCCAGCCTGACGCTCTGAGACGTCTCATCGAAGGTTCCACGTCGAAGTCCTGCGAGTTGGATATTCTTCCGCCATTTATAGTCAAAGAGTTTATTGACGAGTTATTGCCTTTTCTACTGTTATTATGCAATTCTTCATTGGCCCGTGGTTATGTTCCAACCCAGCACAAAAGAGCTGTGGTTTTTCCTTCTCTCAAGCGCCAGGGTCTAGACCCCAGCATCCCCTCCAGCTATCGTCCCATTTCCAATCTCTCCTTTCTTTCCAAACTTCTGGAAAAGTGTATTTCACTCCAGCTTGTGGACTATCTTGAAACCAACTCTCTAAAGCCCTCGCTTCAATCTGGTTTTAGGAAACACCATTCCACTGAATCTCTTATCACCCGCTTACTTGCTGATGTCTTTGCAGCAATTGACCAAAGCCACATCACCTTGCTTGCTCTGTTTGACGTTAGCGCTGCGTTCGACACTGTCGATCACGCCATACTCCTTGAACGTCTCTCTGAATCTTTCGGCATAGGTGACTCTGCCCTTCTTTGGCTCAGCTCTTTTCTCTCAGATCGCTCGTTAGCTGTGATCTTTGGGTCCACACGGTCTGCCTGGTCCCCTGTCCCTTACGGCTTGCCTCAAGGCTCGGTCCTGGCACCGCTTCTTTACATTCTCTACACCGCAGATTTATCAGTCATACTCTCCCTTAAGGGTGCCTCGGCTCATCAATATGCTGATGATACGCAAGCATTTGTTCATGGCCCATCCAGTGCAGCTGCCTCACTTGTCGCTACTATCCTTGATGCCACCTCAGCGCTGGACCAATGGATGTCCTCTAACCGTCTTCGCCTGAATTCTGATAAAACACAATACATCTGGCTTGGCGGCAGAGCTCAGCTTGCTAAGATTGACATGAAGCTCCTCTGCACTTTGTTTCCGGATATCCATTTCTCTTCCACTGTTCGTGACTTGGGCTTCACTCTGGACCCTGTTCTTTCTTTCTCGGACCATATTAACCGTGTCTCGCGAACATGTCTCTATCATCTTCGCCAGCTGCGTACCATCCGTCATGCACTTTCCCCGCAAGCTATTAAGACGCTTGTTCACGCCTTGATCTGTTCTAGGGTTGACTTTGGGAACTCTTCATACGCCGGTCTTTCTTCTCTCAACCTCTCTAAACTTCAGACAATACTCAATGCTGCTGCTCGCCTAATTGCTGGTCTTCCCAAGTTCTCTCACATTTCAGTCTTTATTCGGGACACTCTTCATTGGCTTCCTGTACCACGTACAACGCATTGAGTTCAAAATTTTGACACTTATGCGCAATTCTCTTCTTGGGGTTGCTCCATCCTACCTCCGTTCTTTCTGTATTCAGGTCTCTTCTCTCCCCGGTCGCTCTGCCCTTCGTTCGGCAGCTAATGGCCTCCTTGTTGTTCCTCGCATGCGTGGGGCTACTGCCCAGTCCAGGAGCTTTGCCTATTTTGGCCCCTCCTGCTGGAACCGTCTTCCACATAAACTACGTCTTGAGCTTCTCAGCCTCTCTCTCCCTCTGTTTAGGAAGCGCCTAAAGACTATACTATTCGTTAGCGACAGTGCTAACTTTGGGTCGGGAGCGCTACTGAATCTGTGAGCGGCGCTATACAAGTGTTCAATTACAATTACAATAGTTTTCTTTTTGAACTTAAAAACTGACTTATTTAGCTGTGATTGGACTGAGAGCACTTCTCAGTAGATTGCCTTTAAGGTGTGCTATATAAAAACTCGTGTCCTGGGCACGACGTTAAACTGCATCCATCCTCTGCCACAGGGAACCAACAACGTCCCTGTGCCGGTCCTAAGCCCGGACAAAAGGGGTGGTGATACACTGGCAGTAAAAGACCAAGACGACTGAAATCCGCAAAAACCACGGCACAAGTGACATAGCAACCCAGATGCTTCAAGGTGTCATGATGTAGAGCAGACATGCACAGGCCGGTCAGGACAGACCAGTGGAGAGAGTTGGGGGAGAGAGCGTGGGACACATACGGACACTGACCCAGGTTGTCCTTCATGCCTCTCTCCCAATATTATCTTCATTCAGACAAGGTGGTCTAGCTGCTCCAAGATGTTAATGGTATGGAGCAGACCTGCTGACCGGACCGGTTGAAGCTGGGCAGCATGATGCGAGACAGACTCAGACAGAGAGTGGCGTCAGACACCTACGGGTATTTAGCCCAAGGATTTTGATGATGATGATGATGATATAAAAACTCAATAATAATAATAATACGGCATGCATCATGAAATTCCTTTAACTATGAATTCTAGGACAATGGCAGTCGCATGTATACGCCACAATAATAATGTCACAATCTGTGGCAAGATAGATGGATGAACTTGGGTGCGGTGGTGTAGTGGGTATGTTCGTTGCCTTGCAGCCAGAAAGTTGCGGGTTCAAATCCACCTCAAGTCGCTGCGTAGGGACCTTGGGCAAGTCCTTCACTCACAATTGCCCAGCACTTCGGCATGAAACCCAAATGCAGTGTCTGCGCTGTATTCAGGAGCGCCTCTGAGTAGGGAGCTTGAAGGGCGCTATAACAAGTGCACATGCATACACATACAAACTGCATAATAATGTCACAATTTATGGCAAGATAGATGAACTGAAGGACAGGGAAGAGAGAAGATGGGGGAGGGAAGAGCAGGGAAGAGAGTGAAGGATAGGAGAGGAAGAGAGCAGGGCAGGGGAGGACTGGAGAAGAGGAATGATAGGAGTGCAAGGAAGAAGGGAGGGAGGAGAATGAAGTTGGGAGGGAAGGGGAGAGCGAGAAGGGAAGGAAAGAGCGGAGAAAAAGATGGGAGTGGAGAGCAGGGCAGGGAGGGAGGGTGGGGAAAAAAGGGAAGGAGCAGGCAGGCAGGCAGAGGAGAGATGGCTGGAGGAGAGGGAAGACTGTGAGAGAGAAGGCAAGAATGGGAAGGGAGGTGGAGGGGGAGGGAGGGGGATGGGAGGGAAATTGGGAAGGAGGCTCATTGTAAGAAAGGTCATGTCTACACCCTTAGCTCAGCTTACTCCTTCACTTTATATTAACTAGCTGAATTACCTGGCGTTGCCCAGGAAATTTCGGATTTTAGTTCCCAGTCACGCATCAGTGGCGGATCCAGAACGTTTCGAAGGGGGGGGCCAAAAATCTTTTGGGCTGGGGTCGAAAAATTTAACTTTTTAGTCGTTTTTGGCCGAAACCAGAGTTTAATTTAGCCCCCACCTCTGGGGGATTGAGGTTTCCGGAGGGGTAGATAATTGACCGTCTGAAGACAATCATGAGGCGCGCAGCGCCGAGAGTGGCAGGGGAGGGATGTGGGGAGGGGATATGCCCCTCCCCACCAGAAACTTTTTGAATTTTAACATTGCAATGGTAGCATTTTAAGCTGTTTTCTTAACAAAGCTGTACTTTTCAGTGCTTATAAGAGTGCCATTTTAAGGTCTCAATAAATATAGACTTTACTTAAAAACTTCTTTCCCGAAAACTAGATGTTCTTTTTTAAGTAATCCGCCGAAAATCTTCAAATAGGGTGTTCAATTTTCCTTCCCAAAAAACTGATGACATATTTTGGTCATCCGTGTGAAATCTTTAAAAAGGTGTTTAATTTTTCGTATAAAAAGAGTGATGACTTTTTAGTCTTCCAGGCGAAATTTTCAAAAAAGTGTTCAATTTAGAATCCAAAAAACTGATGACTTTTTGTAGTCAACCGTGGGTAATCTTAAAAACGGCGTTTAATTTTTCGTCTAAAAAGAGTGTTGACTTATTAGTCTTCCGTGCGAAATTTTCAAAAAAGGTGTTTAATTTCGCATCCCAAAAACATGACTTTTGTAGTCATCCGTGATAAATCTTTAAAAAGGTGTATAATTTTTCGTCTAAAAGAGTGATGACTTTTTATTTTTCCATGCGAAATTTAAAAAGAAAAGTGTTCAATTTAGCAGCCCAATAAACTGATGACTTTTTGTAGTCATCCGTGCGAAATCTTAAAAAAGGTGTTTAATTTTTCGTCTAAAAAGAGCGATGACTTTTTATTCTTCCGTGCAAAATTTAAAAAAAGTGTTCAATTTCGCTTCCCAAAACACTTATGAATTTTTAGTGATCCGTCCGAAATCTTCCAAAAGGTGTTCAATTTTGCTTCTAAAAAACTGATGACTTTTTAAGACTAGAATGAATAAAATACTTCCCACTACTGAATGAAATATAGTAAGATATAAATAAAACCATGGAGTAAACATGTGTTATCATTCACCGCATTTTCTTGCACATATAGGCTAAACTCAAAACTTAACATGTTTCGCCCTGAAATTTTTGGCATTTGCAAAAAATAAATTACATCCCAAACACTGTTGTTAGTGTTAACTTGATTTGTAATTAATAGTTAGTTGTACTTAGTTATAATTGTGTTTACTGGTGTTAATGTTTTTACAATTTACTACGAATATATACACGAATAACATACATTGCATGCCATAAATCATAGTTGAATACTGTTGAAAGATTGTTTCATTTCGGTGCTTTATATTAAGGCAATGCAATTGCGTGAGAGACTTAGATTAGATTTTAATTACATTTATACATTATTTTTATTATAGATTTTAATTACATTTATACATTAATTCTCCTGTGCATGACTGACACCCTGAAAATATTTTTTGGGCCACCATGGATGGGGGCCACGTCCCATGGTGATTTGAAATGGGGGGCCATGGCCGGATTGGCCCCCTGGATCCGCCCCGTCACGCATGACCCCGCTCCCACGCCCGGGAAATTTCGGTTTTCATCCCCCGCCACGCCTGACCCCGCTCCCACGCCGCCCTTCTCACCTTGCCTTCTTCTAGTGTTGTTCGCGGGTGCTAAGAAGTTGGTTTGTAATTATTTGAAAAAATCGGTCGCATGGATCAGAAGATTTTTGATAAACCACACTGTTACAGTTTCTCTTTTATAGGCTTAGATTAGTGTTTGTATGTTTGTATGTGCACTTGTTATAGCGCCCCTTCAAGCTCTCACTACTCAGAGGTGCTCCCGAATGCAGAGCGGACACTGCATCGGAGTTTCACACTGAAGCGCTGAGCAATTGTGAGTGAAGGACTTGCCCAAGGTCCTTACGCGGCGAGGTGGATTCGAACCTCGGACCTTCCGGCTTCAAGGCAACGATGCCACCACTACACCACCGCGCCCCACGAAGTGGAACTCACTATTGATGAAAAACGGACAAAGTCAGGTAAAAAAGCTATTTAGAATATAACAAAAACAGAAAAATTTATTTAAATTAAACCCGAATAAAAGTGTTATCAGCTGGATAAAATTTACCTTCTCTAGAGCACTCACAAACATTCCTTTCCATTTTGGTTTATTCTCTTCACTAGTGAAGTCATAGGTCAAGTGATCTTGAGTAGCCGCACACATTTCTATACATCTGAAAGCTGAAAGTATCAAAAACAATTTTTAAATTATAATCGGGTGCCATACATGTGTTTCATGGCGATGCAGGGAATGCTTGTTCAGTCCCTTGGAGTCTGAAGGTTGCGGGTTCAAATTCATCTTAAGATGCTGCGTAAGAACCTCGAGCAAGTATTTTACTCGCAATTGCTCATACACTTTGGCATGGAAATCTGATTCAGTGTCCACGCTGTAGTTGGGGGTGCCCCTGAGTAGAATCTTGAAGGGGTGTTATAACAAGGGTTCATACATACATACACACATACACACACACATACATACACATACATACATACATGTGGGGCGCGGTGGTGTAGTGGTGGCGTCGTTGACTTGAAGCCGGAAGGTCCGAGGTTCGAATCCACCTCAAGTCGCAGCGTAGGGACCTTGAGCAAGTCCTTCACTCACAATTGCTTCGGCATGAAACTTCAATGCAGTGTCCGCTCTGCAGTCGGGAGCGCCTCTGAGTAGAGTGCTTGAAGGGGCACTATAACAAGTGCACATACATACATACATATATATACATACATACATACATATATGTTCTTAACACTTTCAAGAGTAAATAATTTTCACAAACCTAGAATTTCTTTTTAAAGTCAACCTTTCATATCACACGCATAAAAAAATTCTTGTTATGTATTTCACATCCTGTGCTAACTCACCTTCAAAATACACTACTACTATTCAAAATCGATCAAGTGCTTGTGGAGGTATAAATTCTTTTATCTTTCAACCTATGCAATACAAAATGTTGCGAAAACATGATTTTATGAATTTGTCCGATGCATATGAAGTTGGCGTTAGCAATAGGGTTGCCAGGTGGCCTTGAGGAAATTACCGGACAATGGCTATCGCGTTACGGGGCCATATATATTATATATGCGTGTGTATGTATACAAAATAATATGCATACAATAATATTTATATATATATATATATATCACCTGTCACTGTCACCTCATTCCGTATCTTTTCTCTTCGTGATCTATCCCAGCTACGAGGTCTACTGAATAGATCACGAAGAGAAAAGATACGGAATGAGGTGACACGAGAAGAACTAGGACAGAAGGAAACAGTAGTGGAAAGAATAAAGAAAAGAAGACTAACATGGTATGGACATGTGATCAGGATGGAGAGCGGAAGAATGCCGGCAAAGGCACTGCATGGAGAAGTGGAAGGAACGAGGAGCAGAGGACAGCCAAAGAAGAAATGGATCGATAACGTACTGGAGGACATAGAAGACAGAGGAATAGAATTAAGAAAGGCAATAGAACTCGCAAGAGACCGGCCGAAATGGAGAAGTTTTGTTAGAGCCTCATCGTCGGTGAACACTTGACGGAGGAGAAAGAAAGAATATATATATATATATATATATATATATATATATATATATATATATGGGGCACAGTGGTGTAGTGGGTATGTTCGTCGCCTTGCAACCGAAGGGTTGCAGGTTCGAATCGACCTCAAGTCGCCACGTAGGGACCTTGGGCAAGTCCTTCCCTGGCAATTGCTCAGCGCTCGGCGTGAAACTCCTATGCAGTGCACGCACTGTAGTCGGGAGCGCCTGAAATAACTGTGCAAATTCTGCACTATGATGAAATAGTATGTCGAAATGAGAGAGGTCGGTAAATGACCACATGGCCGTTGACCTGCGCATATATTCCAAATTTAAGCCCAAAAGAAATTCCATATGGAGACAAAGGATCCGAGTGGCTGACACCTCCCCAGTGAGGGACTAATCCAATCCTGAAGGAAAAGAAAGTGTATACTACCAAAATGAACCAACACCTCATCTTGATTTTCCACCACATGAGCCTCACTTTGCAAAACTGCCTCAGATATCATATTTAAAACTGCATAAATCATAAACATTGTATACATAACTACCCAAGACAGGTCCCTAAAAGTTGCCCGCCCCTGGGCATCATAGGCGTAACGTTCTATTGTGACGGTGGTGTCCAGTCACCATCACTTTTAAAAGAGGTGGTGACAGTCACCACCACTTTTTGTTCCGACAAGGAAATATTTTTTAGAAACATGAAAGCATTTGGCTGTCTAACATAATAAAGGCTAATCATGATTAACATCGCAATGGCGCCAATGCGGATAGCCTAGAGGCCTCCACTGTCCGCACTCCATAGCGTGTTCATTGTCTACAATCATGGTTTAAGTCATAAAGAGGGAAGGAAAGGAACTCCCTACCACTTTAATTTTGGGGAGGAAACGTGAAGCAATTCTCTCCCACAAATCGTTATGGCTCTGAGGCAGTGCATGCTATGCCAACAGCCTCACAAAATCTTCTGGAATCATTGTTGTTATCAAAATAGCATTGAAGGGACCTCCATACCTTTACTCCCCAAAAAAAAAGTTGGCCTAGACTCTAGGGAAGGGTCAGCAAGAATAGACTAGGAAGAATTTGGATAAAAATTTGTGAAAGAGCTGTTTTAAAAAATTGATTTAGTTATCCGTGAGTGGAAAGATCGTGGAGTTCACCAGCGAGAGAGACGAAAGGGTAAAGAGTGAGAATGGAGAAGGGAGTGAGAGAGTTCTCACCAGAGTTCATACTAAATTTGTAGGCTATCTTAGGAAAGTGTACAGCGCAGGGGTTCTCAAACTGTGTACATGGGGTACGCCAGGCGCCGGTTAGGGGTGTACGGCCTAGGCGAAAAATTCCACAAATATAAATTTTCTTTGTGTTTATGAACTCTGTGTCCATCTTTCCTTGATTAGCAAAGATTTTTAGCGTTGCAACATATAACAGCATCATCATTATTTTATTTCTTTCACAACATATAATTAGACTCACATACTATATAGGCCTAGTGTATACAAATATTTTTGTTTAGGTATATAGCCTATTACTATAATTTCTCAAACAATGGTGTTTAATGTGAGCCAGAAATTCTCAGCGTATGTCTATAGCCTAGCGCTCAATATAGGTCATGAGAGCTGAATAATATTGGCCTAACGATTAATTTCTGGTCGAGCTTCAAATTTTTTGATTCCTTTCAGCACGTCTTATCTGTGTGAACTGGTTTTAAAACTCTTCTTCCTGTCAAAGACAAAATATAACCTTAAAATTTGCACTTGAATTTGGAAAATACCCGATATTTTAAACCTGCGCTAGTAAACACAAGCCCACAACACCACAACGCTATATAGGCTAGCTCTTTCTTACAGGGGTTATAGACCAATTTTGCCTTTTTTTTAACATGATCACATGATTAAAACTATACATATATTTTAACTTTTGCTCCTTAATACGACTCTAATACACGTGGTGGGCGCAATAAAAATAAAGTTTGAGTCTGCAACAGGAAAGCGAAACATCACTTAAACTCCTAATTCTGCGGAGTTAATGCCATGTAAAGCAATTCCAAATCATTGAGTACAACATCGTGGACTACGCACATGCCATGTCAAATTTTATTTACACAAGAGTTCCGTTTTAGCAAGGTTGGTGCTTGAGCAATTTGCGATTGTCAGGTCACAGGTTATACATAATACTGAACACTGACAAAAGCGTTCGAGGCGGGAACTGACACTACGTCGGACATAATTTACAGGGGTTGCAGGCCTAAAGTTGTGGACTTAAACCAGTGCTGTCCAACATCCAATGTTGAGACAACAGCGTCAGGCCTGATAAAGTGCAGAAAGCAAAATTCCTCATACAACCTGTCGAGTATAATGTTTGAAATAAAAGTAACAATTGGTGAAGTGGATATCTACATAAAATACGGGACAATTTGGGCTCAATCCGGAACACGAAACGCACAGAGCCGATTCCGGGATTATCCCGACAAATCCTGGACGGTTGGCAGCCGTAAGTGGGGTTACTGGAGAGAAATGGGTCGTGATGGAGATATAATGGAGGTGGTAGAGATAGAGAAATGCAAAATAGAGCATTGTGAACGGGAGAAGTCGGGGAAGATGATGGGAACAGTAAGGAAGGAGATCGGAAAGGCAGAGGACATTAGAAAGAAGTTGTATGACATCGAGAAATGAGAAGCAATAGGGGATTTTTTTCACAAGTCTACTTTCCAGAGCCAAACGCCACTGTTCTGCGTGGGGTATGCTATTTCTGTAAATAAGCGTAAATTGAGATTTTCAATTTTCTTAAATCAATCAAATCGTACATTCAAGTTTAGCAACATTAATTATACCAACCGTATAGTCAAAATCGGCCGAATTAAAAATCAACCATCGGAAACAACCCAAGCCTAGACGATACTCCAGCGGCTAATAACGTAAATTAATTAACGAGAAAGAGCATACCACCCCAGTCAAATAATAAGAAGTTTTCTTCTGTTTACAAAAATCTTCCTCCAAAAACCGGAAGCGCTTCTCGGTCAAACGACGCATGCGCGATATATTCGAGCATAGACATTGTACATTTACTAAGACTAATAATAATATAATATTTTTTTCTTTAATTCAATGCCTGCAAACGCACTGCGCTTTACATTTACAAGTTATGCAGTAATCTTAATTAAACTCAACTGCTAACAGAACAGACAGCTTTGCAAGTACACGGCGCTAATAGTAGCCTACAAAGCATGTCCGCCCATTTGCAATAGACTAATAGACTACCAATAGACAGGGATGGGCAGTAATTTAATTGAGTAATTGAAATTACGTAATTTGAATTACAATTGTAATTGATAATTTGCAATTTGATGCTCTGCATCAAAGTAATTTGTAATTTGTAATTCAATTACATTTCTTCCTGTAATTTGTAATTTCAATTACATTCTGCAAAATCAAATTACTTTGAATGCAACTATATTAAAATTCTTTGATGAATCATGCGATCTTTGCAGACCAAACTAAAAGAATACATGAGTTGCTAGTAACAACATCTGAATAATTATAACACAGGTAGCGAACAAAATACTGAGCATCTAGTGGTCATAAAGAAGAAGAGGAATTCAATGGTTTTAATTTGCAGCGTCAACGTGCAGTGATCATAAATTAAGTCGACTAACAGAGAAAAAAAACATTTAGAAATCTTGCAGAATAATGGAAGATGACAGAAAAGGGAACTAGCAATGCCTCATAGCTCTCCAACTACATTGTACCAACAAATTCTTTGTACAATTTAATGATGCCCTGCCTTGTCTGCACCAGTAGAGAGGCTCTTTAGTTTTACAGGCATGACTGCAAGGTACAACAGACGATCAGATAGGCCTAACTTCTTTGAACAGATGCTGCTTCTAAAAGAAAACTACACAATAAAGAATGATACACATAGAAATAAAGTAAAAGGCTTGCACTTCCTGCCTGAGTTTTTTAGTCCACTGATTCAAGCCCCAAAGTAATTTGTAATTGATGTAATTGAAATTACGTAATTTGTAATTTGTAATTTGAGGCTCTGAGTCAAAAGTAATTTGTAATTTGTAATTAAATTACATTTTCTCCAGTAATTGGTAATTTGTAATTGAATTACATGATGCCTTGTAATTTGCCCATCCCTGCCAATAGACTACCGATTCAACGGTACGAACTTCGCTCAATTTCCATAGGCCTAACTCTGGCAGAAAAGTTCTGTAAACATACTAAACTTGTGTAGATTTTATTGACGAAAGTTGAAACATTTATAATTGTGGCGTAGTTGCGCATATAACTTGCGTATAATTGTCATTAAAGCCCCCCAAACGTCACCACATCACTCCTGTCCTGAAATCACTTCACTGGCTCAAAATACCTGAACGCATCGTCGCATCGAATACGAAGTCCTCTCACTCACTTACAATACACGTCTTCAATCATCCCAGCCGTTGCACCTTCTATCGCAATTGTTCACCATCCAGACACTTCGTTCAGCACGTCCCTAATCCTCCATTACACTGCTGCGCCCTCCCATCACTTCATCACTGAAATTCGAAAACCGCTCCATAGCCATTGCCGTTCCACCTCTTTGGAACAAGCTGCCGCCGGTGTAGAGCGATATACTATACGGGCAACAAATACTATCCGGCCACGCCCACTTCGCTGCTAGGATGCAATTTCGCACGACTTGCGTGCGAAATCTAATCCGTTGACAAATATGATCCGAATCGTTTGACCAACTTTGTTAACAATGATAGGCCTAATACTATTATGTTTATTAAGTAGGCTAGCCTATAATAACTCGGTGTACAAAACCTATAGTAACTCATGCATGTAAGTGTGATTGTCGGGTAGTTTAACGTTCTGGGCACGACGTTAAACTGCATCCATCCTCCGCCACAGGGAACCAACAACGTCCCTGTGCCGGTCCTAAGCCCGGACAAAAGGAGGAAGGTTTGCCAGATGGGTGGCGAATGGCGATACACTGGCAGTAAAAGACCAAGACGACTGAAATCCGCAAAACCATGGCACAAGTGACATTAATTAATCTTCGTTTAATTAGACAAATCAGGGTGACACACCGCACCCAGTTACATGTCAATACACTTTAAAAGTAAACAGCAAAATAATGTGCAAATAACAATGGTTGTCAAAGAGAATCCTCGGAATAAAGTTTCTAACATCTTTAACTGGTAGAACAAAGGGATGTGGTCTAGGTCGCAATACATAGCGACCCAGATGCTTCAAGGTGTCATGATGTGGAGCTGACATGCACAGGCCGGTCAGGACAGACCAGTGGAGAGAGTCGGGAGAGAGCGTGGGACACATACGGACACTGACCCAGGTTGTCCTTCATGCCTCTCTCCCAATATTATCTTCATTCAAACAAGGTGGTCTAGCTGCTCCAAGATGTTAATGGTATGGAGCAGACCTGCTGACCGGACCGGTTGAAGCTGGGCAGCATGATGCGAGACAGACTCAGACAGAGAGTGGCGCGTCGGACACCTACGGGTAGGCCTATTTAGCCCATGGATTTTGATGATGATGATGATGAACATTACGAATAATTAATTAGCAAGTATAAAAATTATTTAAAAGATAACGCGATTCTAAGGGACCAAGCGGTCACGCCCTTATAATAGACCTTTTTTGGGCGCGAAATATT
Organism: Lumbricus terrestris; assembly: GCA_949752735.1. NCBI lineage: Eukaryota > Metazoa > Annelida > Clitellata > Crassiclitellata > Lumbricidae > Lumbricus > Lumbricus terrestris. The sequence goes on from OX457040.1 coordinate 22,583,122, forward strand.
TTTAATCTTTCATATCAGGTTGTGCATAACAGATAATTATTGTGTATGGCGACCAACGTATGTGTTACATTGAAATTCTTTAATTTAAAATTAATTCCTATTATTTGTCTTTGAATACGGAAGTCAGAGAGCGTTATTTATTCAAGCTTGGTAGTGTTGGTTTGCAAGTTGACGTTGATTACCCATAAGTAAAAAGTAAAGTCATCCCAGGGCCGAAGGCTCGTTGGAGAGGCGCTCATCTCCTTTTCTTGGCCCTGAGCCGGCAATGGACGAATCCCAAGGTCCTGGACACGCCCATTTTCCCCTCTATGACTGTTCGTAGCATCGAGTCTCCTCTGAGTGTGTGCCCGATCCATCTTCTTTGTCTTTCTCTAATTGTGTGTATCATTGCTCTCTTTTCTCCGACTCTTCGCAATACCTCCTCATTGCTGATATGATCCCTGCAGCTGATTCTTTCTATCCTTCTCCATAACCACATTTCAAATGCTTCAATTCTCTTGATGTCTTCCATTCGCATAGTCCATGTCTCTGATCCATATTACATCACACTCCATATTAAGGTTTTTATCATTTTCTTTTTCAGCTCCTTATTGATTCCTCTTCTCAGTAGCTCTTTCCTCTTTTCAAATGCATCTGGTTATGATACAAATCGATTATTATCCCTTCAGTTTGAGAATATAAAACTAGGCCATTGTGACGTCACTTCGATCATGATACTGTGGCGAAATTCGCCTGAGCAGCTGCCGTAGTCCCCTCTCCCCCTCCTTCGCCGCCGCGGTCTTGTTTACGTATTCGCCGGCATCGATTAGGCGGTCGATTCGCGCCGTCGCCGGCACGTGCTTAAAGTTCCCTCACCTCCTGCTTCGCCTCAAAAGATCCTTGTGACGTCGGCTCCCTGTGACGTCGGCCCCTGTGACGTCGGCCCCCTTAGTGCGCATGCGCGGATCTTGCGCGGGTCTTGCTCGCTGAGTCCCCTCTCCCCCTCCTTCGCCTCCAAAGATCCCTGGCCGGACCTGTGACGTCAGCCCTCCTGTGACGTCAGCCCCCTGTGACGTCGGCCCTTGTGACGTCGGCCCCCCCCCCCTAGTGCGCGTGTGCGGATCTTGCGCGGGTCTTGCGCGCTGAGTCCCCTCTCCCCTCCTTCGCCTTCAAAGATCCCTGGCCGGACCTGTGACGTCAGCCCCCTGTGACGTCGGCCCTCTGTGACGTCGGCCCCCTTAGTGCGCATGCGCGGAACTTGCGCGGGCCTTGCGCGCTGAGTTCTCTCACCTTCTCCTTCGCTTCCAAAGATCCCTGTGTCGTCGGCCCCCTTAGTGCGCATGCGCGGAACTTGCGCGGGTCTAGCGCGCCTAGGCCCCTCCCCTCCTCCTGCGCATCCCCGCGCCGGATCCCTGTCCCCTCGGGCAGGTATAAATAGGAGCGCGCTGCGTGCAGTAGTCAGTCCGTCCGAGATTTCAGCTCAGTCGTCACCGGGAGGCAGCTCAGTCCGTCCGAGAAATCCAGTAGTCGTCGCAGCTCAGTCGTCCTGGAGAGAGTCGGTCGGTCGTCAACAGTCGTCGTCGCCAGCAGGAACAGTCATCGTCGTGAGCAGCAGTTGTCGCCGCTGCCGGGTGTCGTCGTCGCAGCAGAAGGAGCAGTCGTTGTTGCAGCTGTCAGTCGCCAGTGGGAGCTGCCGTCACCGTCGCCGTCGCTGAGAATCGGTCGTCGGAGCTCGCCGTTGCCGCCGCCGCCGTACGCCGCTGCCGTGTAGTGCCCGGGTTCGTCGCAGTGGGGCGCCCCCGTAGTCAGCCATTGCTGTGGGAGCCGCCGATAGGTGTATGACCGTCCGCTGCTGGGGTACGATTGTTCGCTGTGTATCACGTGCATGCCTGCTGTGACGTGTGGAGTTGTGATCTACAATATATCGTCTGAAAATACCTCGTGTCTTCGGGTCTTCGTACGGTAGAGGGAGCACTGCTAAGCCCTTTGAAAGACGACGGAGGCCGGACTTGCGCCCATCTGGAGCGACACGCAAGCCTTACCACCTGGTGGGAGAGTTCGCCATCCCCTCTCCTATCAGTCGCTTTGAGAGCGGGCGGTGATCCGTTACAATACATACCTAGGCTAATAGTAAAGAAGTACATTTTGAGAATAAACTGGGCCTATATTGTGACTAACTTCGATTATGAATTTATGATACAGATCTACTATTATAGAAGTAAATTTTGAGAGTATAAACTAGGCCTGTTGTGACGTCACTTCGATTTTTACACAGTTCCATAATAATTATTTAAGTTCATTTACAGAATCTAAAACGAGGCCTATTGTGACGTCACGATTAGAGTGCAAATCTACTAACTATACTGTCTATGCATTCACTGAGAATACGAAATTAGGCTTATCGCTGCATCACACAGATTATGACACAGATCTACTATCGTATAATTTCATTTTGAGGTCATAATTATAACTGCAGAGGTGAGCAAGAGGCAAAGCTAGGCAAAGTCGACGAAGTCGATCGTCGACCGAGCCAAGTCGATCAAGTCAGTGTTTAATCTAGAGTTCTAGACGTCTCTGGGGGAGGGGAAAGTTTCCCCCTAGGATTGACATTTACCCTCCCCTCAGAAAAATTTGACGAAATGATATTGTTTTTAGTTACTGTTTTCATCATTGTTTTACATGAAGTGTTATAATATACTGTGATATTATTTATTATTATATGATTATAATGACATTATTTACTAATATAATACATGATACTATCATGTTAAGACGACACCTTAAAATGCTGCCATTGCAATGTGGAAATTCAAAAAATTTCTAATGGGCCACTGAAAAAGTACAGCTATTTTGTTCAAATGACCCCTTAAAATGCTGCCATTGCAATGTGGAAATTCAAAAATTGTCTAATGGGCCACTGAAAAAGCACAGCTATTTTGTTAAGACGACACCTTAAAATGCTGCCATTGCAATGTGGAAATTCCAAAAAAATTTAATAGGTCACTAAAAAAGTACAGCTATTTTGTTAAGATGACCCCTTAAAATGCTGCCATTGTAAAAAAATGTGGAAATTCAAAAAGTTTCTAATCCGCCACTGGAAAAGTACAGCTATTTTGTTAAGACAACACCCTCAAATGCTGCCACTGCAATGTGGAAATTCAAAAATTTTCTAATGGCCCATTGAAAAGTACAGCTATTTTGTTAAGACAACACCCTAAAATGCTGCCATTGCAATGTGGAAATTCAAAAAGTTTCTATTGGGCCACTCAATAAGTACAGCTATTTTGTTAAGACAACACCTTAAAATGCTGCCATTGCAATGTGGAAATTCAAAAAGTTTCTGATGGGAGGGGCACATCCCCTCCCCATACCCCTCAGTCTGGGTACTAAGCGCATTATTCCATGAGGCCAAGACTACATGACCGAATCATTCCTAGGGCGGACAACCTAACGAGAAAATCTTTTTTGACGAGGATCAGAGGATGCTTTATTATATTTAAATGTAATACCATATAAACCAAAGTGCAGAATAAATTGTTCGTCATTAAAAGAACTTCTTTTTTTAAATTTAAAATTTATATTGGATTTGGACTTAGGATTTTATGCTATTCTAAAACACTTTGACATTGATGGGATATAGAAATTATGTAGCCTACGTTTGTTTATTATACTTTGTATGTACATTGTACACCAAAATGCGGATAGCAATTGGTATATTAAAGAATATTCTTATCTTATCTTATCACGAGCGTCCTTCCGACGCTCAATTGTCTCTCCCCAGAAACCTCAATTCCCCCCAGAGGAGGGGACTAGATTAAACACTGGATCGAGTCGTCGAGAGGTCGGCGAGTCGACGAAGTCGATCGTCACCCGAACCAAGTCGATAGTAGCCCACGACTCGATCGACTGCGGGGTATACGTTGTTAGCCCCCGGGCCCCGGCCTATCCCTCCTCTGACGCCGCTACTGCATACCACTCGACCAGTGGCTTGGGCGAATCTCTGGGTGCTAGAGCGAAAGACCGACATTCCCAGTGCATCCTGGTATTTTAAGACGTTGTGAAAGATTGTCTAATTGTAAAGCCCCGGATTCATACTTGGAGCGGGTGGTAAAAATCTATTGCCTCATCGGCACGGTTGGATTCGAAGTTACCAGTCACCACCCTTCCTCTACCTTTCTTTAAGAACATTTCACAGCAACACGCTGCCATCTCATCCGATGAAACCGTTGAACGGTGTGACGACATCGGAGCAGTGGCGCAGCCATGTCCGGGCAACTTTGGATAACGATGTCACAGTTGCATATGGCTAATATCGAATCTTGCACCCTCAAAAGACTCACTGCATGGGCTAACTGGCACGTCATTTATAGGCCTAGCTTACATCACATGTAACACATCTCTGTACTCAGTGTATTATATGCATACTGCATGCCGTCTGCCCTTCGCCATCTGCCCTTCGTGAACCTGATATTATTAATGGATGCCAAACTGTATACGGTTACAAAGCTATTATACTTGAAACTTGCCTTCGTATTCTCACTCAGGCTCTCGTCATCTCTCGTCTCGATTACTGCAACTCTGTTCTATCTGGTCTTCCATCATCAACACTTCAACCCCTGTCTTCAGTTCTACACACTGCCGCTCGCCTGATAAAAGGTCTTGGTCCCAGAGACCACATCACTTCAACTTTGAAACAACTACACTGGCTTCCCATCCGTGCTCGTATTGCTTTCAAAATTTCCCTCCTGATGTTTCATATCCACTACGGAACCTCTCCATCCTACATGGCATCCATGGTCACGCCATGTTCGACCTCCAAGTCCAGAGGGCTTCGTTCTTCCTCGCGAAGTGACTTTGCTACACTTCGCACAAACCGGAAGTTTGGAAACCATGCTTTCGCAGTCGCAGGACCTAAAGAATGGAATTGTCTCCCAATTTCCATTCGTCAGTGCTCATCTGTTGCAGAATTTAAATCAAAATTAAAAACCCATTTGTTTTCATTGCATTATAACTAGATCTGTAGTGAAGCGCGCTCTTGTGCAAGACTTGTTTTTGTTAAAGCGCGTTATAAATGACTAATTGTATTGTATTGTATTGTATTATAGTCTTGCTCCATTATGCCTATTCGTCGGGCATTCCCACAATCATGCGCTCCAGTTCAGAAGGAAGAGAGGATCATAGGTCGCTGAACTTGACGAACGGGTTATCAGTCCAGACTAGATACATTTCAAAGTCTCTGGTCCTTTAGACTCGCAGTGGTGCACAACCTTTTTCAGCCAAGGGCCACTAATCGATTTCTTAAACCCTTCGAGGGCCAAACAAGTGTGACAACTCAAAAATGTAATTGTAAGATGAATGCACGTCAAATTTATTGAGATGACGTGTGCAGTAAACACAAGTAAAAGAAAAGGTTAAGAGTTATATAGAAAGGAGACTTATTATAATAGCACTTCTACGTTGCCACAAAATAATAGTTTTTCAGTGACCACAGTGTGCATGTCAGTGTGATGGTTGCGGCTGCATTTCTGCAACTAGCTTAGAGATGTCAGGACTTTGTAGTTGACAGACGCAGAATTTATTCAAGATGGTCGTCAGATAGTTGATACCAGGCGCTACCTTTGTTCAGTTGCATCTGTGAAAATGTCTGTTCACAGCCATAGGTGCTTCCATACATGCTTGCGTGAACAAGAGCATTGTCCTTCAGATTAACAAATGTCGCTGGAAGAGACATGTAAAAGTCAAGCAAAGTTTTGTCTCTGTAAGCAGCATGCATTGCATCAGATGACTGGAGATCAATAAGTTCCAACTGTTATGAAAAAGGTACTATTATATTAATCACGCAGCCAATACAATGGAAAGATACAGCAGAAGACAAGAAAGATGGCGACGACGGTTGTGTGCTTCTGACTGAAATTAGAGGTGTGCACCACTGTAGACTTAATGTTAATTTCGGCTCTTAAATAGTTGCCTTTCCTGTTGGTCATCGCGGGCCACATGACAACCCGTCGCGGGCCGGATGTGGCCCGCGGGCCGGACGTTGTGCACCACTGCTTTAGAGCCTCTGAGGAATGTTTGAACTTTTTTCCTTGGCTAGAGCCCCGTCTATACCAGATGGAAATTATCACCTTCTGAAGTTCTGACACGGCGGGACAGACCACGTATACGTACACTGCAGGCAATAGATATACCTATATAGATGTAGTTATATGCAGACATGCTATAGGCCTATATGCCATAGGCGGAGACCTGGGCCGAGAATTGGGGGGGGACGGAAAGACGCGAGATTTTCCGAAAAATTTCTGACGACCGGCGATATCTCGAAAAAAATTGTATTTTCGCCGCCGAAAAAGTTGACGACCTTTTTTTGTTTTTTTAGTCATCCGGCCAAAATCTCGACCAAATTTTCTATTTTCGCCGCCTAAAAAAGTCTTGACGCTCAAACATTGGGGGGGGGGGGGACAAATGCATGGGCCGTCTCCCCAAGACTTTTATTGAGGGGACCGTCCCCCTGTCCCCCCTAGGTCTCCGCCCATGCCATATGCCTAAGATGATTGATTGCAGGTCTGGTCTAACCATAGCCTTGGACTCTTTGTGGGCAATTTTTGGTTTAACGTCTACGTTGTATTAATCGGCCTTAGTAATAGCTTTAAGTTTGACGGTTATAGGTTCTTATAATGTTATTAATAAGTATCCAGTCTTCTCACATCTGATTATGATGGATGACTAACTACGACAGATATATGCAATGCATGCATAATACTATATGAGCCCTGTATATTATATATAGCAAATACTGTTTCCAGTTTCTGCATTGTAAGGGGCCCCTCTGCTCTGGACATAATAATTATGTTTGAAGGGGGCCACGTTCTTTGTTGCTACAGCCCTGGCACCGAAGTTGTGGATGGAGGCACAAATAAATTAACGATGCGTCCATGGGACACCATGCAATAAGAAATACTGCGGGTCTGTATATATACAGGGTGGTCCAGCATAAATGAACCAACTTTGAATGCATTATAACTCCGCCAATTTTTGGAATTTATTTATACTTTATACGTTAAATTAAAGATATTTCACTCAAGTATATGCACTGAAAAAATGGAACTGGTACAAGTTTAGGTTTTAATTATATGCTCGGAACAGCGCTAGCTACCATATTTTGTTGTCATTTGTGACAAAATCTGGCGCCGTTGACAGACGATGATCGCGTTTTGATATTAATTTTCCGAACTGATAAGGGATATAATTCGGTTGAAATGCTTTACAAATTTTCTAACAGTGGATGGAATAAACAATACCTTGAATTATCTGCAAGTGAAATTTGATAAAAACAGGACTTTCTAATCGTAAACCATGGGAATTACGGCGCGCATATCCGCTAACATTGCTCTTGTGTCCGAGTAAATTGGCCGTCAAGACAACGACCCGGATAGGCTCTACAGGCAAATATACCCAGGTCATTCAGCGCGAAACAGGTAGTCCTAGAACACCGTACAGCATATTCTAAAAGATGATCTAAAGTTATTTGTCGACATGATGTCCAACAGCACTCCAACACTGACGCAAAGAAACGACTAGCGAAACAGCTGGCGTGCAGCCAGCCGCTTCTTTGCGTCTAAAGCAGCGCGTGGCATCGCGCACGGCTGTTGATAAAATTGAAAGAAAATGGTTTTGCGACGAGTTAGATACTCATGGTAGATACTTCTGAAAACATCCAAAATGATCGTGTTTATGCACGTGTTAGCGAAAAACGATTTGTGAATATCCCGGCGAAACGTCACCTTATTACGTCACAAATGACAACAAAATATGGTAGCTAGCACTGTTCTGAGCATATAATTAAAATCGAAGCCTGTACAAGTTCCATTTTTTCAGTACATATGCTTGAGTGAAATATCTTTAATTTGACGCATAAAGTTTAAATAAATTCCAAAAATTGGCGGAGTTATATGCAATCAAAGTTGGTTCATTTATGCTGGACCACCCTGTATATATTCGTTTTAATTAGAAAAAGACAATCTGACAATAACGCAGAAATGTTAACATGGGGGATAATGAATATTTAAGGTTAAAAGTTAAATTAGTTAGTTTTAAAGTAAGCTAGTAAATATTTTTATATAATGATCGTGGTATAAATTGAGAATTGTCCTTAAGTGGGAGAGTATAGTTGTGTGCTCTAGGTCTTAGTTGGTGGGAGGAGGGGGGTCGGAGAGGAAGTAGGAGTTGGTGAAGTACATGTTTGGGGTTGTGTATAATGGAGAAGAGGAGTTTTGCATCAGCTGTGTTGGCAAGTTCGGAGACAGTTGGAAAGGTTTGCTCTAAGTAACCTAGGCGTTTTGCTCTTTTTAGGAGTTTTTCGAGGCATTCTCTGTCAGAGGACAGGGTGAGACCCCACCAGAATGGGGAGGCATAAAGTAGTTTAGCGACCTTTGGTAACATTATGGATGGATGAGGAGGAGAGGCCATGGGTTTTGAGCTTTCTGATGGCATAGAGAGAGGAGGAGCAGGTAGCTGTAAGGTGGTCTATATGGGCTGTGAGTTTGAGGTTATCTTGAAGGATGACACCCAGTATCTTCATAGTTTTGACTCGGGTTATATTAGGTAATGGTGGAGGAGGGTCAGATTGGTGATGGGGGTGGAAAATGATCATTTCTTTAGATTTAGAGCTATTTAGGGTAAGGTTATTGGCAGAAGCCCAAGTAGAGATCAGGTGCAGCTCAGATGAAATGGTATAAACTTGAGTGGATCCAATAAGGAGGTAAGTGTCATCAGCAAATTTGAGCATGAGGTTAAGTGGTTGAGCAGGATGCAGGTCAGAACCAGTAATGGAGAAATTGGTAGATCTTAGGACAGAGCCTTGAACTATACTGGCATTGATTGGGAGGAGAGTCGAAGTGTGTCCTTTGAATATTGTGAGGTGAGAGCGTTTAAGACTTTAAGGTGATATTCAACTAGCCAGTTATAGATTTGGTCTGGGATATCAAGAGTGGACATTTTGTCAAAAAGGGCAGAGTGCTTGACTGAGTCAAATGCTTTGGAGAAGTCAAGGGAGATTATTGAGACATGTTCATTGGTTTTTAGGAGGATTTGTGTGTGATGTATGATAGATATGATAGCGGCAGAGGTGGAGCCAGTGGGTCTGAAGGCAAATTGATCTGAAACCAGGGATTCAAGAGGGGCTTGAGTGAGTGTAGGGTATATAAATCTCTGAACTATTTGCTTTTCAACTATTCTGGAGAGAATAGGGAGGATGGAAATTGGGCGGAAGTCAGCTTTTTGAGAAGGGGGTTTGTTTTGGCTTTTGGGCAGATAATGGCTATTTTCCATTGGGGAGGGATGAAATGGGATAGGAATGAGAGATTGATAAGGTGAGACAGAGGTAGAGAGAAGAATGGTGCAGTGAGTCTAAGAAACCAAGCAGGTAGGTTGTCGTCATGTAAGTAGCCCAAGATTAGGCCAGATAGCCGAATAATAAATATTCATTGGCCTACATTTGTAAACCAAAGTGCTTCATAAATAAGTAGATGGTCATCATTAGGAATATGCTTATTATTGTTGTTAGGATTAGGCCATACATGTGTGTGTGTGCGTGTGTGTGTGTGATTAAAAAAGGTTTGACTTTTGATTGGTTTTATGGATGAGGTATTTTTAGGGGATAGCAATATTATTGGTTAATTAAAGAATATTCGCAGGCCTATCTTATCCTATTAATTATAAATAGACGGTATTATAACGCACGTGCTTGGACAAGTCATTGGTAACTCTTTTTCCTATTCACTTGGCATTCATTTACCACTTGATGTAATAGTAAAGATGCAGATTACATTTAACATAATAATACATAGCCTATACAGACTAATGCACTATTTAGAAACGACTTTGTGAGACCCCAAAATGCGATATAATAAGGTACCCTAACACATACATACATACATACATACATACATACATACATACATACATACATACATACATACATACATACATACATACATACATACATACATACATACACATATGTGGCGTTCGACCCTCTCTCTCAGACAACGCTTGCGGCCCTGCTATTTCTCTCTCGCCGGCAAATAAAACTCCTCTGTCCGATCGAATCGGTCTCTCTCGGTGGCCCCTGCACCACCAAGAGCCTCCGGCTGCTCAGGACCCGGGAGGCACTCTATCTTACCAGGATTGCCAGAGTCTCCCGAGTCACTGTGTGCGGCATGCGCGCCTTCACTGCCGTTGTCGACGGTCGAAGAAGACCCCGATTCCGACGCCTGCGACCGGGTGTGCAGCTCGGTATCGTCAGACCCGCTCTCTGCCGCGTCCGCGGCCACCGAATAGGCGGCGTCCTGAGTAAGAGGATGGCCGACTCTCAAAACAGGGTCCATTGTCCCGACGGCAGAGCGGCCTCGCCGAGCGCCACCCGTCGCGGCTGCGGTCTTCGTGCCCGTCTTTTCTGTACCCTTGCGCACCATGCTACACTTAGCAGCCACCGAACCTTCGCCACCAACGGGGACTACTGAGCACGTTCCGATTACCGGCGTCCAAAGTGTCTTGAACCAGAGCCATTCCAACGGCCCTAGCCCGAGCCTGCGCCACGACCCTGTTCCCATCTTGACACAGAGGAATTAACCGGAGAGATAGCCCACGCTGCAACCACACTACCGGGCAGAGTCAAGCTGAAGCCCGGGAGCGGTCGAGACCGGCAGCGGCCAAAACTCCCAACTCTTGCCGTTATGTACTTCGCACCGGCCGACGCACCACCGCCGTGTACCAAGTACGCGGTGCGCCGCCAGGGTGCTCGACTCACCCGTCCAACGGTCACCAACAACTGTCGCCTTGATTCCCTCAACGTACCACGCGCCACCGCCTTGTGCAGAGTCCGCGGCGGGCGCCTTGGGTGCTCGCCTCACCCGTCCAACCGTCAGCGGCAACAATTGACACTTTCCCCGAGACTTGGTCTTCTCGGGCGCTCGGAAGAGCGTCGTGGTGGATGCTGGTCTGTTTCCCGTAAAAACGGGAAAAAAATAAAAGACCTGGCGGTCTTGGGAAACAGGTAACGGGTAAACCCCCGCGTCTCCAAAGAGACTTGTTAATTGTTCTGTATTCTATCGGCGCCGTTCGCCCTTACGCTCAGCAGTTACGGACCTCACCGTAAAAACCCTGATTCCAAAACTTGGTCTTTACTCTCAAGTTTTACTCTGCTTCCCACGCTCATAGTTTGTTAAGTCCACAAACGATCCTCTACCCGAGGAGAGCAACAAAATCCACTGTTAAACTGATGACCCGAAAAACTTGGAACCCCTGAATTCCTACTTAGATCGTATATCACCGACGCATCGGTTTCATGAGAACCCCGGGAGTCGCAACGTCTCCCAACAGATACCCCGTAACTTCACGTTACGCTGAAAGACTATCAACGATCGCCTACGCGGCAGGATCGTGAATACAACACGCCGCGTCCCTTGCAGGTAGGAGCCCAACCCAGTCCTGCAGAATCACCCACGACGTCGTGTAACCAACTGTAACCTTCGTGTACTTCACCAGGGGATTTAACCCTTTACTCAAATGTCACTTCCGCAGACCAACGGAGCTGCGGCGTCTCCGGCCGTACGATCACGTACCCCTGAAACGGGAGGTTGAACCCCGTGAGATCGATGACAAGGAAGAGAACCCTGAAAGATCGTCAACACAAGCTCTCACAACCGCGTACAATCAGGATCGCCAAATTATGTTCGAATGGCCAATGCCAATCCTGTAGAGACAGTCGAACACAACCGAATTCACTATGAACGAATGAACGAAACACAGTACGTATGGAGTAGTCGGCAACTACTCCACGTTATAAGCAGCGCACCGTGTGACAGGCTTTATTCCACCGGCAACACTCTATGCTTTGGCTTGGAAGCCCCAATCGGTCTTCCGTATAAATGTAGCGAAACCTAAATTCAAACGAAACCGGTTTCAGATTCTTTTCTACCAAGCCAAATGGTTACCTAACCAAAGTCAGGGTTACCCCCGCGAGTCACCAGAAAGTTATATTTTACATGTAACTCTCTTGTGGCGTGTCCGCCACACATACATACATACATACATACATACATACATACATACATACATACATACATACATACATACATACATACATACATACATACATGCATACATACATCAAATCAAATCAAATCATTTATTTGGCAACCAAGAAACAAGGAACAATAACAAATCAAATCAAGCATCAAAGAAAACAAAGTTGATAAATGTGACAAGACGGTACTTAACTATTGACGCCTATATAGATACAAATTGGTTGCACAGGGGACCCGGAAGGGGTCTTGCAACCCCGCTAGGTGAATCCCCTGGGCAGTTATATACCATGATGATGATGGCCATTAGGTTGCCGTTGAATGGTCCTGGTTTAAATTATAGTGAGACAAAAAAAGGAAAATAAAAAGCAAACATCTTAACTAAAAGCACAGTTACACATTCGATTATGATAGGGCCTTTATAAAAATTTGAAGCACAAAAGTCATCGGATAACCGGGATACTGCATGGGCAACTAGGGATTTTGATATAACTTGAGTCGCCACCAAATTTATTCAAAGAAGAGACAGGTTATTAATAGTTTATCAATTAACGACTGTGTAATATGAATCAATTATTAGACACAATGTGCAGGAATAAATTCATTAATTATTATCGAGAATCAGGGTACGCAGTCTTACTTTAAAGAGAGAAAGATTAGGTAGCAATCTGATGGAAAGGGGAATCTCATTCCATGATTGAACCCCACTATATTTAACAGAGAAGCGTCGGATATTGATGTGGGCATGGGGCAAGTGGTAGGAGTCAGCATGTCTAGTATGATAGGAGTGCACCTCCGTAGTATGGAGGAAGAAGTTCTTGAACACTGAAGGTAATAGGCCATGAAAATATCTGAACATGAAATCGCCTATCTGGATCTGCCTAATTTGGTAAACATTGAGAAGGCTGTATTCATGGAATTTAGATTCTGTCGAAGCTCCATAGGGCAGGTGTCCTATAAATCGAATTGCTCGCTTTTGGAGCTTGATTAGATTCAGTAGACTAGATTTATAGGTAGAAACCCAAATACATACATACATACAATTGGCTGACAATAGAGGTTTAAGAGGACACCAATATAAAATATTCAGAAAATCCGAGGGTGCCATCAAGCAAAGAGTTTTTAGCAGCAGAACAGTGAAGGCCTGGAACGAGCTGAGCGAAGAGACAGTGTCGGTGGAGACACTTATAAACTTCAAGGCCAAGCTAGGGCAAATAGGTTTTTAAAACATTGTAAAAGTGGTGGTTCTCACACAGATCACGAGTCTCCTGAACCACCGTAAACCCTGTTATATTATACATACATACATACATACATACATACATACATACATACATACATACATACATACATACATACATACATACATACATACATACATACATACATACATACATACATACATACATACATACATACATACATACATACATACATAATGCATACATACATACATACAATGCATACATACATACATTCACTCATTCATACATACATACATAGGCCTACAATGCATACATGCATGAGTGCTGCTTTTGACACTGTCGATCATAATATTCTCATTCATCGGCTTTCTACTTCTTTTGGCATCTCTGCTCTGCCTCTTGACTGGCTCACGTCTTATCTAGCAGATCGCTCCGCTGCCACTGTCTTTCACTCCACTCGTTCCCCTTGGATCCCCGTTCCAGTGGGCCTTCCGCAGGGCTCTGTTCTAGGGCCTTTGCTCTATATCCTTTTCACTGCAGACATTGGCTCTTTGCTCGCTTCTTGCTCATTGCGAAACCACTCTTACGCTGATGATGTCCAATCATATGCCCATTGCTTTGCTGTGGACGCAGCCAAAACTGTCCGCCTTATGGTCTGCGCTTCTGACACCCTTACTTCTTGGCTTTCGTCAAATCGACTGCGACTCAACTCTTGAAGACGCAGTTCATATGGCTGGGAACTCGCCAGCAGCTGGCCAAGATTGACTTGGCTGCTCTCGCACATGAGTTTCCCCTTGTAACCTTCTCTACCTCTGTTCGAGACCTCGGAGTCATCTTAGACCAAGAACTCTCCTTCTCTAAGCACATCTCTTCCCTGTCCCGTGCCTGCTATTACCAAATTCGACAGCTGCGCGTCGTTGCTCGCTCTCTCTCATTCAATGCATATTCTACTCTTGTCCATGCCTTTGTTTGCAGCCGCTGATATTACGGCTCCTCTCTTTATGTTGGCCTCCCACAGGTCCGTCTGAACTCCTTGGTTAGGGTCCTTCGATCTGCAGCACGCTTGGTTGGTGGCATCTCCCGGTTTGCTCACGTATCTGCCTTCATGAGGGACGACCTCCACTGGCTCCCACAGTCCCACTGCAGCAACGCATTGCTTATCTCTATAGCTTGGCGCTGCATTCAGTGTCATTCTCTCAGTCTCAAGCTCCGTCCCACCTATGTCTCTAGTCTCGGTTTATCTGGGCCGTCGTTCGCTGCGGTCAGCTGCCCGCGGTGACTATCTTATCCCTTTTTGTCGTACCGCTACTATGCAGCGAAGATCATTTTCCGTGGTGGGTCCAGCTATCTGGAATGGCCTCCCTGCGGCTCTCCGTTCGCTTCCCCGTGACTCTGCTGGCCCTTTCTATCGTCTTCTCAAGACCTTTCTCTTTGACCAGGCCTGGGTTGGGAGCGCCTCTGAGTAGCGATCTTGAAGGGGCGCTATATAAATTTATGTGATTGATTGATTGATACATACATACATATTACATACAATCATACATACATACATGCAATGCATATATATATATATATATATATATATATATATATATATATATATATATATACACACAATATATACATTATGCATAAATGCTGCCCGGGTTACATTTTGCTTCTGCCTAGGTACGCCACTGCACAGTCTGCACCGGAGGAAGCGAGAAGGCGGGCGTCACACGCACGAGCACACACACTCACACACACACACACACACACACACACACACACACGCATTTTTATATAATTATGAGATATCGATGACGATACGCTAGAACTCCGCCACTGGTTGTTCTCTGCCAGTGCCAGCCCCAAGACTGGACAATTTACATAGGCGTAACTTTCTATTGTGACGGTGGTGTCCAGTCACCACCACTTTTAAAAGTGGTGGTGAAATTCACCACCACGTTTTGGTCTTGCAAATAAAATATTTTTAGCATGAAAGCTTTTGGCTGTCTTCCGCTTAGGCTATTCATTCTCAAAATCAAGAGGCAGAGGAGGAAATAGATAGAGAAATAGGGAGAATGGAGAATAGAAAGAAACATCGCATCAAAGTGAATAGGCCTACTTGATAGGCTAGGCCTGTATAACAATATACTCTGCACTATTTGACTGAATTTTCCAGTTTATCATTGACCGTAACTTCGATTCCTTTGGATAGTGGCGATCGGCAATTGTCACATCTTTAGCACTACTGGTATTAGCCTATTAGTATTATGGAATCTTGCAGTCTGAACCTATAGGCAGCAGTGCTTATAGTTACTTCGTCCTTCCCGTGTACGTCTGCATATCGGACAACACACTTCCTCCACTCCTCCCTGTTCATCACCAGTTCTTCAGCCCCCTCCCATGACATCCTCAGACATCTTAAATCACCTTTGATGGTGTTCTGACAGTTCGTTCGTAATCTTACTCTCTTCCTTCTTCTTCCAGCAATCCATAACATCACCAGTTTGGCTCTTCGGTCCTCGTCGTGAATATATGCCCCATAAAATAATATGCCCCATAGACCTCAATCTTTTTCTTGCCCCGTCGTCTCTCTTATGATTTTGTTTGTTACTTTGTCCAGCCATGATACACATAGAATCCTTCTCAGCCGCCTATGGTGTGCTGCCTCGTCTTTTCCTGTTTGTTTCCGCCATGGGCCACGTATCAGATCCGTACAGTACTGTGCTCATAACCAGTGCTTGATGCGTAGTTTTTATTTACCCGGGTAGGTTGTAAGCCCACCGCGGAACCCTTCTCCTTTATCTTGGTTTGAGACAGGCTCAGGCTATCCTGATATCCCGACCGAAGGGGGAAAAATTGTTGTCACTAACCTACTCATGTCCTACTGTAGTAACCGACCTCAGTATACCCTACATAGGCCCTATAGACGACTTCTTAACGGAAGCATAATCGCCTCCACCTCGAGGAGGTAAGTTTGCCTGTCCCACACTAACTTCCAAACAGATTTAAACTATCCTGACCCTGACCTTTTTTGAGTTTGGTTTTATAAGTGGACAACGTGCAATTCATTTTGTTGTAGTCTGGGTTTGACATTAGGAAACCGAGTTTCTGTAAAAGTTCATAATTATTATTAAATTCATAACAGAAAAGTTTTAAAATGACAGTAGGCCTATAGCGGCTTGTAGCCTACTGTTCAAGTGCGACTTTGCGAGTGACCGAAAGTGGCGGACAACGGGACAAGGTATACTAAATTCAATTTAGGGGGAAGCTCATCATAGCGGAAGGCGAGGATAAAGAGAGGGGGAGAAAAATTTAGTGAGCAGACAAATGGTCACCACCACTTTCTGGAGGAAAGTTACGCCCTTGTGGACAAAGGAGGAGGGCGACACTAATCATCTGTGATATGGCAGTGTCGTTAAACATGTAACAAGAGAAGACGATACACTGGTGATCAACACATGGACGCGCGCGCGCGCGCGCACACACACACACACACACACACACACACACACACACACACACACACACACACACACACACACATCATATACATGCAAGTGCCGATGATCTGTGTGCGTGTGTTGATCACCGGCGTATTGTCATCGACATCTCGTTGCTCGTAGTGTCTTGCCATTCTGCCTACTTTTAGGCCATTTCCTATTTATAGCCGGTGGCCTAATTCAGCCCAACTCGACCTATTTCGGCGTTGCACTATTCATCAACCGTTTCGTCCTCGTTCGGCCGCAAGGTAAAAGCCCTTATAAGATACTTTCTTGTTTGATTTGTTTTGAAAACGTATTATTGAAAGCGAAAATACAGCGTGAAATCAGTGGACAATAAGTCGATGTTCGTGTCCTCTGCATTTTCTAACTGTAAACTGGATCGCAAACTCGGAATTTCTCCGGCATAGGCTACATAGACCTATAGCCTAAAGCTATGACAAAAACAACACTTAATAGGAGTAGGTGGATTTTATCAGTTTGTGTAGCTTTAGGACCTACTAGGCTTGGAAAAAGGATTTGCGCCATCAATTTGCAAAGAAATTAGCCAACGATGTGCCATGAAATTAAAAGATTTGTGCTCCTAGGCCTATCCAGGCCTATTAAATTTTAGCCTTGAGGACTATTAGGACTATTGGAAATATGACCTATGAACATAATTATAGCCAACATAATTATAGCTCGTAGACACAGGCCGTTTATGACAAGGAACTGATAAATGTTTATCTGTTGGAACCAAGCAGACTGGCTGTGTCATAGCCAACTGGCTGTGGCGCCGTAGCGCTCTCGGACCAAGGCCTAATGAATGAAGGGTAGGCTAATGGACAAGTTACGCATCCTTTGCCATGGAGTCAGCGTCATCTTCCATTAATATTGGGGCGGCGCCTCCAGACTTATGCGTAGGCCTACAGCACTAAACCGGCCCGCGGGTCGATTTCAAGTGGACCGCTTAAACAAAAAAATCCAGGTAGCCTAGGCCTATTTGTCGATTAATTCACGGCAAAGCTCTGGGTAGATGTTACTGACGGCTCGGTAGCAGATCAACAATATGGCCGCAACAGATAGAGTCCGAATAGAGCGGTATCACCTACGATGATCGATAGCCCAATAATTCCGCTTACTAGTCATGAAAATGTATATTTTCATAAATATTAATAAACTTAAATAAGCTAAAGAATACAACAAAATCGATTAAAAGTTTTTTCTCGTAGTCTACAAAACATATGCATACCTCCATTCCATGTTCGAGACTTCTTTCTGTTAGCATTCTTAGGGCATCAATGGCATCCCTAGTGCCTCTGCCTTTTCTGAACCCAAACTGGTCTTCTCCAAGGCATCCATCTGCTTCTACTTTAGCTTGTAATCTTTTTGTGATCACCTTTATCATCACCTTTGAAGCATGTGTTAACAAGCTGATGGTACGATGCTCCTCACATCTTGTTGCATTTGGCTTTTTCTTTATTGGAATCATAATGGTTTCTAGGAAATCCTCCGGCCAAATTCCTGTTGTGTATATGTCTTGGCATAGTGTGACCAGTTCCTTCATTGCTTTTTCTCCTAGACATTTGAGTATTTCAGCCGGTTTGTTATCACTTCCCTCTGTTTTACTATCTTTCATTTCTTTGATGGCTGCTAGCACTTCCTCCCTCAATATATCCGGTCCTGTGTTCTCCTTCTGCTATCGTTTCTTCCATAATCTGTGTGGGTCTCTTTTTGCTCTGATATAGATCTTCCACATATTCTTTCCATCTTTCTCTTACGTCTTTAGGATCTTGTTGCAACAGAAACAGTAGGACACCAAAGATTCTTATCTTGCACTGCGATTCCTCCACCTGTTGTCTTCTTTTTAGTGATCCTCTTCACTGTTTCGTACACTTTGTCATATCTCCCATCTGTCTGTAGTTCCTCTAGGTCCCTACACTGATCCTCCGACCATTGCTCTCTCGCTTTTTCTGTTGTTCTTCTCAGTTTATTGTTTAATCTTTTGTATTCCTGCCTTGCCTTTTCTGTACTCTGATGTTTCCACTGTCGTCTTTCCTCCATTCCCTGTAGCATTTCCTCCGTGATCCATGGTTTTCTTGGCAGCGCTCCTTTTTGGTGTCCTACTGTTTCTGTTGTCTCTTTTATAATGACATCTTTGAGTGTCCTCCATCTTTCCTCTGTTGTTGCTTCTCCTCTCTCTTTTTTACTATCTTCAATTTTCTGGGATAGCTCTTCTTCTTTGGTCTTTAAATTTACTTTATTCCATCTCTTAATTTTTTGTTGTCTTCTTCCTAATGAATTTTAGTTGCAGGTGGATTTTCATTGCCACTAAGTTGTGATCTGTATCTGCATCTGCCCCCGGCATGGCTCTGAATTTTTTTAACACTATTTCTGAACCTGAGCAATGAGCTGAAATACAATAATTGTATTTCAGTCCGTTGCATAGGAGTTTCATCGATTTTCTTTTGTTATCATTAAAGACGTCAATGGCCATTGTTGTCATAGGATGTTGTCAAATTTGAAGTAATAATGGTAGCTTTGTTTTTCCACATTCTATAGTGAACATTCCTGAGCTTCGACAAAGCATTTTAGTTATATTTCTTTGACTACAGTGGAAGAATTGCTGGAAAGAATTTGCTCTGATGTCCGGAGCGATGTCTGAAATCAAGCATGAATTGCCGAAGACAATCGAACAGTTAGAGTGAGTGACTCACATTGTAATGAATTTCGATATGATAACTGTATTTATATGGTCAGTCAGTCGTACCTTATAATAATTATAAGGCTTGGACATGAGAATGGTGCTGGCGGTGCTGGACACTATCAGAGACAGAAAAATTGGAGCCATCTTGTAAAAACCTCATCGTTGGCACACATCTGATCACCTTGTCACCTTGTGCCATCAGTTCGAGGAACTCTAGTGACCGTCGTCATGACTAGCCTTCTCCACTCCATTCTGGTCGGTGTCTCGTCTCTTGAAGAACTTCAAGATTCATCATTGTCCTCTTGTGTACATCCTCCATCCATCTGGTCCTCGGATGTCCTCTTTTCCTTGTCCCCCTCTCCAAACGCCAGCATCCAGGCCATCCGTGTGCATCACATGACTGAAATACATCAGCTTCTGTTTGACAGTCCTCTGCAGCAATGTCATACCCCCTCTTAGTTGTCCTATCTCCTGGATCACAGATTCATTTGTTCTCCTCTGCGTCCACGATATCGATCCTCAGCAACCTCCTCCATATCCACATTTCACACGCAGCAATATTGTCATCCAGCGTCTTTGTCGACGTTTCTCTCTCGTATAGCACTATGGGAAAATCATTGCGTTAACAAGTCTCGTCTTTGTTTGTAAACTCACATGGCTGTCCCTCAATATCTTATCCATTCCCTGCATTGCAGCCTTGCCCTTTGAAATTCTGCATCTCACCTCTATATTGCATCTTCCTTCTTTCTCCACTATTGATCCCCAAAACGAGAAACTTGTCACAACCTCAATTCCTCTCCATCCACTTCGAAGGTACACATCTGATGGAAGAAAAGAAAGACTAAGTACCACCTTAGGCAAATGAAATTGTACTAAAATGTTAATTGACTACCAACAGTGTGAGATTTTATTCAGAGATGTGCTAAGATACTAAGAATATCAAGTTTGTTAATTATATCAGCGGCGCCCGCAGGCGTACGCACTTACGCAAGTGCGTACAGCAGCGGCGCCCGCAGACGTACGCACATAGGTAAGTGCGTACAGCGCGATGACCCCCAAAAAGTCATCCAAAGGTCGTCAGTTTTTTCGACGGATAGAAAAGGTATGTTTTTGGGAAATTCTAGGTTGATGAATAAAAAAAGGTCATCAGTTTTTTCGGCGACCTAGCGAAAAAAAATCCTGTTCGCCCCTCCATCGAAAATTTCTGTGCGTACAAGAAAAAATCCTGCGGGCGCCGCTGAATTATATAGTTTAAAAAATGTCAATATAAATAATGAATATGGGTTTTAAATGCTCATTATTCTTAACCCCATAATGATAAGAGTGCATTAACCCATTTACTTCAACTATGAGAAATAGCCACTGTATTAAGCTGCAACTGATAGTATATTCATTCATTCATTCATTCAGAACATTTATGTAACGCCCCTTCAAGAAACTACCCAGAGGCGCTCCCAGCCCAACCACGGCCAAAGAAAAAAGACTTGAGAGACTTATAGATTGTAGAACCCAGCCGGATAGACCACAAGTAGAGAGCGAAGCATAACCGGGAGGTCATTCCAGACAGTAGGTCCCACGACCGAGAAAGCACGCTGCTGCAATTAATAGCCAAGCACACGATGCGCTGCAATGTCAGAGACTGGGCAGCAAAGATCACGCAAGTATGACAGAGCACAGCCAAGGACACAGCAAGAGACCACAGCAGCAATGTGGTAGGAGATCTGCTGGGACACAGGCAGCCAGTGCAGTACATCGCGCAAATAAGCAGAGACAGGAGCAAATTTAGGAAGCCGTCCAACAAGGCGAGCAGCCGAGCGCAAGACACGATCAAGTCGCCCCAGAACCCCAATGGGAAGACCAGCAAGTAAGGAGCAACAGTTGTCGATTCGACTTGTAACAAAGGCGCGGACAAGGACGACGACCGCATCATGAGAGAGAGAGAACGGGAGACCACCCGGAGCTGACGAAGCTGATAATAAGCACTCTGTACAAACAAGTTCACATCCTGGAACAGAGTGAGTTCAGAATCGAGGGTGAGTCCCAGATCACAAACTGTGAGGGGAAAAGAAGATATGAGGAAAGAGCAGAGCAAGTTGGGAAAGGTCAATACCCTGGAGTTGCCTACGGCCAGTGGCCACCCAACCAAATAAATTGCGTTTTGGAGAGATTTAAGAGTAGCCGATTGGAGGCCATCCAAAGAGAGAGGACATCTATTTTCCTACACATCTGGATGACAGCTCCCACCACATCGGCCGAATAGGTATGGATGTAGCATGTAGGCTTGCACATCATCAGTAAAAAGCTGGTGCAGAAGCCCCTGAGATGCCAGTAAGGAGCAGACATCAGCAGTATCGAAAAGATATAGCAGCAGACCCAGAACATAACCCTGAGGCACCCCAAGAGGGGCAGGGACCCAAGGAGACCAGAATGACTCAAGAGCAACACAGTTTTGAGCAGTCAGTTAAGAAGGTTGTAAGCCAATCAAGAGGCTAGTCCACAAGGCAAAAAAAATATGATGCCAGTCAGGGCCGTGTTTAAGGTTCTTCGAGTGTCGGTGCAAAGTGTTACAGCAGGGGCAAAGTACCGTTCGGCAGTCTTACAAGATTAGTCATTTACAAAAATCCGCTGTTCAATAGGCTACGTGTTCAATAGCCTACGTGGTTTGTCGGCTTTGGCGGGTCAGTAAGCAAGCACGCAACGTCGGTGAACTTAGTGAAACTAATGTTTTCTTATACTTACTGATTTTACAAAAGGTTTAAGTAACACTGAGACTTGCAAAAGGCATTTGGCCAATGGCAACAAAACTCTCGGCTCAGGGGCATTCGGTGCACCGCACCGAATGGACCTATGTTAAACATGGCCGTGATGCCAGTCGACTTCTGACAATCCAGTTGTGTCTAAATAATGTATTGTATCCTAGTTACAGGACGTTGCGTTTTCGCAACGATGTCAGGAAAGGTTAACTTTATGTATGTATACATATAAAGGATAATGTGGCTATATATGCATTTATGTTTGTCCAGAATGCATGCCCACAGTTTCACAACCATTGACCTAAAACCTTCCACTTAAACAGAGGACCGCCAGGACCACCCCATGGAGGGTTTGACCTTAACCCCTCACTATGGTGTATGGACCATTGGTCATAGGCTGATTGCTCATAGGCTGATTGGTCATCGGCTGATCAGTCATATGGCTGATTAGTCATAGGGCCTGTTGGTCATATGGACCATTGGTCATATGGTCTATTTGTCATATAGACGATTGGTCATAGCAATTTCCAAGTTAAATTAGTCGAGTGCAGTTATAAAGAAAGAAAAATACTTATTGAAACACAAATAAAATTTACTAGATCATGTAATTGAATAAAAAAACGTGAAGCTGTTTAACTACAACATAGTTCACTACTTTATAATATTACTGGCTGGGGTACCCGGCGTTGCCCGGGAAATTTAGAATTCGACCCGCTCCGGCCACAACCCCGCCACACCACACCCAACAAACCTCACCACACTTCGACCTCCACCGGTACGCCACGCGAGAAATTTGGGTTTTCGGGAAAAGGTCCTTGTCCCAGCTCCCCCACTTCCACTCCCAACCCTCCAACCCCACTCCCACCCATCCCACCGCCCACCCCACCCCCTCCCCACCCCACGACCCCTCATCCTCCGCCCCACCTCCACCCAACCTCCGCCCCCACCCCTCCACTCCGCCCCACCCCCTTCATGCCCCTCCACCCCATCCCCTCCACCCCCTCCACCCCCCACGACATCCACCACCCCTACCCCATCACCCCACTCCGACCCCACCCCCCATTCCACCGCCCCCACCCCTCCACCCCCTCTTTACACCAACATCACCTCCTAACCCCTCCACCCAACCACCCCCTCCACCGTCCCACTCCACCTCTCCACCCCACCCCACCCCACGACCCACACCACCCCCACCCCATCACCCCACTCTGCTCCCCACCCCCCATTCCACCCCACCCCACCTCCCAACCCTCCACTGCCCCACTCCACCCCTCCACCCCCACCCAACGACCCCACCCCAACATCCCACTCCGCCCCCCCCACCCCATCCCACCGCCCCACCCCTCCATCTCCTCCACCCCCTCCACCCCAATCCCCTCCACCCCTCCCTCCTCCCCTCTTCCCTCCCCTCTACATCCCCGACCTCCACCGGTACGTGGCCCGTGAAATCCGGACTGGCAAAATCGCTGGCCTTAAACACCTCTAAAACGGGGTCAACCGCTGCTTTTATGCGTATGAGACCGAAAGAAAAGTGCAGTGATAAGCATGTGAGGGCAAAGGCCAACAGGGAAAATGAGGGGTTTTGACCCCCACCCTGGTGGTAGAGATTCGCGAACCCCTCCACTGCGTGTCCAATGCCGAGAGGGACACAGTAGTGAAGGTTTGGAGTGAAAAGCTCAAAAACTGTAGAAATGCATTCCGGTCAAGCAGACACACAGAATCTTCTCTTTATTTATATAGATGTCCACTACAAGATTGTTCACTACCTTAGATGTCCACTTCCACATAGTTTACTACTTAAAAGAGACGTACGACATGGCACGGAGATAGGTGAGGATGTCGGTTTTTTCGTCGGTTGCTCAACGCCTCTAAGAAGAAGGCTTCTTTCTTCTTCACACAATCTCTCTGCAGTCCAGAAAGGAGCCTTCACAATCCACATCCAAGTATAAGTTCTTTTCTTTGAAGTCAGTTCACGCCTTCAAGTAATATTATCTTCATAAGTTTCTTGATTGGCAGTTATTGTATTTGTCTACCAACTCTTATTGATACCCTAATTGATACCTACAAGCAACGGCGTAAAGTAGGTTACTGATATCACCAACGGTTTATTTGTTTTAAACATAGGCTTGAGTTTGTTTATTTGCGCATATGACCGATCAGCCTATGACCAATCGACCTAGGACCCTGACTATGTGGGGGCTGCTGGGGGAAAATGTCTGATTAAACTGAAACATCACTATTCGCACATCTTTGCCATAGTTTCGCAGTGAATATGAAGCGACCAACCATCGAATCGAGGAAGGTTAAAGACAAGACAAGGCGAGGTGGGAGCGGGGTGGGTGGTGAGGTGGGGTGGGCGGTGGGGGTGGACTAAAAACTTAAATTTACTGGATAACGCTGTGACAGAGAGGTTGAGGCAAAATTGGGGTGGGGTCGGGCAGAAATGGGATGAGATGGAGTGAGGATTGGAGGGCGAAGGTGGATGAGGATGCGGATTGGAGGTTGGGTGTTGGTGGGGCAAGGGCGGGAAGCCAAAGCTTACCGGGCAACGTCAGTGTCGGTACCCTAGAAGAATGGGGCTGGGTGGAGGCGGAGTGGGGCACTTCACCTCGCAGGGGCTGTTGGGGCGAAAAACCAAATTTTCTGTGAAACGCCGAGTACCCCAGGTAGTATTTTTGTAAGCAATCATAGGCTGACATAAGTTTATGAGTTACTACATGTCTTGTAGGTGCCACAATGCTTATAGTGCATTCCGCCAAAGTTGGGAAAACGCAACATTAAAATTTCGCAAATTGGGGTTTCAGCATACGATGAGATATAAAATTAATGAACAAATGATGTTAATTACTCACATAAGTACTCCAATTGGACAGCTTCTCTTCTCAGAAATATAACGTGTTACGAGAGACAGAAATTCTTGTGTGACCACTTAGCAGACTCAAAAAAGATCAAATTTGACCAATTCAACAACAGAACAGATGACTATAAATAGCATTATATTAGGTAACAGCAGACTTAGTAATTAAGTAAGCCAAAATGGATTTGTGCAGGCTTTAATTGTTCTCAATTTTTTTTAAATTTCGCAGTGCGTTGTGTTTTCGCAGCATTGGCGGTAAAGGGGTTAAGAGTGACTGGGAGACCTATGCAGCTTGCTAAACTGTTGACAAAAGCAGGCAACTCGAAAGACGTCACTCTTCTTATATTGATTTGTATTCATTCAGCAAGTCATCCGTGCATGGTTAAATGCTGCAGGCATACCACAAGTTGAAGTAAAGGCATAAAGGAGTAAAGTGGCACTAAATCATATGTGTTATTACGCATATTTTAAGTGGAAACTAATACCATTACAGATATAGATAATCTGCATAAATTGAATGAAGTAAAGTAAGTATATGTTGACAATCCTGGCAGCTATAAAATGTTACATGAGATACTAGATCTACAGATAATGTTCTTTGATTGAGCTAAATCCAGAACTTTTATGATAAAGTAATATAGAAATGGACAAGGATCTAGTAATATTGAGAACATAATGTTTCAATTTCTGTCATGACCCCCAATTTAATTGGGAGAAACAATGGATTTTGCATAAATTTCAGAGAGACAGAATAAGAGACAGAAGAGAGAGGGAGGAAATAGGAGCAGTAGTGGAATATGTGGAAGAGGTCTCTGCCTTACTTACTACGTAATAGCTTACGCCATGCGTCACTATTTCATCATGTTGCCCAGCTCTCTACTTCAACTTGTGTTATCCCTCCATCATCAAATCTAGTAGCATCATTCTTGGTTTTTCTTCTTGTGTTCGTCCTTCCGTAATTCCCTCAATACTAGAGAGAGTCTCCTCTCAGCGTGTGGTGAGCGATTCAGCCATTTTCACTGTTACCTTCTATGAACAATCAGAAGCCAATGATTTCTTCATCTGCCATTGGTAGTATCTCTTCATCCCAGCGGCCACTATCTTTGTGAATCTGAACCTCTACCCAAATCGTTTGGTGCCGAGTTATCTGGGGCCAAATTGTATGGCACGGAATTGCCTGACACCGAATTGTACTGCACTTGTCAACAGCCACATCAAATGTCTCACCGTCTGTGTTGCTGCTGTAGCTGATTGCTTGCTAATATATGTGAGAAGTAAATTGATCCAATCGAGTTTCCTGTCAGCCATCAAGACCCATAATTCTCAATCTTATTTGGCCATCTTTATTATAGATGGTTTCATCCAAAAGCAGATCGACATATTGCTGAGAGCCTGCTTTTGCAGAATGGTGAAGATGGGTCCTACTTGATTCGTCCTCGAGGTTCACAGATGGGAGGTGATTATTCGCTGTCTGTACGGTAAGTAGGTTATCAATGTTTAGTTATCTAAATTCTAGCCGCAAAGACACTTGGCCATTCCACGAGGCCACAAAAGAAACTATACTGCATAATATGGCCTCTATTTCTATAAAAGCAAAATCTAGATCTTTTGTTAATTGATGCATTTTGACATTGAATTTCCTAGCCAATAACGAAAATACAATGCAATAGCAGGAATTTCATGTCATTGGATTATACATTAGATTCCCATGGTTGCAGTTGTAGTGTTGCTGACTAATGTACTTGTTCCATCAATGGGTCAGTCCAGTTAGTATGTATGCAGGATTCTAGGACGTTTCATCCCCGGACGATACATCCCCGGACGGTTCATCCCGGACGATTCATCCAGTGAATGATTCATCCCTGGACGGTTCATCCACGGACGATTCATAGAGCATGAAAATATGATTTGTTCATTAGTCGGCAGGGTAATACAACGTCCCCTGGTCAAGAGTCACCTGTTCTGTTGTTCTATCATCACCTATTAAAATGTTGACTGACTAGTGTTGTACGTTCAATTGGCCATTGTTTAAAACTCTGTACACCACAGTATGAATGCCAATGAACAGTGGAATCGGCTCAGACAACAGCGTTTAACAAATCGACATGACGAACGTTTAAGTTCGAACAGTCGGATTCTTGTTATAGAAAGCTTTGAATTTAAAAAAAAAAATTAATGAACCGATGGTGACCAACTGTCCAAGCGTGGACAGCGAACACTAATACATGGGAGCCACGAATATTGGGGAAAAAGGAGTAAACGCAGACGAATAACAGCATGGCGTTGTTGCAAGCACCAGACTTTCAACTATCTATTTAATTCTAAGTTTTATAGACTTTTTGTGATATCTATTTAATTGCATGTTTCATAGGTTTAAGTGTTCTTTTATGAGATTATTTAGAACCTGTCCCTTAAATTTCCATCCGGGGATGAAAAATCCGGAGATGAAATGTTCACTGGATGAAACATCCGGGGTTCTCCCCAAAAGTATACACAGAGCGCCGAGAGCGGCCATTGTCATTTGTCATTGACAGTGACTCTTGAAATGTAAAGGGAAAAAAGAAAATGCAAAGAAACTGTCAAATTATTACTCTACTATGCTGTACAGTAATCTGACTAAAGAAACTCTGCATTTCAGCCAATCATGCACAGAACTAACTATTATTTAGGCCTTTGAATGTTGCGTTCTAGGGTAGGCCATAGTCTAGCTCAGTGGTTCTCAAACTTCTGCAGACCACGGACCGCCAATAATTCTTTGTTGAAGTTTGCGGACCGCTAACTTAAAAGTCGAACGCAAACAAAAGCGAGCTATATTTTAAAAGAGACTATTGCAAAGCTGTCTATAATTAGGGATTCATTTCGATAATTAAAACATATCTGACAGCATTCAATATATTTCTCTATTTAATTCCCATTTAATTACATTTTTAAAGCTAAACTCAAAGTTTCAAACTAGATTAACCTAGAAGTTAATATAATTTTGCTGTAGTAGGCATAGAGCCGAATTAAGCGGCATTGCAAATATTTAGGCTTATTATAGCAAATGACACAGTACTATAAGATTGCGTTTTAATGATGGAAACACCTGCTCGAAATTAAGCACAGAAACCCGGAGAAAAAAACTCACAAGAATATAGACCTACAGGGTGGCTCAAAAAAAAACGTACCACCGGGGAAAATGCGATATCTTCGCAGCCGATTGGTGTTTTTCTGCGAAAATTTCACAATTTGAAGGGGAATGAATATACAACAATCCCTGAAAGTTTCATTTGAAACTTTTCATGTTTGCAAAAGTTACAGCTGTTCAAACTTAAAATTTCGTTTTTTCAATTATCCGGAGAATCATGCTCCAATACAAGTGATTTCATTAGGATGTTTGGCAAATTACAACACACACACATTGATGATGATGTCATACGACCTCACTATGAGCTGTAAAGAAGCTGTTTATGAAGCAATCTGCTGGTATTTGGTGATATTTTATAGATTAAGGTCTCAATTGGTGAACCCAAACAATGAACGTCATGGGCAAAGTTTCTGCAAAAGATCAAATGGGAACTCGGACTTTGCATGAACAGAGACTGAGACATCGCGTGATCATAGCAAAATACCCAGTGAAAAGTGGAGCCTGAGCACATTGAAGACTATCTGCAAACGTGTTTATGTAACGAAGATCAGATGTCAGAAGAGAGGCAGGAAGTGGTCGCTTGATCTGACGGAAAAAGCGCGATTTTCACGAAATTCGCTTGGTAATCGAAAGGTCAAGTTTGCAAAGCAAATCGTGGTTTCGGCATCAGATATGCCGGCGTGTGTTGCGGCTGCAAGAAAAGTAAGTAAGTAAGTAAGTAAGTAAGTAGCCTTTATTTGCATATGACAAGCGCACACGCATTACATGTCAAAAATGTAAAATAAAACACAGAAGTAATAATAAAGTATAGTAATAATAATGCAAAGAAATAAGAAAAGATACAGTAGCGCCAGCATAACAGGCGCCTACGGCAGCCATGAACAGGCGCCTACGGCAGCCATGAACAGGCGCCTACGGCAGCCATGAACAGGCGTCTACGGCAGCCATGAACAGGTGCCTACGGCAGCCATGAACAGGCGCCTACGGCAGCCATGAACA
The DNA here is from genome assembly GCA_949752735.1 of Lumbricus terrestris. Lineage (NCBI taxonomy): Eukaryota > Metazoa > Annelida > Clitellata > Crassiclitellata > Lumbricidae > Lumbricus > Lumbricus terrestris. The sequence continues at coordinate 22,612,299 of OX457040.1, forward strand.
GGCGCCTACGGCAGCCATGAACGGGCGCCTAACTGTTATTGATGATGTTAAATCAACTTAAATGCTATTTTTTTAAAAACTATCAATAGGCCAAAGAAACAAAATTAGAAACTGGCAGCCAACAACGGCGCCCGACCCACAACTCTGCTCTGCGGTGTAACAGCCACGACAAACAAAGTCATCTGAAGGCGTACGATGATCGAAAATTAAGACAGTTCCCAGCGACAAACTCCGATGAGCACATAAGAGTCCAGTCGACGGTTTCTCGTCCGATGTTTAGAGTCCGAATTTGAAGTCCCTGAGGCCGAGAAGCATCACGAGCGACGGGCGGAGCAACTGCAACTCACGTAGCACCACTTCGTCTCGGTCCTCGCTTGATGACAGTTGATGCAGCGTCCAAGCTCTCTCTCTCTCGTCCCATCCATGCATGCGAGAGCGGAAATCATTCGCAAGGTGGCGGCGATGGTGTTGTGGCCAACCTGACATCCCTTGATGGTTGTAAGCAATGGACCCGTCCAATGGTGGTCGTCGGTGATGAGGTCCATAACGGAGAACTTGCGATGTGAATTCCCGCTCAATCATGCACGAATCAGAGTCGAAAATGGCCAAAACGCAGTCTCGACTTCGGATGACATCCAAATATCAGAAAATTTTCGACCAACTTTAGCCTCAAACACAATAATTTGCCGTAGCAACTCAGAGCCGAATCACCGGCCAACATGGCCGGCGACCATAGAGTTCATCAACCAAAAGACTGCAATTAATCCCATTCAGTAGGTTAGATGTCAAACTCATCATTGAACTCGCTTACCCAGACTCATTGAAGACCAGGTATGCTCTAACATCTGGTTTTATTATGCAGCAGGACAGTGCGCCTGCTTGCTCGCACGGCAAGGTTGATTATGATGGCGCTACCTTATTGACATCAACTGAAGTAAATGCATTGGCAAAGATGACTAACAAACTCGACCTCAGCCCTCTTGATTATCACGTCTGGGGAGCTATGCTGGAACGCTGCAAGACATTTAATCCCAAGTTGGAGAACATTGGCCAGCTGAAGCAAGTCTTGCTGCTAATGTGGGGTCCGTTGCCGCAGGACCCGACCAACAAGGCCATACTAAGCTTCACAAAAAGAATTTGAGCTTGTGTTAAGGCAGAGAGTGGACACTCTCATTATACCTTACAATAAACTGCAAAACCGAATGCTGAGGTCGTAGGGAAAAGTGATATCATATGACATGGAAATCTACAAGTGACGTAAATTTTCCGCGGATATTTGAAAAAACGAAATTTTAAGTTTGAACAGCTGTAACTTTTGCAAACATGAAAAGTTTCAAATGAAACTTTCAGGGATTGTTGGAAATTCATTCTCCTACAAATTGGGATATTTTCGCAGAAAAAGTTCAATCGGCGGCGAAGATATCGCATTTTCCCCGGTGGTACGTTTTTTTTTGAGCCACCCTGTAGATTTGACAAATTACAATCTATTTTAACTCTACTCGGCGGTCCGGTGATTAGACCTCCGCGGACCGGAGCCGGTCCGCGGACCACCACTTTGAGAACCACTGGTCTAGCTTACAAGCTTGAAATCCTGAAATTAGCATACTACTGGCCATAGGCGTACGAGGCGGGGGTCCAGAGGGGACAAGTGCCCCCCAAATTTCGGGCAAATGTGTTTTTCGGGCAAAAGAAGCTTGGACGGGCAAAAAAATTACGGAGATTTTTTTCGGGCAAAACAGATACGGGAGGGATTTTTCGGGCACGCAGGGGTAAAAAAGGTCGTAAGATTTTAGAATTTTGGGCGAATGACTAAAAAAAAAAAAAAGGTCGTCAGATTTTTTCGGACGGGAAAATCTTAAGAATTTTGGGCGGATGACTAAAAAAAAAAAGGTCGTCAGATTTTTCGGGCAAAAAATTTTTTTTTTGCCCCCCACTGCCGAAATGTCCCGTACGCCTATGCTACTGGCATTGCAAATGTCATGCAGCTTGAAAAGCCTGTCATTTTCAGACAAGCCTTCATATTACAATTATGCCAGAATTTCAGTAGGCCTATGAGTTCATATCCAGCGTGCATCATGGTTTTATTGAAAGGAAGAGTGGCAATAGTCGGATCTGTAGCCTACTCCAGCAATCCACAATTGTCGGCTTCTTTATATAACCCACCAGAAAGACAAGTCCAAGAACTTTCTTATCTCAGGTACTGCTGTGGAGTGCCAATTGTGAGCCCTGGTATGTGACTTGAAGGCTGATTTTTGTAGAAATTGGTCCGCGAATTTGTTGGGCTCTTTTGCCATCAAGCTCATTATATCATTCATCAAGAATAAATCGAAGAAATCTATTGGACGTAACTCAGCAGTTAGGTTAGGTTGATAGAGCTACTAAGTCCAGCTTTATAACCCAATTTCAAATCCACCTTTGGTGTGTAATTATTCGTGTCAGCAGCTTCCCAAGCACGAGTAACTTGTAAATACAAGTGTCATGCGATATCATTGCAGCATCAGCAAGGTCCGCCCGACCTGGAATATGTCTCAGAGCCATCATTACCAAAATCTGCAGTCGAGGCCTTGCAGACCTCAATTATCTCACTCTTGCATAACTAAGAGGCTCGAGCAATGTCATCGATAGTTGACTGTGTATCTTTCAGGCGGCGCCATCAGGCCTGGCTACTAAATTGCTTAGTTCAGAAAAATAATGTACTGCACGAGTCGTACGATCACATATAGGACTGCAATAAAATTGCATCACTAATAAACTAATGACCGCACCTACAGCTACCACAGACGTCTCCGCTCGCCCTATAATAAAACTTGAGGTTTGAATGGGTACCATGCTCTCTTACAAATGGCAGCCGATCGTAAATTAGACCGGAGGAAACCCCTTCGCTTTATGACACACGTCAGCCCTGTTGAAAAGCATCGACATGCCAGGCCAGGTTGAGAATCTGATCTCCCATTAATGCAGAGGTACCATCGATTGCCAGCACGACGCCTAAAGTCCCTGTGTATCTGGAGTACGAGTTAACTCGTACCTCGCATCCCAGACGACCAACTGGAGTACGAGTTAACTCGTACCTCGCAGTCAAAGTGTTAAAAGTAGGTATGCCCTGTATCCTACCCCTCTCGGCAGGGCTTGGTGCAAGAACAGAAACTCTTTGCTGTCATTGAGAGACATGAGCAATTATAGCCTAAGTGGACGACACCAATTATTTTCAAACAGTGTGACGGTGACTCTAGCACTGATGTACGCATAGCATCTTTACAGTATTTGCAGAAATTTACAGTTTGTATGTTGATTGATGTATTTTGATCTGATCCAGCAAGGCCAGGTTTTTTCACTCATGGGCTACTACAATGCAGCGGCGCTCTTTCTTGGTGACCGGCCCTAGAACCCTGTTGTGCTTCGCCTGGTGTGTAGAGGTGACGCCACTATGTTCGTTTCAAACTAAACCCTTGTCCTATTTGGCCATGGTTGGACTGGAAGTGCTTCTGAGTAGATTACCTTGAAGGGGTGTATTGTAAAACTCCTTAATAATAATGATTAGTCTGCTTTCATTGTGTAAAGGGCAAAAGACTCTGTCAAACATTATCCAGTTACGTTTGATGGGATGCAGTTCAAATTTGGAATGCTGACCTTCTCGCATTTTGATCAGTTCCTTCAGCATTTTGAAGATCAGCCATTGTTGGCTGGTGAATCGGGTATGTTGTGCGTTCTATTTGAAAACTTTCACATTTGCTCTTTGCTAAGTAGTGCTAATTACATAGATCTGTTAAATTTAATAAAACTTGTTATAGCCTCTGCAACATTTTGTTAGAAGTATCTAGTGAGATGGCCAGATCTTTGCATCTCGCAGAATGGCTTAAGGGACTTTGACAGTATCGCCAAACTCTACACAACAGGCGCTCTGAATTCTGGCTACAGACCATTAAACTCCAGCGTACTGCGCCTTGCAAACCATCTACAAGGTGCTTGGTCGAGGATGCACGCCGGCAGACAATCTAATTTCAGCCGATGAATTCCACCAGTTCTTCGACAAGAAAGTGGCTGACATGAGAGAGTCCACTGCTGATGCTGCTGACCCAACCTACATACCTACATCTCACTGTCTACCGTCATTCGTGTCAGTTTCAGTTGGTGACATTCTGGGGCTCATCCAGTGCACTCCAAACAAGCAGTCAACGGCCAATCCGCTGCCCATGTGGCTGCTGAAGGAATGCGCTGGAACGATCGCCCCATTTATTACTCAACTGGTAAACTACTCTATGGCAACTGGCAATGTCCCAACGGCCTTCAAAGTAGCAACCATCACTCCGCTACCAAAGAAACCTGGCTTAGACACTGCGGATGTCAAAAACTATTGACCAATCTCCAAATTGTTCGTTATGTCAAAAATTCTGGAAAGGGTCGTATCCAGGCAACTTGTTCACTATCTCAATCTCAACCAGTTATTCCCAGACAGGCAGTCAGCCTACCATGCTTTCCACTCAACCGAGACGGCTCTCGCAGATATTCTGTCTGACATTCTTCTGGCGATTGATTCTGGCAACTTCTCTCTTTTTTCACTCCTGGATCTGTCTGCTGCATTCGACACTGTCGATCACACTATCCTGCTCCAGCGACTGCATCTTTCTTTTGGTTTGTCTTCCACTGCTTTACAGTGGATGGCCTCCTACCTTACTGACAGACAGCAATGTGTCCGCCATGCCGGCTCCTCTTCAAAATCCACCTTCATTACCTGTGGCGTTCCTCAAGGCTCAGTCCTGAGACCCATTCTCTTCCTCCTCTATACCGCTGACATCTTGACTCTAATATCCAACCATGGTCTGCAAGGTCATCTCTACGCTGATGACTCACAGATCTTGTCCAACAGAAGTCCAGAATTTGCAGTCCATCTCAACGAGCTGCATCAGTGACATCGCTGACTGGATGAAATGCAACCGACTGCAACTTAATTCATCCAAGTCTGAATTTCTCTGGTGCTCGTCTTCGCGCAGAGTGGGAAAACTAGACCGCAGCCCATTCGTCATTGATGCTGTCGTGTCAAAGAATGAGGTCCGCGATCTCGGTCTTCTACTCGACAGTAACCTGTCAATGACATCACATATCACTGCAGTTGTGAGAACCAGCTTTGGAATACTGAGACAGCTTAGATCTGTATCTCGGTCACTCACACAGGAAGTGACGCGCCACCTCATACAAAGTTTGATTTTGGGCCGAATAAATTACTGCAATGTTGCCTTTGCTGGCTTGCCACAGCGCAGTATCATTCGGCTTCAGGCGGTCATCAATGCTGCTGCTCGTCTAGTCTTGCGATTGAAAAAATTCGACCACGTTTCTAGCGCGATTTGAGACCAGCTTCAATGGCTTGGCATAGGTGACTGCATCAATTTCAAACTTTGTATCCTAATGTAATATTATATATATATATATATATATATATATATATATATATAATATATATCTAATATACACCGTGATTCAAAAAGTAAGCCAAATTGTTTTTCATATATCTCTATTGCCTGATAACATATCACGCTAAAATTTTCCAAATATTTAGATAACTGGACCAAGAATATGATTCCAAAATTTCAAGAGATAAAGTTGAACGGATAAAAAGATATGTGTCTTTCAACTTCATATGCCGAAATTTCAGTTTACAAGCAATTTTCTGTTAGATTCAATAAAATGTAAGTCATACTGTTTATCTTATATCTCTATTCATCATCATCAACATCCTTAGGCTCAGTGCCCGTAGGAGTCCGACGCCACTCTCTGTCTGAGTCTGTCTCGCGTCATGCTGCCCAGCTTCAACCGGTCCGGTCAGCAGGTCTGCTCCATACCATTAACATCTTGGAGCAGCTAGACCACCTTGTCTGAATGAAGAGAATATTGGGGGAGAGAGGCATGAAGGACAACCTGGGTCAAAGCCCGTATGTGTCCCATGCTCTCTCCTCCGACTCTCTCCACGGGTCTGTCCTGACCGGCCTGTGCATGTCTGCTCCACATCATGACACCTTGAGGCATCTGGGTTGCTATGTCACTTGTGTAGTGGTTTTTGCGGATTACAGTCGTCTTGGTCTTTTACTGCCAGAGTATCGCCACCCATCTGGCAAACCTTCCTCATTTTGTCCGGGCTTAGGACCGGCACAGGGACGTTGTTGGTTCCCTGTGGCAGAGGATGGATGCAGTTTAACGTCATGCCCAGGACCGGTTTGCCTGATGATTAATCATACTAAAATTTACCCAATATTTAGAGAAATGAACCAAGAATAGGATTGCAAAATATCATGTCACAAATTTGAACGGAGAGAAAGATATGAATACTTCAACGTCATCTCCCGAAATTTCAGTTTTCAGCAAGTATGTTATGGTGTTCTTTGCGGTTTCAACGCTTGTTAGTTCCCAATTTTGGTCTTCAGTGAACCTGGAGTAAAAATTAATGGAGCCTATTATCGCGACGTTCTGCTGTCACAACATTCACTACCTGTTATCAGAAATCTATAGCCCCAGAAGGCTGCTTTGTTTTTCAACAGGACAGTGCCCCAGCCCACAGAGCCAAGGAAACCATCGAAATGCTGACAAGAAAGACGCCAGACTCCGTTTCTCTCACATTATGGCCTCCGAACAGCAAGATTTTAATCCTGTCGACTATAAAGTGTGGAGCGTGATGCAAGACCGAGTCCACCAGACAACAATCCATGATATAAACGATTTGAAGCAATGCTTGTTGGAAATGTACACGTGGGATGGTCTGGACCAGAGGATAATCGATGATGCTGTTGCCCAATGGCGCCAGCGCCTCCAGGCTTGCATGCAACCAGGAGGACATTTTGAGCATCTTATTTAATTAATCAATCAAACCATACTGATGGAATCATATTGCTAGTTCAATTCTCTGCATATCTGGAAATTTTTAGAGTGATTAATCATCAGGCCATAACAGTATGACTTACATTTTATTGAATCTAACAGAAAATTGCTTGTAAACTGAAATTTCGGCATATAATATTGAAAGACTCGTATCTTTTTATCCGTTCAACTTTAATCTCATGAAATTTTGGGATCATATTCGTGGTCCACTTCTCTAAATATTTGGAAAATTTTAGCGTGATATGTCATCAGGCATTGGAGATATATGAAAAACAATTTGGCTTACTTTTTTAGTCACGGTGTATTAGATATATTAGATATATTCTTCTTCTTCCTCAGCCGTCCTCGTGACGAGGGTTGGCCGCATCATGAATAATCTTCTTCCACCCTCTTCGATCTTCCGTGCTCCTTGTGATCTGTTCCAACATCATTCCAGTCCAGGTTCGAATGTTATCCATCCATGTCGTGCAAGGTCTTCCTCTTCCTCTTCCCCCTGGTGTTGTACCCTGTATCAGGTCTTTTTCCATGTTGTCATCTTCCTTCCTGATTATTAGATATATTATCGATATATAATAGATATATAATAGGCAAGTCATTTTTTTTTAAATATTATAAATTAGATTTATTTGGAAGTCATTTGGATTAGCTTGGACATCTTTGACAATTCAGTTTAATTAATATAATATGATATATGAACTCAATTGTTTGTCTGTTGCATGTATGTCTGCGTACTTATGATGCTGTCTTTGTGTTTCATCAGCATCATTATGTTCGTTATTTTTTATTTTCTCTTTGTTTGTCGCAGGTGTTATTACAGTACTCAAATATCCATATCCAAATATTGTGAAGGAACCAGATCAGTATGACTGCATCAGAGTTCATGCTCACATGGGCAAGCATTCAAGCGTACATGCAAAGCCACTTCTTTCTGTAAGTTACAGTTCTTGTTGCCTTCAAACCAACAGGAAGATATTAATTATAAATATATCACTCAGCATTGTGATAGATAATAATATAACAACTGTTATAATTGGTTCTACATGAAAATGATTCGCTTATTTATTATTTCGAGAATTTTGTATAGCACCTCTTCAAGTAGACTACTCAGAAGCTCTCCCAGCCCAACCATGGCTAAATAGGACAGTTTTGAGGTTCTTAAGGAACAGAGTGGAGTGACCCCCTGAGAACTATGCGCAGTGTAACAGGGTTGTAGGACCAGCGACAGAGAGTGAATGACACTGTCGTATAGCAGTCCGTGAATGGGGATCCAGAAGCTCGGCTTGGTTCACCGATCGAAGAGTGGGTCGACACTGAAACCCAAACAACAGAATTCTCGAAGATATGGTGGAACCAGTACCTCAATGCACTGCCTAACCAAAGCACAGACCCTGTATGCAATCTGCTGTGGAGAAGGGAGCCAGTGTAAAACATCCCGCATATTCATTCATTCATTCAGAACATTTACAGGGTGGGCCATAAAAAAGTAATCCCCTACGGTTTTTATCCCATATCTTGGCCAAACATAAGAATTTTTAAATGAAACTTTACAGTCTTAAAGGCAATTCATATTTACGTACAATGGTCAAATTTCAACAAAATATTTCAAACAGAACAAAAGTTATATCACTTTTAGCGAGGCCACCCGTCGTTTTTTGACGATTCAAAAACGAAATGCAACAAAATTAGTTTTTTGCCAATGTATTGGTCAGAAGTAAGAATATCGAGATGAAATTTTACAGGATTAAAGACAATTCATATTTACAAATAATAGCCAGATTTCATCAAAATATTTCAAACCCAACAAAAGTTATACCACTTTTAGTGAGGCCACCCATCGTTTTCTGACTTTTTTGAATCATCAAAAAACGGTGGGTGGCCTCACTAAAAGTGATATAACTTTTGTTCCGTTTGAAATATTTTTATGAAATCTGGCCAACATATGTAAATATGAATTGTCTATAAACCTGTAAAATTGCATTTCGAAATTCTTACTTTTGGCCAAGATATTGGCAAAAACCTACTTTTTGTTGTGTTACGTTTTTGAATCGTCAAAAAACGGTGGGTGGCCTCACTAAAAGGGATATAACTTTTGTTCCGTTTCACATATGGCGATGAAATTTGGCTATTGTACGTAGATATGAATTACCTTCAAGCCCGTAAAACTGGATTTGAAAAATTCCTATTTTTGGCCAAGATATTGACAAAAACCCGTAGGGGATTACTTTTTTTTTGCCCACCCTGTGTATATAGTGCCCCTTCAAGAAACTACTCAGAGGCACTCCCAGCCCAACCACGACCAAAGAAAAAAGACTTGAGAGACTTGTAGAACCCAGCCGGATGAACCACAAGTAGAGAGCAAAGCGTAGCCGGGAGGTCATTCCGGACAGTAGACCCCATGACCAAGATAGCACCGCGCTGTTTAATAGCTAAGCGAGCCCGCAGGACTAGAAGGTCACCCCTAGCCAAAGAGCGAAGTACACGACGAGCTGCAACATCAGAGACTGGACAACAAAGATCACGCAAGTATGACGGAGCACAGCATATAAGACGAGACATGACCAAATTTCGGGACATGGCCAGCAAGTCTTACCACAGCGGAAGACCCATTCCGGTCATCCAGTAGTCCATGGTAGAGGGTGCTGCAATAGTCAAGGCGGAAACTATGAAAGTTTGAACAAGGGTAGAGGCAGCACCAAAATTTAGAAAGCGGGAGACCACCTTAAGCTGATGCAACTGGTAGTAACAGTTTCGGTATAGCAGGTTTATATGCCGAGCGAAAGTTAACTCTTGGTTCAAAGTAATACCAAGGTCCCGCACAAAAGGTGAGAAAGTAATTGAAGGCAATTCTAATGCCAAGGCTTTCATATCCACTTTTGCCAGTTCGTCGCCTGAGAATTATAGTGTTCTATCTGCGTTTTTGTTTACTTTTGAGTTAAGTCCACCGGCCGATTCAGAGTAATTTGTTCTATCTTGGTACAAAATCCTGTCTGTTGAAATGGTGCCTTTACGAGGAAAAGAACAGAAGTATTTTATTCTATTTGCATATTCTTACAAACTGATAGGTATTACAATATTCTATGTGAACCAACCAATTATATTGCAAAGATTTAATCACGTGGATAGGCCTATTATAGAACAAGTTGCGTTCAGGAGTACAACAACCCAGAATTATTTTGTTCTATTACGGTGGTCACGTGGTCTGAACGGCGAATTGTGATTCGCACATGCATATAGAACACTATTACAGTAAGCGCGTTCCGTTATGGAAAGATAACATAATATTACAGTAAGAGACAAAAATGGAGAAACCCAAGCGAAAGAGAAAAATGGACACAAAATATGATGCAGATTTTGTATCAGTTTACAACAGAAGGTAAATTAGAACACTTTTCTGCCGGTGAATGGAAGTAGAAGTGAAACAACTTTTTGCTAGATTTATTAGATAATTATAGTCTTTTATAGCTAATTATAACAACAGTCGTAATTCGTTTTGCTAACAATTATAATGTTCCATGTAATGATGAATCATAATAACAATTAATAGTCCATGGCTATTTCTGTAATATTTTGTTCTATTTGAACAAATTCCGAAAGTCTTCTTCAAATTATCTTTTCTTGTGACAGAAGCCACAATCGTTGTGATTTTTTTAAAGTTGCATATGTCTGCATAAATGTTTTGTAAACATTATTGTTCTATTTTGTCCCACCAAAGAGTTTTTAGTACAAAATGCCAAGTCATTGAACTTTCTTTTTCGATTTTCTCCGTTTCGCCAAAATTGCGCATAGAACAGTCTAATTCTCGAGCGACGAGTTGTTGACGTGTCCCAAACCAGATATATTGCATCTTGGTAGGGTTTAGCTGCAAACGTTTTAAGGACATTCAGGCCTCCAGGTTTTCATGGCCCTGCAAATTTCTTGAACTGCCGCAGCAGTAGGGGCAGATACTGGTCAGTGAACATATGCCTGGAGGTCATATCATCAGCGTAGGATTGACTCAAGACAGTTACGAAATGATTAGAAAGGATGTAGGTAGTTATTAGAGAAATAGTGGCATCTGCACAGGTTAAGTTGCTTCTCAATCAATTAAAGTAGATTGGCCATATGCAATACCATATATACTCGACTATAAGTGATTCAAGTATAAGTAAAAGCATATTTTTGGAAAAAAATTGCATCCATGATCGACGGCTCAAATATAGGTTGAATGCATGAATCAAAATGAATTTAACAATTTATTTTTTATGATTAAAAACTTTTTAAATACACAAACTCTAGTAAAATTGTGTTTGGGAATCGTTTATGATATAAAAACAATGAATATGCGAATACAAATGTATGGCTTTCATCCACTGCTTCCGGTTCATAGCACCACTCATAGCTTTGATATTTGAGTAAGTAAGTATACACAAATTCAAAGTCCAACTCACACCTCATCGTGGTGAAGGGGTGAACAGCCAAGTAGGGGATTGCCTGCTGAGGCTATGCCATCAGTGGTGAAAGTCTTTGACTGAAGTACCACCTTGGGTGCTACGCGAGGTGGACAGGCTCAGCAGGAACCCTGAAAGGTTGGCCAACGTGGGTGGCAAAGGCCTGAGCAGCAGCAGGTCTTAAGCATTAGGGAGGAAGATCACGCATGGTGATATGGTGACAACGGCCGAAATGCAATAGGGAAGGCTCACTAGAGATTCTGGTGTAAGGCTTCCTTACTGCGAGATGGAAAGACGTGGGGGACTACCATCTTATAAATTCTCCAAACAGCATTATGAATAACAAAAGTACACAGATTATTCATGATGCGGCCAACCCTCATCACGAGGACGGCTGAGGAAGAAGAAGTAAGTATAGACCTTATTACTTCATTTACAAATGCACAATGGGACATCAAAATAGATTGCAAAATAAAACGCAGAAATAATAATAAAGAACAAGTAATAATTAGTGTGATAAAGTAGCGGTAGCCATACACAGGCATCATCCATCAAATTGATGATGTTAAGTGCTAGGGGTAATGGTAAGTTTATGGGTCACCTAGGCAGGGCCACATTAATGCTAGTGCGGGCCCAGATTCTGTGATTACGTTGAGGGTCCTCTTCTGTCAGCCACCGGTCCACCAGGCACATAATTATACCATGTTCATTAATGAGTAAAGTCTATAGGATGCTTTCCTGTGGTGTATTTGCTTTCTAATGAATGGTTTCAGCCACTAATAGTTGGTCTACAGACAGAAGGAACGAACAACTCCTTCATTTGTTATAGTTATATGCTTATGTTTGATCTGCTGAATTTCTTCATTGTTCTACATGTCCACATTTCGGAGAACTCCAGACTTTTTATATATCCTTTTTTCTCATGGTCAATGTCTCTGATCCATACTCTCTTTGATGCATCTTCAGCATTTGATATGGTAGACCATGATATTCTACTACAGCGTTTCCCAAACTTTTTGGGCCACGGAACCTTTCGTGTCCTAATATTTTCTTGCGGAACCCCAATCTCAACTAAACGCACTGAAGCATGCATAAGCGCCTAGAAAGCATACTAATATGGGCTGCATAGGCCTACCAAAACACTATTGTAGAAAGTTTATTTCTCTTATCTGAAAAATTAAGTTGAACTGTTTTGAAAATCACGACTCGTGTATCACCATATTATACTGAGAGTAGCGCACATGACGTTTAGAATACGAACAGCCATTTTATTCTTCTTATGCATTTTTTCTACTACTGGCTTGACACTTAAAAGCTGGTTTCTTATTGTCAGCTGTAGGCCTATCATTTAAATCAAGAAGAGCGGCCTAGAACCCAAGCTTACGATACAGTCACTGAATTTTGGTAAGTTTTTACACCAACTAATAGCCTACAATTATTATTTGTCACAACTGCGCAGTACGATAATTTGACTTGGCGGTACTTTTTTAAGCTGTCGCCTTTAGACCTAATCGTGCTCAGATTAACCTCGGTCGGGATAACGATAAAAAAGGCTGCGTTCATATTCAGATCTACAGCTCTGACCTACGTAGCCCACATCTCAGCAGTGATCGATGTCTATAAAATTGTAACTGGATTTCTAATGGGCAATGAAAGCTCGGATAGCCAGTCAAAGGGCGAGGACAAAGCACAAAAGACGATTGACATTGACTGTATTTAAAACTTTCAGTGCATTTTCAAAAAATTTGATTATTTACAACTTTTCGCGGAACCCCTGCGCTCGCCCCGCGGAACCCTTGGGTTCCGCGGAACCCACTTTGGGAAACGCTGTTCTACTACATCGTCTTGAAACTTCTTTTGGTCTTAGTGGCCTTCCTCTTCTTTGGTTTCGTTCATATCTTACTGACTGTACCCATTCTCTTCCTCCTCTATACCGCCGACATCTTGTCTCGCACCTCATGGGTTCCTGTAAATTTGGAGTTCCTCAAGGATCCGTACTAGGTCCACTTCTTTATATCTTGTTTACAGCTGATATTCCTCTTCTCTTTGCTAAACACTCAGCCTCTGGTCACCTCTATGCTGATGATGTCCAAACTTTTGTTCATGGCTCCTTTTCCCAACAACTTGCTCTCTGTCAGTCTATTGAATCTCTTTCTGCTGAGCTCAATTGTTGGATGTCCTCAAATATCTTTTGCTCAACTCTTCCAAGACTCAGTTGATCTTGTTGGGCACTCGTCAACAGCTTGATTACGTTTTACTTGCCAAGCACTTTCCTCAATTTACTTTTGTGACAAATGTCTGTGACCTGGGTGTTACTGTTGACAATACTCTTTCCTTCTCTACACATATTGCTAATATTTCTCGGTCCAGCTTCTATCATCTGCGACATTTACGTGTCATTAGACGATCTGTTTCTTCATCGATTTTTTCTTCTATGGTCCGTCCATGCCTTCATATGTTCCCGCATTGACTACTGTAATTCATTACTCATTGGCCTACGGCCGCCTACCTAAACTCTATCTGGCTCCTCTCCAATCGGTACTTAATGCATCTGCTCGTTTGATTGCCCGCCTCCCTCATTTCTCTCACATTTCGACTTTCATGACTGAGCACCTTCACTGGCTTCCTTTGACTGCCCGGATTCAATATAAAATTCTTTTTCTTACCTATAAGATGTTTTTGGGTCAAGTGCATCGCTACCGTTGTGATATTTTAGGAAGCCTTTCTCAGCTACCATTGGACATCTTCTCCGCTCTTTAGACCATCATGATCTTCTTGTACCACGATCTCGGACTGCCACAGCCCAACATCGCGCCTTGGCCTCTGTCTGCCCTTTACTGTGGAATGGCGTTCCTACTATTATTCATGCTCAGATTTTATCTGGAGGCTACTTTTTCTGCCCATTGCCTTAAGACTTTTCTTTTTCCAGGACTTTTTCGCACTGGGAGCACCTCTGATTAGATTGTACTGTGAGAGTGCTTTATGAATTCCAAAATAGAATAGAATAGAATACGACACCTCATTCCATATAATTATTTTATTTTCCGTTTCTTCTGTCAGCCACCGGTCCACCAGGCATATAATTATACCATATTTTACTAATTAATGCCTTTCCTGTGGTGTATTTGTTTTCTAAAGAATGGTTTCAGACACTAGTATAGGTCAACAGTGACAGAAGGACGAATGACTTCTTCGTTTGTAAATAGTTAGGCTATAATTATGCTTATGTCCCATCCAGTTGATTTTCTTCATTGATATCCATGTCTACAATTCGAATGCCTCCAGTCATTTTGTATTTTTTTTCTCATAGTCCACGTCACTTACCCATACAGCACAGTGTTCACTCCATAATGTTTTGTCTAATTTGTTTCCTCAGATTCCAGTTATTTTCTTCTTCTCAGTTGATCACAATTCTTATATTTAAATTCATAAGTTCCTCTTTCGATTTTCACGTCTAATCAAATAAAACATACGATTTCTTTTTTTCGTTCTCTGCCCTTAGGCAGATTCGAATGTTTGATGACTCCAATAGTGCCCTGTTAAACCGCTCTTTAGAGCATCATGATCTTGTACCAAGGTCTCAGAGTGATGAGAGAAGAAAGAGCACTGTAAGAATAAACACAGTAAAAGAGAGACAAATGAAGTGGGTAGGACACAGGCCGAGAGCAGGTTCACTGCTAAGAATGGTCATCAGAGGGAAAATGAAGGGAAGCGAACAAGAGGAGGGCCACGACAGATGATCACGATAATGCTGGATTGGATTATGTCAGATGGATGTGGAATGCTCGAAGACTGGGACCCAACATCGAGATGATTGGCGTCGTCAACCTGCCCATAAGACGCAGAAAACTAGAGAAGAAGTTGCTAAACTATAGGTTTAAGCTATTAATAGTTAATAGTCATATTTCTTCTAACTTTATTTCTCTTATTTCAAGTAGCAAAGTGACAGTGATTGACCTGCGGAGCCTACTTTATGGCATTACTGTTGAAAGGTCATACATTTCAAAGATAGAATTGCAATAAAAATGATAAGTTCCTGCGATTTCAACCAATTGAACTCTTAGTTCAAGCATACATGTATATTAAATCCTATGTGTAAGAAAACTTCGGAAAATTTCGTCGATGATGACTTCATATTTACCAATGTTGCAGCATTCTCGCTAAGAAATTTCATGACTTCCAAAAATGCGAGCCTGTCAAACTGGGGGCTGGGTGCATTTAATGTGGATATTCATTCGTGGATGTATAAGAAATATGGCTTATTCCATACCTATCGATAATAGATTACTCTATTATTTTGTGGATGTTCTTGAATTATTCAGGCTGGTTCTAAAGAAGGTTTCCTCACCAAACAAGGAGGATTTGTAAAGGTGAGCAGTAATACTATTATGTTCTATAGTTTATTGTTTACAATAAATACAACAATAATACAATGAAAACTGCACTTTGATATTGCCCTTCTTACAAAGTTCAGAAGAGCTCACGCCTGCCTGGCGCAGATGCAAGTATATTTCAAGGCAATTGTGAGTTTGCCTTCCCCCATTCATGACTGTCCTTGACAATATGTCTTGATATTTAAGCATTTATTTAGTTCTAAAAGTCCATAAATACAATCAATTTAGGGACTTTCAGAACCATATTGATGTCAAACAGCATTTGTCCAAATTCCATATACTTAGCACATCACTTATGCAGAAGTATAAAAATAAACAATATAAGACTTGCTCTCAGAGATGATCAGAAGACTAAAATGTTTCAGTGCTGCTCATTCATTCATTCATTCATTCATTTAGAAAATTTATATAGCGCCCCCGCCGCCCCTTCAAGAAGTCTACTCAGAGGTGCTCCCAGCTCAACCACGGCTAAAAAGATAGGTCTTGAGCAACTGGTAGAAAGCAGGCAAATTATTCCGAGGTACTTGTCTGAAGTTGTAAGCGCAGTGCAAACGGGAGCCCATTCCATATGGACCGGCCAACAACCGAGAAGGCTCGATGCTGTCTGGTAGAAGAGCGAGTTCGAGGGACCAGCACCAGCAGCTCCCCATTGGCCGAAGAGCATACAGGGTGACAGAGATCAGACAAGTAGGATGGAGCACTACCAGTGAGACACCGCCAGACAAGTGCTGCTTCTCTGTAGAAGATGCATTGCTAGGCTGGAAGCCAGTGCAAAGCATCACACATGTAAGCTGAAACAGGGACATACTTTGGAATATGACCAATAAGCCGAGCAGCAGAGCGCATGACCCGGTCAAGACGCCCTATTAAGCTAGATGGGTGACCAGCAAGAACCGAGCAGCAATGCTCAATTCTGCTAGTTATGAAGGCGTGGACAAGGACCACAGCGGCATCATGAGATGGGGACCACAGGACAACATGCAATTGATGGAGCTGGTCGTAGCAGCTTCATATTACCAGGTTGACATGCTGTGAAAGACTGAGTTCTTGGTCAAGTGTCACTACAAGGACGTGGACGGTATGAGAGAATGTAATATGGAGGAAGGTCTCAGTTTCAAGAATGGAATTGTCCCACTTTGCTTGCATGCATGAAGGACAGCATTCCTCCATCGACAATCCAGTTTTTGACTGCTAGAGCGACGACGAAAGGTTCATGTGATGTATTATTATTATTATTATTATTATTATTATTATTATTATTATTATTATTGTTATTATTGCTGCTGCCAAACAGAAATACTGCTCCTCACTCATCCACTCCACTTCCTCCAAGCCTCTTTATCTCTGGAAGGCTGTCGACTCCCTTCTTCATTGCAAATCTTCCTCCCTGCTGGCAGGCTCCATTCGATCCCCCATCTATCTCTTTCTGTGCATTCTTCCCGGACAAAGTCTATCCCTTCGCATTGCAGTCTCTTCTACAGGATGGGCAAAAAAGACCCTCTAGGTTTTTTGCCCATATCTTGACCAAAAGTAAGAATTTCTAAATGAAATTTTACAGGCTTACAGGCAATTCATATTTGCACTTCATGGCCAGATTTCATCAAAATATTTCAAACCCAACAAAAGTTACACCACTTTTAGTGAGGTCCCCCCCCCGTTTTTTGACAATTCAAAAACGAAACGCAAAAAATTACAGGCGCACAGACAATTCATATTTACACATGATGGTCAGATTTCATCAAAATATTTCAAACAGAACAAAAGTTATACCACTTTTAGTGAGGCCACCCACTGTTTTTTGATGATTCAAAAACGAAACGCAATAAACAGTAAAAAAAACACGATTTTATTGAGTCTCATCTCAAATAACTGTTGTCAAATGAACTTGGTAGTGCTTCACAACTTGTGTTCAATGTGCCCACCACCTATGCCAAAACTTCTTTTGAGTCTATTCGCAAAGTTCTTGATGGACCTGTTGATTAATCTGATAGATTCCTTATTTACCAATTTGATTGTCATCTTGCTAAGTGACTTCTCAGTGATGCACAGCTACGCTGGTACCCTGTTTCTCTTTTAAATAGTAATAATAATGATCATCTGGCAATATCAAGGCTATTTGATACCAATTATTTGATATAAGAAAAAAATCGTGTTTTTGTTACTTTTTTGTTGCGTTTCGTTTTTGAATCGTCAAAAAACGGTGGATGACCTCCCTAAAAGTGGTATAACTTTTGTTCTCTTTGAAATATTTTGATGCAATCTGACCAACATGTGCAGATATGAATTGTCTTTAAGCCTGTAAAATTTCATTTCGATATTCTTACTTTTCGCCAAGATATTGGCCAGAATAATTAGATTGGTTTTTTGTTGCTTGTTGTTGCGTCGCGTTTTTGAATCGTCAAAAAACGGTGGGTGGCTTCACTAAAAGTGGTATAACTTTTGTTCTGTTTTAAATATTTTATTGAAATCTGGCCATCGTGTGTAAATATATATGTGAGTATATATTTGTTATACAATTCAGTCTCATGTCAGATTATATTCTGGGGGTCCTGCGCAGACTTCCTGTTTATCAGCGTATGGACTCTGGAGTACAGGGACTTCATTGGTATGGCAATGTCACTCTAATTTACCTAATTGACCTTTGTTGCCCTGTGTCGGGTACACATATTTGTCTCTCCCTGCGCTCAACAGTAATGGTGCTATCAGTCTCTTTTGCTGTGCAACTATCAACTATCATGCAAAGCTTTGCCATGCTGTTTCTGTAGAAAACCTGACAGTATGGAATGGTCTTCCTCTTGAGTTGCGCCTGTTCCTACGTCACATTCTGAGACATTTTTTATAAGCACAGAAGACTGTTCTTTTTTATTGTGCGGGAGTCAGCAGCACCTCTCAGCAGTTTCCTTGTAGAGGTGGTATATATATATATATAAATCCTTGAATGAATGAATGAATGAATGTTTCTATCACCTACGTCAGGTGAGACAATTTATTACTGCACAGGCTGCTCCTGCACACTGGTCCGTGCTTTCATTTCCTACAGAATCGATTTATCTTGTCTGAGTTCCCCTTAAATTTCAATTGCAGTCTGTTCTTAATGCCTCTGCTCAGTGGCAGCCCAAACTATCTACTACATGCCTTTGCCACATATCTACCTCCATGCACGATACTTCGTAATGACTGCATTGTATTGTATTTAAACATCTATAAAGCACCTCTAATATGGTGAACCGTTCAGAGGTGCTCCCGGTGCTCAAGGCCCCGCGAGAAGAAGCAAGTTTTGAAAAGAGGGAAGGAAGAAAAGAGACTGCCAGACAGAAGTGTAGAGCGAACAGCAGGAGAAAACGCATTCCAAAGAGAAGGACCAATTGAGGCAAATGATCAAGACTGAGCCACAGCAGTTCTAGAGCAAGGAACCAAGAGGTCAAGTCTGCTGGATGAATGAAGTGGATGGTGGAAGGAAGCTGAGTGAGGACGAAGTATAACGTCAGCCAGATATTTGGGGGCAAGACCCTGCTGAACCTTTAGGATCAGAGTGAGGATCTTAAATTTATTTACGTATTTATTTTTTCCTGAACCAAGCAAAAATGATACTTTAACATAATTTGGTTAAGAAGCTAATAATTGTAATACTTATAATAATAATAATAATAATAATAATAATAATAATAATAATAATAATAATACGCTGCACTGAATGACATCATCTGGAGAGCCCTGTCCAAGGCGGATGTTCCTAGTTCAAAAGAACCGTCAGGATTGAGCCGCACCGATGGAAAAAGACCAGACGGAGCCACATTGGTCCCATGGACAAGAGGCAGGTTCATTGCATGGGATGCAACAGCAATCCACACGTGCGCGTCGTCGTACATTCATCTGACGTCGACAGTAGTGGGTGGAGCGGCGGAGCAAGCTGCTGATCGAAAAAGCAGCAAGTATACGACCCTCCCCGCTACGCATGAATTCATCCCCGTGGCAATTGAGTCACTGGGCCCGATAAACCGGACAGGTCTATCATTTCTTCAGGAGCTGGGCCGCCGCATGACAGAGGCAACGGGCAACCCTAGAGAAAGCATGCACCTGTTCCAGCGGTTGTCAATATGCACGCAATGGTTCAATGTCGTTGCATTTAGAGGCACCTTTGAGCACGTTTGAGACGAGAACCTATAAAAAAGCTTTTACTATTTATTGTTTTTAAAACCTGAGGGATCATATATACCTCGGGCGATAAAAAATAAATAATAATAATATTTGCCTCATGGTTGCGAGGTAAATACGTTGCCTGGGACGCCACTAGCATCCACACTTGCGCCACATCATGCATCCGCGTGACATCGACTACACCGGGTGGTGCGGCCAAAGTAGCAGCAACACGAAAACATGTGAAGTATGTTAATCTCCCCCATGGGTGGAGACCTAGGGGGACACCATTGGAGGTGTTGGCGGAGGACGGCCCATGCATTTGTCCCCCCCAATCGTTGAATGTCACGACTAAAAAAAGGTGATCAACTTTTTTGGGCGGCGAAAACAGAAAATTTCGTCGAGATTTCCCCACATGACTAAAAAAAAGGTCGTCAGAAATTTTGGCCGGCAAAAGATGGAAATTTTTCGTCGACACTCAGCCATTTGTCCGTCAAAAAATCTCGCGTCTTTCCGTCCCCCCAAGTCTCCGTCCATGACCTCCCCTCAACACATGATTTTGTCCCTATTGCTTTTGAAACACTTGGTCCCATAAACAGATCAGGCATTGAATTTCTAACTGAACTTGGCCGGCGTTTGTCAGTGGTAACTGGAAACCCACTCGAAACCACGCACCTTTTCCAGTGCTCTCAATTTGTACTCTAAGATTTAACGCAGTGGCATTTCGAGGCACTTTCACGCAGTAGTTCTGTGATGAGGGCCGTTAATTCCTGAACAATGATCTTTTGTGCTGTTTCTTGTAAAACATGTTACGTTTAATAAATGATTGGTTATAATAATAATAATAATAATAATAATAGTGCCTCTGCTCAGTGGCAGCCCAAACTATCTACTATCTACTACATTTTGATGAAGGGCGATTGTCCGCAAAATATCCGCAGTCTGATGTTTGGAGGCAGTCTCATCACCCTTTCCAAAAAAAACGGAGGATTCGGACCAATCGCCAGAGGTTACATGTGGAGAAGACTTGCGGCCAAATATGCTAATAAACACGCAATAAGCAAATTGGCACCCCTCTTCTCCCCCATCCAGGATGGCATTGCCACTCCTGGTGGAGCAGAGGCATCGGTCAACGTGGCCAGGGCTTTTGTTTCCAGCATGACAGAAGACCAGAGCTTCATTAAGCTGGACTTCGCCAACGTGTTCAACACCATGAGAAGAGATGTTATGCTACAAGCAGTTTATGACACCATTCCAGAGCTTTACGCCTTCGTTCACCAGGCATACTCAGCCAAGTCCCTTCTTCATTTTGGTGCTTTCGAGGTTCGGTCCCAAGTGGGACACCAACAAGACGACCCTTTGGGGCCTTTGCTCTTCTGCTTACCACTGCAGCCCTATATGCGCACCTTGGAGGCCAACTTCCGGCTTGGATTTCTGGACGACATCTCTCTAGGAGGCAAAATGGGCAACATTCTACACGATCTTGCCACAGTAGCAGATCTGGAGCATTCGTTGGGCATCCATCTAAACCGACACAAATGCGAATACTTCTCAGATGTGGGACGCACAGAGGACGTTCTTGCCGGCTTCCAGCGAGTTGAACGAGAATCTCTGACTCTGTTGGGTGCACCATTGCTCATAGGGAAAGCCCTGGACCGAGCACTGGAGGTCCACAACAACACATTAGAGATGGCGTTGAATGATCTCATGTGTCTTGGAGCACAAGGCGCACTCATGCTGTTTCGATCCAATTTTGGAGTGCCAAAACTTACATATTTACTTCGGTCGGCCCTGTGCTGGGGACACCCCCTCCTGGAAACAATCAACACTCAGATGAGAAATGACCTTCAGAAGATTCTTAACAGTGAACTCAATGACATTCAATGGCTACAAGCCACACTGCCTATTAGGGATGGCGGTCTCGGTGTTAGACGGGTCACGATGCTGGCTTCTTCAGCTTTCTTAGCTTCAGCTGCAACGACCAAGACACTCAGGATGGCCATTCTCGACCGCGAGGAATTACTGTTGAATTCCTTCAACATGTTGTTCCAGAGTTTCGGCATGGACCTGTTCCTGGATTTGGTGAGTCCGTTCCAATACTTTTCATCTCTCTGGATGCATACCTAATTGCCTACATTTTCCTTTCTGTCTCATCCTTTGTTTTTCAAATCTCGGTCCTTGCACCGCCATTACTCTCATCCGGCCAATCACCTCCATCCATAGTTCCACATCCATCTCATTATGCATGCATCAACTCTCCTCCTCCTCCTATTACTCCGCTGCCTCAGTTTCCACTCTTCCTACTCCCCTCACCAACGAGAGGGCTGCAGCGCAACAGCCGCAGCCACAGCCACAGCCAAATTTGGCGCCCTGACAACCATTCCATTCTCATACTTCTGCACACGAACTAGAATTAACGTTAAGTCTGATAAACTATTTGCCTGTCTGTTTCTTCTTCTACTTTGCGGAGACATCAGCTTGAACCCCGGTCCAATTTCTTCATCTCACTTCAACCTTTGCACACTCAATATCCGGTCGCTTCTCAACGAAATACACTACACTGCGCTACAGGACCTAATTTCATCCTCTAGTCACCCTCCTGACGCAATCGCCCTAACCGAAACCTGGATAACCTCATCTGCCACTCTTGCTCAACTTTCTAGCTGTATACCTGACGGATATTCGCTCACAAGCTCACCCCGACAGCCTAAAAATCCATCCAAACGTTCAACATCCAATATTGGAGGCGGAATTGCCTTCCTAATCCGCGAACCAGCAACTGTTCTTGCATCACCCACTTACTCTTACAAGACCTTCGAATCAGCATCAATCACTCTCAAACTGCCAACATCTAAACTAACGATCTTCAATGTCTACCGACCTCCTACGTCATCATCCTACTCTGCAAATAACAGTGATTTTCTCGAAGAATTCAATTCATTTCTATCTGTCGCTGTAACCACACCTCATGAATTTGTCATCACTGGCGATTTCAACATCCACGTCGACACCCCCGCCGTTCCATCTGTACGTCAGTTCCTTTCCACTCTGACTTCTTCAATCTGACCCAACATGTTTCTTTCCCAACTCAGAAATATGGCCATACTCTTGACTTAGTCATTTCCTGTGTCTCATTCGTCCTATCACCGATCCTCAGCCGTGAATTCAACACACCCTCTGATCATTACCCTATCTTCACTCAACTCAATATCGAACCATCTCATCACCCTCCACCCAAACAATGCTCATTCCGCCACATCAGCTCCATCGACCTTGATGCATTCAAACTCGACCTTGAATCTTCCTCCCTTCTCCTCAACCCTCCAACAGACCCAAATGATCTCCTCTCTGCTTACAACTGCACCATGTCCGAACTCCTCAACAAGCACGCTCCTATCATCACCAAACCAGAAACTCACGCAAAAAATCCGTGGTTCAATTCTTTTCTTCAAGCCCTCAAATCGTCGCGCCGTCGCCTGGAACGAGTTTACAGGCGTACACGCGACGACTCTATCCTGAAACAACTCAAAACCTTGACAAATAGATACCACAGCCAACTTCTTTCAGCCAAAAAACGCTACCTGTCATCTCTTGTTCATTCAAATTCATCCAACCCTCGAAATCTCTGGAAAACTGTAAACAACCTTCTTCACCGCGGCTCCTCTCACCCCCTTCCGAACTCAATCCCATCTGCGTCTATTGCTGACTCTTTCGCATCCTTTTTCACTGACAAAGTTAGTTTCCACCCTTTGTCTCTCACTACAGACTCTCTTATCGAAATCTACCAGCACGCAAACCGACTCTTCCTATTCAGACGCAACTTTGCCACCTACAATATCTTTCAACCTCTTCGAACCTGCTACTGAAGCAGAAATTATCACCCTCATTCAGGCCTCTCAAAACAAGCAATGTGACCTTGACCCAATCCCAACATCTTTGCTTAAAGGCTGTGTAGCCCTTCTTGCTCCCACGATAACCAAGCTCATAAATCTGTCACTCTCAACCGGTACCTTCCCTACGCTTTTCAAAGACTCAGTTGTTAAACCACTTCTCAAAAAACCATCTCTGGACAAAGAACTCCTATCCAACTATCGTCCAATCTCAAATCTGTCATTCTTATCCAAACTCTCCGAACGGATTGTCCTCTCTCGTCTCAACAGTTACCTCATCTCCAACAATCTTCTAAACCCAAACCAGTCTGCCTACACTAAGCATCACTCTACCGAAACACTCCTGGCCTCGCTCTACAACAAGCTTGTGATGGCGATAGGCCGTCAACAAGTCTCTTGTCTGTGCCTCTTAGACATCTCTGCAGCCTTTGACACAATAGACCATGCTATTCTTCTCAATCGCCTCTCCTCTGTCTTTGGAATCTCTGGCACTGCCCTCTCATGGATCAAATCATACCTTTCCTCACGCTCTTTCACCGTTAGCGCTTCTGGTCACTCATCTAATCAACAAATCCTCACCTGTGGTGTCCCTCAAGGTTCAGTCCTTGGTCCTCTCCTGTTCATTCTCTATACCTCCCCACTCAGCAAACTCATTTCCTCATCCTCTGCTGATCATCACCTCTATGCCGACGACACTCAATTATTCATATCTTTCTCCCCTCGCTCCTTCCCAGACGCACTAAATCATCTACATAACACCATCACTCAGATTTCAGCCTGGATGACCGCTAATCTGCTCTGCCTCAACCCCTCAAAAACAGAATTTCTCATCATTGGCCTACGCGAGCAATTAAACAAACTAGACTATCCTTCTGACTTTTCTCAAACAGACCCAACTCTTCCTACGCCATATTCTTCTCCTGTCCGCAATCTTGGAATCATTTTCGATTAAAACCTTACTTTTTCCCACCACATCACCCAGCTATCTCGCACCTGCTATATGCACATCCACGACCTCCGTCGATTGTGCCCAATTCTCAATTACAAGACCGCCTGCACAATAGCCACCTCAATAGTTCATTCCAAACTCGACTTCTGCAATTCGCTCTTCCATGAAATAGATTCTCTTCAAATTAAACGCCTGCAAACTATCCAGAATGCTCTTGCCCGCGCAGTCACTAAGACTCCCAAACATCACCACATAACCCCTGTTCTCAAGTCTCTTCATTGGCTAAAAGTTTCTCAGCGCATCCATTACAAAATTGTTTCTCTAACCTACAACGCTCTTCAAACCTCTCAGCCCTCCTACATTCGTCAACTAATCACCATCCAACCGCACAGGTCTATGCGCTCATCATCATATCTTTCTCTCTCTCGGCCTCCAGTATCATCCTCTCTGAAATTCTGCGACCGCTCCTTAGTCTATGCTGCACCAGCTCTTTGGAACGGACTCCCAACATACCTCTGCCTGTTCGCTCACCCTCCTATCTCTCCTGCAGTCTCACCTCCAAATTCAACCTCTCCTCCGCTTGCACTCTCCTCTGCTGCATTCCATTCACGACTGAAAACCGAACTCTTCAACCTATCCTATCCAGATTCCAAACAGGTTCCATCACCCAACCACCACCATCACCGACAACCACCGTAGCACCACGCTGTCTCCTCGGCTTGACCTCCCCGGATTTTGACCTGGCACCGGAACGAAAACGGCAGCTCTGGCTGTTGCGGACTTGATTTGATATAGCGCCGGTGAATAAGCTGGTCTCCCTGACGTGGCTTTTGTGGGCGCTGAGAAATTCTCAAAGATTTACATTACATTACATTACATTACTGGATGACTACGAGAAAGAAATCCTAGAGACCTAGAGGCTCGCAGTTCAACGTTGCTAGGAGGGTGAATATTTGAAAACCGGTAATTTTAAGTTTCAGCATGCTAAATAAAAATCGGGTTAACATATTTTGAAAAGCGAAACACCATTAAATAGGTATTAATTGAGCAGATCTATTCCTTCAAAAACCAAATTTTAATATTTATATATTATATTGATTTATTGAAAGAAAAGCCAAAAATGTCACGACCGCAACCTGTATCCAAGGTAGGTTCATTATTTTTAAATCCAAGTAGTAGATAATGCATTTTAATAATTTTACAAACTTTTTTGAACATTTAATAGAGATTATAATTTTTCATCATAGTGGGTACAGAATTAATTTTGAGAGATAGGTTTTCAGTGTTAAATATTTTTTCAAAAGTCTGTAACATACTTTCAATTTTCTATGTCAACACCGCAACCGCAGCTGGTGCACACCTATTAGTACTGCCTCGCGTGTGTTGATTACGCCTGCGCACTGCTACATTGCATCTCCTGCGTCTTCACTAGCCGATCCCGTATTGTAAATGTAATTTACGATAATTTAAAACGGTTTATTAGGAATAAATGTCGGATAACCATTACGCGTATGTTTATTGAAGGTCACCACCGCAACCAACAATGCAAGCATACCACACATATTAAATTTTTTTTATTTGTCATGTATCAAATCACAAGCAAGTACAGATGAGACGGGACCTATCATTGTGTACGCGCGTCAAGCGGGGTTGGCGTAATATTTAAACTTTAAACAATTTGTCACCACCGCAACCGTCACCACCGCAACCAAAGCAGGCAGTCGCGGTGGTGACTTCGTGGTCGCGGCTATGACACTTACTCAGTTGCTAGGGTTTCAGTGACTCTTAACATGAGTAACCATTGTGTTTTGACACTGTTCCAGTATAGCCCTAGTCTAGAGTCTGGCTACCAGTTAAATATAAGTCAAATTTTATCCAATTCAGTAACCATACCCTGCTTTTTTAAAAATTTGGTTTGTAATATTATTTAAAGCAGTTATGCTGTGTTCAGTTTTTATTTACTTGTTGTTTCAGTTCTTATGATGTGAAATAGCTGGCTTATACACTGCATTTCAGCAGCATGAAACAAAGTAGTCTTTGGTGCTGGGGTCCGATGTTCTTTATTTAAATTATTTTATGTCTTGCAGTTTGCTGACATTGGCTGACAAGCCGACTGTTGCTTTCTGTTACCTAAACTTTTATTCAGAATAAATATTTTAAGCTTTTGTTAATAACGGCTGGCTTACTTATGTATTTATGCAATAGCTTTGATGTGCACTATTATTACATGATCATTATTTCTATGACAGTTTAGAATTGATACTATTCGGTTGCGGTGTTGACATTTTTGCGCCTAAACTTATGTTGTTCCTATAATTTTTCTGATAATCTGATGATATTCATTTTCATTTCACAATATATTACTTTTTTCCATGTCATGCAGTTTTTATTGGACTATTAAATTGCAAATAAATGTTTGTTATTCAGCTTGTTTACTGACATTTTTAATTGGTTGCGGTGTTGACATTATGCGGTTGCGGTGTTGACATGGTGTGCTAGACCTACCATTTTCAAAACGATGCTCATGGGGGTTCTAGGCCATATCCGTTATGAATCATGCTTTTAATATCTTAGGACTATATTTGCACTTCGATTTATGTAACTTTTGACAATAAAAATCACAACTTTTTTTGTCTTGTATGGAGCAC